>CM076081.1:29564442-30764442 GCA_038088235.1 Zacco platypus | reverse complement strand
ACCGTATTCATGTGTCTACAACACAGTACAAGTCTGCGTTTGAAATTTCATCAGTTGAGTTTTCAGATGAAGGCAGCTATACTGTAATTGTAGAAAATTCAGAAGGAAAGCAAGAGGCAAGGTTTACATTGACTATTCACAAACCAGTACTTAAAGAGGAAGTTACAGCTACACAAGTGAAGTCACCAGAACCATCAGTGACATCTCCAGTGCCATCAGTAAAATCTCCAGAGCCATCAGTGACATCTCCAGTGCCATCAGTGACATCTCCAGTGCCATCAGTAAAATCTCCAGAGCCATCAGTCACATCCCCAGTGCCATCAGTGAAGTCTCCAGAGCCCTCTGTGAGGTCCCCAGTGCCATCTGTAAAGTCTCCAGAGCCCTCTGTGAGATCCCCAGTGCCATCAGTAAAGTCTCCAGAACCTTTAGTGAAATCCCCTGTACCATCAGTTAAATCTCCAGAACCTTCAATTAAATCTCCTGTGCCCTCAGTAAAGTCTCCGGAACCCCAAATTAAATCACCAGAACCCACTGGTGTTAAATCTCCTGAACCTCGTGTTAAATCTCCTGAACCTCGAATTAAATCTCCAGAGGGTATCAAATCCCCATTCAGAGTGAAGTCACCAGAGCCAGCCAGCTCGCTTCAGAGGGTAAAGTCCCCACCTCCTATTAAGTCTCCTGAACCAACCACCCCTCAAAGAGTAAAGTCTCCAACAGCTCTGAAATCCCCTGAGCCAATAGCTTCACCTCCCAGGGTAAAATCTCCACCTCCTGTTAAGTCTCCTGAGCCAGTTGCATCCCCTCTGAGAGTTAAATCCCCTACAGGACTTAAGTCTCCCGAACCTCAGAGAGTTAAATCCCCACCAACAGTCAAATCTCCTGAGCCAATCATGTCACCTAAAAGAGTTAAATCTCCACTTACAGTGAAGTCCCCAACCCCATCAAAGGAAGCACCACCAAAGATAATTCAGCAACTCAAAGCTGAAGCTTATGAAGACAAAGTTAAGATGATCTTTGTTGCTGAGAGCTCAGTAAGAGAAGTTGTATGGTACAAGGACAGCAGAAAACTCAGCCAAAGTAGTCACTACCAGATTCATTCATCTGCAGATGGAACTTGCTGTCTCTATATATCTGATGTTTCTGAGAGTGACCAAGGGGAATACTCCTGTGAAATCATAAGTGAAGGAGGAGCAGTGTCAAAAACATCATTCTCTTTTCTTGGTCAAGTGTTTCAAGCAATCTACACAAAAGTAACTGCATTTGTGGCTACACATAAGGCTGTTCAAGGTAAATTTACATTCCCATAAGTTGTTAAACTCTCTTCCATTTAAAGTCTCGATGCCCATTCTTCTCAATGACAATGCTTTATTTCCTTCTTTTCCAGAATCTGTATCTTCCCAAATACACGGGGCAAGTGAAATGATTCTTAAAAAGGAAAGTGCTGCTGTTAGTAGCATGCATGAAAGTTTTGCTTCAAAATCCATCCACATGGAGAGCACAATGCAAGAGGCATCCTTCAGCAGTTCTTCAATGGCTGAGATGAAATTTGAAACTATGTCAATGTCTAGCATGTCCTCTATGACGTCAGAGTCAGTATATGCAATGAGCTCAAGCAGTATAATGTCAAGTCATTCACATGTTGAAGAATCCTCAGTTAGAGCAGCCCTCCACAGTGCTCAAGGTAAGAACAAGTTGTACTAATAACAAACTTGCATAAGAATTTTTAAAATATTGTCGTAATATGGATGGATATCATTCCAAATCAATTCATATTTCATAGGCTTAGCTCCAAGAATTGAAGCTCTTCCTGAAGATATCAGCATTGAACCTGGAAAAGTTCTAACAGTGGCCTGTGCTTTCTCTGGAGAGCCAGCACCTCGTATTGAGTGGTCGCGAGGTGGAAAGAAACTGCCTGGCGAGGAAGAAAGTAGCAGGTTCCATATTGACACCACAGAAGACCTGACCACACTCATCATCACTGGTGTGAAAGAGAGTGATGCTGGGGCATACACACTCAAACTTTCCAATGAGCATGGATCTGACATGGCAACTGTTACCATCAGTATTCGATCAAAGTAAAGCCATAATTTATACCCCCATCCCTTTCTTCATTAAGCGACTTTGTATTTTTTAAATGAAGTGAAAAAAAAAAATCTTGATAAGTTACCTGGATATCTGTTCCTGTAAATATAAACTATTTTTATACCAAACCTGACATTAATTTATGCCAATCTAGACTAAAGTCTAAAGTATTATAAAATGTGCCATATTGGATAATTATGACTTAGGATTTTTGATCCAATTTTCTGTGACATGTACATAATGTATATAGCCGAATTTAACGGTTATGGAAAATGTATGAATTGTTATTTATAACAATATTAACTGAAACAAATGGAACTAAATGTTTATCAGGAGAAAGTTTCACAAGGAACGAATACCCTGATAAACCTGAAACTAAACTCTGTGCCTCAACAATAAGTTGAAGTCTTAAGATTGCCTCAACAGGTAGAGAGGCTCCCTGTTGACGTTACACTAAATCTGAGAGACTAAGTTATGCCTGCATGTTTACACATGCAGTGATATTATAACCATACTCTAATGTATTGTTACTTGAACATAAGGCCTTGAGTCCTGTTTGCATTTTACCCTCAAGTAAGCAGGGCGACTAGGCCTTGTGTTCTGACTGACTATGTCATACCACCATTTTAATGACATGCTCAAGGTGCGAGCGGCCTGCACTTTATGAGCAAAAATGTTTAATGTGCTCTGTTTCTGGCAAGGGACTGCTTGAATAAACTTTCAGATTAAACATCTCCTGGCCAATAATGAAAGTATATCTTGTACTTCCTTGCAGAAGCAGAGCCTTCTCTTGGAGGATTGCTTTGAAGTATTGCGTGTTTGTGTGTTAGCTTTAGAATTCACCTTGTCGGTTGTTGGGCAAACATCAAGAAAGTGTGCCGCAGCAACACCATCTGCTGTGCAATGGGAAAGAAACCATTCAGTATCAAATTGCCCCGCACTTTGGTTTGATTTTATGTAGAATTGTAGAATTATCTATATACGCAACCTCCTTGAGTATTAATTATTCAATAAAGCATGTTTTCAGCACTAAGTTTTGTGGCTTTGTCTTTATTCAGTGGTTTGGTGCGTCTAATTTAATTTAGGCATAATGAGTTATTCATTCCATTATTATTTTAAGGCTGTTTGTCATCATTTTATACATAAGCGGAGCGTAGACAGGAATGTAGTGTTGAAAGAGCCAGAATACGATTAAGGCACGACACGACTTGATCAGACTCAAACAAGTGAATGTGCACAGTGCACTTTGCCACGGCGGCTATGGATTTATTTATGACTATAACAACTATTGTATTACTACATATAGTATTTTATTTATTTATTCTTATATACACATCTACACATATATGGTAGTCTACTACTTGTATTTATATATTGTATAACCGCCGACGCCGTGTAACTGTGATGAACGGCTTCAAATACCGCAAGAGAGATTCGAGAGCAGCCAGCTGACTCAGGCTGACTTTTTTTTTTTTTATCACAGTTAACGCTCTTTTCATATAGTCGTGATGTTATATTGTGTCATGTTTATCAAAATAAAACTGATAAAAACGTAGACTCCACTAACCTTACATTGGTATTTAAATAATATGCTTATTGTTGACTTGTAACATGTTGAACTTTATTCTTGTAAAAACAGAAGCTGTAAGTAGTACATTAAGTATTGAATGAAAATGTCGTTCAAACATCAGGATATTAGTCAAATCAGGGCCGGTTCTAGACATTTGGAGGCCCCCCACTTCACACCCCTCCTAATAAAAAGCACTGAAAACAAATATTATTTCTTACCTTTTTATTTAACATCTGTTATTAAAATTTGTTTATTTTATTTTTATATGTCCATATTCATACCTTAATCATTTTTTTGTACATGATTTCCCCCTCCTATTGATTAATTGCAGTGCAATAAATACCTCATATATGTACTAAACACTCTTAAAAATAATTTTTTACAGTGAAGCCATAAAAGAACCGTTTTTGGTTCTCCATAGAACTTTTCAGTGAACAGTTCTTAGTTCTTAATAGAACCCATTGTTTTTCTTAGTGTGAAGAACATTCTAAAACAATCTAAAGAACCACAGAATCTAATGTAACCACAGATGCCAAAAATAGACACTACATGTCTACACAAATCAACTGCTAGTGAAAGTGAAAGAGACAAACTACTAAGCAGAAATACTTAATTTCTTCAAAAAATTGTAAAAATTTTCATGAATTTTTTATTTTAACTGAAATTAAGTATTATGTTAGAGCAGTAATGTAAACAGCAGAATTTAAAAGATAGGCTACAGACTGAGGTACTTTTTTGAAACATTAAAAAAATACTCCAGCGTTGAAATATTCTAGCTTTTTGACTTTGAATACGAACTTTGCTCTTACTTCAGTATCTTGGGAGTCAGCTCCCGAAGCGATGTCATTCATTGTAGGCTATAAATTCACAGTATCTAAATGGGGTCGCACACCGAACGAGAAGCTCAGCGCCACGTCGGACAACACACCGGACGCGCGAGCATACACATACTCGCGAGCTCATTTTCGAATCGACTCCTGATAGAGGAGTTGCACGATGACTGTTTTAACTTTATGGTGGAACTTCTCAAGAAAAATCTCTGCCTAATTCACAACACACGTGTACGCACTCTAACTCTTCTTAACCTCGTTCTTATTTTAGTGAATTGGAGTATAGAGGGTATGCATTTACATGACTTTCCTACGGTGGCCCCCAGTAGTGCACAACACAAAGAAATTTAAAAAGCAAACATAAGTTCACAACATGAACATGTTGAACATGTCTGATTTTAAATGTTAAAAGTAATTTTAATTAATACAAATTATACGTTTTAAACACTTGATGGAATTGGCAGACGTTCCCTTCATCATGCGCCGTGGTAGCGCGTCAAATCATTCACAGAAATAAATATGAAGCTATTGTGCACAAATGTGATTTTTAATTAATATTTCATGTCGATACACAATGTTTACATACTTAAAACTAATCATGGTATTGATATAAGACTGTAGACTCTAGAATAGTGGCAAGGAACTCTAACTTAACCGAGCACTGAGAGCCTCCTAGTGCTCGGGAGCATTTCCGTTGTGTTGTGGCTTTATTTCGTTCTGCTGCGGCTTGTTTCCGTTGTGTTGTGAACTTATGTTTGCTTTTTAAATTTCGTTGTGTTGTGCACTATTGGGCCACCGTACTTTCCTGCCGGAACATGCTCCCTCGGCTGGACTGAGTGGCAAAAGAACCTGCTGCATGACTAGATTTAATAGGGGAAACTGCGAAAACGTGAGTAAAACAAACCATTACACTAAAGGTTCGGCTCGAATGTGTTTTTTATTACATGTTAAAGAAACCTAATCCATGGATATTGACATCACACTGTAAATGATTTCTGTTGTTTACACAGTATTATACTGTTTTTCTAAACAGCATCTTGCTGAATAAGCTGTGTATAGTATGCTAATGTAGATTTTGATGTTTTCACAGTATTTTATTGTATTCTCAACAATTCCATACATGGTAACATACTGTACACTTTAAATCTACAGTGACATTCTGTACACGGTTGACAGTATGTTACTGTAGATTTTCATGAAAATCATGGTCGGTTATTGTAAATCTAAATTCAAATTGACCGTGAAAAATACCACACAAACTTTTGTGGGTAAAACTGCTATCCTACACTAAAAAAAATTGAGGACTGTGTGCCACACATTAACATTCTTAATTTCTGTCAGTGAGCATCAGCTGCGCGCTGCACCGGTCTCGTATCTCTCACGGAGGAGCTCCGGAGGCATAAAGGGGGAGCGACGACAGTACTTAATAGAACTATTTTTTTTTTCTTATTGTGAAGCACAGTGTTCACAGTTCGAATCAGTAAAACATTAAGGAGAACCGTCTGACATAATGGTCTTTTTTTTTAAACTTTGTATGGTCATTTTTTGTTAATTATCTTAATAAAAAAAAAATTGAGCAAGTTAAGTACGAATAATGAGACATAATCAGGCAGAAGTTACCAATCAAATGAAATCACTATCAATAAAATTAATCTTTGCACTGCAGAGGTGGCACAAAAGCACACAAAAGTGGCTTTTAGATATAATGCCATATTGTTTAATGAGGCTTAGAGGTGGCATAATGCATTTAAATTCATTAGGCAATGTTATGAGATTAATGTTTTGAATATATACAAATTAAATGATTAAAATTATTGAAATGATACTTTTGAAATGAAACTAATACCGCCAGTAGGTGGCGGCATGTAGCTGCACCCAAAATAAAATACTTCCCTACAATTATATGGGAAAACAGTACTGCAAAAGCTAGTATGTCCGGCATACTAGCTGGACAGAGAGCACCACAACACACACAGTCACATTCAATCTGTAGAAACGAGAAAATGTTCAACCTACTGCATCAACTTGAACCCCCCCAATCGACCTTCTCTGAGGAGAAACTGCTTCTTCAACCAAGGTGTTTGAGCTCGCATGCAACGATGTCTGACTTTGATCTTTGTGTATTTGTCTCATTCCTCACTGCAGAACATGAGATCCAGCGGGTGAGGTTGAATCCAGATCCAACTCCTCCCACTTTACATATAACTAAACCTACCTGTCTCCACCCCTGGATCTAAACCTACTCATCTTCACCCCCTGGATCTGGATCCAACTCCTCCCACTTTACATATCTCTAAACTACCTGTCTCCACCCCCTGGATCTCATTTTCTGCAGTGAGGGGCTACTGCTCACATTGGACACAGATGCCATTATAATATGCCATTATTATAGATAAATGAGCCATTGTTGGAATTTCCAGAGTCATGTACAGTCCCAGTGGTATTACTGTCGTTGTTGCTGTGAGCTTCTCCAAGAGTTTCTGAGAGAAATGTAGTGCTGAGAATGACCAACCCGAAGGTGCCATACAGCCCTCAGAATTGACACTATTCTCTCTAGAGTTGGAAAAGTCAGCATCGTGACAGAGTTGAGAGCAAGACCTATGAAATTGGTTAACGGCATTGGCACAAGCTTGCATTTGTCCCAATTCACAGCCATCCCTAAAGCCACAATATGGTCCAGCAGATGACGAGCTTGATGGGGTGATGCTGCACAGACAAGCCAGTCATCCAAGTATGGCAACACACTCATGCCAGTCCTTTGGAGTGGTTCCAATGTTACCTGGCCAACCTCTGAAAAAACACTTGGTGCCAGAGCCAGGCCAAATTGTCTCATGCTAAAATTGTTTTATAAAATTATTTTGCATACATTTTTTTTCTTTCTTTTGTTGCTGAATTATAAGCAACTTTTAAGTACTAGTATGCTTATAATTAAAATGATAACTTTTAATTATAAGCTTGCTTTGTGTTGTAAAAATCTTGATGACATTATAAGTGAACCCCAGAGAAAATTATAAAATAATTAAAATGCAGTTCATGACATTATTAATGGACATTATATGTTAACTGAGCCATTACCATATTTTTTAAAATACCAGTATATATATATATATATATATATATATATATATATATATATATGTCCAATACAGAAGTGAACAATCTGATTTGTCTAAGTATAAGATTTAAGATTGCCTCAGTAGGTTTGTCCACAAGATGGCGCTAGTATGCTGTACAGCTCCTCAGGAAACCTGTGAAAACATTTGTTTTACCACACAAATCAAGAGAATGATTATAAAATGTGTTTGTCATTGTGTAATGTGTAATTTTTCATGTAAAATGTCATTGTGTTATAATGTTATATATGTATTTATCTCAGTTATGCTTTTTTTATTGTTTCGTTCAAAAAGAACCATGCCACATAAGTCAATTAAAGTAGTAGTCATGAAATAATGTATGTGGTAATTTTTTGAAGAGTCTTTTAAATTGAGCCACGTGGCCAGTCTCTTCATTTACTGCTGTTGGAGATATCTTTTGAATATGCATGCATAAACATGCTGACACCCAAGAGGTGCAGTTGCTGCTGCCAGTCAGGTGGTATAACATGCTATTTTGACAGGAGATGAGATACTTTTTAGAATGTTTGCTAGGAAGGACTTTGCAACTGTTATTCTGGACCATAGATATGCTTCTTTATGCAATGCAGGTTAAATAAAAAAATCTTTATATGTGTCAGGTTTAATGAAATCTGGCCATTCACTGTACTTTGCTTAAGTGTAGTCATTAAATATCTTTACCAGAGTCACACTATAACCCCTCTGAAGTGATTGTCTTTGTCGATGCAGCTGTCATTTATGTCACCCCCATCATCAAATGCTTTGCCCAGGTGGTACAACCCTGTAATGACCTTATTTTGAAATAAAACCAGCAACACAGACAGGGCCCAGTAGAAGCCTTCATGTTTGTGTCCTCTGTAATGAGTCACTGCAGGGCACCTCTGCTCCAGAGTCCAGACCAACATTCTTGGTGGTCCCATCTCACTTTTTAGCTACTCTATTCACAAATTTTGACACTCTTCTCGTCCTAAAAACAATTTGTAGTCGTAGTAAATTTAGTTAGTATCATGTGTACAAAAAACACCTCCTTGTTTTACTAAAGGAAAAGAACAGAGTGACAGTTCTAAGTTTCCCAAACTTGAATTTAGAAGGCCGCAGCTGTTGGTGACACATGAGCTTCCCTTCTAGAGACATGATACCATTGCAAACTCCTGGCGAGGGGGACAGAAATGGCTGCTGTTTAAATCACATCTTTAGACTACAGTGATGGTCCACCAAAATAAATCAATGTGCCATACAAGAGCAAAAAGATCTTATCCACTGAGGGAACACACAAATTTCCCTTTCCTCCCGTTTGTTTTCTGAAATTTAAGCAAATGTTTTAGCAATGTATTTATATAAAATAATTTATAGACTAATAACTGTTGATCTTTGCAACGGAATGAATCAATAATATATAGAATAAGCAGGACAATGACACCATTTTCTTTGGGAGCTGCTGTGCAGCCAAAATTATTTGCCAATTATTACTGTAAAGCTGCTTTGCCACAATTTGCATTGTAAAAAGCGCTATATAAGTAAAGGTGACTTGACTTGACAAAATAATGGCATTATCAAGTATTTGACTATTAATGGAATTTCAGGTATGAGATCTATATCAAGATAAACTTATAAATTAATTATTTTATTGTTTCATATGTGAAGTTAATAACATCATTTATTTTAATTTTATATTATATAACTATGGGCAATAATTAAGCATATTGCTTTATTCGTGGCATATCTGCACCACAGCTGGATGTAATATACATGCATTTGGCCTTAGAGTATCTTAAAAGCCTCACATGTTAGTCAAGTTATTTTATAATGACTAATTTTAGGCAACAATTTCTCACATTCATGCTATGGATTTTTGTCTGCTAGTGGTTCCATGGCAATTTTGAACTTTTAAAAGTGAATTGCCATTTGAATGTTTCATTTACTGCTTATGCAGGAGAGTTCTTTTCTTGTCGTATCATGTTTACTATTTTGATTGCAGGCGTCCTGACACACACTTGCATTGCTTTGGGCAGTCTAGCCTTTTGCCTATACTGACATCAAGCCCTAAATGATTCAGAGATCTAATTGGGGACATGGTAGTCTCAACATAAACTGACTGTTCTCTTCCAGAGAACCATGCAGTACATTTTAATTCTAAAGTGAAAATTACCAATGTATCTGTTCTTCCTTTCTAAAATCAAAATGTTTCAAACCAGACGTGTTGTATGCATGTAATGAATTTAAAGGTTTGTTCTGTTGTTGCTCTCAATGTCATCGATTATCCTACTAGTCTATTGTAATATCTTTTTTTTTAATAACAACAGCCAGTTCCATAACGACATCCTCCAGGAAGTGATGTTTTTGATGGGAAAACACTTAATTTGTCTTACTCTAAAACATTCCACCCTCTTTGATAAAATGACAGAAGGTGTGGTAGCTCTTTATTTACATTGGGTTAGGTTTCATCTGATTTGGAATCTTGTTAATATTCTTTTCACTGTCTAAATAATCAATGTTTAATTAATAAAGTTAATAAGAACCTGACCAGAGTGTTTTGCTTGATTAAGAGTTTTATCCCACCACTCTCCTCCTGCCCACGCTGGTCTCTTTTGCGTAATCAGCGTGAGTACCATCTTGAGTACTAATGGCAGCTGTTGACCACTGTAGGAAGTTGACTTGGGATGAGAAGAACTGCACATTTGTTTGTCTACTGCAGATACATTGCAAGAGATGTGAAAAATAAAATGAATGAATACAAGCTGCTCTCCAAGGATATATATTTGGAGACGAGCAGCTATGAAAAATGCATCATAAAAAGTGTGACCGAAAACAATGTAAATTAGCCTATAGTTAGAGCAGATAGATATCATACCAGTTATCCAATCTCATACCAATACTAAAGCCCACATGAACCCCCGACCACCTTTTCAATTAAAAGTCAAACAGTAAATGGATCTTTTGTCTTTTATGCTGAATAGGTATACCATGAACAATGCTAAAGGCACCACAGACTACAAGATACTCAGGCCGATTTTAGGCCCAATTCTATCCTTGCAACAATCCTATAGGTAAGGACCTGATTATCTTGGTGGCTCTACTACTACATATATTCTTATCAGATTTTCCTGTGGTGTGATGTGTTAAGAGTGATTGAATCTGCTTGGAAGAACATCGGGGCCGCACCGATCTCAAATCGTAAATATCATATGTTGAATATTTACAATCAGATATTCTGTTGTGTGGGGGGAACCCCGAGTACAAACTCGCACACACTGTCTGTAGAACGAAACGATACCAAATCAGAAAGCGAGCTGATGGAAGCATATAACACGACTTCATCCAAACCTTTTTTTTGTGTATGTGAATTTTTTGTAAAAAGGCGTCCAAACATTATTGTCGGCCTGTATTCTAGCCCGTTGTCCACCATGTTTGTTTACTCTAAAGTCATGTTTGTCTGCGAGATATTTGCGAGATTTATGTCATGTTTGTAGTCTCTTTTGAAAATCTTTTAGTGTGGGCCAGCCTTAGGTGGATTTTATTTATTGATTATCATGATTATTTATTTTTTGATAATTGTTTTTAATATCTAGTAATATACGGTTCATAATTAATATTAGTTAATAATTAATTAATTAATTAATTTGTTGTAATTAACAATTTTGCATTTTTTCTTGTATATGATTTTTAGAGCCAACAGCTTTCCACAAAGTGTTAACGCCACTTGAGAAGCTGAACTGATCTGAGTGTGATAATCTGGTAAACAGTAAGTGTAAATGATAAAAACAATATACATTTATGTTTGAGTGATGTTCTTTTAAACAGTCTTTTGGTTTAGCTTGAAATGTGATTATGATGAAATGGTTATAGCCTACTCCTTGACATGGTTTATCAATTCTTTTTGTCTTCTAACTGCACGTTTATGTCAGCCTGAGGCTAATGATTTCAGTTTCAATTGTAATACATGTTTCATCACCCAGCTTTATAATATAAACAGGTTTAATCATGTTTAAGGTTTAATCATCATTGGATATTCATTGTATCAGTATTTCAGTATCACGGATAAATGAAGCCAGGTTAGGAGAATGTGAAAGTAATATTGCTTTCTGCACACTTGTGTATATTGTATTGCTATTTAATGAATTCATCTTAGAATGAGACTCAATCTTGTAGTTAAGGTATGCATTTTATAGTCAGCTGTTATCCATTTATTTGGAAAGAAATGTTGTCCCGTAATAGCATTAAGCCTTCAACTAATTTGGACATGAAGACATTCTTCTTTTTACAGTATAATGACTAAATAGTACATTAGCTTTTAGAGGTGGTGAATTTTACGTCCCAAACAGTGACCACAAACTCTTGTTGTTGCAAAAGCAGTGCATTTTAAAACTTGGATGTTTTTTATTCCATTAACAGGGCCATCGAAACAAAGTTGTGAAAGGCAATGTTTTGTTCACCAAGACTCACAAATTTGGATGATTGTAACAAATTTCAAAAATAGGCACAGTTAGCAAGCATTCTGTAACCAGTATATCCATCCCTTACTGTGGGGGTTGCCTTGCCTTGCCCTTCCTTTGAGTGACAGGGACAGCCAGTCTCTCCTTTTGGTCATCAACAGGTTAATGCCTGCCATAAGGGTTTTCAGCATGGCATGTCATTGAATGGGGAACGAACACAACCATTTACCTTCATGAACAATGAATCCACAAACCCAGTGTAGTAAAGAAACTCCATAGTGAGGCTAAGGCATATCAAGCTTGCATTAACTTCAGAGAGGGGGACCACTGAGTGACAGGTGTGAAGTTGCATAAAATGCATCGCTTTCCCATGATGCTTTGACCAATTGGGAGTGGCCTGGAAGTGATGATGCAGACTAGGCTCGAGGTATATAAACTAAAACAACTATGTTAGCAGTTCTGAGCAGTTGGAGCATTCCCAGCCTTGCCTCGGGTGTAGGGATTGCAAGGGGAAAGCAAAACTACACGGTATAGACCCTGTGTAGTTTTGTTTTTTTGGGTATTATCGGGGCCCAACCGTTCTCACCTTGGATTTTCTGGAATCATTTTGGATAAGAGGATTGTTGCTGAGGCACAAACCACCTGGGCACAGTCCCATCAAGTATAGGCACCCTTGTGATACAAGTAAGTGGCATTTACTTTGTAGAGCACAGCCATTAAAGCAAGTCTTGCTATAAGCTACGGTGATACATGCTTGCACACTTTTTTAATACAAAATAAAAGTGCTGTTGCTTACTATGCGCTATTTGATAGAGGTTTTGCAAGTATGATGAGGTAGTGTAGTCAATCTGTGTTGCTCTTCAAGAATTTTATAAAACATAATAACTCTCAAGGTTTTTAAATGGTGCATTGATTCCAGAATAGCCAAGAATAGCCTGTGATAGCATTAGAGTGGTGACCTAGCTGGGCCATGATGTCTTTTTAAGGGAATCAGCAGCAGAGATATCAGTTGCACCTCCAGCTATGTGCCACATGGTGACTGTCAATCAAACGAGGGACAGATTATTTTTGGAGACTGCCATTTCTGTCATACTGAATATCAGCCTTCATACATGATGCTATTTAGACAGAATTAAATTTGTATTGGCATTTTTTTTGTCTATCATTGTTATGTATTACACAAATATTTGGACTGTGATTGTGAGTCATGTAATGGACAAAGTGTGTCCGCTCTTACCTGTTGGTTTCTTGTGTATGGCTAATGATGCAGATGGCTTAACTGCTAATAAACTTTCTTTCTTTCTTTCTTTCTTTCTCTCTTTCTCTCTTTCTTTCTTTCTTTCTTTCTTTCTTTCTCTCCTTTCTATTTCATTGCAACTGAGTCCATGTCCATTTGATCTGATTATTTAATAAAAAACTATATTAATTATGGTTTAATATAATCCTATCCAATCAAATATGTTGTTGTTTTAGTTTTTTATATGAGATCACACAGACTAGAGACAAATTATATTGTATTATGTATGGGAAGCTATTTGAAGCATTTTTTTTCCCATAAAGATAACGATTTATAGATAAAGGTTTTCATTTAAACCACCAAATCCTCATGGCTGTTTGATGAACAACTTTCAGAAGCTTGAAAATGGATTTTCAAAATATATTAAAATGTCTTTGTATTTGATTATGTTTACTTATTTTTTTACAAACTATACTTGCTTGATATTTTAAATAACTTTTACATGTTACTTTCTGGTAATTGTAATTTTAACTAATTGCATCATATTTGAAGCTATATCCACATACATTCCTTTAATTCTTGTTTAGAACTAATACGAATACAGAATATTTTGTTCTGCCAAATGCTTCAAAGTTGAAATAGCTTTGTCGATTGTTTCTTTTTTAGGCAAATTATTTTTATTATTATTATTTTAAAGCCTTATCTTACAGCTCACAGTTGCTGTTCACACATTTCTAACATATTCAATTGGGTGCTTGACCTGACACTCAACAGTTTCGTCGTTCACAGTTCTCACAAATGACAGGCTGCTGATGGCCAGGTGCTGGTGGGGGTAGGGGGTGTTAGTCATTAGTCAGTTCATTTTCTTTTACAGCTAAAAATAGCCCACCTAGTTTGTCATGTAACAGACAGGGATGCTGTTGTATTTCTATTTGATTCATTGGGGATTAAACAATTATCTGGCTATAATGTGTTACTCACAACTTGATTCTGTTCTTTTCTAGGGTGCCTTCTACCATGTCAACACAAGCTCCAACATTTACACAGCCGCTTCAGAGCGTTGTGGCACTTGAGGGTAGTGCTGCAACGTTCGAGGCTCAAGTTAGTGGTAAGGACAGAAGAAAAAAGTGGATAAAAATACATATTATATATACATTAATTTGTCATTATTAACTGGAGAGATTTTGATTTTGCTATGTTAACCAAACTTTGTTTAACCCAAATTTGAAATAAAATATATTAGGGCTGTCAAAAGAAATTACATCCAGTATAATATTGGTTAATTTGGGCACATTTATGTTTTGGTTTTGATGACGGGGTTCTTGAGCTTTACTCATAGGGCTATGGGTTTATATAAGACAAAAAGATTGGGAAACACTATTCTGAAATAGCTTATTTAATAATTTCCTCCAATATTTTTCTATAGGTAATCCAGTTCCAGAGGTGAGCTGGTTTCGTGATGGCCAGGTTCTTTCTGCTGCCGCTCTGCCCGGCGCTCAGATCTCGTTCAGCGATGGCCGCGCTGTTCTGATGATCCCCGCCGTGACAGCCGCACACAGCGGAAGATTTTCTGTGAGAGCCACCAATGGCGCTGGACAAGCCACTAGCACTGCTGAACTGCTGGTTACAGGTAAGCAATCACGTTTGAAACAGCTTTGTACTTCACTGCCAGTGACTTTTTATGTCAAGCAAACACTATTTCTTTGCTCACCTTAAAGCGGAAACTGCGCCACCAAACATCATTCAAAGACTTCAGAGTATGACTGTGAGACAAGGGAGCCAAGTGAGACTGGATGTTCGAGTTACAGGAATCCCTACACCTGTGGTAAAGTTCTACAGAGAGGGAGCTGAGATTCAGAGCTCTGCTGACTTTCAGATCGTTCAAGATGGAGACCTTTACAGTTTGTTGATTGCCGAGGCCTTCCCAGAAGATTCTGGAACTTATTCTGTCAGTGCTTCTAACAGCAGTGGACGTACTACTTCTACAGCTGAACTTCTGGTTCAAGGTTTGATTTGATTTCCAAATGAAATAACTTAACATTTTGTAATATAGTGTGTTCTTTAAATATTACTTTTTTAATTCAGGTGAGGAGGTTGCAGTGCCTGCAAAGAAGACCAAGACTTTTGTTTCAACTTCTCAGATTTCTCAGACTCGTCAGGCTAGAGTTGAAAAGGTATTTAACATTCTGACAAATTTACACATGAAGCTGACAGCAAAAGACCATGTAAACTCAGTGTTATGTGTCCTTCACAGAGAATGGAGGCCTCCTTTGAGTCCACAACCATGATGGAAATGGAGATAGAGGATGGTGATTTGGCTCACAAGACACCACCTCGTGTGCCTCCAAAGCCGACTTCCAAGTCCCCAACCCCACCAACAGGGGTGTCAAAGGTTGCAGCTACGCGCCATCAGTCACCCTCCCCTGTGAGGCCTGTTAAAGCCCCCATTCACACACCTCACAGGTGAAGTATATTTTCAACATCATTACTACTTAGTAGTAATACCTTTAAAATACTAAAACCTTGCAAGAGTACATATAGTACAGACAAATTTACTAAGATCAATAGTGTCGATCATTGCTATGTAATGGAATGCTAATTAATTTGTTCCCTCACCCACACGTATGAAAATGCAAGTGCAAAGATGAAAACATGTTCTGTTTATCTAATGTTTTACCTAATTGTATTAGGTACATTAAACATCTTTCTTATATAGCATTTGTTCCTTGTTAATTCTGTTTTTTATATGTTTTATTTTAGGCCTACTTCCCCTTCAAGACTGTCTGTGTCCCCTATCAGACCAGTGAAGTCTCCAATGACTGTACACAAACAAGTTGCACAGGCTGCGGATGTTCTGCCTCCATGGAAGCAGGAGGGTTATGTGGGAGAGTCCAGCTATACCAGCATGACTACTGGGGCCTCATACGTTCAGACCTCCTCCACATTTGTCCACAAGGAGCAGCAATGGGAAGGTTCTTTTGCTATGCAGCAACAAGCCAGTGGAGTCGCTGTCAAAGAAGTAGGTCTATTTTTGCTACTATGACCTCTAGTGGGTAAAAAGTAACATTTTGTCTTTGTGATGAAATGAAACAGAACCAAAAAACATAAAGTATAATCATAAAAAAATCGTAATCATAAACATCTTGATTAAAAATAAATAAGTGCATAAAATAAACATTAAAAATGTAACATGTATGTGGTCACTGACAAAAGGTCATTTGGAGCTATTTTAGATGTTTGTTTTGCTGCAAACAGACTGAGACCACACACATATTAATGAGAGTACTGCAAAGAAATCCACATCAGAGGTGGGGGGGGGGTGATTGTTTTCACACCATTTAGTAGTTGTCACACTTTAAATAGTCACACTTCTTTTTGCATACTAGCCCGGCAAGTTTTACTAACTTGCCATTTTGTTTTACTGATTTAATGTAATGTAACTGATATTTGATATATCAATTGGAAATACGAATGTTCATGAAGATTTTTTTCCATCTGAATAGATTTTCTGCAAACTGTTTAACCACATTTCTCAAACGACACTATTTCTTTTATTAGAAAGATAGTAAATTCATTGTTAACCTATTCTTTGTTGCTTGCATTGCCACACTTTGTATTCCTTCTATGTGCGCAATATTTACTGCTTCCTGCTCTTAAAATGGGAAAAGTGCACATACCTACAATAGTTTCTTTTCTTGGTTTGAGTCTCTGCCTATATGTAGCCTGGAGGCCTAATTGTTTCTATAAGTTGTGTTTTAAAAAAGTTTAGTCCTCAGAACAATTCATTGATCATATTTGATTTGAATCTCTTGAATACAAATGCATGAACAGTGACAGACAAACATTGAATCCCTCAATAGATGTATCATAGAATCAACCTTTTTAGCCAGCAAAAATGTAAAATAAAAAATGCTATATAAACATAAAATATGTGTTTAAATGTGGAACAGATAACTGAAAATGTCCTGCTTTGTCAGTAAGGAAATAGAAGGTAAATGTAATTGAGCATTTGACCAAAGAGTGAGACTGATTTATTTGTTGTACAGAAGCTAAATGTGATGGATGTGCACAGATGCCGAGTTCTAGAGATAGCTTGTGTCATGTGATGGTCTTATAATAGAATGATAATATAAGGGTGCCAAAAATTGGTCACTGTTTGCCTGACATGAATCTATTTTAACAGTGTATAAACTAAATATTCTTTAACTTTAATTTTAAGATTCAACCTCACATTGATCATTAGTATATCTCTTATTTATTATTATACGAAATATTAATTAATGGCAATTTGGGTTGAATTGATATTTTGTTATAATACAGTTTATGAGGCTTACTCAAGACATTTACATGGGGCATCGCACAATCTTATGGTGGTAAATTGTATAAATTCATTTAGTTAATCTGACAGACATCACACTGAATTAATCGAGTCACAATATCGCCCTCTGCCTTTTGACCGTTGTGAACACAACCAGTCCTGTAAAGTTCTCATCTGCTTCACTGAGGAATCATTCTCTTTTGCCAATTTTCTCTTTTTCCTGGTAATCATTTATCTTAAACCATTTATCTTTTACTGTTACAACCTGCTAATTTCTATTTGCTTTTCCATCTCCAAAAAAAAATTATAAATTTTGACTGTTTCTTTTTGTAATTTAGATTGTTGAGACTGCAGCAATCCCATCCATCACAAAAGAGCAAGTGATGCCGCCAACTATTGTGGCTGTGAGTAAATGAGCATGAAACAATTTTTTTATTTAAAATTTCAAATACATATACACATGAAAGTGTCAGTATATGTCCAAGATGACTGACATTTTGGCTAATGCGGTTTACAGACTGAACTTGTAATTTTCAAAATGTTATTAAGTTATAAGTATTAAAAGTATTAAGTATTAAGTTTAAGTATTAAAATATCTTGTGAGGTTAAAATAATTACGTTGATTTTGAAATACTGTTTTTACTTTTTCCAGGGTTTGAAGAATGTGACTGTTACGGAGGGAGAGTCTGTGTCTCTGGAGTGCCAGATTTCAGGTCACCCTACCCCAGCCATTATGTGGTTCAGGGAGGATTACAGAATCGAGAACTCCATTGACTTCCAGATCACTTATGAAAACAGCTATGCCCGTTTGGTGATCCGTGAAGCCTTTGCTGAAGATAGCGGCCGCTTCACTTGCACTGCTACCAGTGAGGCTGGAACTATCAGCACCTCCTGCTACCTGCTTGTCAAAGGTAAGATCATATGGCTCTGCTTGAAACAAAATTATCTGTGCAATTACAAACTAGTTTTTACAGTTCATTTTCATCTTCAGTCTCAGAAGACATTGAAAGCCGGGAGGATTTCTCTACTGTTTCTGAACATATTGAAATGTCTGCCCATGAAAGACAGTGAGTTAATAGAATTATGTTTGGTATAAAACTCAATTAACTAAAACTAAATTAGTAAGAATTTGCAATCTGATTTCTTGATGTTTAACAAACAGGGTTACAGTTGAAGCCAAAGAGGAGACAATGTCTGAAATAAGTGCAGTCTCTGAACATATGGAGGCTGGAGCAGGTGTTGCCCCATTCTTTGTGAAGAAGCCCACAGTGCAGAAGCTTGTGGAGGGAGACAGCATAATCTTTGATTGCCAGGTCGGAGGAAGCCCCAAGCCTCATATTTACTGGAAGAAAAGTGGAATTCCACTTACTACTGGATACAGGTATGTTTTATACTGTACATGTATACACTTTCTGATCTGTAAAATATTGCTATACTTTTTAATTTATGTGAATGAAAAGTATTTAGACTAGTTAATAATGAATAAGATAAACAAATTATTTCATGTGTTGGTTTTTAGTTTCATGTGAAATGTGATGCAAAGATATTTAATAGGAAATAAACTCAAACTCATGTATCCTCCAGGTACAGAGTAGCCTACAATAAGGACACAGGAGCATGCAAGCTTGAGATCTCCATGACATTTGCTGATGATGCAGGAGAGTACACCATCTTTGCTAGGAACCCACTTGGAGAGGTCTCTGCTTCAGCCATGCTGCTTGATGAAGGTTGGTTTTCAGGGTGACAATATTATAAATTGCAATGGTATTTTAGATCAATTGTTAATAGTGTTTTCTGCATTTTACAGAGGCATACGAGCTGTATATGAAGAAACAGGAAGAGACATTCAAGACAGAAGTAACTACTATTATCGAGGAGCCAAAAGTGGCTGACATCCCTACTGTTGTTGAAACTATAACTGAGAAAGAGCAGATGCTCATGCAGAGGAGGATGGCTCAACAAACCCAGATGATGCAGTCCTTCATTTCAGAGCAGGTGTGAAAGACTTTTCAGACCTATTTTAAGATTATAAATCCTGAAAATAAACTTCTGAATTTATAAAGTGTGAGTATGAACCTTACAATGACATTTTTCCAATGATAGGAGTTCCAAATTTCTAACTTGGAGCAGAGATTCATCCAAGAAATTGAGTTCCGCCTACTCAAGATTACCTACCAGGAGCTGGTGACTGAGGACGGGGAGCAGTTGGATATGAGTGTTTCTGAATATGATGCTATTTCCCCCGTCTTTAATACTCCAGTTAAAAATTACAGACTCAGGGAGGGAATGAGTGCCACTTTCCATTGTAGGATGACAGGAACCCCTCTCCCTAAGGTAAGATTAAGTTATGTTTACACACATTCAAGATTCATTCAACTAAGCTAGTAAAATTTTTAAACTATAACAAACAAGCAAAAGTCCTATTGTACTGAAAATCATTGGTGCTTGCCCAATCAAATTAGAGCATCGGAACATACTTTTGTATTATTTGAACTATAGATAACCTGGTACAAAGATGGCAAGCGCATCATACATGGAGGCCGTTATCAGATGGAGGTTCTGCAGGATGGTAGAGCTAGTCTGCGTCTTCCTACGGTGTTGGCAGAAGATGAGGGTGTCTACACTGCTTTGATCGGTAACATAAAGGGTAATGCTGTCAGCTCTGGAAAGCTGTATGTGGAGGCAACTGGTGTAACACAAACACAGCTTGCTCAACCAGGGGCAGTTCAAAGAATTAGGTGGGTTTTGAATAATCAATCTAAGAAAATCGTTTGTAATATCCCCATAGCAAATTACATAATTTATTGGTTTGAGATATTAAAAATATTGCATTTTTCAGATCCACATCACCACGCTCCACAAGTCGTTCTCCTGGTCGATCACCTGCTCGTAGACTTGATGAGACAGATGAGGCCCAGCTAGAAAGACTCTACAAGCCTGTTTTTGTACAGAAGCCATCATCCTTTAAGTGCTCTGAGGGACAGACTGCAAGATTTGATCTGAAAGTAGTTGGAAGACCCATGCCTGAAACTTACTGGTTCCACAATGGTTAGTGATCTGTATCAATAGGATGTTTTGTGTTAACAGTGGCAATTCTTTTATTACCATGCCATGACAACAATACTTTTTTCATTGCAGGACAACAAGTGGTCAATGACTACACCCACAAGATTGTGGTAAAGGAGGATGGAACTCAGTCAATGATTGTGGTTCCTGCCATGCCTCAGGACTCTGGAGAGTGGACGGTCATTGCTCAGAACAGAGCTGGAAAAACAACTGTATCTGTGACTCTCACTGTTGAAGGTATGATGCTAAACTAACAAATCATTTATAGAATAACTTTCTGTATCACAGTCTCTTCAGGCCAACTGCATTAAGTATTTCTAATGAAATATTCTGCTATCATTTCCAGCCAAGGAAAATCTGGTGAGACCACAGTTTGTTGAGAAACTAAGAAACATCAGCGTTAAAGAGGGTACTTTGGTTGAGCTAGCTGTTAAAGCCATTGGCAACCCCCTTCCTGACATTGTTTGGCTGAAGAACAGTGACATAATCTCCCCACACAAACACCCACATATTAGGTAAGTTTTCAGTCATGAAAATATACAGGTCTAAATAAATTCAAGTAAATTACAGTCCATGTATTACAGTTAACTGAATGTATTTGTTTATTAGGATTGAGGGTGGTAAAGGAGAAGCTCACTTCAAGATTCCATCTAGTACAGGATCTGATAGCGCATGGTACACTGCTACAGCTATCAACAAAGCTGGAAGAGATACCACACGTTGCAGAGTCAACATTGAAGTGGATGCCGTACGGCCTCAGCCTGAGAAAAGGCTTGTAATTCCCAAGGGAACCTACAAGGCCAAAGAAATTGCTGCACCAGAGTTAGAGCCACTGCATCTTCGCTATGGTCAGGAACAATGGGAAGACGGTGACCTCTACGATAAGGAGAAGCAACAGAAGCCTCACTTCAAAAAGAAGCTTACCTCAGTCAGGCTGAAGCGATTTGGACCTGCACACTTTGAGTGCAGACTGACCCCTATTGGAGACCCAACCATGATTGTTGAGTGGCTGCATGATGGCAAGCCACTGGAGGCTGCTAACAGACTACGCATGGTCAATGAGTTTGGCTATTGCAGTCTTGACTATGAAGCTGCTTATTCCAGAGATAGTGGTGTCATTACATGCAGAGCCACCAACAAATTTGGAGTTGACCAGACCTCTGCTACACTAATTGTGAAAGATGAGAAAAGCCTTGTAGAGGAAACACAATTGCCAGAGGGAAGGCGAGGTCAAAGAATAGATGAAATAGAGCGTATTGCCCATGAGGGTGGACCCTCTGGAGTTACTGGAGATGATAATTTTGAGAAGACTAAGCCAGAGATTGTGCTACTTCCAGAGCCAGTTAGAGTTATGGAGGGAGAATCAGCCAAATTCCGCTGTAGGGTGACAGGCTACCCTACCCCAAAAGTCAACTGGTACCTCAATGGACTGCTCATCCGCAAGAGTAAAAGATTTAGACTTCAATTTGATGGTATTCACTACTTGGAAATCGTAGACACCAAGTCATATGATTCAGGAGATGTCAAAGTTGTTGCTGAAAACCCTGAAGGTGTTACTGAGCATCTTGTGAAATTTGAGATTCAGCAAAAGGAAGACTTCAGGTCAATCCTGCGGCGTGCTCCTGAGTTCAAGGCTCCTGCTCCCGCACCATCACAAGAGCATGGTAGAGTCTCATTTGAGGTTGTCAAAGCTGAGAAACCATCTGAAACCTCTAAAGAACCCAAGGAGGTTGTTAAGCTGAGGAAAACTGAGAGAGTGATCCATGAGAAATTAAATGAAGAAACAGAGGAACTGAGAAGCAAATTCAAGCGTAGGACTCAGGAAGGCTACTATGAAGCAATAACTGCCGTAGATTTGAAGTCCCGCAAGAAGGATGAGTCTTATGAAGGTATGCTGAAGAAGAGGAAAGAAGAACTTCTTCATCACGCCAAAGAACTAGGGCCTGATGCTGAGAAGAAAAAAGAAGAAGAGGGTAAACTCACCATTCCCAAAATCAAACCAGAGAAAATTGTGCTCTCTCCAAGCATGGAGGCTCCAAAGATCATTGAACGTATCCAGAGCCAGACAGTTTGCCTGGGAGATGAAGTACACTTCCATTGTAGAGTCACTGGTAAACCAGATCCAGAATGCCAGTGGTTCAAGAATGGGATCTTATTGGAGAAATCAGACCGGGTTTACTGGTATTGGCCAGAAGACAATGTCTGTAAATTAGTGATAAAAAATGTCTTAGCTGAGGACTCAGCAAGCATAATGGTCAAAGCCATGAACATTGCTGGAGAGACTTCAAGCCATGCTTTCCTGTTGGTTCAAGGTAAACATTTTCCTACTTGTTGCTGTTTGCATATTATCAGTACCATAAATGGTAAAAGTAATCTTGAGTTATTGTTCTTTCACTTTTCTTTCAGGCAAACAAGTTATTTCATTTACACAACTTCTAGAAGATCAGAATGCTAAAGAGAAGGACACCATGGTGACCTTTGAATGTGAGACAAATGAGCCATTTGTTAAGGTCAAGTGGATGAAGAACAATGCAGAAATCTTCTCAGGTGACAAATACAGAATGCACTCTGACAGAAAGGTGCACTTCCTATCAGTACTGATGATTTCTATGAAGGACGAAGCCGAGTACAGCTGTGTGGTTGTTGACGATGACCAGATAAGAACCAGTGCCTCACTTTTTGTTGAAGGTAAGTACAACACTTTCAACAGTACATCTTCTTATCCGACAGTGTTTAATAGTTTTGAGCATTTAATCAAATGTACAATTTGATGTCTTATACAGGTGCACCACTTGAAATTGTAAAGAACCTTGAGAATACAGAAGTACCTGAGACATACTCTGGAGAGTTTGAGTGTGTTTTGTCCCGTGAGGATGCTGAAGGCACCTGGTATTTTGAGAACAAAGAAATCACTCCTAGCCTTAAATATGTTGTGTCTGCACGTCGTGGTCGTCATAGTCTTTCTGTGAAAGATGTTAAAAAGGAGGACCAAGGAAAATACACTTTCAAAGTGGGAGATTTTAAGACAAGTGCCACCCTTAAGATGAAAGGTGAGAATGAGGAAACTAGGATTAAAGTATTTAAAAGTGCTTTTTATGAGCGGTGGCATTTTCTATTAAAACTATAATTAAAAGTAATTTAAATCTTACTTGAATATTTCTGGTTCACTCTAGTGCGCCCTGTGACTCTGATGCAAGGTCTTTCTGACCTGACAATCTGTGAGGGTGATATTGCCCAACTTGAGGTGCGATTCTCTCAGGAGAATGTTGAGGGCTCTTGGATGAAAAATGGTCAAGCCATCTCTGCTTCCAATAAGATTCACATGGTCATTGACAAATTCACCCATAAGCTTCTCATTGAGGATGCCAGTAAGGATGATGCAGGAATGTACTCCTTTGTTGTTCCTGTTCAAGACATTTCTACAAAGGGAAAGCTGACAGTTCAAAGTAAGTTATCTTATTATATATACCATAAATGAATGTTCAATAGATTCTCAAACACTGATTTCCATTTTCATGAGGGAAGAGAGTGTTTTATTAATCATTTTGTTTCTTACCCAGCTATTGGCTTCTTGGCACCATTAAAAGACGTTTCCACAGTAGAAGGCACCAAAGCTGTCCTTGAGGCTAAAATCTCTGCTCAAGATATAACTTCAGTAAAATGGTTCCAAAACGACAAACTGTTGACAGCAAGTGATAGAGTCCAGATGGTTGTTAAGGGATCCAAACAGAGACTGGCCATTAACAGGACCTACGCATCAGATGAAGGACATTATAAACTGATTGCTGGCAAAGTAGACTCAACTTGTAAACTTTCCGTCCAGCGTGAGTGTCACTCAAGATTGTTCCAATATATTTCTTTCCTGTTTTAATTATTTTAAAATACTTGATGATACATATAATAATAACAATAATTTAATAATAATAATTTAAATTTCCTCATAAGGTTATTTTAATTATTTGATAATCGAATAAAAACTTATTTGACAAAAAAATACTTGATGATGATGATGATAATGATGATGATGACATTGTTCATTGTGTTTTATAGCTATATCTATTGTTAAGCACATGGAGGACTGCGTTTGCACGGAGACCCAGAATGTCACATTTAAAGTGGAGGTATCTCATCCTGGCATTGATGCTCTCTGGACTTTCAAGGGTCAACCTTTAAAAGCAGGTCCAAAATACAAGATTGAGGGCAAAGGTACGCACTATAGCCTCACTGTTTTGAATGCCATGAAGGATGAGGAAGGAGAGTACATCTTTATGGCTGGTGAGAAGGAATCTAGAGCAAAACTTATTGTGTCAGGTACGTAGACATTTAAATTGCTTTTTAAAAATCAAAGTACATGCCATTTTGCCATGCACAATGTGGGAATCATGTCACGTGACTGAGTTGTGGCATTATTTTTGTAATCTCTCCACTAGGTGGTGCTATAAACAGGCCACTCCATGATTTGACTGTAGCAGAATCCCAAACTGCTGAGCTGGAGTGTGAAGTTGCTAATCCTTCTACAGAAGGCAAATGGCTCAAAGATGGCCACCCAGTTGACTTCAGCGAGAATATCATAAGTGAAAATAATGGTGCTGTTAGACGCCTTGTCATCGTCATCACCAGGCCACAGGATGTTGGAGAGTACACCTACCAGGTGGCAAACTCTAAGACATCTGGAAACTTGAAAGTTGAAGGTAAACTATGTTACTGGATTAGTTTAATGCAAATTATGTTTTCTCATCCATTTAAGTTATTCATTCTTGCAATTTCTCACTTTTTTATCCAAGCTGTTAAAATCAGGAAGACAATGAAGAATCAAACCGTTACTGAGACCCAGGAGGCAGTATTCAGTCTTGAACTCACCCATTTAGATGTGAAAGGATCCCAGTGGATCAAGAATGGTGTTGAGATTCATCCAAGTGATAAATTTGAGATAACAGTCAATGGCATGGTTCACACCCTGAAGATCAAGAACTGCAACACCCAAGATGAATCAGTCTATGGTTTCAAACTTGGAAAACTCTCTGCTAATGCCAGACTAAATGTTGAAAGTATGTTTATATGTTAATGATTTGTCAAGTATACAATTATATAAATTTGTTATTAGATGTATTTCAATACCTTTTCATCTCTTTTATAGCTATCAAAATTGTGAAAAAGCCAAAGGATGTGACATCTCTGCTGGGGGCAACTGCCTCGTTTGAACTGAGTTTGTCCCACGATGACATTCCAGTTAAGTGGATGTTCAATAATCAGGAGCTCAAGCCAAGTTCAAATATCAAAATACTGTCTGAGCGGAAAGCCCACAAACTTGTCATTCAGAGTGTTGAAGGTAACTTGACAGGTGAATACATTGCTGTGGTCGGACATCTGCACTGCAGTGCTCATCTTCATGTTGAATGTAAGTGTTCGAAGATTCTTTTTCTTCAATAGTGTTCAACTTAAATGTGAAATTTGACATTCTAAATGTTTTATCTTTCTTGCTTGTATTCAGTTTTGAGAGTCACAAAACCTCTGAAGAACATTGAGGTTCCAGAGACCCATGTGGCCACATTCGAGTGTGAAGTTTCACATTTCAATGTTCCATCCACCTGGTTGAAAAATGGAGTTGAGATTGAGATGAGCGAGAAGTTTGGAGTTGTGGTGCAGGGAAAACTTCATCAGCTGAAAGTCATGAATGCCAGCAAGGAGGACATTTCAGAATACACATTTGTGTGTGGAAATGACAAAGTCTCTGCTACCCTGACTGTAAAACGTGAGTAATTTGTATACTGTCTGTAGACTTTAAAGAAATATAAAGTTAAACAGAATATTCACAAATGGAATTTCAAATCTTTCAGCAATACTGATCACATCCATGCTTCAAGACCTGAATGCTAAAGAAAAAGACACTGTTACATTTGAAGTGACCGTTAACTATGAAGGCATCACCTACAAATGGCTAAAGAATGGAGTAGAAATACGATCCAGTGATAGATGCCAAACTCGCTGCAAACAGTTCAGCCATTCTCTCACTATCCGAAATGTTCACTTTGGGGATGGTGGAGACTACAAGTTTGTGGCTGGATCTGCTGAAACATCTGCAAAACTCTTTGTTGATGGTTAGTTTTGTTTTTCTATTGACAGCTGCCTTTATGTAACCTAATAGATTGGCTAACAAAACTCTGTGTTCTCCAGCTCGTGTGATTGAATTCACCAAACAAATTAAAGATATAAAGATAACAGAGAAGAAGAAGGCTATATTTGAATGTGAGCTCTCTGAACCCAACGTCCCTGTGATGTGGATGAAGGATGGGCAGGAGCTTGAGTTGTCTGACAGGTATGGCTTCAATTTGAATATAATTTACACTGCAGATAAATTAACTGCAAAACAAGAGAACAACAAAACAAAACAAAAGCATTTCTTAATATATTATTTCAGTATAAGACATTAAGACTTGTGTAAATACGAATTCTTACTCATTTTTGATAGATTAATGCTTAAAACAAAAGATGTATAATATGTGTTAATACCATATGTACTTTTGCTTCTTAAGTAGCTTTAACTTGTTTTAAGGATGTTTAAATATTTTTATGCCCAACATTAACATTTTTTGCAGTCTAAAGATCTCAACTGTGTCCATAATATATAACTTCCTCTTTGTTTTAGATTCAAAGCCACCACTGACAAATTCCTGCAGCGTTTGATGATCCAGACAGTTCGCATGTCGGACGCCGGAGAGTTCTCTGTGGTTGCTGGTGCAAGTGTATCCAAGGCAAACCTCATTGTGGAGGGCAAGGATGTCCACATCTCTGAGCCAGCTGAGAAGGATATCACTGTAACTATCCTTTGTCTTATTACTTTGTCTTAAAACATTTTCTGTGTGCCATGGGGAAATAACTTTTTTCTCTCTCTTTTTCATGCTTTTCAGGTGGTTGAGAAACAGAAGGCTACATTTGAGTTTGAAGTTAATGAGGATGAAATTGAAGGCCGCTGGCTGAAAAATGGTGTTGAAATTCTGTCTTTTGAGGATCGCTTTAACTATGTGACAGTTAGAAAGACACATCGCTTGACAATCACTGAAACCTACAGAAGTGATGCTGGAGAATATACATTCATGGCAGGAAAGAACAGGAGCACAGTCAATCTACATGTCCAGAGTGAGTGTACAGTTCAAATGTCTATAAACATATTTAAATAAATCTTCGGTATTATGTTTACACTTCCATTCAAAAGTTTTCGGTTGTAAGATTCTTTCAATGTTTTTGAAATAAGTGTCTTTTGCTCACTAAGGCTGCATTTATTTGATCAACAATACAGTAATACTTACTGTAAAATACATATGTAAAATTAGTTCAAGTTTTCTATTTTAATATATTTTAAAATGTAATGTATTCCTGTGATGGCAAAGCAGCCATTACTCCACTTTTTATCATATAATCATTACTTTTAACATTTCTTATTATTATCACAGTTGAAAACAGTTGTGCTGTTTTATACGTTTTGTTTTTTTGTTGTTTGTTTTTTGAAGAAACCGCAATACATTTTTTTCTAAAGAAAAACATTTTTCTGAAATATATTTTTTTGTAGCAGTGGAAGAGTCTTTACTGTCACTCTTGATCAATTTAATGCATCCTGACCCCGAACTATGGAACACTAGTTTGTATATACAGTACTTAATCTGAATATCTTCAACTTTTTCTGTTCATGGCATACCAGTAGATTCCAAGTCCATTGAAGCAATACATTAAAGTGTGAGTTCTGAAGCTGATTGTCTAATATGTGTCTTGATTTAATTCAGTCCCTGAGCCTCCTCAGATCATCAGGCACATGCAGCCCCTGTCTGTTGAGGCTGGCAAACCTGCACGCTTCTCGGTGGAGGTGACAGGAATTCCTCAGCCTCGGGTGTCCTGGTATAAGAACTCTCAGGCCCTCTCTTCTGGGTTCAAGTGTAAGTTCCTGAGGGAGGGAAATGAGCACATTTTGTTGCTCATTGAAGTCTTCCCAGAGGATGCAGCTCAGTACAACTGTGAAGCTAAGAATGACTATGGAGTAGCCACAAGTTCTGCGTCACTTAATGTGGAAGGTGAGCTTATTATGAGTCAGAACTGTTATTTAAAACCAGTATTGGATACTTTCATATAACCAATATATTTTAACACATCATTTCTGTGAAGTTTCAGAAGTGGTTTCTCCAGACACAGTAGCTCCAGTGTCTCCACCAGTAATTATTACCTCACTGCAAGATACCTCTGCTGAAGAGGGAGAATCAGCTAGATTCCAGTGCCGTGTCACTGGAGATGGTATGGCTCAACCCTTTGCATTAAACAATTGTGAAACATAGAATTTTTAAAAAATCTTAATAAGCATATATAATATTTTTTGGAGTAAGAAAGAATTCATTTCATTTGTGCAGATCTGAAGATTACCTGGTATTGCAGAGATAAGGAAATTGTGAAGTCTGACAACTTCAGAATGTCTCAGTTTGATGATATCTGCCAGCTCGAGATCACCCGAGCATATGTTGCTGACGCAGGAGAATACACATGTGTTGCACGCAATTCTGGAGGAATGGTCTCTTGCTCTGCAGTTTTGATGGTCAATGGTATGTGCAAACTTTTTAGGTTCCTTGTCTTCCCTCTAGACTACGTAATAGTCCCCCCCCCCCTTTTTAAGCATGTTCCATTGCTTAATACAGGTTTTAGATGTCATGCATGATGGTCAGGTCATTAACTTGAAATACACTTTGGACAAACATTATGGATTTCTACGACTTTACCAAGACCAGAACCCATGATTCTTTACTGTGTATGAGAAAAGCACTGTTTTCCAACAAAATTCACTGATCATTTAGGCAGAATTTTGAAGAAACTTTAAAAGATACAAATTGCATCACCTCTTTTTTTTATTATTGACAAAACTAACCACAGACCATAAATAACCAAACTTTATTTTCAATTAATAGGGTTTTTTCACTCATAAAACATATAAATAACTTTTGAAATAGAAAACACATTTTGCTTGTCACCATCTTCATGGATTTTGAGACTCATCTATGGAATTCTGCCATCTCTCACTTTTCACCTTTACCCTACAGTGATGATGATCTATTATTTTTAAACTTTAAATGGCAATTTGACATTTACAAATGTCTAATGTTATTCTTTTTATCGCTCAGATCTCAGTGTGAGAACAGTAGGTAGGCAAAGTGTTTCGAGCGCCGGAATGACTCATTCGGAGATGGTCACCTCCCAGACCATGAGTGAGACTCATTTTTCCACTATGCAAACTTTTGAAAGCGTCTCTACAGTGATGATGTCCTCAACATCTGTTAAAAGCATAGAAGTCCAACAAGTTACCTCTGTGGAAGAATATTCTACAAGCCCCGTCTTAACCCAGAAAATGAGTGATGTAATTGTCGGCCTGGGTGATGTGGCTCAGTTCAAGTGTTCCTTCAGTGGACAGCCATTTACTGAAATTGTTTGGGATCATAACGGAAGGACAATTACAAATACAGAAAGGGTGCAGTATGTACATCAAGACAAGCTCATTTCTCTCATCATACTCAATGTCCATCTTGGGGACCAGGGACATTACTGCTGTACTGTTAAAAATAGAAATGGCGAGAGTCGAACATCTGCACAGCTCACAGTGGAAGGTGGTTATAGTTTTTGTTTTGTCGTTGATGCTCATTTCATCCCATCTGCTTCCTGCTGGTGTTTTGTTAATCTAAAATATGTTTCATGTGGTTATAACCAACTTTAATTGTTGATTGAATTTACAATGTAATATCCCATGTAATCTATTTTAATACTTTAAATAGTTTGATCCTTCACATGCCTGGCCTAACACCATCCTCCATCTTACTAACTTTTTTGTTCTTATCAATGCTAAAATATCTTGCTGAATTACTGAATAATCCCTAATAAATTTCCCTAACTTTATTCTCACTCAGCTAAAGAAGCGAACCCCAACGAAACCCCCGTACCCTCCGATTCTATCAGTAAATCTTCTAAAACTGAAAATGACTCAAGTAAAAAGGCCACTGACCAAGAAAAGCAGGAGTCCCTACAGAATGTTGGAGCCCTGACAACAAAGTGGCAGATAAGCCGACATTACAATCCTGATGTTATCCCTTTGTTGGAGCGTGACATTTATGATGCAATTCAGCCAGAGTTCCTTGTGAAACTGTCCCCAGAATTCCTTGCCAAACAAAGGGAGAGTGCTTCTCTTTATTATGTAATCAAAGGAAGCCCCTCTCCATTCGTTGTATGGCTACACAACCAGTTGAATGTTGAAGAGCCAAGGTCATACTCCTTGAAACATGATGGGCCCTTGTGCTTCTTAAATGTAAAGAATATTGGTTCTGACCAAGGGGGCACACATTCTTGCAAAGTTATCAATGCTGCTGGAGACAAAACATGCAGCACTCATCTCAGAGTGAAGACAGGTTGGCATTTGCATGCTTTGGTCTTTACCACCTTTTATGTTAGCTCTGGGCACTCTTTTTTTACTCAAATGTCCACACTTATAAGTAGAAAGAGACAGAAAAAAAAGAATGTGACATGTCTGGAAAAAAAACAAAGGAAAAAAATCACAACATGCAAATGTTGTTTCTAAAAGAGTCTGACATTGACTGCAGTGGACACCTGTCATGGATGTTCAACAAGGGAGATGTTGTCCATTTTCATTATGTTTGAAGGAGAAAATGAGTTTTTATGATATACTGCACTGTCACATATCTAATGTTTGTTTGTGTTTTCACAGTGTCTAAAGTGGATGAGGAGGCCCGTTATGGAGAAGAAGCCAAAGGTAAATGAATAAATACAAGTTATGATGACTTGTTGTCTTTTGTTTACTTCATTTAATTTTGTTGTGAGGCTTTTATTTATTTTTGCTGTATATACTTTTATAAAACATATTTTGCAATATTTAACTGTATAATAATTTAATTGAATTTAATCTAATGCAGTTTTTTTCCTCCTCTAACAGAGTGTTTTATGTATTTCGCAGATATTATGATATATATTATGGCAGTTGTATTATATGCTATGACAAATGAACCATTTCATCATTTTTTATTCAGTGTTTTCTACCTCGACTATATCAACCGAGGAGGACTCTTGCGCAACAAGTCTTCATTTAAAAGAAAAAAGCAAAACATTTGAACTCCAGCCAGAGTCTAAATTATTAGAGAAAAAGCCAGAAAAGCCAGTTTTTGTTACCAAATTCTCATCAGCAATTGCAGCTGTTGGAAACACGGCTAAGTTTACTGTGATCGTGTCTGGATTTCCTAAGCCATTTATTCAGTGGTACCACAATAGCCAATTGATAAAGTCCTCGTCGTTTTACACATTTGTCCAAGAGAAGGAAGAACACAGTCTTGTCATAACTAAGATTACTAAAGAGATGGAGGGAGAGTATTCTTGCACAGCGAGCAACCGATTTGGCAAGTCAACATGTACTTCCTATCTTCATGTAAAGGTGAAAGACATACAGAAACAAGAAGAGACCACTGGGCAGCCTCCATATTTCATCAAAGCAATTGAACGTGTGCAGTGCGCAGTTGGGAGCCATGCTCTCTTTGAATACACTGTAACAGGGGTTCCACTTCCTAATATTCAGTGGTACAGAGATAGCAACCATATACAGCCTAGCAAGTACTGCATCATTGTGAACAACAACGATGGTTCTGGATATTTAAATATATTGGGCATTCAACAAAGTGACACTGGTCTTTACTCTTGTAAGGCATCTAATCCTCTTGGAGAAACTTCTTGCAGTGCAGAACTCATTTTATTCTTGAGGACTGTTTCAACATCTGAAGCCAGTGAGTTACATAGTGTCAGCCTTCCAGAACAAGTCAGAACTAGCCTTCAGCAGGGACACCAGATGGCATACACCATTGCCACAGAAGACAGACAAACTGTTGCAAGCGAGCAGATAGATACCTTGCATGCTTTAGATATATCTGCAGCCACTGTGCAAATGGAGCAGGTAACTCACCAAGCAGCAGTATTGCAGTCTCATGATGTGCAGGAGAGAGTAAAAGTTGCCCCTGCCCTGCCAAGCCCAGAGGTGGCAACTCCTCTGAAACAGCTACATATGGCTGCAATGATCTCTGCAGTACAAGAAAACCAAGGCTTTAGTGAGCAGCACTGTGATCATATCGTTAGTCCAGAAGTCAAAGAGCTTGAATTGAGTTTTGAGACACCCTCAAAACTTATGTCTGCTATTTCAGAGAGTACTATACCTCTTAGCATAGTGAAAGCTGAGGATATAATAAAAAGTGAAACAGAAAAGATTCACACAACTTTAGCACCAAAGGTTATTGTTAGTGGTCCTCAAGTTGAAATTAAGTTGCCAATTCTTCGAGAGGAATGCACAAAACTTAAAAGCCCTGAAGAGGAGAAAAGCTACAAAGTTACCGAAGGGGTTAAGTTATTGTATACTGCAACATCATCGGAGAATGTCGCACTTACAGAATGTCATACTTCAGAGCTAGCAACTGTTGAGTCCATTGAAGGTTTAGCAGAAGAGGAACCAGCTAAACCACTGCTTGCATCAGTTAGTGAAACTGAGCACACTCTTTTAAAAGAAAAAACCCTTGAAATGCATAGACCAGTTGAGGAAACTGCTCAGCTCTCTAAAGATGCAATATTAAAATCAGCCCTGATTATTCAAGAACAGAGCAAGCTTCAAGCAGACAAAACCACTGAAATACCTGTCCTGGAACATCCTTTTTCAGTCCATTCCCAGAAGGAAGAGGATCAGGTGCTGAATTTACAGCTCATTAGTGACCAAGACACTCTTCTCTCTGAAGGCAGATTTACCAGTCAGAAGCCAGATTTGGAGCTGGCAGATGTCAGAAAAATGCCAGTTCTTTTACACACAGTTTCTTCTGATGACCAGAAAACAGTTTTTTATGAACAAGTGACACAGTTGGCATCCAAGGATACCACAATGGTTGTAAAGCCTAGAGTAGAGGTTCCTGCCCAATTGCATCTCCACTCAGAGCAGTCAAAAACCACTTTATGTAAGGAAGGGTTACTTTCAGTTGAAAAACCAGATGAACAGAAAGCCACGCAGAGACAAGAAAAAGACCGTAAATTTGTAGCCACTAAAGAAGAGCGAGTAGAACTAACTTCAAATTATGCCAAAGCTCTTGATGTGACAGTAAAAGGTCTTAAGATTGAGCACAAAACAGAAGCCAGACCCTTGAGTGTTCTTCAGGTAGTCTCACAGCCCCTACCACTTTCAAAGGAAAGCCCTATTGCCACTGAAGTCAAGCCGCATAGTGCAATTGTGCAGAAAGAGGATTGGTGGAATAACATGCATGCAGCGTCCGTGTCTGAATCTCATTCTATAGAAGAGGGTGTCACAGGCAGTTTCAAAGCAGTTGAGAAATTCACTTGTAAGACAGATGTAGAGCCTAAAGTACCTGTTCAGCCTTTGCATGTAGAGGAAAAAGCCATATCAACAGAAAGTTGTGTTGCTCTTGAGGCTGCAGAGCAAGACTTTGCAGTTCAGATTCAAGAAGGTCAGTCTGTAAGGAAGTCAATACTTATGGAGGAAAAACATACTCTGACAGGTGAAATGTCTGAAGGATTTACCAGATCAGAGACAACTAAAATAAACATTACAACACAGCCATTTGAACCTCTTTTAGTAAGTGAATCACAGGAAAGCAAAACTCTTCCCAAAGAACTTACCTTTGTAATTCCTGTACCAAAATCACACAGCTTGGACATTAAACAACAGTTAAAAATGACTCTTCAGTCTGCTGTGGCTTTTGATCAGCCTTTGATTTTGGCAGATGTAGTGAAAGGTTTAGAAGTTGTGGAAATAAAGGAGGTCAGTGTGCGTATGGAACCGAAATGCATGATGTTCACTTACCTTATTACAACAGCTGGTCCACCCATAGAAATTACAATTGTCTTTGAGGGTGTATACCCTCAGACAGCGGCTCTTAAAAACGAACTTCATGCTGCGCTCTACTCTATGCTTAATCAGGAGAAACCCGTCTTCAGCTCTGAACAGTCAAACATCTTAAAACTTGACAGACCCGAGAGATTGCTGGCTAGCCAAGCTTCTTCATATCCGTTATCCACAACAATTTTATCAGAAAATGTTGAAATGTTTACAACACCTAAAATGCAGTCTGCTGCTTTGCAAACAGAAGCTCAAGTTTCTTTGCAGTCTGAAATGACTCAAAGGCAAACTGCTATCCAGGAATCAGAGCACCGTGTGACTCAGAAGGCTGTAGAATCCAAAATGGAGATCCACGCTTTCAGTGAGACTGAACGGAGGGAAATGAAATACATTTCATCTGAACATTATAAGAGAGAGGTGTGTGTTTCAGATATTACAGTTGATGCACCTCCTAGGAAAATCACTGTGGAAGAGTCTATGGATGTTCTTATTCAAGAAGACAAAAAAGAGGAGGTTTTTACAGAGGACATTTTGATTAAGCATTTGACCAAAGAGCTCTTTTTTGAAATACCATTAAAAGACATTACTGCAGAGGAAAATTCCAAAGTTACATTGTCTGTGAGAATAAAAGGTGTAAAAAGTGTAAACTGGCTTTTGAATGGAACATTGATCAAATCTGGCAAAGAGTTCAAATGTTTAAAGGACAACGATTCTTACACACTAGTAATCGACAAAGTTATCAAGATGAAACATGAAGGTCAATATACCTGTGAAGCTGTGAATGAAGCTGGCAAGATATCATCATCATCATCATCAAGGCTCACTGTTATCTCAAGAGGTTGGACTGTGTGGAATTTGTCATCTTAGATGAGATAGATCATTCTTAACAATTCAACTCAGACCATCACTAATTAACTAGTTGGTACCCGTTACACCATCTTTCCATTTCTCACCATTTCTTTTAGAATTATTTTTAGCATACATTATGTGTGCTAAATATCTTTTCATCCTCTTGCAACATAATGGCACATTTTCATCTTCTGCTGAGTTCTTCAAGCATGACCATGTCATGTGTGGCTCTTCATCACCTATTTGCTAACGTTCACGTCATTCTTTTTTTTTTTTTTCATGTCATCCAAGGATTACTTTCATTCCTACCTTTCCATTTCTGATGAATCCTTAAATAACACACCCAATGAGTAGTCATATCATTGGCAAAGTATTAATTGTTATATTTTATCTCCTTGCAAATTTCAGTGCCTCCAGTTTTCAAGAAGAAGATCTGTGACATGGAGAACAGCATTGGCAGCCCAGTGAAATTTGAATGTGAGATTGAAGAGACACCTAATGTGACCTTCAAGTGGTTCAAGTCTGGCTCAGAGATTAGACAGAGTGATAAGTTCAGGATCATCAGCTGGCAAAACACATCATCTCTGGAGCTCCTCAACCCAACAAAGGCTGACACTGGTGAATACAGCTGTCGTGCCTCAAACAAGCACGGTAGTGACTCCTGCTCTGCTAACCTGAACATCACTGGTGAGTGAACTGGTTTTGACTTTATATGCTTTGCTTTTGCTGCTGACAACTCTTTAACAATGGTTTAACTTATTTTTAAGGGTTCAGCTTTTTTTCTCTCCTTGAAATCCAATCTGCACTCTTGTGTATGACAGAGTTGTGTACGTTTTGTAATCATATATAAGCAATATATGATTCATCTTAAATTCTTTCATTTTTAGATCACTGAAGACATGGAAATCTTTCACAGTATTCCTCTCAATCTATTATTCAATCAGTCTTATAATTTTTGTTCGCTCTTTTTAATCTTTTTTTTTTTTTTTTATTAATACAATAACTCCACCTGGGACCAATATTTCCACCTGTCTCTGTAACCATGTCTGAACCAGACAGATTTTGGAAATGTGTGTGATAGTTTTAAAATCTTTCCCAATTAATGTTTTTTTTTTTTTTAACTAATACTCATTTTAGAATCTCTTCTGAGAAATAAAGATAGCTGTAAATATTTGCAATACATCTATGATTCAGGTAATCAAATATTTTTATGAGCTTTTGTTGTAGAGGTAACTGATACTTAGATTTATTAATACTTTTGACTTAAATTTAGCAATGGATATTCCATTGTTTGTTGAGTGCATATTGGATTATAATTTTGGGAATTCATCCATTTCAGTCACGTTACTTTATCCACCATATTTATGACCATAGGTGGGGCAAAGCAAAGGTGATGAATACAAAAACACCTGAACAGAGATACTAAGAAAAAATGTTGATCACTGGATTTGATCCATACTAGGTCCTAGAAAACATTTTTACAGAGTTAGCTCAAGTTAGCTTAGACCCTACCCAATATAACATTTAAAAACATTTATATATTTATATTTAATTCACAATCTATCTCTGTATAACTGTCTCTTTATAACCTGGAGGTATAGATGGAGATGGATTATTTTTAAATACCCTTTCCATGAATATTGGATTTGGTAGGGTCTATGCTAACTTAAAAAAAATCTTGAGAACTGTAAAAATGTATTCTGGATCCAGTGATTGATGTTTTCTTGGTATCTCTGTTCATGTGTTTTTTTGTATTCACTGCCATAACTCTTCCCTGCTGATGGTCATAATTATGGTGGATGAACAGAAAAAGTCACATGACTGAAATGGATGCATAGGATCACTTTGATTAAGAATGCAAGGAAGATTCATACCATAGATGGCTTTCAAAAATGGCAAGACCAACGTAGAAGTTATTGCTTTGCTTGTAGAGTAGGGACCAAACTGCTCTTCTGTTTTGACAACATGGTAAGTCCTGTGCAGAAAATGTCCCGAGTGATACATGTCGTCTTACTTGATTTGTGATGTGCTGTAGTGTACGTATCTCTGTGTGTGTAAGTGTGTAAAAAGGTACAGATGTTGAAAATGCTGGTTATTCAGCACCTCACTACCTATCCACCAAAGTATTTCCACACACTTTGCGTTTTTTAGAATCTAAATGGTTTATCTATACAACTGCACTGCAAAGATTTGGGGCTCTCGAGCGTCTTTGTAAGTGCGTCTTTGTTAGTTACTGAATGCTTAGAACATATATGGACAATATTATATACATAAAATTAGGTTTATTGAGAGAACCCCCGCTCCCCCTTCCCTCTCCACCCGGAAAAAAAACAGAGCTGCTTGCTAGTAGTTATAGTTATTGTTATCAAGATGCTCAGTACCATTAATAATAGGAATACGAGTTTTTGACTATGGTTTTTGCTGAAATCCATTTAATTTTTATTCTCAGAAACACCCTCCATCACAAAAGAATTACCAATGCTGGATGTAGAGAAGGTGACCAGTGCTTTATTTGGGAGTGAGCTCATTGGTACTACCCCGTTTGAAATAAACTTGGTGAAGAATAAGAGACATATCAATTCTGACAAAATAATTTTCGAAGATTTAATTGAATATTTGGAGACACGTCCCTTTGAAAGTTCAGATTTTGGGGAGTACCAATGTAGCCTATCAAACGAAGTTGGAAAAATCACCTCAAAATCAGTTGCTATAATAAGAGGTTAGTATGCTTGAGAAAGACCAGAAGAATAATCGCTGCAGGTTCCCAGCACTAACAGGTGTGTTACTAACAGGCAGCGCGGGCTGCAATGGCAAGCTAAAACTGTTAACAATGCTTTCAAACAATTAAGCAGTTGCTGTTGCCATGAATTATCTGATTTATTTCTAATTTTTCACGGTTCATCTGCAATATCAAAATTTTTCAACATCAAGCATAAAAACATAAAAACACCAGTACGATACAAGTAAGGTTAAAGGTATTGACATTTTATATGTTGCAACTTACACATTACATCAGGAGATGTTGATCACTAATACAATTCGGAAGTTCATTCTTTAGAAAACAAACACACTGAATAATATATTCAACTCGAATTCCTTTTACTATGTAAAATCTTTTTGTCTATGTTCATAACATCTATGGTCAAGGACTGAATGGATTGTGACTTTTTTTTCACTGGATTTTTTTCCCATCTTTCTGGCTTTTAATTTCCAAGGCCATGGGTGTCATTATACGGATTCTTTGTCCTAGAAGCTACTCTTTAGATTTTTACAATAACCTTTGAAGATAACATTGAGTGATTTGAAGTGAATTATGCTGGAATTATTAGCTGTTCTTCTTCTCTTGTAGTTAACGGTTGGCAAAAGGATGCAGTATCTTAAGATATTTGAACATTGTTTGGGGTTCTTTTAGACTGGACTGCATTTTGCATACCTTCTCTATATTGGATAGAAATCTATCTTTTGTTGTACTTCATTCTCTGTATTTGAAAATCACAGTTCTTACTACTTTTTTCGAGTGATTCAGTGCCTCCAATTATACCTTGTTTGGTGTGTAATTGTTGCTAAGGTTGTTTGGTTTAGGTTTAGCATTCTCTTCAACTGAATATATTTGCCTTGCTTGAGCTTGTTGTGGATGTCAGAAGCTATGACTGGTTTTACTGGTCAATTAGTAATGGATATCTTGACAGTGGTTGCTAGTAAAACTGGCTGCAAAACATCAAACAACGCACCTTTTACAAACTCTTCATCTTCTGAAAATGGTTTTATCTGAATCAGAACCACATGCATTTCCGAAGATGCAATCTACCAAATTTTTTTGAAAAGGTGATGAAATGGAAGACGTTCAAGAGACAACTTGCGTTTGGAAGAAACCAAAATGGGAGTGCAACTGCAACATTCTTCAAAATGGACACATTCCATTTCATGTCAAGCCATTAACATTGAAGAATCTTCCGTCTTTTCTTTTGTCACAAGCTGTCAGTTCAGATATCTTGACTTGAAGGATGCCACACAAATGGTGGCACTTGGTACCTTTACTGGAGTACTGAAATTTCTTGTTATTCTTGGATTGTAACGTTGGAAATAACCACTCTTATGAAATAACCAGTCACATGCTAAAGTGACGTGGTCTCTTGATGTTCCTCAATGTTTTACCTCTTACATGGAATGCTGAATTATATAATTATGAAATGGCTGAGGAATGGAAAACAGACAATTCAACCATCTTGGAATGTCGATGTCAATATTCTTTCAAAATGATGTAATTCTTTAAATCAGATGCTGGTTACAGTGCTAAACATGGATTTCAGTTATTACTCTTGTGATTAAATACATTTGACTGTTCATGGTGAATGTATATTAACTCCAGAACAACATTTTAATGCTACAATCATAATTTCTTTATACAACCCCCATTTGTAGAGATGTAATTCTAGCTATACTGTTCCTCACAGCATCAGCACCTGCCCGCTTTGTGAAGACACTGAGCAACATTATCATCCCAATGAGCCAAAAGTTGAGACTTGAGTGCACATTCATTGGAGCCAAGAAATTGTTTGTGACTTGGTACAAAGACGGCAAACAACTCTATGCATCGTATAGATACAATACAAGAGTCACAGATAACTCCTGCATTTTGGAATGTCTTCATGAATGCGACAAGAACACCACGGGGAAATACTCTTGTGAAGTCTCCAATGCCTTCGGAAGAGATATTTGCCATGCTAACGTGACTGCAGTGACGGGTGTGTATACTATGGATTTCAGTAATGCTCTACAAATTTACCATTTTACATTATTAATTTTGGGCATCTCAATTTGAATGAAAGATACCAGTAATTATCAACACTTAACTGGAAATGACACTTCTCTAATAAATAGGCCTATATATCATTTCCTGGACTAAAGGTTTTTAATCCTCTTCATCTCAGAACCTGCCCGTTTCGTGAAGAAGTTGACAGATCTATCTATTCCAATGAGCAAAAAACTAAGACTTGAATGCACATTCATTGGAGCCAAGAAAATGTTTGTGACCTGGTACAAAGATGGAAAACAACTCTATGCATCATATAGATACAATACAAGAGTCACAGATAACTCCTGCATTTTGGAATGTCTTCATGAGTGCGACAAGAACACCACGGGGAAATATTCTTGTGAAGTCTCCAATGCCTTCGGAAGAGATATTTGCCATGCTAATGTGACTGCAGTGACGGGTTTGTATACTATGGATTTCAGTTATGCTCTACAAATTTACCATTTTTACATTATTAATTTTGGGCTTCTCAATTTGAATGAAAGATACCAGTAATTATCAACACTTAACTGGAAATGAGTTCTTTTATATAGGCCTATATATCATTTCCTGGACTAAAGGTTTTTAATCCTCTTCACCTCAGAACCTGCCCGTTTCGTGAAGAAGTTGACAGATCTATCTATTCCAATGAGCAAAAAACTAAGACTCGAATGCACATTCATTGGAGCCAAGAAATTGTTTGTGACTTGGTACAAAGACGGCAAACAACTCTATGCATCGTATAGATACAATACAAGAGTCACAGATAACTCCTGCATTTTGGAATGTCTTCATGAATGCGACAAGAACACCACTGGGAAATACTCTTGTGAAGTCTCCAATGCCTTCGGAAGAGATATTTGCCATGCTAATGTGACTGCAGTGACGGGTGTGTATACTATGGATTTCAGTAATGCTCTACAAATTTACTATTATTAATTTTGGGCTTCTCAATTTGAATGAAAGATACCAGTAATTATCAACACTTAACTGGAAATGACACTTCTCTAATATATAGGCCTATATATCATCTCTTGGACTAAAGGTTTTTAATCCTCTTTACCTCAGAACCTGCCCGTTTCGTGAAGAAGTTGACAGATCTATTCATTCCAATGAGCAAAAAACTAAGACTTGAATGCACATTCACTGGAGCCAAGAAATTGTTTGTGACTTGGTACAAAGATGGCAAACAACTCTATGCATCGTATAGATACAATACAAGAGTCACAGATAACTCCTGCATTTTGGAATGTCTTCATGAATGCGACAAGAACACCACAGGGAAATACTCTTGTGAAGTCTCCAATGCCTTCGGAAGAGATCTTTGCCATGCTAACGTGACTGCAGTGACGGGTGTGTATACTATGGATTTCAACACTGCTCTACCATTATTATACTATTAATTTTGGGCTTTTCATTTTAAATAAAAGGTACCAGTAATTATAAGCACTGAACTGGAAATGACAGTTCTCTAATATATGGGCCTATATTTAATTTCCTGGACTAAAGCTTTTCCTCTTCACCTCAGAACCTGCCCGTTTTCTGAAGACGTTGAGAGATCTATCCATTCCCATGAGCAAAAAACTAAGACTTGAATGCACATTCACTGGAGCTCCAAAAATGTTTGTCATTTGGTACAAGGATGGCAAACAACTCTATGCTTCATATCGATACAACACCAAAGTTACATCAAACTCCTGTATCCTGGAGTGTCTGCATGAGTGCAATAATGAGACTACAGGAAAATACTCATGCGAAATTTCAAACGTTTATGGAACGGATATATGTCATGCTGAAGTAGTGGCAGTTACAGGTTTGTAATTTGTACTGGACCCTTGCCTGCCTGTCTTCCAAAGTTCCATACCCATGGATTTTGCCCATGGATATGAAAGGAATAGTTTGATATTGCAGCGTTGGACCGCATGTCACCTGGAATGGTGTAATTTTTGTTCATCGTGTTTTTGTTTTTTTGGAGGGTTGGCAACAATATGGTGTGCTGCTGTGATATTTTGCACGTTCATTGAATTGGCTCATGCGTCTTAATTCAATTCTGTTTTGTCCTGTATCAAGGCTACAGTGAGGGCTGGCATGTTTTTTGAGTGCTTGTTGTTATGGGATATTGATCAACTTGCGTTTGCATCTGCAAGCTTAAAAGATATTGCATACTTCAGCAGATTTGAGGAGTTAGATGTTTTAAAGAACAATCCGCATGTTGAAAAGGTTGATTTGTTGCCTGTTTGTATAGTTCTTGTCGTCGTTAAGAAAGTAATTTAAATGGATCTGATGCTGTTCTTCGTAGAGCCTGCCCGCTTTGTGAAGAGGTTGACAGACATGGCTGTCCCACTCAGTCAGAAACTGAGACTTCAGTGTACATTCACTGGAGCACCGAAGATGTTTGTCACATGGTACAAAGATGGAAAGCAACTGTATGCCTCATACAGATACAACACAAGGATCATTGAGAACACTTGCATCTTGGAATGCCTCCATGAATGCAACAATGAGACTCCTGGAAAATACTCTTGTGAAGTATTAAATTCCTTTGGCACTGACATCTGTCATGCCAATATAACTACAGTTACAGGTTCGTATACCATCCTAGTTTACTTATTTTCAAATTCATTTCATGTGTAGGCAGACATAGAATAACAATAAATTCGTTAATTTCTTGTTCTCAGAACCTGCCCGATTTGAACAGAAGCTTAAGGCCAAAGCAGTTGCCATGAGCAAAAAACTGAAGCTCGAGTGCACATTTACCGGAGCTCCTAAAATCTTTGTCACTTGGTACAAGGATGGCAAACAAATATATGCCTCTTACAGATATAATACTCAAGTTGTTGGAAACACCTGCACTCTAGAATGTTTACATGAATGCACCAAAGACACTCCTGGAAAATACTCTTGTGAGGTGTCCAATTCCTATGGAAGTGATATTTGTCATGCTGAAGTGACCACCGTCTCTGGTTAGTGAACTTTTAAAAGCCCTTTAAGTTAGTGTTGGATGGAATTCAAGTTGATTCTGTTGCGGAAGCCAGTGATTTGCAAGCATGATGCTCATGATATTCGTGATGCTCATCCAATATTGTTCCTCTTAGGACCTGCTCGTTTTGTGAAGAAGCTCACAAACCAGCATCTTCAATGGGGGCAAAAGTTGAGGCTTGAATGTTCCTTCACGGGAATTGAAAAAATGTTTGTCACGTGGTACAAGGATGGCAAACAAGTTTATGCTTCATACAGATGCAACACAAAAGTACTTGGAAACACTTGCGTTTTGGAATATCTTAACAAGTGTGATGATGATACTCCTGGAAAATATTCTTGTGAGGTTACAAATGAAGATGGATCAGATATTTGTCATGCGCTGGTGACTGTTGGGACAGGTTAGTTAACTGCAGTCCGCTTATTTAATGGAATTCGCAGATCAGTATCCAACTTTTCTATTCTTTACAATACTTTTCAATATCTTTTTAAAAATATTTTTCCCAAAGACTTTTTCAATCCCAAATAGATCACCTTTCTTTTGGATTAATTACTAGAACTTAAAATGAAAAACAGAAATGACTATCATTCCACATGAACGAAAATAGCAATTTGAGTATTTTATAAAACAATTGGGGAAAACTTTACATTAAGCTCAGTATAGAGTATACAGTGGCTTTCAACAATGGCGCTGGTGCACAATAGCCAAATTCAAAACAATGGCGCTGGTGCACAATAGCCAAATTCAAAACAATGGCGCTGGTGCACAATAGCCAAATTCAAACTAGTCTTATTTATATATTATTATACTATTTATTCATATTTTGAATTAGTTTTTATTTTTCTGTTTTATCATTTTAAGTGCCATTTTTATTAGTTTTTTTAGTTCGTTAAATGTATTTTTATTTTTGTTTTAGTTTAATAATTTAGTACTTTAAATTAAACGTTTGTATTTCAATAACTACACTTCAATTGCAATACTTCTAATATTCATAATTAAGTCTTTCATCTAATATTTATACTTTATTTTATTTAAATGATCAAAATGACTTTCTTAGTTTTAGTTTACATTAACTACACTAATGCAAACTAAAACAATTTAGCAAACTGCATTGAAAAAAGCATTAATTACAGACTACTTCATGTAGTACACAGCTTACACTTCAGGCATAAAATTTCATAAATTTTACTATAATATCACATTTAACAAACTGAGTAGTCTAATACACACATTTTAGCCTGCTTTTCTACTATAGAATCCCTTAATTTTGAGCTCATTTAAGAGGTATTTAATCTTGGACTGAAAGCTTTTTTTATTTCTAGAAGTTAGATTGGAAGGTTGGATTAGACAGGGGAATTGCAAATATGGACCATTTTGTCAAAGGATCATGAAGATTAATATGAGAAAGATTGCAAAATATCAAGTGTGGATAAAACTGCACGCCTAACTATTCTGAAAGCAGAAAAGACAGATGCTTGCCTTGCAATGCAAGTGAAGAACCTGATGTTTTTTAAAAAAGAAAACAACAACAACAACAACCACAGCAACACGCGTGCTCCATTAAACTCTTTGTGATATGCGTTTTGCATTTTGCTTTTAATATGAGTGACCTTGTGTGCAATGTGTTTTGTTTTCAGAGCGCAAAATTCCACCAACCTTCACTAAGAAGCCCTCAGAGTACATTGATGATGCTGAGGGTAAATTGGTGAAGCTTGAGGGTCGAGTTTCTGGGTCACAACCTCTATCTGTAAGCTGGTACAAAGATAACAGCGAAATCTACACTTCTGACATCTATGACATTTCCTTCAAGAGCAACACTGCTGTGATCTGTCTCAAGAAGGCCACAGTCAAAGACAGTGGCGTTTATACATGCAGCGCTTCTAATGAAGCTGGCACTGCCTCCTTCCAGGTGGTGGTTAACATCACAGGTAGTCAATATGATCTTACTGCATGATCTCTTGTTTCTTAGTTATTGCTGTATTCCCTTTTCCTCTTTGCATGTTAATTTCTGTTAATTCAATTTATGTAATGCTGTGTGTTACTGAGATGCTGCTTTCTGATGTACTGCATAAGCATGTACTGTCCTACTTTTCACTGAAAAGGACAAGTAAAAATGCTGAAATTGTTCACTTTTTTTAATATCTAGAGGGAAAAAGGCCACCAACTTTTGACATTCCCCTAAAACCAGTCACAGTTAGTGAGGGCGAAAGGCTAAACCTTAGCTGCCATGTCTGCGGGTCTCCCCCAATGAAGATTCAGTGGATGAAGGACAGAAGGGAGGTCACATCCTCTGCTAACACCAGGATGATATTTGTGGATGGCACAGCCACCCTGGAGATAAACCAAACATCCAAATCTGATGCAGGAGATTATCTGTGCAAGGCAACCAACAATGCTGGTAGTGAATTCTCCAAGGCCAAAGTCACAATCAAAGGTAATTAGGAGACTATTGTGAATCTAACTTTTCTGTAATAATCAAAATGTACATTTGAATGCAGCTAAATTAAAAATGTACATATTCTTGGTTTGAACTGTGCACATGTAGTACCATGTACAGTATAAGCACATTTCTGAATTTCTTGTTTCATCATCATGCATTTTGTTGCCTTTACCATCTTAAGAGTTTCCACATCTTGTTTTGCTCGCTCCTTAAGTGCTTTGGAGCCATATGATCTTGCTGTTTCTTAAAAAGTTTGACTTTTTTCATATTGCACCACTAAGCTGCAATGTTTTGCTCTTGATAATATTTACAAAAATATATATATTTTGTTTTCAGATGCATATTTATTCTTGAATAACCAAGGATCTTTTTAGTCATGCATATTATCTGAATAGTAAAGTGACGTATCTTGCTAAGGTGCTTGACTTTAAATTTTAGGATTCTTATTAGTTTATATTTTGTGACAGTTTAAAACACGTTAAACTTTTTAAAATGCTGAATTATGGCAAGTGTCCTTATGTAGATTGCAGTCCATTTTTATAATTTGCTTAATGGGTTGTTCCATTGCCGGTATTACTCAGATAAAACAGGTGCAGCACCTGCAACAGCACCGGCAGCCCCCACAACACAACAGACAGTTAAAAAGCTGGATAACTTGTTCTTCATTGAGGAGCCCAAGAGCATTCATGTTGTTGAGAGTAAGTTTCTGTTTTTTAGATATTTTTAAGATATGTCATTAGCATTAAATGTTGTAGTACACCATGGAATCACGTCATATTCTGGATTACAGAGGGTACAGCTACCTTCATTGCTAAAGTTAGTGGTGACCCCATTCCCAATGTGAAATGGATGAAGGGAAAATGGAGGCAGATGACTCATGGTGGTCGTATTAACATTCAACAAAAAGGCCAAGAGGCCAAGCTGGAGATTAAAGAGGTGACCAAATCCGACTCTGGCCAGTACAGATGTGTTGCCTCAAACAAACATGGAGAAATTGAGTGCAGCACAGACTTGAATGTGGATGAGAAGAAAGAATCTGGGCCAGAGATGGTCAAACTAAAGAAGTGAGTCTGAAATTGTGAATTTCTTTGCCAGAAAAGGTCAAAATCACAACTCTGTAATGATTACAAACTTGAACTTTTTTTGTTACGTTCAGGACTCCATCAAAGCAGAAAAGTCCAAAGGAAGACAAAGACATTGACATTGTTGAGTTGCTAAGAAATGTAGATCCAAAAGAGTATGAGAAATACGCCCGCATGTATGGAATCACAGACTTCCGGGGTCTCCTTCAAGCCATTGAGTTTCTGAAGAAGGAGAGGGGTGAAGAAAGTGGAAGACCGGTAGATAAATCTAAATTGTTTTGTCTTAACAGATGTACCAAATCTTATGTTTTCTTACACCTTATTGAGATTGAAATCTACAACAAATAGCTTTAATAGGTGCCTTTGTTTTCTGAATCAGGAGAGTGAATATGGAAGAGAAAGTGATGAGGATTTGGCTAAGCTTGTTGCTGATTTGCAGAAGAGAATGGAACACAGTGAAGTATGTTCCTTCTTTAGGAAGTTGAAGTAACACTTTTCGGTCTAAACTTATTTGCATATTCATGCATATGCTTATCAGATGCATGTTGATGACCTAAATGTATGAATATTTTGTTTTTGCAGCCTGTTACCCTGCTTAAAGACATCACAGATCAGACAACACAAGCTAACAAAGAGGCAGTGTTTGAGTGTGAGATTAAAATCAACTATCCAGAAATTACACTGTCTTGGTATAAAGACACACAGAAGCTAGAAACTAGTAATAAATACGACATTAAACTTGTGGGTGACCGCCAAATATTGAAGATCAAGAACTGTCAGACCAGTGACCAGGGAAATTACCGTGTCGTTTGTGGGCCACATATATCCAGTGCCAGACTGACAGTGTTGGGTAAGTCCATTTTAAAAACATTGTATTTTGCATTAAAACAACATTGATGCCCATATTATGAATTGAGGCGTATTTACGTCAATATTCCACAGAGAGTAAAGATCATGTGCAGAAACCATCACCTGGTAAGAGGGTAGAATTGCTTTGTAGTGCAGTGTTCACTGACAAATATTACACAATAGATTTATGGCATACACCATAATTTACTAGTACACTTCAACTATAAGAAATTAAATTATCGAAATGGCAAGAAAGGGCCACATAGTTTGTCTGTTCATGTAAGTAAATTACTAACCTCTTCTCGTTTCTCTGCTAACTAGAAAATGCTTAGCAGTCTGAAGTTTATTTTTTTCCCCTAGTCCTTTAAAATTGCTTGGCTACAGTGGTGTTGATTATGTACCAACAAAGTGTTGGATTAAAAAAAAAAAAAAAAGTGTATGTGCGTTTGAAAGCACATTTACATCTTCTTATTGCTTTCCTCTTTTTAATTATTTTTATTTTTGAAAGTGACATGGATTTTGAGAATTAACCAATCCTTTTATGCCATTTTTAGCTGATCAAATTCAATTCACCAAGCGCATTCAAAATATTGTGGTGAATGAGCATCAGTCTGCCACTTTTGAGTGTGAGTTGTCTTTTGACAACGCGGTCGTCGCCTGGTATAAAGATGCATGGGAGCTTAAAGAGAGCCTGAAATATACCTTCAGGTGTGAGGGACGAAGGCACTTTATGATCATCCGTAACGTAACATCTGACGATGAAGGTGTGTACAATAATCCTCCTAGTGGTGCACTATAAATATAGAATTATATGAATTTAAATAAAATTAACTTGACGTAAAATCTTTTAGGCGTGTACTCTGTGATTGCGCGCCTGGAGCCTGTTGGTGAAACTAAAAGTACAGCCGAGCTTTATCTATCAGGAAAAGGTAAAATCCAGACCAGCATCACATTATGGCTTGTTTACTAGAGTTTAGTCAACAGCAATTACATTTGATCTTCTTTTGCAGAATTTGAAATAAGAACACGTTCTTTTGGTAAGTGGTTTGTTATGGACTAAATTGTTTCTGAGGATTGATATTTTCTAATTTAGTCCTCGATACCCTACCCCAACTTCTTTACAAATTCTGCAAACTTTATTAAATGAAATCGGTCAGAAATATATATATATATAATTAATCTCAACCTATCCAGATGTTCCTGATACATCGATACATGTGCCAGATGTGTCATCTTTCATTAGCTTTAAAGGTAAGAATAAAATAATTTAACAAATCTATAAATAGAAGACCATGAAGTCCTGCAGTTTCACTTCACCTAACAATGATTGTTACCTTTTGTTTAAAAGATGAATCCATAGAATTTCATTATGAAGAAAAGATTGAAAAAACAGGTACTATTTCAAATTAGAAGTAATCTCTAATGTTTCTTAACCTTTAATATGTGAACTTGACGAGTAGATACACTAAAATACACTAAGCTTCAATCATCTCAATTCTCCCGAATGGATTAATAAACTAATATTACCATATTATCAGCAGCACCTCACCGTGTCAACCCACATTAATCTCATCTAAAGTAATTTAACTAACGTAATACAATCAAATCGTTTTGGCCTTTCTTTCTTTGTAATCTTTGCATTTGCACTAACATCTTAGCCGGATTGAGATTTGTTTTTTTTACAGAATTGTATCATTTTTAATAAAACATTCTTTAAAAATTCTCATTGTACAGTAGAGAACTGGACAGTTCAAGAGGAGAGTGTAACGTATGAATTCTCTTCACTGCAAGGTATACTTATTAACCGTCTTAGAATCTTTAACTAAGAGCATAACATTTTGCTCGTCTTGCTTGTATGTGTGACAAGTTTCTTCACTCATCTTCATCTTTTAATGATCTTTTTTTACATATATTTTGTCAACTCTATCATGTGTTTTCCTTTTCTTTTTAATATAACTATCCATCATCACTTCCATCCTTCAATAACCAGCTCCTCCATCATTTTTAGTTCAACATCATTAACATTTTTAATCCACAGGTATTGTGCTGTAAACTCTCTGTGTGTATGTTTGGAACTGAATTTGTGTGTCTATGTTCATACCTAACTTTGTTTCATGTGCTCATGTTCTTGTTTCTCATTAGAATTGAAGAAACCTGTCGAGGAGACTGTAACAAAACATGTAGTGGAAAGGACAGAGGAGGCACCTAAGAAAGGTATTGGATGAAGGCTAAACGCTTGCGCCAGACTTTGCTAATGGCTGTCCCAGATTATCTGGTAACATTTGTGTATGCCAAACCAACTGCTTTATTTTTTTCTGCCAGTTAAACACTATATGTCTGTGCTGAACCAAAAACATTCTTGATTCTTTCCTTGTCTGGGAGATGTGTTTGTGTCTTATTATGTCATTCTGCAGTTGTCTGTTGTATAATTGCTTTTTATAATTCTCCTTGGTCTTATGTCCGTGAATGTTTTCTTCTAATGCTTATGCAATCATGCTAAAAGTATGGACACTTTGCCTACTTAAACTCTGCTTAAGCTTTGCAGCTGTATTTTAACAAAGCTGATGTCTTTTATGTACCTGAAGTTATGAAGCAACCAGAAGAGAAACCTGGAACAACTTTTGTACAGCCATCAGTTCCTGAGAAAGGTATTATTATGTCTTTGCTTGACTTTTTACATTGTTTATGTGTTTCTTCCAGTGTGTGTTCATTGTTATTTAAACCAAATCTGTTTTGTGAGATCTGTATGTTACCATATCAAATGTGTTTGTGTACTTGTTGTACATGTAGCTCTTTGGTTTGAAGATACTTAATTTGCGACTCAATTTTATTCTTGTGATCCCCTGATATTTTTAAAGAACCTGAAGACAAGAAGCCTGTTGAGGAAAAAGTCCTGTCTGTCAAGGTGACAGAACGAAAAGAACAACCCACACACAAAGGTATTATTAGCTGTGTGTTTTCAGTGTATACTGTTATATACGTTCTGTATTGATTGCTGTCTAAATATGTTCTTTTTCCTGTTCAAATGTATGGATATTATGTATAAATGTTGATATTTGTGTAACTGTAATTTGCAGTTTCTTTTTGTGTCATTTTCTTGTTAGTGTGGAAGATATTCTTAATCTCTTGGGTTTCAGTATTTCTTAACATTTTGTTTATCTGTGATGTTCACGGAAATATCTAAAGCCTCCGTTGTATAATTCATGTTTATGTGTTTGTTATGTCAGTCTTCTTTGAGAATTGATAGCAATATCAGTGTTATTTATAGATATTCTAAAACCTACACCCTCAGAGCCTAAACCACAGGTGCCAGCAGAACTAAAATCTCCAGTGGCTGATCCAAAGCCTGTACCTAAATCTGAGCCAAAAGTGCTACCAAAACCTGAGCCCAAGCCTGAGCCAAAAGCTACACCAAAACCTGAGCCCAAGCCTGAGCCAAAAGCTCTACCAAAACCTGAATCCAAGCCTGAGCCAAAAGCTACACCAAAACCTGAGCCCAAGCCTGAGCCAAAAGCTACACCAAAACCTGAGCTCATGCCTGAGCCAAAAGCTACACCAAAGCCTGAGGCTGAACCTAAGCCTGCAGTTGCAAAGAAAGTCGAGGCACCCTCTGTCAAAGGTATTTTGTGTAATTAGTCATCTGTGCTGCAGTTTTTTCTTAGTGTTTGTTTTGTGAGCATGTCTGTATGTCAAGTACAGTATGTACGCATGTCCTAAATTTGTTGTATGTGCAGTCCTCAACTCTTAGAATCCACCTCTTGTTCATCTTAAGAATATAAAGTCTCATCAGCTTTATATTTTTTGGGTTTATTGTATGCTGCTTTGTTTTTTGTTCTTTAAAAGCACCCGAAGCTCCAAAGAAGCCAGAAGCTGCACCTCAACCATCCTTAGCTATTAAAAAAGATGAGGCTTTAACTCCAAAGCCAGACAATACTCAAATAAAAGGTAACTCAATAGATAAGAATCACAATTATTGAGTATAATTCTTGCAAACCTCTTAAAACGGTTTCGTTTTTTGTTTGTCTGTTCAAATCTTTGTCACCAAAAATGGTGCTCTTGCAATGCATCTGTAACTCTTCTCTTGATCGTCTAATTGATCCTTTTTATTAAATGAGCTTCTGCATTCTACTGTGAATGCATATCTTTTGTGATAATACATTGTATAACATATGTGTGTTCTTTTGAAGCTCTTGTGCAGATGAAGGAGATAGAAGCTCCAAAAGTAAAGCTAGATAGAAAACCAGATCCTGCACTTGTTGGTGGTGAGCCACCAAAGAAAGAAGCCTCTACACTACTACAAGATGAATCTATGAAAGATTATTTGCCTGTCCTGTCTGAACCATCAAGTGTAGAGCCAGCTAGTCAGTTTAAACCTACACAAACCCAGCTGCCTGACCGAGTTAGAAAACAAGAAGTCACATCAGCTCCACCAGAGGTTATACTTGAACCAAGAAAGCCTCCTCCCCGTGAAGTTTCCCAAGCAGAATCAGTCAGACATGTTGAGCCTTCCCCTAAACCTTCAGAGTTACCTCAAGCAGATAAAAAACAAGTGCCACCAAAGTGTGAACCAACTCCTAAAATCAGTGAGCCAGCACTTGACCACAAAAAGGAGGGTCATCCAAAGAAAGGTATTATTAAATCGTCATATTGAGCTCTTAGATATGCCCTGCAACAATGGCATATCAATCACTACAAACTCTCTTAAAAGTACTCTTATTTACTCTTCTTAATGTGTTGTCCTTTGTCTGGTATCATTTTTATATTTACAAAGTGATTGAAGTAAAGGCTGCTGAACTACCATCTGAGAAAAAGCCTGTGGCTAAAGCTAAAATGGAGACTGAGATGCCCCCAGCTAAAGGTATGCTTGGTTGGTCATGGGAGGTACAAGTCAAATTTGTATATGCATTACTAGATCTGTCTGTTACAAAAACAGATCTCCCACTTTCTACAGCATAACCATTATTAACATTTTAATCATAGCTAGCTGGAGAATGATTTTCAATATTATTAATATATATTAATCTGGTATCAGTCTAAAGAGCCTTCAATAGCCCAAGGCAGAGAAAAGAATTGCATTTTGTCAGTAAAGTTAAAATAAATATTATTTCTAAATTTTCAGATGGAATTTTCTCTTTGATGTATTATGTTGGTATGCATGTTTGTTGAAAACTCTTATACCACCGTTGCATGGTGCAATCTTGAAAATCTTTCATCTTTAAAGTCTTTGCAGCTTCTGAGAAGAAAATTGACCAAATTCGCCATACAGTGGAAGCAACTCAGAAGGTTTACATGGAGGAAATGGTTTTGAAGGAGGAAATTGTGGAAGAGCGTGAAAGCATGTCTCATCAACTTGAGGAAAAGTTGTCCCTTCAAGAACATATTGTAAAGATGGATGTGAGAAATCACAGTAGAGAATCGGTGACTGAAGAAGTGAAAATAGTTGAAACAGAGGTTTTCCAGAAGCCAAAACCTTCTTTTGAGCAGATACAAATAAAGGAGAAACCCAAGACAACCTTATCAAAGCAAGAAATGCACATAGAGAATGTTGAAACTTCTCCAGAAGCTGTGATAATTCATAGCATTGAGTCGTCACTGAAAAGTGAAGAAATTATTCCAGATAAAAAGAAAAAAACTGATGATATCCCTCTACAAAAAAGAGATGATACCCCCAGAAAAGAGATGGCCATTCAGAGAGAAATAGAAGTTCACAAAAAAGAGTATGTTCAAGAAAACAACAGATCAAAGGAGGAAACCCCTCAGATATCACCAGAGATAACACCATTAGTAAAACCAAAAGAAAAAGCAACTAAGTTGAAGGAAGTGCGTAAAGTACTTGAAAGAGGTAAACCTTACAATCTTCAGCAAATGCCTCAACTGGTATATTGCAATCTTTACTTGAATTGTTTGTCTTCATGTATTTGCCGAAAAGGCAATTGTGGTTGTCTTTTCTGTGTCTAAGTCATGTGCTTGCATTTTTTGCTAAAGTTCCTCTTTAGCTTCTTGTATCTTGAATATGTTATAATTCTTAATTAGATGAGTATTACAACAAAGGCTGTTACAACTCCTATGTCAGAAGTTGTTTCACCTACAAAAAGTACTTCAATTCTTAGTCAGTATGTGATAATGTGTCTGGATGCTCATCTGTAAATGTCCAGGGTCTATTTCTTGATTGTGATCATGGCTTGCTTTTATTTTAAGAACCAGAATTAGTAAAGAAACCTGAACCAGAAGTCCCAAAGCCAACTGTGACTCCAGTTGAACAGAAAATATTGCCTCCATCAAAAGGTATACTGCAAAACTGGAAGAACCAATTCCTGGTATAAACCAGTCTTTGATATTATGTTTGTGTGTTTGTTTTTTTTTTTGTATATTCTTTTGTCATCATGTTTAAATGTTCTTTGACCAGTCCAGTTACACATTATTCCACATGTGCCTTTATTATTTTTGATTATTATTATGAAATTGTTTTAATTAAAGAGCCAACTGTTGAAAGGAAACCTGAGGCACCAAAGCCAAGTGTGGCTCCAGTTGAACAGAAAATGCCTCCTTCAAAAGGTATTTAAAGTCACATTGTGGTAGAACTCTTTTCTGGTCAGTTTGTCAGTCATTTGTATGTGTCTGCTTGTTTTGATATTTTTCTTTGCTCATCTTTACATGGTCCTTGCCTTCTCTTTTATCTTATCTTTGTTATTCTTGCATGTGATTATGGCATTGTTTTGTTTAAAGAGCCTACTGCTGAAGAGAAGCCAGTTCCTGAAGTACCAAAGCCAACTGTGGCTCCAGTAGAACAGAAAATAGTTTCTCCTCCAAAAGGTATTTAAAGCAAAACTGGCAAACATTTTTGCTAGTCTATATTCTTTGGTATGATGTGTGATTATTCTTATTTGTGTTTATCTTTAAATGTTCCTTGTCCAGTTAAATAACATCTTCTTCAACATTTGTCTTCGCTATATTTGGGTTATGATTGTGGTATTATTTCATTTAAAGAGCCAACTATTGAAAAGAAACCATCTCCTGTGGCACCAAAGCCAACAGAATCTCCAATTGAAAAGAAAGCCTCTCCTCCCACAGGTAGAGTCTCTGTTTTCATGTCTTCTTTGTCAATTGTTATTGTTGTTGGTGTTCCCTTTGGTTTTTAATGTGTCTTTGCAGGTCTTCAATTTATTGTGTATTCTACTTTTTATAGTATCTTTTAAATCTTGTTACGTTATTACATGTTTGTTTTAAAATACTTACAAACTTTGACATTGTTTTTATGTTTCTTAATCAACATTATGGATGTGAGTTTTCTACGTTTGTATTCCACTCTGTTTAAACATATATACCTTAGGTTAGTATACACATTCATAATAGTAAAATTAAGGCAAGCATTTACCTATTTACTGATTTCCATGTCCTTTCAAACCTGCATTACTTTTTTCTTCCATAAAACTCCAAAGGATACGTTTATAATAGTGGATAGGGACCAGTGACTGTCAAGTTCCAGAAAACACTGACACAAAATTGCCTCATATGAGTAGTCTAGACGACTTATGATTTATATTCAAAGTTTTCTAAAGCCATATGATCTAAGTACAAGACTGAAATTTAAATGCATTTCTGAAAATGTAACAGCCTTGGCCACCATTTACTCTCATTGATATAATATATAGGATATAATATTATAAATAGTCGTATTTAAAGGGTTGTGAAAGACATGAGAAGAGTAAATGATGATGGAATTGAAGTTTTTGAGAGAATTCCCATTCTGACTTGTATGTGTTTTGGTGTCTGTTTAATCTGAAATGATCTCTGAAACAGATGCAGCCAAGGGCCCTGTTACAGCTCCTGGACCTGCTCCGAAAGGTACGTTACTGTGTGATCTAAATGTCACAAATTAATCTTTCAAGGTTTGATTATTAAATATATTCAAATCAGTTATTCAGGCATCATATTTCGTAAGTCTGCTTGTTGTAATGTTTGTTTTGTCTCATTTTTGTTAGCTTATTTTTGTTGTTGTTGTTGTTGGTATTTTTTATTGCTCTATTTTTTTTATTTTTTTTTATTTTTATGCTGTGCAGTTTGGGTCCGTGCTATTTATTAGGGTTGAGGTTAATTTCATCTTAATCCTACATGTCAAAAAATAGTATTGTATTTCATGTAGATTACACTGATGACTTTAGCTTCAACCCTGATGTGTAATATGTGTACAGGTGTCTTATGTCATGCTGATTGTACTGTCCATGTTATGTGATATTGTGACATTTATCACCTCAGAAACAACTAGCACTACACAAGCACTTCTTAAACAAACGAGTAAAATTCATGTCAAGGAAGAAGAAAAATTGGAAATGCCAACCATAAAGAAAGTAAGCAGAAGATCAAAAGAACACCAGGAAGATCATGAAGTTATATCACTGAAAAAAGTTAACAAGATTCAGCGTGAAGAACCACCAAAAGAATCAGAACAACTTCTCCGGAAAGTTGAGAAAGCTGAAATAGTTGGAGAGGAGATGGTGTATTCAAAGGCTGTTACTGAAGTCAAACTCACCAGCTGCTATGAAGTCACAAAAGATACTTGGTCATATGACACTGCCACAACAACAGAGAAAATATCAAAGGGGGAGGGAAAGAAGATAGAACTGTACAAGGATGTTTGCGAGCAGAAAGGGATTACTCCCAAAATAGAAGAAAGAAATGAAGAAAATATAGGTAAACAAGGAACTAAAGTTCCAATGGAAGAGGAACCCAAGATACCACAACCAAGTCTGAAAAAGGTAACCAAGTCAATATCTACTGAGAAAGAACAGGAAACTGTAAAATTAAAACCTGTCGAGAAATCAGATAAAGCTGTTGTAGCTCCACAAAAAGACAGCGACATAGACAGGAGCAAAGATAGCATTGGTTTCCAGAAACATGAAAGACTCAAGGATGAGCCTGTTTCAAAGAAGAAAATAGAGGTGACACCTACAGATCAAACGGTTAAAGAATCCATGATGCCAAAACCTGCAGTGGCTAAAGATGAAATCTCTAAAGGACATGAGAAATTTCCAAAGAAAGCTAATAGAATTCAATCACATGGTGAGGAGCCAGAAATTGTGACACTGAAACCATTTTCAAAAGAATCTCATGCTGATGTAACCCCTGAAAAGGTTACTCAAGAACAAAAAGAGAAAAAAACTGTAGATATTAAGCATCCAGAGAGCCCGGATACACATCTTATCGTGAAGGAACCTCACATCCAGGTTAAAGGAAAAAGTGAAAAAACAATTGAAGAGCCTGAAAAGATCAAAAAGCTAGAGTCACCCCATGAAAATCTCCCCATGAAGACTACTACTACTCCAGAAAAGACAACACAGGAAGGTCCCAAGGAAGAGAAGGCAATAACTAAAAAGCATGGAATTATTCCAAAGGATGAAGCGAAAAAAGAAGAGGTATCATTGAAACCCGTAGAAAGAAAAATAATTGCACAGAAAACTCCTTCACCAAAGGTAGATAAACCTAGTCCTCAAGTCACTTCACTGACAAAAAAGAGCCCAAAGGATGATGACAAGCCAGCAATATCAGAAAAGATTGGTCTTCCACCAAAGGAAATCGAAGGGAAAGAACCCGGAAAGCTGAAAAAGACACTTTCACCAGAAGCAGAGACCCCAAAACCTAAACCCACCGAGTCCATTCCAATGGAAAGAAAGTCTAGTCTAAAATCACCCAAGAAGATTTCACCAAAAGATTCACTTGAGTCTGTAATTCTGAAGAAGGTCGCAAAAACAGTTTCAGTTTCCCCCAAAGACGAAAAGACTCCTCCGGAACCTCCTTTGAAAACAAGTGAAGACAAAGTGCCAATGGCGAAGGAGTTGTCTCCTAGTGTTTTGCATCTACAAAAGATTCCTACACAGCAAGAGGAGATAGTTTATGAACATGACCAGGAGGCGGTGAATGATGAAGATGAAGAAACTTGGGGATGGGAACTTGCTCCTAGGGACAGTTATGGATCCGAAACCTTTGATGACGTTTTGGAGGATGGGGCCGTTGAAACCCCAGGAATGGGTGACAAGAAAGGTGAGATGGTAGCACCAAAAGCTTACCACTGGCGTCTCATGGCTCCCTCCAGTTGTTCCAAATAATATCCACTCAACCCAACCTTCATTATAACCCTTTAACAAGTGTCTTTTGTTTTCAAGTGTTCCGTGTTCTTTGATGTTTGTCCTTCCTTTGATTAGTTCGTTCTTTTGTTCAAACCCTCTTGATAAAATGTTGTGTGTCTATCAAGTCCTGTTCTGTCATAAAACTGTTTGTCAGTATCATTTTCATTCCTTCATCTTCAATTGTCATTTTCGTTGTGGGTGTCATTTGTCCTGGGCTGTGTTTTTCAAACTTCTTTTATTGCCTCATTAATCCGCTCACATATATTGTATAAAATATATATCATTTATCAACCAAACATTTCAGAACTCTGTTGTTTTACCATTTCAAGCCTTGCTTTGTATAACAATATTTCAAACAGATGGAAAACCAAAGGAAGAGCCACCTCTAGGCAGAGGCAGAGGACTAAGACGTATGTTCATAATATACTGTACATCCATAATATGCATTTAATAATTTTACAGTACAAGTGTTTGTTTTTGTTCATTTTAAAGTTATGAAAGAATAATTTAAAATTCCACAGGCCCATGATGATAGAACTTAATATTTAACTGTTTTTTTTTTTTTATTGTAGCAAGACAAACTCCATCTCCTGGTGATGCTGGAAGGGGTAGAGGAAAACCTGGTGGTGGTGGTGACAAGCCTCCAGGAGATTCACCATTTGGTTTCCAGCTCAAAGCTGTCCCCTTGAAGTTTGTGAAGGAGCTCCAGGACATTGTGTTGCAGGAGGCTGAGTCAATCGGCTCCTCAGCTGTATTTGAGTGCCAGATCTCTCCATCTACAGCTATCACTACCTGGATGAAAGATGGAAGCAATCTAAGGGAGAGTCCAAAGCACAAATTCACATCTGATGGCAAAGACCGCAAACTGCAAATCATTGATGTACAGCTTTCAGACACTGGAGAGTACACTTGTGTTGCAAAGCTTGGCAATAAGGAGAAGACCTCAACAGCTAAACTTGTGGTAGAAGGTATTTGTGACTGCTATCCTTCAAAGCATTTCTAGTCGCATGAAAATTGTATATGCTGTTGCCCTGTCTAAAGTCCATTAATGTTAATATGTTGGTACTAATAATGTATGATTGTTAAACTTTCATTTTAATTTCTATCATCTAATATAGAATTACCCGTAAAATTCACTAAGAATCTGGAAGAAGAGACCTCCGTGCTTAAGGGGCAGCCAATGTATTTGACCTGTGAGTTGAGCAAAGACAGAGATGTAGTCTGGAAGAAGAATGGAAAAGAGATCAAAGACATTCCCGGCAAAATTCAAATCAATGTCATTGGGCTACAGCGTGCCATTACAATCCAGGACGCAAACGATGATGATACTGGTGTTTACACATGCGAGTGTGAAAACATCAAAACTCAAACTAATGTCAAGGTTATTGGTATGTATATGATTTTTTTTTTTACTTCAAAGTCTTTGGTAAATTTAGAGCCGGTATGAATTCACCCATGTATGTATTCAACAGAAATTATAAGAGACTGGTTAGTGAAACCTTTGCGGGACCAGCATGTGAAACCCAAGTCTACTGCTACATTCAAGGGCGAGCTTTTCAAAGACACACCTAACTGGAAGTGGTTCAAGGGTAATGATGAAATCCCTAATGAGCCTACAGATAAGACTGAGGTGAAGAAGGAGGGTAAAGAGATCACTCTTACAGTCAAAAATGCCCAGCCTGATGATGTTGCTGAATATGCTGTGGAGGTTGAAGGCCGCAGATACGCTGCAAAACTGACACTTGGAGGTAAGTGAAAAACAAACAAAACAACAACTGACTGTTGATTTATGCTTACATTGCCAAAATGTTAAAATGTTGAGTATAAACCTTTTAATCTCCATTCAGAACGTGAAGCTGAGATCTTGAAGCCTCTTGCTAGTGTGGAGGTGGTTGAGAAAACGGAGGCCAACTTTGACACTGAAATTTCAGAAGATGATGTGCCTGGAGAATGGAAACTTAGAGGGGAGGTTCTGACAAGATCACCGGTAAGACCTTATTCAAGTGTGCTACAATATTAGTCATTTCCAGTTCTGAGGAAACTACTTTGAAACTGTGGCTTCCCAGGCTATAAACTAGATAAATAACCATGCTCTCCATTTTGAGATGTAGTTAGCTACTCTACAAGCTACTAAGAAAAAAAGCTAACCACTTAACGATATTTAAGGGGGTGATATCTTTTTAGATAACTATAATATGATTAAAGTCAGTTTTATAATAAAAATGCATTCTTCTTCTGTCACAGAAAAAAACAATGGGGATCACAATTAGTATGACAATTCAATTAAACAGATATTTACAAAAATACTACTAAAAATTGTAATTAAATTAGATGCGCTGTCAGTTATAGTTAGTTACTCCCCAACAGTATTAATACAGGTATGTGATTTATTTTTTTATAGCACATTGTTCATCAAATTTGCTGAATCACGATTTTTTTTTCTTTTTAGACATGTGACATCAGAGCTGAGGGAACTAAACGATTCCTTACTATCAAAAATGTTCAGCTTGATCAGGCGGGCGAAGTTACATACCAAGCTCTAAATGCTGCGACAAGTGCTATGCTCACAGTCAAAGGTAAGAGAACAATGAACGTTATTCTACAGCATAAGAAAATGAAAATACAAATTTACAAATGCAGATGAGTGACGATATGGACAATGTTCATTCATATCTACCAGAGTTGGAAATGGAATTCACAGTCCCACTGAAGGACATTACTGTGCATGAAAAGAAACAGGCCAAGTTTGAGTGCTCCATCAATAAGGATGTGCCTAAAGTGATTTGGTTTAAGGGTTCTGATATTGTTACTCAAGGAAATAAGTATGAAATCATTGATGACGGAAAGAAACACATACTTATAATTAATAACTGTGACTTTGAGGATGAGGGTGAATACAGTATTGAGGTCTTGGGCAAATCATCAAATGCAAAACTGATGGTAGAGGGTAAGTCTTAGTTATTATCTTGGTTAGTGAAGTGTTGGTCAAAATGCTTTCTGACAAAATTTAACAAGGGTGTTTATTAATGAATATTCTAACAAATAATATATAGTAAACAAAAACCTTTCGTAATAATCTAATAAATTAATTTCTTTCTAATAAATTCACTAATAAATTTACCCATCATCTAAGTTTGCAGTATATTCATTTATTGCGTCCATAGTTTTTTGCATATTCATTTATTGCGCCCATTGTTATGCACTGAACAAATGTCATAGGTATGAGGCTGAACTTCACCTCAACATTAAAGGACCTAACTGTGAAGGAAGGTAAAACAGCTGTTTTTGAGCTTGAGCTTTCTCATGAGAATGTCGGCGTGACATGGTACAAAAATGAAATAAAAGTACATCCGAGCAGAACCGTGTACACCAGTGTGGTGGGAAGGAAGCATACACTAGAAATTAAGGAAGTATCACTAGATGATACTTGCCTAATAAAAGCAGAGGCTAAAGGAATATCCACAATGGCTAAGCTGCTGGTAATAGGTAATTTTACCTTTATTTTACCTTTACATTTATTTGGTCAACTATTCTTGTTTTCCCCCCTCATTTTCCCACCGTAATTTTTGCACCACAACAAAATCTTTTGTGTAGAGTATTACTCATTATATTTTAGTTTCTGAACATTATTAACACAGCAACCTGTTTTTACAGAGGGGGATGCGTATTTCACTGCCAAGTTGCAAGATTTCACCGCGGTCGAGAAAGATGAAGTCACATTTGACTGCGAGCTCAGTAGAGATGTTCCTGTGAAATGGTTCCACAATGAAATTGAAATTAAAGCCTCCAAGATAATTACGATGAAAGTTGAAGGCAAACGAAGAGTCCTCAATCTTAAGAAAGTTGAGGAGAAACAAAAAGGATTATACGTTTGCGACTGTGGAACAGACAAGACTTCGTCAAACTTGAACATTGAAGGTCAGTAATTAAGGTTTTATTCCTAAAATGCAAAAACATAGCAACCTTTCAGTGGAGTGATTGGGTTTTATTTGTTAATTTTGGAACTCCAGCTCGTGACATCAAAGTGGTGCGACCCATATATGGCGTTGAGCTCTTTGATGGTGAGACGGCTCGTTTTGAGGTGGAAATCTCTGAGGATGATGTCCATGGCCAATGGAAACTGAAGGGCGAAGTCTTATCTTCTTCACCTGTGAGCAAAGTTGCATCAATAAATTAACACATCTTTTTAATAGACATCTTGCAAAATAGTACAGATATTTTTGTGCTTTTTGTTTATAGGATGTTGAGATTATTGAGGATGGTGCAAAACATACATTAACACTCTACAACTGCAAAGTTGCCCAGTCTGGAGAGGTTACCTTCCAGGGAGCGAATGCTAAGTGTTCTGCAAATCTTAAAGTGAAAGGTAGTTTAAAATATAACGTGTTTGTGTGTGTGTGTGTGTGTGTGTGTGTCTGTAATTGAAAACATATTTAATGTAAATTCTTTCTGTATTATCTAATCTTTCTGTTTGCCTCTATCATAGATTTGCCCATTTCTTTTGTCATGCCTTTGAGCGATGTACAAGTCTATGAGAAAGATGATGCAAGATTTGAAATTGAATTGTCAAGAGAGGCTAAGGTCATTCGTTGGCTAAAGGGATCTCAGGAGTTGAAGGCTGATGAAAAGTTTGAAATCCTCGCAGAGGGGAAGAGGCATATTCTAGTGGTCAAATCTGCTGCGTATGAGGATGAAGCTAAGTACATGTTTGAGGCTGAAGACAAGAGGACATCTGCCAAACTTGTTATTCAGGGTAATAAAAAGATTCTTGTCATGTGCAATATATGATGTACAGCAATCATATTTTCTTTCAAACCTTTTCTGATCTGCATTTATCTTTCTACTCAGGCATCCGTCTTGAGTTTGTCAGACCCATTAAAGATGTCACCGTTAAGGAGCGTGAGACTGCAGAATTCAGAATCGAACTCTCTCATGAGAAGATTCAAGTTACCTGGTACAAGAATGATGTGCGTTTGCATCCAAGCAAAGTGGTTCACATGTCCGAGGATGGCAAGATCCATACTCTATCCTTCAAAGAGGTGTCTATTGATGACACATCCCTCATTAAAGTTGAGGCTCTTGGGAAAAGCTCTGAAGCAATGCTCACTGTACTTGGTAAGTGATCATAATTTTTCCAGATGCATGCGTCTCTTGAAACTTGATTCTAATTGGTCACTTGTGACATAAAGAGGTCAAACACTTTAGTATAATGACCACAAACTGGTGCTGCTTTAATTATCGCCCTGCAGTCTCTTTCAGTTTTTAGCTAACTTAGTGACATATTGTGATTTTTTTTTTTCTCTCTCAAAACTTCTACTTCAAACTTCAGTGAAAATTGTCATTGTTTAAATTTCATCTTAAATTTTATTGTGAGCATAAACAATTTGTTAGATAACTAGAAGCTCAGGAATGCTCATCTAAAGCAAGAAAAACGAAAACCTTGCTCAAAAGAACAAGTAAGAAATATGAGGCGGATAACAGAGATCTTAAATTACAGAGGCTAAACTAGTCAACTAACTAGTCCATAGAAATAATAACTTTGTGCCTGGGTCTTGGTCACTCTATATGGGTTTATTTTGCGTTATATCCCTTTCATGGACATTTTTGTATATTGGTAAATCATTTTGAAAATATCATGTTCTTTTTTATATCAACAGAGGGAGAAGCCTACTTTACCACCAAGTTGCAGGATTATACTGCAGTTGAGAAGGATGAGGTTGTCCTGATGTGCGAATTGAGCAAATCATCTGCTCAGGTGAAATGGTTCAAAGATGGCAATGAGATCACTCCCTCTAAGAACGTCCTCATCAAGGCTGATGGAAAGAAACGTATCCTGACAGTAAAGAAGGCAGAGAAGGGCAACATTGGCGATTACGTGTGTGACTGCGGCTCTGACAAAACAGCAGCCAAGCTTAACATTGAAGGTATGTATCTTTTTTTATTATTATTCATCCATATAAAAATTGATAGATTGAATTCAGTATGAACTACAATAACCGAGTCTCAACCTTTCTCGTTTTTTTTCTCTGCAGAACGTGATATTAAGATTGTGCGTCCACTGTACAGTGTGGAGGTCACAGAGACAGAGACTGCTCGCTTTGAGACAGAAATCTCTGAGGAGGATGTTCATGGAAACTGGAAACTCAAGGGAGATGCCCTGCACCAGTCTGCCGTAAGGGTTTCCTACAATGCATGTTGTTTTACAAACAAAAAAAACATATAGTTTACATATTTTGTTAATATTTTCAACAACAAATTAAATGTTTCTTCCACTCAGGATTGTGAAATTAAAGAGGAAGGCACCAAGCACATGCTCATCCTTTACAATGTCCGCATGGATATGGCTGGTGGTGTAGACTTCAGTGCTGCTAATGCTAAATCAACTGCTCAGCTCAGAGTTAAAGGTGAGAATCCTCATAAGTGAGCAAATAATACATTTTAGACCAACATTATTCTCTGTAACCCATTAGTTTTTTTTTTTTTTTTTTTCGTTCTTTATGACTTAGGCTTATGTTAGATTGTTTATTCACATCAAAAAATAACCTGTTTCAGCAACCTTTTTTACTTTGGGTAACAAACCAACCTGCATTCTTGTTTTACTAAAAAGAAAATGTTGAGTGACATTAACAGATAACTTGGTGGGGGTTAGTCAGCAGCCAACAAGACTATTTTAGAAGCCCTATTCCTTATCTGGAGAGGGTGGGAGCTCAAACATGCCTGTTAGTTTATCTGACCACAGGCAGTGCAAGGAATCTCAACATGTTAATGAGGCAGAGCCTTGTATGATAAACTGGAAAACCGAATAGTACTTCAAGCTTGCAAATTGTAGCCTAATGACAGAGCACAATGGCAACTTGTAGTAGTAGGATTGTTTCTTGGCATTATTAAGGATGGCCTTTTCTTCCTCTAAAGCACGCACTATTGGCCTTCTGCGACCTCTTCGGGATGTCACTGTCACTGCTGGAGAGACTGCCACCTTTGACTGTGAGCTCTCATATGAAGATATTCCTGTTGAATGGTTTGTTGGCTCAACAAAGATGGAGCCAAGTGATAGGGTAAGATTCTTTTCTTTAGATTTCAGTTAGTCTAAGTGGGGCATTTTCAATTTAGATTCAACCATGTCAAAAGTTAGAAGATTTTATTGTGATTTCAGGTGAAGTTATGACAAAATTATAAGAGAATATAACTATATACATTATATACTAACTGTAGTATATAGTTCTATAACTATACACACATAGTAAGTATATTTAGTTTTTTTAGGATGACAATTCCAAGTGAAAAATCTTTATATAAATATGTTCTGCATATAAGGACTTCCAGCAGTACTTGCTGGTTTTGAGATAACACTGGGCCATTTTGCCCTGCAGGCGCCCTTCTGGTTATTTTTAACTGCTTCAAGAGTGTCGGTGAAGTGCTAGACATTTTATAAAAATATATATTTCTAATATTTCTCATTCCTAACGCATTAGTTGTTTTGCATAGCTTAACAGATAAATAAAAAACAGATACTTTTGTTCTATAATTTAGCCTTCAAATTTTCTTTGATTTTGTCGTTTCCTTAACCCTTTTTCTGCCAGGTTTTTTTTTTTTTTTTTTTTGTTAATAAAAGTTGCCAGTCAGCGCCATTTTTGATAATGCAGTTTCATAAAAAAGCAACATTTTGAACAAAAAGCAGAGAAAATCACATGTTAGTGAAAGACTTCATCAAGATCGGATTCAGAAGGATGATCAAAATATAGATGAAGTATCCCAATCCTATACCACTTCCTTTCATTCAGTAAAGTTAGGCAGTTTTGATTTGTATGCTGTTTTATGTTTGATGATTGCGTTAGATTCTGTATTATTTAAGAAGATGCGTAATAGTGCCTCCCTACTATATAAAAGTGAAAACAGAGATTGCCGGAAAATTCTGTCAATGGTGAGGCAGCGTTATGTCATAAATGACTGAAAATTCTATCAATGGTGGGGAAAGTAAAAAATATTTGCCTTCGAAATGTTGTTGCATGAATGGGCAATGAGCAATTGATAATTGATAGCATTGTTGTGTGCAGGTGGTCACCAGAGTAGAAGGAAGACTGCATTCCCTAACACTGAGAGATGTCAAGATGACAGAGGCTGGGGAAGTGAAACTTACTGCAAAGGACTTTGTGACCCAGGCCAAACTTACTGTGAACGGTAAATGAATGAATAAATAAATAAATACATAAATAAATAAGATATACATATATACTAATTGTAATTTAGCTGTTTTTTCATTTTTATTGGTTTTTTTAACAGATACAGATTATATATATATATATATATATATATATATATATATATATATATATATATATATATATACATGTAGCATTTATTCATTTTTATTTACATTTTAGTATATTTACATTATTTTAGAGAATGGGAAATGAAAAATAAGTTGTTTTATATTTTAATTATTTCAGTTAACGAAATATTTTTTTTATGGTTTTAGTTTTAGCTAACTATAATATCACTAGAAAACCTGTCCAAACTTGTAATGTTTTGTATTCCTATATACATGTATGTTAGAGGTTGTTTTTGCCTGTAGTTGACAACAGGGGCATAAATCGAGGTGCTTACAATTTAATTTTTCCACATTCCATATCACAGAGCCACCAGTTGAGTTCACCAAGCCCTTGGAAGACCAGACTGTTGAGGAGGAAGCCACTGCTATTCTGGAGTGTGAACTGTCCAGGGAGAAGGGTGATGTGAAGTGGTTCAGAGATGGACAGGAAATTCGTAAAACTAAGAAGTATGAGATGGTGGCTGAGGGACGCATAAGGAGGTTGATCATCAAGGAGTGTACCCTTGATGATTCCAAGACATATACCTGTGATGCAAAGGAGTTCAAGACATCTGCTTTCTTAAATGTTGAACGTAAGTTTTCAGGAAAACATCCGACATTTAGAAACTTGAATAAAGCCAACTATCGTAAAGAAATAAAATAAACTTTTTCAATAAATTTTTGCAATGCATATGTCTGTCTATCTATTTTCAGCTCCATTTGTTGAATTCACTAAGCCTCTTCACGATGTTGAAGTTAAGGAGAAGGAATCTGCTAAGTTTGAATGCGAAGTGTCCCGTGAAAGTGCCAAGGTATGGACCGGGACCAAAAGTCTGAGACTACTAGTGAATCTGTCTGGTTAACATTTTCATAATTTAATGCAATTGTTTTATTACAAATTAGCAGAGCAATTTGAGTGAAAAATTTGATTGAAAAATTCGCAAAATTGTGGTTTTAGCACTGTACTTTAACAAAAGTATGCACAGAAGCTGAGAGTGTATTGATACTTAATTGTTTGTTGCACAGGTCCGCTGGTTCAAAGATGGTGCTGAGATCAGAAAAGGCAAAAAGTATGAGATTATTGCCAAGGGATTGCAGCGTATTCTCATCATCAGTAAGACAGTTTTTGATGATGAGGCAGAATATGAGTGTGATGCAAGGACATCCAAATCCTCTGGAATGCTAACAGTTGTTGGTAAGTTTTATTTCAGTAATTATTCTACAATTAAGCTAAAATACAGACATTAATGACAATTTCTTTTGCCTTGCAGAGGAGGAAGCTAGATTCACAAAGAACCTGTCCAATGTGGAGGGCACGGAAACTGACAGCATTAAGATGATTTGTGAGGTCTCCAAACCCACTGCAGAGGTTACATGGTACAAGGGTGACCAGGAGATCCCTGAGGGTGGTAGATATGAACATATTGCAGATGGGAGAAAGAGAATTCTCATCATACAAGACCTCCATATGGATGATGCTGGAGAGTACCACTGCAAACTGCCTGCTTCAGAAACTAAAGGAACTCTAAAGATCAGTGGTACGTTTTAAGCTTAGATTTTTTCAAACTCATTATTATAATAAAGTCCTACAAGCTCAGGCTTACCATGGTCATGGAAAACGTAGAAAAGTAGGGAATTTTAAATGACTGGAAAAATCATAGTTTACTGAAAGGTGTGGGAATCCTGATGCATTGAATAATCTCATTTACAATTTAATTAGGAATTGATTTACTTAAAACTGACTCTCTTTATTGCTGTAGAGTTGGCAGCTGAATTCATCGCTAGGCCCCAAAACCAAGAAGCTGTTGAAGGTGAAAAGGCTGAGTTTGTTTGCTCAGTGTCTAAAGAAAATTATGAAGTTAAATGGTTTAAAGGAGACAAAGAACTTACAACTGATGACAAGTATGAAATTGTCATCGATGGCAAGAGGAGGGCACTCATTGTGAAAAACTGCGAGCTAAAAGATGACGGTGCATTCATTGCCCACATTGGCTCTGTAAAGGCTTCAGCAGATTTGTTGGTGATTGGTAAGTTTTTATTTTTAGTATATGTTTCTATAATATGTTTTTGTAAAAAAGGTCTCCAAATTTTCAATTTGGAATTATCATATTAAATTGGACTAAAACTGGTAAATTTGCTTGTCTCCATAGAAAAACTGAGGATCATCACTCCTCTCAAGGATGCCCAAGTAAAGGAAGGACAAGAGATTGTTCTTAACTGTGAGGTGAACTCAGAGGGAGCTAAAGCCAAATGGCTGAAGAACAATGAGACAATGTTTGAGAGTAGCAAGTTTGTTATGGTTCAGAGAGACACTGTGTTCTCTCTGAGAATCAAAGCTGCAGAAAAGTCAGATGAAGCCAGTTACACCATTACACTGACAAACCAACGCGGAGAACAGGACAAGTGCTCTGCTAACATCAACGTACTGGGTGAGTCATTATTATATGTCTATATAATAATGTGTAATTTCACAGGAATATGCAAAATGAAATGCGTGTAAAATATATATATATTTAAATTTATTTGAATTTTTTTCGCATTCACAGAGGAAGCCCTCAAGATCATTGAGCCACTAGAGGACTGTGAAATAGAGGAAAAGAAGACCATTACTTTTACTTGCAAAGTGAATAGACCAAATGTGACAGTCCAGTGGATGAAGGCCGGTCAAGAGATCACTTTCAGCAAACGTATTCTGTATCGTGTTGACAAGGACAAGCACACTCTGACCATTAAGGACTGCAGCCTTGCAGACGAAGGTGAATACACTGTAGTTGCTGGCGCTGATAAGTCCACAGCAGAGCTGGTCATCAGTGAGGCACCCACTGATTTCTCCACTCAGCTCAGAGACCAAACCATCACAGAGTTTGAGGATGCTGAGTTCACTTGCAAATTGTCGAAGGAAAAAGCCAGTATTAAATGGTACAGGAACGGACGTGAAATCAGAGAAGGACCGAGGTTAGTTTTTAACCCTGAAACTATGAAAAAGTATTCTGTGAAAATGTGAAAACTTTTGCTAATGGTCATGATCTTTTTAGATATCATATGGAGAAAGTTGGAAAAGAATGCAAACTTGTAGTCAAAGAGTGCAGACCAGATGATGAATGTGAATATGCCTGTGGAGTGGAAGATAAAAGGTCAAGGGCACGTCTCTTTGTTGAAGGTAATTTTATTTCACAGTTTCTGGTGCCCATGTTCATATTGCCTGATTATTTAATGTGCTCATGGTGTCTTTCGTTTTCAGAGATTCCAGTGGAAATCGTCAGACCACCCACAGATGTATTTGAGCCTCCAGGATCCGATATTGTGTTTGAGGCTGAACTAAATAAGGACAGAGTTGAGGTCAGATGGATGAGGAACAACATGGTCATTGTCCAGGGTGACAAATACCAGATGATCAGTGAGGGCAAAGTTCATAGACTGCAGGTCTGTGAGATCAGACCCCGTGATCAGGGAGAATACAGAATAGTTGCCAAGGAGAAGGATGCCAGAGCCAAGCTTGAGCTTGCAGGTAGGAAGAATGAGTGTTAATGCAATTTTGATTTTCATATAAAGGGACATTTTTGTTAATGTCCTGTACTTTTCCTTACAGCTATTCCAAAGATAAAGACCACAGATCAGAACCTTGTAACAGATGCTGGAAAGCATTTTGTGATGACGGTTCCCTACGATGCTTATCCTCGTGCTGAGGCGGAATGGTTTTACAATGACATCAGCCTACCTGGGCAAAACATTGACACATCTAATGAACGGACAGAGTATAGGCTCAAGGACCCAAAGAAGTCAGACAAGGGTCGTTACAAGATTGTCATCAAGAACAAACATGGAACAGGAGAGGCGTTCATTAATCTGGATGTAATTGGTGAGTAGGAAATCTGACTAGATGATGTACAGATGATTTTAAGTGTTCTAGATGTCTAATAAATGTGTTGTTGTAGATGTTCCGGGACCTGTGAAGAACTTGCATGTTGTTGACACTGCTGATGGTGAGGTCAGCCTTGCTTGGGATGAACCAGAAAGTGATGGCGGAAGCAAGATCTTGGCTTATGTGGTTGAGAGACGAGATGTCAAACGCAAGACATGGACAATGGCCACAGATCGTGCCGACATTCCAGAATATTGTGTTGGCGGATTGCAGAGGGACAACATGTATTTCTTCCGTGTATGTGCTCGCAATAGAGTTGGAAATGGAGAGACCGTTACCACAGATGAGGCAGTTCAAGCCAAGAACAAATTTGGTGAGCTGTGCTTTAGTTTATTTCTTCATTTGTTCATTAAGTTTGATGTCACGCACCACCGTTTCCAGGTCCAAAGGATGCCAAAATGCAAACAACAAGTTAATATACATTCACAGTGTGCTGTAATACCACAGAAAATTCATTATCTAGTAGTGTTCACTGTGAGTTTTTTAAAGCTTGGCTTAAATGTGTGATATGAATAAATGGTGCTCATGAATGGCTGTTGAAATAGTATTTTCAGTTGACCTGAGTAGAAGCTTGGACTCAAAAACATTACATCCTTACATCATGACTTAACAAGCGGATTGTCTGGTAGTAGTTTAGACTGTAACAGCTAATCTTAGATTTTCTTAAAAATATTTTTATTCAATCTTGTGCTTCTAACAGATGTGCCTGATGCACCTCAGAAGGTTATGGTTGGAGTTGTCAATAGGTTTGGTGCCACAGTGTCCTGGGAACCACCACTGTTTGATGGAGGAACTGAGATCACATCTTATGTCATTGAACTCCGTGACAGAACCTCTCTGAAATGGGAGCCTGCTATGGTGGTCAAAGCTGAGGATCGCACAGCCACACTCAGTGACGTTGTTGAAAACAAGGAGTACATCTTCAGGGTCAGAGCTGAGAACAAAGCTGGAATTGGCCAGCCAAGCGCTGCCACAGATCCAGTGAAGATTATGGATCCCATTGGTTAGTAGGATTTATATTTTTTCCTTGAGTTGTTGCAAAACCCAGTGTCAAACTTTCTACTTTATCTCCTATTACAGAGAGGCCAAGTCCACCTCTGAACTTCAACTACACAAATCAGACCAAAGACGCAGTTCAGCTTTCATGGGAAACACCCATGAGCAATGGAGGCAGCATGATTACAGGCTACATCATTGAGAAGTGTGAAGATGGCACTGACAAGTGGCTGAGATGCAATGCTAGGCTTTGCCCTGACCTTTACTACAGGGTATGTCATCTTGACTATTTTTTCGTTTGGATTTAACAATACTGATTTATAACCTCATGAAAAGATTATTTTGTTTTAAAATGTTTTCACTTAAGTACGCTATGTTCTAAATTAAGGTTTCTGGACTGAAGTTTGGTCAGAAGTATCACTACAGAGTTTGTGCAGAAAATGCTGCTGGGGTGTCTGATCCAGCTGATGCACTTGGGCCACTTTTAGCCGATGATCCACATGGTAAGTTATTTTAACTTTAGCCATTTTCCCTCAAAGGCATATATATATATATATATATATATATATATATATATATATATATATAAATATATGTATATGTGTGTGTACTTTAAGGCAAATATATATATATATATATATATATATATATGTGTGTGTGTGTGTACTTTATTTTAAATGTTTTCTCAATTTTATTTTCTGCCCTTAGTGGGTCCCACTATGGACCTCAGTGGTTTCGCAAATGGTCTAGAGGTCTTTGTTCCCAATGCTCTCATCATCCGAGTTCCCATTACGGGATATCCCGTGCCTAAACCCAAGTGGACATTTGCTGACAAAGAGCTCACTGCAGGTGACCGTGTTTCCATGGTCACAAAGCCTACATACACTGAACTGGTTGTTGCTCCAAGTGTGCGTCCAGACAAAGGGACATATACCTTACAACTGGAGAATGATGTGACAACTGTATCTGGAGAAATCGAAGTCAATGTTATTGGTATGCCAATTTTCATTTTAATTTACTGTTTTTGGTTTTGCACAACAATTGATGTACAATCCTATTTTTGCATCTTTCAGCATGTCCAAGTGCACCCAAAGACTTCAAAGTTGCAGAGGTGACCAGACATCATGTGCATCTAATGTGGGAAGCACCAGATCATGATGGAGGCAGCCCTGTTAGTGGCTACAATATTGAGAAAAGAGAGGTCTCCCGCAAGACCTGGGTCAAGGTGAGGTGTTTTTAACAGTTACTGTCTTTGTTTACAGTATTTGTACACTCAGTGAAACATTTAGGTTCTAACAACATCTACACTTCAGGTGATGTCAGGCATACAGGACCTTGAGTTCACGGTCACAGATGTCATTGAGGGCAAGGAGTACTTGTTCAGTGTTATTGCTTGCAACAAATGTGGACCAGGAGAGCCAGCATACATTGATGAACCTGTGAATGTGTCCTCCCCAGCCAGTAAGTCTTAAAAAGTGTTACACACAGGCATAATATATTGTTGTGTAATATAATATAATAATGTATATTGTTGTATATATATATATATGTATGTATATGTATATTGTTTATATATATTGTTATGTTAGTACAAGGGATGTGAAATAAAGAACTGTATGATAGTGTATGAAATTTGTTTGAAATACAGCTGTGCCTGATCCTCCTGAGAACCTGAAATGGAGGGACAAATCAGCAAAGACCATCTTCCTGCTTTGGGAACCTCCCAGATATGATGGTGGTGCTGCGGTCAAGGGCTACATTGTTGATAAATGTCAGCGTGGCACTGACAAATGGGAAGCCTGTGGAGATCCCATACCTGAGCTTAAGTGAGTAGTGATTCTTAATGCACATCCCTATAATTGGAACATAGTGTAACTAAAGCATATAATTGTGTTTAATAATTATTAATAATTAATCTGACTCATTATACATATCCCAGGTTCCAGGTGACTGGTCTTATTGAAGGTCAATGGTATGCCTACCGTGTGAGAGCAGTGAACAGACTTGGAGCCAGCCGACCATGCAAGGCTACAGACGAGATCCTTGCTGTTGATCCTAAAGGTTAGTGATCTAGATTCACCTATATAACAGTTAAATTATAGTTAGAATCCACTATATTCACATTTTTATTATATTACAGAGCCACCAGAGATCCAGCTGGATGTGAAGCTTCTCGCAGGTTTGACTGCCAGGGCTGGCACTAAGATTGACCTGCCTGCTGATGTGCTTGGCAAGCCAGAGCCAAGAGTGAAATGGACAAAGGCTGACCTTGTCCTGAAACCAGAGGATAGGATTAGCATTGACACAAAATCTGGACATTCCACACTTTCCATTGCAAAAACAACCAGATCTGATACAGCCACTTATATCATTGAGGCTGTCAACACTAGTGGCCGTGCCACTGCAACTGTTGACGTCAACATTCTAGGTAGGGTGTTGTTTCATGTAATCTGTCATTTCTGCATAGTGGAATTAAAAAAATCAATGGTAAATAAATTTATATATTTATTTTCATCGTATTGAAAACAGATAAACCTGGCCCTCCGGCTGCTTTTGATATCTCTGATATCACCAATGAATCCTGCTGTCTGGCCTGGAATGCCCCCAGAGATGATGGTGGCTCCCCAGTTTCCAATTACATTGTTGAGATGAGACCCACAGATAAAGAAGAGTGGCAGAAACTGTCTGCTACAATCAAACAAACTGCTTTCAAAGCCTGCAAACTGGTACCTTTGAAGGAATATGTCTTCAGAGTGTCTGCTGAGAACCAGTATGGCATTGGAACTCCTGCAGAGCATGTGCCTATTATTGCAAAGTATTCATTTGGTAAGCACACTTCACTATATTATACTTTAAGTTTCTTTACCTAACCTTATTTACAAAATGAATTCTCTTTCTCTGTCACTCAGATACACCTGGGGAACCTACCAGGGTTCAGCCTTCTGATATCACAAAGGATGCTGTCACTCTAACTTGGTATGAGCCTGATGAAGATGGTGGAAGCCCCATCACCGGTTACTGGGTTGAGAGGTTTGATCCTGAGACTGACAAATGGATCAGGTGTAACAAGCTGCCAATTAAGGACACAACATTCAGGTAGGATAATTGTTTTCATTGTGTCGACATTTGAATGATGAAAGAAGGGCAAAATAAATTCTCAAATTAATGTTACCTTTTAAGGGTGAAAGGTTTGCCAACAAAGAAGAAGTACAGGTTCCGTGTTTTGGCTGAGAATCTTGCTGGACCAGGAAAGCCAAGTGCTGAGACTGACCCAGTTTTGATTAAAGATCCAATTGGTATGTTACGGTTTTATTATTCAACGTTGGGGCAAATTAAATAACTAAAATTTACAGTCATGAATTTCAAATGTTGTTGTTTTAGATCCTCCTTGGGCTCCAGGGAAACCATTCATCAAAGACATTGCCAAGACTTCAGCAGACCTGCAGTGGACCAGGCCTGAGCATGATGGCGGCGCTAAGATTGAGTCCTACATAATTGAACTTCAAAAGACTGGAACTGAGGAATGGGTTCGTGTAGCTGAGGATGTGCCAATAACAGAGCATTTATTGAAGGGTCTGATGGAGAAGCAAGAGTATTCTTTTAGAGTCAAGGCCGTCAATGTTGCTGGAGAGAGTGAACCCAGTGAACCAAGTGACCCTGTTGTCTGCAAAGAGAGACTTTGTAAGTGTTAACAGAAGGTTTGAAAACTGATTTGTCTAAACATTTTGGTCATTATAGTCAACATCTATATATCAAGATCGTGTCATCAAGAATATATCTAGATATCATTATCTAGATGTATCAATAAGCATGACATTTAATTGTATTTTTGGACTGCGTTGACCAAGGTATATGCTCATTAAAAAGCCAATATCGGAATTTAGTTATATTCCAATTACGTATAAATAATGTACATGTGTTAACTTCAGTGCCTTAAAATAAATTAAGCCAATATTTTTGTTTGTACAGATCCAAATAATACATATACTTGTATTAATTAAAATTTTGTGTCAAATTCTGCGTCATCTTACTCAGGATATCTGCTGTTCATTTAAAATTAATTAATTTCAATCTATTTATGGAAACACTGTGCACAGTTTGAGTTAAAGCATGCAAATATGTTCTTCTAACAATGGCTTAGCCAGAATATTAATCTTAATCAGAAAATAGTACACATGTAAACGTGGTCAATGCCCATTGTCAATGTAAATATTAACGAAAGATATAAAAGTCTAATTGCATTCACATTTTCCTTCTTTCAAACCGGAATGATGATGATAATATTACTTTTTTCATTCTCATGTGACCAGATCCTCCAAATGCCCCACGTTGGCTTGAAGTGGTTAACATTAGTAAAATCAACTGTGACCTGAAGTGGACTGAACCAGATAGTGATGGTGGCTCTCCAATCACCAACTATGTTGTTGAGAAGAGAGACGTCAGACGCAGGACCTGGCAGGCTGTGGACACCACAGTGAAAGATACCAAGTATACAGTCACTCCACTTAATGAAGGCTCTCTTTATGTGTTCCGTGTTGCTGCTGAGAATGCAGTTGGTGTAAGCGAGTTCTGTGAACTAGAGGACTCTGTTCTGGCCAAGGATACTTTCAGTAAGTTGAACTACATGTTTTGTACATTTGTTTTGTTTTGTTTTGTTATTTTATTAAAATGAGTCATTCTTGTCCTCTCTAGCAACCCCTGGACCACCCTACGCTTTGACTGTTGTGGAAGTCTCCAAGAGACATGTTGACCTGAAATGGGAGCCACCCAACAGTGATGGTGGAAGACCAATCACTAAGTATGGACATATTTAAAAAAATTTACACAAGTTTTGTAAAATGCTAACAAAATGGTGTTCATGGTGTTCAAAGTAAAGTTGTCTCATGAATGATTTTTTTTCATAGGTATGTTATTGAGAAGAAAGAGAAGGTAGGCACACGCTGGGTAAAGTCTGGAAAGACATCTGGCCCTGAATGCAAGTACAGGGTGACTGATGTTGATGAAGGCAGTGAGGTGCAGTTCCAGGTCCGTGCTGAGAATGAAGCTGGAGTTGGCCATCCAAGTGAACCTACTGTTATCATGACCATTGAGGATGCCATAAGTATGTTTAGTTTATGCATACTAATGCTCAAGTAGTTATAGATGATTGTGTACACCCCATAATCTGGATTAATGTGTTTTGTTTGTTTGTTTTTTAGGTCCACCTTCTCCTCCAACTGAAGTCAAGATTGTTGATGCCAGCAGAGAACACATCAACATTACATGGAAAGCGCCAGAAAAGAATGGAGGAAGTCCAATCACAGGCTACCATGTCGAGCTGTCTGAAGCTGGAACTGAGAAGTGGATGAGGATTAATGCCCGTCCTGTCAAAGACCTTATGTTTAAGGCTGAGGAAGGCATCATTCCTGAGAAAAAATATGTTTTGAGAGTTCGTGCTATCAATGCTATTGGAGTCAGCGATCCCTCTGAAATTTCAGATGGTGTCTTTGCCAAAGACCCGGACTGTAAGAACTATTTAATTATTCACTGTGAATGAAAGGGCATGCATGTGTGTGTGTACACATTTTTTTCAACTGGTCTGATACTGGTATTTAATACATTTTTCAATATTTTAAAGGTGCACCAACCATGGATATCGAGACCCTAGATGTTGTTGTTGTTGAGGGTGAGAAGATGAATTTAAAAATCCCATACAGAGCAATTCCAAAACCATCAATGGTCTGGAAAAAGGGTGACACTGAATTAAAGACTGAAGACAGACTGACATTGACATGTGAACTTAACTATGTTCACCTTGAGCTTCTCAAGTGTAAACATGAAGATGCTGGCGTGTACACTGTTACTCTCGAGAATGGTCTGGGTTCAGTAACTGGCACAATCAATGTAAAAGTGATCGGTAAGAAACTGTATAAAATATATAAATTGCTTTTAACTGATTTACACTTACCATACCAATTGCTTAAAAATCAAGCTTAATGCCTCATTACATTTTTCGTTAAAAGGACTGCCTGGACAATGTAAGGACATCTCTCCAAGTGAGGTCACCAAGAACTCTTGCAAGATCTCTTGGGAGCCTCCAGAGAGTGATGGTGGTAGCCCAATCTTGCACTATGTTCTGGAGCGTAGGGAAGCTCAGAAGAAAACGTTTTTGCCTGTGATGCCTGCAGACAATATTTTAAGCTTTCTGGTCAAAGATCTTATGCTCAATGGTGAATATTACTTCAGAGTGAAGGCTGTTAACAAAATTGGCAGTGGCGAGTTTCTTGAACTGCGCAGTCCTGTCATAACAGAAGAACATAAACGTAAGTATAATTTTTAAATATATATTATTATTAATTTTATATACATTCTTTCTGGACATGTTTGTCATATTTTCATTATTATTATTATTTACATTTATTATATTACAGAGCATCCAGACCCACCAACTGATGTTGAAGGACACAATCCCACCTCAAATTCAATCACTGTTACTTGGATGGCACCATCATATGATGGTGGATGCCCAATCACAGGGTACATTCTTGAAAAGATTGAAAAAGATGGTGACAGATTTGAGAGATGTGTTCCAAATCTGGTACCTGGTTTCTCCTACACCGTCACTGGCTTGACAGAAGGAAAAGAATACCAGTTCCGTGTCCGTGCAGAGAACATTGCAGGAGCTAGTGACCCATCTCGCAGTACACCACTTATTAAGGCTGCTGATCCTGTTGGTATGTTCAAAAACAATCTATTTCAGCATCACTTTGAGTATGCAAACTTTTCTGTGTGTCAAATAAAATATTAAATGTCACTTTTTAAAATTTTTATTATATTCCACTTCAGAACCACCAAAGGTATCACTTCATGCTCGTATTGCATCTGGCCTCAGTATCAAAAAGGGAGAGGAGATTAGATTGGATGCTTACATATCTGGATCTCCCTACCCAACTGTTACATGGCTCAGAAATGATGAGAATGTCAAGCAGCCACCAGCTAAGAAGAAACCAGAAATTGTGAAGAAGAAAAAGAAGTCTGTTCAGCCTGAACCTGAAGAAGAATTCCATCCACCACTTTTAGATCGCCTGTCATTTGACCAGAGCAAAAGGGATGAGACTGCTCTGATGGTGCGTGATGCCATCAGATCTGATCATGGAATGTTCACTATTAGAGTTGAGAATACCCATGGTTTTGCAACCGCATCTTGTGACGTCAATGTTCTTGGTAGGTTACTTTTGAAACTATTATGGGTATCTCCTTAAGCATTTATCAGCTACAATTATATATTGACCTTTGTGCCTGTTATAACTTACAGATAAGCCTGGCCCCCCTGTCAACTTTGGATTTGATGAGATCAGGAACACCTCTGTTGTTTGCACTTGGGATGCACCTCTTGATGATGGTGGCAGTGAGATCATCAACTACATACTGGAAAAGAAAGACAACACAACAGATGACATTGGTTGGGTAACTGTGACCTCAACTCACAAGGGATACAATTACCCTGTAACCAAGCTTATTGAAGGAAAGGAGTACATCTTCAGAGTCACAGCTGAAAACAAGTTTGGCTGTGGACATCCATGCTACTCTGAACCACTTATTGCGAAGAATCAATTTGGTAAAATTATAATTTTTTTTTTTAACTTTGCAATAACAGTAGTTGGCTTAAGTTATAGTTTATTTGACTTTATTTGAATATTGTTTTTCAGAACCACCCGATGCGCCCAACATGCCAAGAATTGGAGAGGTCACCGCCAGCACAGTTGCCCTTAGCTGGCATGAGCCAAAGGACAATGGCAGCCCTATCTTGGGCTATTGGGTTGAGAGACGTGAAGTCAACAGCAAATATTGGATCAGAGTGAACTCCAGTCTTCTTAGTGCACTGACAGTTAAGGTTAAGGGTCTTATGGAAGGCCTTGTTTACGTCTTTAGGGTCTGTGCTGAAAATCTTGCTGGCCCAGGAGAATTCAGTGTACCAACTGACCCTCAAACTGCAATGGATGCAATCTGTAAGTGAAAAATGAAAATAAACATTAAATATATGGCTGTTAATTAGTTTAAATATTTAATTGTGATTAGTTTAACAATTTTTGGATTATCAACACATCTATTTCCTTTGTTGTAAACTGTAATTTTTAGTTTTGGAAGTTTGCATAGATGATATTCATTGTGTAAATTTATGCAACAGTGGGCTTTACTCACATCAAAAATAGCAGATTCTTTGTCAACCTGCATTGAAACTCATGATTTATTTAACTGGATTTAAAGGACTTTCTAATTTATTTAAATGTAACTATTTTGCAGTACCACCTGGCCCACCTGTTCCAAAAATTGTTGATGTTACAAATAATACTATCGATATCAGTTGGGTACCTCCATTGTACAACGGTGGTGGAGAAATCCTTGGATATCATGTTGAGCGCTGTCTGGTTGGAGAGAAGGATTGGGTCCGCTGCACTGAGTTTAGATGCAAAGACCGCAAGTACACTGTGACTGGACTGACTGAAGGAGCTGATTATTACCTACGTGTGTATGCTGTAAATGATGCAGGACATGGAGCACCAGGCATGACTGAACCTGTTCAGGCCAAAGAACCTGAAGGTATATCGAAAAACGTGTGGTTTTTTCTACTAATAGTGTGCAAAAGAGGACCTGAAGCTCTTAAAAATGGTTTTCTTTTTCAAGCAATCATCCTAAATTAAGCTGTAACTCTATATTATTTACACCCATTTGAGCAATTCTAATCAAATATTTAAATCTGCATTGATTTAACAGAGGTACCAGGGGTTGAGTTTGATATCTCTGTAAGGAATGGAGTCATCATTAGAGCTGGAGAAACATTGCGTCTCCCTGCTGTTGTTACTGGGCGACCTGTACCAGAAGTCAAGTGGACAAAGGATAATGCAGAGCCAGACAAGGAACACGTAGTTATCGAGACAGAAGTAAAGAACAGCATTTTAAGTATCAAAAATGCTATCAGAACTGACCATGGCATATACCAGATCACAGGTACCAACCCCAGTGGAACAAAGTCTGCCTCTGTTAAGGTGGATGTGATGGGTAAGTAAAATTATTTTCTCCAAAAGTCTTAGAAAAATTGTTTGCTTTTTAATTCTGAAATATGGGATGTTTTCTTTTCTTTTTTTCTTTTTTTGGGGACAAAAGATGTTCCCGGACCAGTGGTTGATCTTAAGACAGTTCATGTGAGCAAGAAGCTAATTTCACTTACCTGGTCAGATCCTCTGGATAATGGTGGAAGTGACATAATGGGCTATGTTGTTGAGAGAAAGGATGCCAAAATGCACATTTACAGACAACCCCTGGAAGTCGCCAGTTGCAAATGTGACATTGTTGGCCTTCTTGATGGAGAAGAATATATGTTCCGTGTAGTTGCAAGGAACAAGTATGGCCTTGGTGCTCCTGTTGACCTTGGGCCTGTTTTAGCAGTGGATCCCAAAGGTAAATACACAGAATATTAAGTGAATTTATATGTTGTATATGAGAAAATATTTATTATTTTTGTGTATATATATATATATATATATATATAATATTTTTTTATACTTGTTTTAATATTCATTTTTTTAATTTTAGGAGTTCCATCTGCCCCAGAGAAATTGCACTATACGGAAAGGACCAAGAACACTATTACTTTGACTTGGGAACCTCCTCGTAGTGATGGCGGTTCTCCAATCAGAGGCTACTATATTGAAAAGATGAGACAAGACAGCAATGAATTTGATGTTGCCAACCGTCAACTCTGTAAAGACCTCACCATCACTCTGGAAAATTTAACTGAGAACATGGTGTTTGACTTCAGAGTGAAAGCTGTCAATGAGGTCGGTGATGGAGAACCATCCAAAGCAATCAGTGTCAATATTCAGGATGATGAACGTATGTACCATTCCCTATAATATAAATAATTTACCAATTTTGAACGCATGTAATTTTAGATTACTTATAAAAATCATGCCTTAACATTTTCATTGATATCTTCCTCTATATTAGATTCACCAACTGTTAAGTGGTTGAAATTCTTTAAGAGGGATGCCATTATTGTCAAGAAAGGAGCAGCAATTGAAATTCCGGCTGAAATTTTGGGCCTGCCCTTGCCTACCTTTGAGTGGTCAAAGAATGGTGTAGTTATTGACCAACCCACTGAGACAATGACGTTGGAATCAGAGGAGATTAACAGACAAACTATCAACACAAAAATTGGCATTCCTGAAACTATAAGAAAAGACACAGGCATATACAAGCTAACTGCCACAAATACCCGTGGAGTAGGTCAACGCACAATCCGTGTGGATATCTTGGGTAAGCCTTTAAATGTTATTCAGTATTTGATTTTAATTACATTTATTGATTTTCCACCATATGGTACAAGTTACACAGTACTTTTTTCCTGTAGTTAAGTTATGTAAAGGACAACTCTTTATTTTCAGCAATTATGTTACAAAATAACCTTTATGATAATTGATGGGATGTCTTAATTATGGTGTTGTTTTCCTAGATCGCCCATTGCCCCCAAGAAACATTGTGGTGTCTGACATCAAAGCTGTCTCTTGCTACCTTACCTGGGATGCTCCAGAGGACAATGGTGGAAGTGAGCTCACTAACTACATCATTGAGAAGAGAGACGCCAGCAAAAAGAAGTCTGACTGGGAACAGCTGACATGCTGCATTATGGACAGACGTTATGGGGTTAATACATGTTATTAATATTTATTACTATGAGACAGTGCCTTCTAGAATGAAACTGTGCTATGCGCTTATAAAAGCTCTAAATGTATTTTTTTTTTTTAAATCTCCTTCTGAAGGTGTACAAGTTGGAGGCCTATGGTACTTACCAGTTCCAGATCAAAGCTGAGAACAAGTTTGGGGTCAGTGATGGTTGTGAATCAGAAAAGGTTGTACTCAAAGATCCATTTGGTCTTCCCGGGCCACCCCAGAGGCCAAGGATTATTACACACACTTCCTCATCCATGGTAGTCACTTGGGAGCCTCCAAAAGACAATGGCGGCTCAACCATTCAAGGCTATTGGCTTGAAAAGAGAGAGAGAGGTGCTGTATACTGGAGTCGTGTTAACAGGGCACCAGTAACAAAACCAGCAGTCAAGGGCCTGGAATACAATGTGCTGCACCTTATTGAGGGTGCCGAGTACCAGTTCCGTGTGATGGCTCAGAATGCAGCTGGCGTTGGACCTCCAAGTGAAGCAACAGAGTGTGCGTTTGCGGTTGATCCAAGAAGTAAGTAATATTTCTTATGTTGATATGTTTATAAATTCCAGTTCCTAATGAATAAAACTCTCCATTCTTAAATGTTACTTGTAGACCCGCCAAGTCAGCCACCTGCACCTGTAGTAACAGACAAATCCACAAGCAGCGTGTCCCTTTCTTGGACCCCACCAGAAAAAGATGGAGGAAGTCCAATAAAGGGTTACATTGTTGAAGTTCAGGATGAAGGTTCACATGAGTGGAGAAGGATCAATACACCGGAGAAGCTGATCCTGACCAATTCATTCACTGTACCAGGCCTTAAAGAGAATAAGAAATGCAGGTTCAGGATTGTTGCTGTCAATGCTGCTGGTGAATCTGAGCCAAGTCCCAGAACTGCTGATATCATTGTACAGGATATTCTGGGTAAGTGTTACTTTTGTTTAAATGTGTTACAATAATATAGAATAATATTTAATACATACATGTAAAACTTTATATATGAATAAAGATATATGTGTTACTTGATATGTTTACAGAGGAACCTGTGATTACCCTGGAAGTCACAGCTCATGAACTTCTAAATTGTCGCGCTGGAACAACCATCAAGATTCCAGCCACCATCTCCGGCAAACCTCTTCCAAATGTAACATGGGACTTTGATGGAACTGCTCCAACAGAGAAAAAGAATGAGCGTCACACTCTGCCAGAAGATTCAGAAGTAGGATTATTCATATTTTTTCAAAACACTCAAGTTTGTTCAGTCCAAACAAACTAATACATTTTACTTTTGAAATCTGCAGGTGTCATCCAGTGATACAACATCAGTAGTGACAATCCCTGAATGTAAATTAAACCACTCTGGGCGATATATCATCACTGCCAACAACCAGGCTGGCACTAAAATAGTTAAAGTGCGCGTGAATGTACTTGGTAAGCATATTCAAAATCCCTAAAATCATGGAAACATCAAAACCTAATGAAATAGTAGTAGGATTGGAATACAGAAAGTCTAGAAGTATGTATTATATCACATAATGTGTCTCTTTTGTCTAGATTTGCCTGGAGCTCCAAAAGACATCAAAGTAACTGACATCACACGTGGAACATGTAGACTAAGCTGGAGTCCTCCAGACTCTGATGGTGGTGACAGGATCAAGAGCTACTTCATTGAGAAAAAGACTGTTGAAGGAAAGGCTTGGACAAAGGTAAACCCAGCTTGTTCAACGCAGTCCTTAGTTGTGCCAGACCTAATTGAAGGGCAAGAATACTTGTTCCGTATAAGAGCTGAAAATCGCTTTGGCTTTGGGCCCCACACCACAACCATTCAGCGGACTAAAGCCAGGGATCCTATTCGTAAGTGTATTTTGTATACGAGTCTGTCATTAAAAATGCTTACATTTAGTCAGTTTTTTCAGACTATTCAAAACTCTGTATTATTGCAGATCCTCCGGATCCTCCTACAAGAGTCAAAATCGTCGATGTGTCTAAGGGCATTGTGACCCTGACTTGGAAGCCACCCAAAAATGATGGTGGTGCACCTGTGACTCACTACAATATTGAGCGTCTTTGGTGGGATAGCAGTGGAAACCAGCAAGAGTCCTGGAGACAGTGCAACCGCCGTGATATTGATACCACCACTTTCAAAGTGGAGGATCTCCACGAGGGAGCTGAATATGAATTCCGTGTTAAGGCTGTGAATGAGGTTGGTGCAAGTAGACCATCCTCTACAGCAGGACCTATCATTGTTAAGGACCAGAACAGTATGTACAGAGCAACACACACCAAGTAATTCAGTGAATTTAAGAGTTGCATGGTGTACCAATTCACCTTTGTTCCTTTCACTTTTAGGGGCACCTTTCATTGAGCTTCCAGAATTCATGGAGGTTGAACAAGGTGCAGATATTCATATTGTTGCCAAGATTAAGGGATGTCCATTCCCAACACTCACATGGCAGAAGGCTCCGCCTCACAAGGGTGAAAACAAGGTTGACATTGAGTATGATGAGCACATCAACAAGCTTGTGTCTGATGATAGCTGCACACTGCTGATCCAGCAGGGCAAACGCTCAGATACAAGCCTCTACACTCTTACTGCTAGCAACAGCCTTGGTACCGTTTCCAAGGAAATGAGGCTTAATGTTCTAGGTAAATTGCAACAACCATTTTTTTTTAAATGACAGCATATAGGTGTTGTTATAATAACTAATGGAATTCTCTTATTTTAAACAGGACGCCCTGGGGCTCCATCTGCACCCATCAAATTTGAGGAAATTCATGCTGAACGAATAACACTCTCATGGCTGCCTCCTAAGGATGATGGTGGCTCCAAAATTACAAACTACACTATCGAGAGACGTGTTGCCAACAGGAAGACTTGGATTCCTGTCACTAGTGAACCCAAGGAGAGAATATACACGGTCGAGAATCTAATGCCAGGCCATGAGTACATTTTCCGCATTAGGGCTCAAAACAAATATGGTGTTGGTGATCCTCTTGATAGCGAACCTGAAGTAGCCAGAGATGTGTTCAGTAAGTATTCATTCACATGTTTAATGTTTATGTAATTAGAGACATGTTGTATGTTTAAATTATTATCATTATTTATTTCACTTGATAACATTGACAATGGTTGTATTTTTTTTTAAGTGCCACCTGGCCAATGCGAGAAGCCGACACTCTCTAGCATCACAATAGACTCCATGACTGCGAACTGGGAAGAGCCAGAAACAGATGGAGGCACCCCAATCACAGGCTATTGGCTTGAGCGTAAAGAAACTACATCTAAACGTTGGAGCAGAGTAACTCGTGATCCAGTCAGACCAATGCCACTCGGTATTTCTCACAACGTTGAGGGACTCATTGAGGGATCCCAGTATTTGTTCCGTGTGATTGCAATTAATGCAGCGGGATGTGGACCCCCAAGTGAGCCATCTGAGCCAACATTTGCCAGAGAACCAATAGGTAAGAAAACAATACAGTTTGAGATTCAATGGCATATCATTTTTTGGTTAATAGAGAATCACACTATAACAAATCTGTTTTCTTGTAGCTCCTCCTTCTCCACCAACCCCAAAAGTCACAGACTGGACTAAGACTACAGCAGACTTGGAATGGATTCCACCTTTGAAGGATGGCGGTTCAAAGATAATGGGATACTTTGTTGAATACAAAGAGGAGGGCACAGAAGCATGGGTTAAGGTTTGTTTAAGACCTGATTATTTACATTTAAACAAAATATGTTCATATACTTTTTATACATTAAAAATATTTTATACAAAAAAATATCTTCCTTCTTTTCCAGGCCAAAGACAAGGAAATTAGAGGAACTAAATTTGTGATCACTGGACTGAAAGAGAATGCATTGTTTAAGTTTAGAGTTTTGGCAATCAATGCTGCTGGCTTGAGTGAACCAGGCGAAATTGCTGATGCTATTGAAATGAAGGACCGGATAAGTAAGTCTTAGTGATTCAACATGTAATTCTCTCAATGAAATGTTATTTATTTGCCTGTGTGCAAAAAGATCTAAAATCTAAATAAAGATTCATACACTCTAAAAAAAACACTGGGTTGAAAAAACAACCCAATTTGCAAATATAGGACAGAACACATGTTAGTGTTCTGGCCTATACATGTCAGGCTAGTTTTGCCTAGCGTATTGGGTTGTTTGTTTAATTCATTTTTACTATAATCTATCTTATTTGTTACTTATACATAAATTAGTGATTACAGATTAACTTTACTTTCTAACAGATTAACATTACTTATAGATTTACATTACTTTTTTATTTTATACAGTTTTTAATATGTTGGCGATACAATATTGTCTACATTTAATCTTAATTTAGTTTAAACATTTAGAAGTAATCACTCTCAGTTATCCCGTTTCCACCGTAGCGGTTAAAATAAAATGTACAAAAACCTGTTTTTTTTTACTGAGAACTGCTCTCTCCTGAAGAGGATGCAAAAAGGCTGCAATAAATAACTCAACCGCTGGGTTATGTCTGACCCATAAGCTGAGAAATACAAAAACTACCTAAATATTGAAAAAAATAACCCCCCCAAAAATGACCCAATAGGCTCAACTATAAGTGACGAATTTATATTTGATTAAAATGATTTGACAAAATAACCCAGTGTATGCAATATGAATTTAATGAAAATTTCTGTCATTTCAGTTTTGCCAGTCCTTGAACTGGACATTTCAGTAAAGGAGAAGATGGTTATTCATGCTGGAGGTGTTATTCGTATCCTGGCTTATGTGTCAGGCCAACCTCCACCTGTGATTACATGGAACAAAGATGAAAACCCAGTCCCACCAGAAGCTGTTATTGAAACCACCTCAATCAGCTGCTCAATGGTAATTAAAGACTGCACAAGGGCGCAACGAGGTGTTTATACAATAACAGCCAAAAATGATGGAGGAGAGGTGAAGAGGTCTGTTATTGTTGATGTACTTGGTAAGTGAGAATTATCAGGCACAAGTAGTCCATACATTACTATGAAATAGCTACATTAGAGGATTTACATTTTCCAATCTTATTTTGCTTCTTCAGATATCCCTGGTCCAGTGGGGGCACCATTCACAGCAGAACATCTTACAGCTGAATCATGCAAGCTGAACTGGTTTTTCCCTGAGGATGATGGTGGATCTGCCATCTCCAACTACATAATTGAGAAACGTGAAGCTGAACGCAAGGCTTGGACATCGTGCTCCTACACAGCTGGCAGACAAAATGCTGTAGTAAATAATCTGGTGCTTAAAAAGGCATATTTCTTCAGAGTTGCAGCTGAAAATGCAATTGGAGTAGGTCCTTTCTGCCAAACATCATGCGAAATTGAGATTAAAGATCCTATCAGTAAGTATTTTTCTTTAATTTTCCCCTCCGGATTTAAAATAGCTTTAAACTATTGTCTAAGTAATGCAGCTGCAAAATAGTATTCAGCATGGATGGTAGCTAATCATCATTTGGCCTATTTTTTCTAGATGCTCCAGACCGTCCAGAAGAGATTGAGGTGACTGCCATCACTAAAGACTATATCAGTGTGACTTGGAAGCCACCTAAGTATGATGGAGGATCTGAGGTGATATCCTACATTCTTGAGGCTCGCATGATTGGGAAAGACAAGTTTGTCAGACTGACCAAAGAGAAACTGATGGATAGGAGATATACTTATGATGGTCTCCGTGAAGGCGACACCTATGAATTCCGTGTCAGTGCAGTGAATGAAGTTGGTCCGGGTAAACCATCTTTCTCCACTAAGCCAATTACATGTAAAGACGAACTTGGTGAGTGAAGTGTTTTTGTTTTTCAAGTGTTCTTCATTATGTACACCACTATGATTATTATAAACCACTAACTCTATTTTTTAAGTATTAATGACGTTCATGATTTATCTTTTTTTTCTTTTTCAATTTTAGAGCCCCCTACAATTGAGCTTGACTTCCGTGATAAGGTTGTTGTGCGTGTTGGTGAAAGCTTTGCACTCCAGGGACGTTACACTGGAAAACCAGCCCCATCTGTCACCTGGTCTAGAGATGACCAGGAACTGAAAGCAGACAACCATATCAAGTTCAAAAATACTCTTACCACAATGTGTCTGGGTATTATGAAAGCTCAGCGTGGGCACAGTGGCAGATACTGTGTGACAGTTGAAAACTGTACTGGTGCTCGTAAAGGCATTTGTAATATCACAGTTGCAGGTAAGTCTCATGAAACGAGAAAAAAAAGTTTACTTAACTATAAAATAGTATGTAGAGCTGCCCTCAACTAAAGATTTTTCTATTCGACTAGTAGTCATTCATTTAAGCCATTAGTCGACTAATCGCGCGTTTATATTAATAAGCCATACATCATAAAAATAAGTCTTTGATTACCTATATATAAAACATAAGCCTAATCAGCGATCAAGCACACACATAAAGCTTGCCATAGAGCACCAGCAAACATAATGATTACGAGACTGTCTAAACATTTAATCATTTATTGATAATGTTTTCTGTGTTTTCGGCCTAATAGCGCATACTTATCTAGGAATAAGCTAACATTAGAGAGAGCGGACTTGTGAAATTGCTACTATGTGTTTCAAGTGATAAGCCATATTTAAGGTCGATGAATAATTGGTGAATGTTTGGATTTCCTGCCTTTAACGATCTGTCCGTCACAGACAGTGTAATTCCGCTGCTTCCTGTGGAGTTTTTTTCCTCTAATAAAATCTTGGTTGACCAAGCCTCTTCTAGTTGACTAACAGCTATAAGGGGGCAGCCCTAATAATAAGATGAATAAAAATACATATTTTGGGCTTATAACTAACAAGCAATCTATGAATATTCTGTGCATTTTTTTAGATCGACCATTGCCTCCAGAGGGTCCAGTTGTCTTTGAGGAAGTTCACAGAGATCACATGGTTATTTCTTGGAAGCCCCCCCTTGACGATGGTGGATGTGAAATTTCTAACTACATCATTGAGAAGAGAGATGTAAACAGAGACATGTGGACAACTGTAACATCTGCCTCCACAAAAACCCACTGCAAAGTACCTAAGCTTGTAGAGGGTCGTGAATACATCATGAGAATTAGTGCTGAGAACATGTATGGCATAAGTGACCCACTGGAGTCAGAAGAAATGAAAGCAAAAGATCTATTCAGTATGTAAAAAACACAGAAAAATCAGTTGAACATTATAGCTGTAAAAAATTGTTTTGTTCCTAATATCTTGCACATAATTACAGGGGTACCTGAGGCACCTGAGCAGCCTACTGTAAAAGATGTCTATCATGATTCAGCGCTGGTGATTTGGAACCGGCCTCGTGATGGTGGAAAGCCCATCACAAACTATATCTTGGAGAGAAAGGAGCCCTCCGCTAAGAGGTGGTCTCGTGCAACTAGAGATCCAATTTACCCTGCTACACAGTATAGGGTACAAGACCTTGTTGAAGGCTGTCAATATGAATTCCGTGTAATAGCAGAGAATGAAATTGGAACTGGAGATCCTAGCCCTCCAAGTAAACCTGTTCTTGCTAAGGATCCCATTGGTAAGTCATCGTGTTTTGGGGGTTTCCTTTTCTTAATGCTTATCAAGAAGAAGTACTGATGATCATTCTTTATTCACTTATTCAACTTATTCTTTAATAGTTTTGCCAAGCCCGCCTGTTTTGCCTGAAGCTGTTGACAAGACTAAAGATTCTGTGAGTCTATCGTGGCGTGTTCCTCGTCATGATGGTAAAGGCAAACTTTTTGGTTACTTGATTGAGTATCAGAAGCCCGGTGCAATCGAATGGACCCCAGCAAATGAAACTCCTGAATCATGCCCAGACACAAAGTTTGTTGTGACAAATCTACCAGAAGGTGGAGAGTTCCAATTCAGAATTATGGCTGTGAATGCAGCTGGAAAATCTGAGCCTGCATTTGTCAAGGAACCAGTGAAAGTTCATGACAGACTTGGTAATTTCTTTCTTTTTGTTTACATATTCAGCATGCATAAGAGTAGTATTGAAAAGTGTTGTTTTATAATACTACTCTCCTCCTGTAACTGGAAGTATGTTTTTCACATACTGGAAAGTAATAACTAAAAATGTATTAATTTATATATATCTTTCTCATCTCAATTCTCATGCAGAGGAGCCTGAGTTGCTGTTAAATGCCAATATGGCTCGTGATCACCTTGCCATGGTTGGGACAGACATCACACTCAGTGCCACAATTAAGGGCATGCCAATACCCACTGTCTCTTGGAAAAAGAATGATGGAGAAGTTCCTGCTCATTGCCTTATAGAGGTCACAGCAAGTGGAAGCAAACTTCACATTAAGAAGTGTACCCGTGCTGACAGTGGCAATTATACTATCACTATTCAGAATGCAGCTGGATCGAAAACTGCCACCTGCACTGTTCTCACTCTTGGTATGAATGTTTTAAGAAAAACTCTTAATGATAGATAGATAGATAGATTACAATGAAATTCAGTACACACAGTATGTATAATTAAGTAGATATCTATAGTAGCGCCACAATGAGTCTTTTTCTTTTTAATTTAGATAAACCTGGACCTCCAAGGAATCTTACCATCTCTGAAATCACAAGTGAGTCAGCTTACCTGACATGGCAAAAGCCAGAAGATGATGGTGGTGCTGTGATCTCCCACTATATTGTGCAAAAGAAAGATGTAGCAGCTGAGAGTTGGGTTCCAGTCTGTCCTGCATCTAAGAAGCTGAGCCTCATGGCTCAATATCTGATGGAGGGAATTCAGTATCTCTTCCGAGTTGCAGCTGAGAATCAGTTTGGCAAGAGTGCATTTGTTGAAACCACCAAGCCCATCAAGGCAATTGATCCTCTTTGTAAGTATTAAGTGTAATATTTTTAAATGCTCAAATTTTTTATACCAGTTTGTAAAAATTAATTTGTATATTTTTAATTAAAGATCCCCCTGGTCCACCCAAGAATCTGCATCATGTGGATGCAGACAAAACTGAAGTATGGCTTCAATGGGAGTGGCCTGATCGCACAGGTGGAAGTGAGATCACTGGATTCATTGTTGAGCATCAAGAAGAAGGATCCAAAGACTGGGTGACCTTCAAGACTGTCAGCAATCCTCATTGCCATATTACTGGACTTGTGGAGGGCAAAACCTACAGATTCCGTGTAAAATCACAAAATGCAATTGGCATTAGTCGACCAGACACGACTGTGCCAATTACTTGCCAGGAAAAAACTTGTAAGACTTACAAAACATTTTATTATATGGTCTTATTTTTTAACAGAAAAATATTTATTGACAACATACATAACATTTTATTATGCTAATATTCTTTTTCAGTGGCTCCAACCATTGAAGTTGATGTGAAGCTTATTGAGGGTCTTGTTGTCAAAGCTGGCAGTACAATTGTCCTCCCAGCAGTCATGCATGGAATCCCAACTCCAACAGCCAAGTGGCAAAGTGAAGGAAATGAGCTTAAAACTGAGGGCAAATTTAAGATTGTTACTGAAGGAAATTCAACTGTCTTGACTATTAGTGAATGTGTCAGAAATGACAGCGGAGAGTTAATACTTACTGTGGCAAATCCTGCTGGAAGCAAGTCTGTTGCTCTACATGTCACAGTACTTGATGCTCCATCTGCTCCAGTTGGCCCTGTAAATATCCTTGAGGTTACCCCCGATCATATGATAATCCAGTGGCGTCCACCAAAGGATGATGGTGGTACACCTTTGATGAACTATGTTGTAGAGAAAAAGGATGTCAAGAAGCCTTGGGAGCCATGGTCAGTTGTGAGTTCTGGAAGTACCAGCACAAAGGCCAAAGTCCCACGTTTGGAGAAGGGACGTGAATATATTGTGCGTGTACGCGCAGAGAACAAAATTGGCATTGGAGCTGCCCTTGAAAGTCCTCCCACTATTGCCAAGCATATGTTTGATCCACCAGGCCCTCCTGGCCAACCAACATGTTCTGATATAACAGAAAATGCTGTAACAGTGTCATGGACTGAACCAGAAACAGATGGAGGAAGCCCTGTGAGTGGCTACATTGTTGAGCGCAGGGAGATGACCGGCAAATGGATTCGTGTCAATAAAACACCAGTCCTGGATGTAAGATACAGGGTGTGTGGTCTTTTTGAGGGCAACAGCTATGAATTCAGAATCTTTGCTGAAAATGTTGCTGGTGTAAGTGAGCCTTCATATCCATCAGACGCAGTGAAAGCTAAACGTCCAATTACTCCTCCAGGGCCTCCAAGTAACATTAAGCTGAAGGACTGGAGCAAGTCATATGCAGATTTGGTATGGACCAAACCTTCCAGAGATGGTGGCAGCCCCATCATAGGCTATGTTGTTGAATGCCAGAAATCAGGTTCTGCACAGTGGAACAAAATAAATAAGGATCTAATTAAGTATTGTGCATTTAGAGTACCTGGACTTTCTGAAGGCTTGGAGTACAGATTCCGTATTAGAGCCTCAAACAAAGTTGGAGATGGTGAGCCAAGAGAACTCACAGAAACTGTGCTTGCCAAGGACATTCTTGTTCCCCCCGAAGTAACTGTTGATGTTGCTTGCCGTGACCTCCTAACAGTTAGAGCAGGGCAAATCATCAACCTTGTGACCCGTGTAAAGGGTAGACCTGATCCAGAAATCACTTGGACTAAAGACGCCAGAGCTTTAGGCAGAGATAAACGCACTGATATGAATAATAACTTCCCTCTTGTTGAGCTGGTAATACAGGACGCTGTTAGAGCTGATTATGGAAAATATGCAATTCAAGCAAAGAACAGCAGTGGTCAAGCAAATGCTACAATTATTGTTAATGTACTTGATATTCCTGGAGCCTGTCAGAATTTGAAGGTTGCTTATGTGACCAAAGAGTCATGTATGGTGTCTTGGGAAAATCCAGAGGATAACGGTGGCACTGAAATTACTAATTACATAATTGAGTGCCGACAGCCAAGTCAAAGGGGATGGACAGTTGTTACATCTGACTGTACTAAACGACTTGTCAAAGCTCCACTTATTGAGAATTGTGAATATTTCTTCCGTGTGAGTGCAGAGAATAAAATTGGTGTTGGTCCATCAACAGAAACAAAAGCACCAGTCCTTGCTGTTGATCCAGTTGAAAAACCTGGTGAGCCAGAGAACTTCCAAATCGCTGAAATTGGCAAGACATTTGTCTTCCTCAAATGGAAGAAACCAGAATATGATGGTGGCAGTCGTAACCTTGCCTATCATATTGAAAAGAAGCCTAAAGAAGCGGATGAATGGGAAAGATTACACAAGGGTGCCATTAAGGAAACCTTTTTCATGGCTGACAGATGTATTGAGAACCAAATTTATCAATTTAGAGTTCAAACAAAGAATGAGGGAGGAGAGAGTAACTGGGTGACAACAGCTGAAGTTCTTGTAAAGGAGGAACTTGTACAGCCAGAGCTCAAAGTCAAACTGATTGGAGAGCTTGTTGTTAAAGCTGGAGATAAAGTTCCAATTGAGGCAGAGGTTATAGGTAAACCTCAGCCTGATATAAAATGGTCAAAAGAAGGTGTCACTGGAGATATCACCAAAAATCCAAGAGTGCAAGTTGAAACTGGCACCAACTTCACTAAATTCCTGCTCACAAATTCAAGACGTGGAGATACTGGAAAATACATCATTACTGCAACAAATGCTGCTGGAACCTGTACTGCTGAGGCCAAGGTGAATGTTCTTGATAGACCAGGTCCTATTAGAGACCTGAAAGTGACAGACATTTCTGTGGACAGATGCAAGCTTACATGGGAGGTACCAGAAGATGATGGTGGTTGTGAGATTTATAACTACATCATAGAAAAATGTGAGACAAAGAGAGGAGTATGGTCAATTCATTCATCAGCTATTATTACCAATTCAGCTAAAGTTACTCGCCTTATCGAAGGAAATGAATACATATTCCGAGTGAGAGCTGAGAACAAAATGGGTGCTGGCCCTGCTGTTGAAACTGAGTCTATTGTTGCAAGGACCCAGTTTAATAGACCAGGTGCACCAGATGCTCCAGAAGTGACTAAAATTGCAAAAGAAGAAATGGTTGTTATGTGGTGCTCTCCTGATAATGATGGCGGTAAACCAATCACTGGTTATATTCTTGAGAAAAAAGAAGAGCATGCCATTCGGTGGGGCCCTGTTATTAAGTCCCCAATTGCAGGAACACAGATGACTGTTACAGGATTACTGCCTAATCATGAATACCAGTTCCGTGTTAAGGCTGAAAATGAAATTGGAGTTGGTGATGCAAGCAAGCCATCCAGATCATTCACTGCCAGAGATCCAATTGGTATGTCCAATTGTCCAACAGTGAAATATTTGGTGAATGTTTGTTTTTGTCTTTACGGTCACATTTATTATATGTTTTTCTATTTGCAGAGCCTCCTGGTCCCGTTAGTAACTTAAAGGTGGCTGACAGCTCAAAGACATCAGTCACTCTTTCATGGACAAAGCCTACATATCACGGAGGTGCTCCTCTTATTGGATATGTAGTTGAGCTCAGAGTCAAGGGCACAGTCAAGAAGGGGGATGAAGGCTGGAAAAGGTGCAATGTTGCTGCCCAGTTGATCGGAACAGAATTCACAGTCTCAAGCCTGGATGAGAAGGTTGAATATGAATTCCGTGTTTCTGCCCAAAATCAGGTTGGCTTGAGTCAGCCAACAAATCTTGAGGGTGCTGTGACACCAAGAGAAGTCTTGGGTGAGTTTCCATAGACTTTTCTACAACCTTTTTGGCAACATCTCTTTCTATACACCAATTTATCGTGTTTTATCCTTTTTTCCCCAAACTTCAGAGGCCCCCGAGATTGATTTGGATGCAGATCTGAAGAAAGGTGTGACAGTTAGGGCTGGATGCCCAATAAGATTAGTTGCAACAATCAGAGGCAGACCCGCTCCCAAAGTCTTATGGAGGAGGATGGGAAAAGATAATGTTGTTCAGAAGGGCCATGTTGATCTCATTGACACTATGACATTCCTTGTTATATCTGAAAGTACTCGTGATGATTCCGGCAAATATTCATTGACTGTATCCAGTTCAGCCGGAGAGAAGGCAGTGTTTGTGAATGTCAAAGTACTTGGTAAGTAAAAAACAAGTTCCCATTTATTCATCTGTTACAGTCATGTTACTTCTTATGATTATTTTTAAACATGGGAGATGAGTGGGGAAAAAAATCACATGACTGAAACAGATAAAGTAAAATATTTATTAATCAATGGAAATATTGAAAATTCAATTTCATTCAAATATGTACTTTTTTTTTCTTTTTTGCATTTTAAAAACAGATACACCTGGACCTGTTATTGGTCTTGAGGTTACTGACATCACAATGTCCTCTTGCAAACTCACGTGGTCTCCACCTGAAATTGATGGTGGCAGTGACATCACTCATTACATGGTTGAAAAACGAGAAATTGATCGCAAGACTTGGGCAACAGTGAAAGCTAATGTTGAAAACACCACATTTAAAGTTAGCAATCTCGTCCCAGGAACAGAGTACTACTTCCGGGTCATAGCTGTAAACGAGTATGGTCCCGGAGTCCCAAAGGTTACATCAAAATCCTATCTGGCCTCTGATCCTGTCAGTAAGTGCATTCTTAGCCAGAACAATTTTGAAGTCTTTGTTGAAACTGTATTACTATAACAATTGTGTCTCCTCCCTTAAGGCAAGCCTGACCCACCACAAAAGATTGATGTTCTTGAGATTACTAAGAACAGTGCAATTGTGGGATGGGTGAAACCACTGCGGGATGGCGGAGCTAAAATTGATGGCTACGTTATTGATTATCTTGAGCTTCCAATGCCTAAACCTCCCAAGAAACCAGTAGAGGGTGAAGGTGAGGCCGAGCCTGGTGTAGAGCCTGTGGCTCCTCCTCCACCTGAACCTGTGGTTGAGGATGAAGAGGTGGAGGAGAAAAAGGAGGAATGGACACCATACACAATGGTAAAAGATTTGAGCATCTCTGTTGCTGGACTAAAGGAGGGAAGAAAATATCGTTTTAGAGTGGCAGCAAAAAATGCCATGGGATCCAGTCTTCCCACAGAGACAAGAGAAGCTTATGAGATCAAGGAGCAGATGTGTAAGTTATAGAATGAATATGTGTTACTCAGTTATTTGAAACAATAGATTTGGACTAAAATCCTGTTAAATTTTGTGTTTTTTTTCCCCAGTGGAGCCCAAAATCATCATGCCTGAGCTTGTCACTGCAAAGGCAGGGGCAAAATTGAGGGTTGAGGCTCTTGTATCTGGAAAGCCAGCACCAGTGTGCCAATGGAAACGGGGAGAAAATGATGTAGTCCCATCAAGCCGTCTTGCTGTGCACAAATCTCAGAACATGTGTGTGCTCATCATTAAGGATGTTTCAAGACAAGACAGTGCTGAATACAGCCTTGTTGCTGAGAACAGCACTGGAAAAGTTGAACAGACTTTGAAAATCCTCATCAGAGGTTAGAATTTCATTATCACCACCTTGAATAATAATGGGCTATGTGAACATGCAGTTAATTTTTCTACAAACATTCTTTTGTGTCAGATATTCCTGGACCACCTGAGCCACCATTTGAAATCAGTGACATCGATTCTGATGCCTGCACACTCTCTTGGAACAAACCCATTGAAGATGGTGGTAGCAATATCACTAATTATGTGGTTGAGAAGTGTGATGTAAGCAGAGGTGACTGGGTTACTGCTCTTTCCAGCTGTGGCAAAGCTGGCTGCAGAATTGGAAAGCTTATTCCTGGAAAGGAATATGTCTTCCGTGTTCGTGCTGAGAACAGATTTGGTATTTCAGACCCCCTTACATCTGAAAGGATGGTTGCTAAATTCCCCTTTGGTAAGCTGAAATGCAAGCATCGGCAGTGTCTGTCATCATGCAACTGATTACAAAAATGGAGAGGCCTATTTGTCAGTGTCTAACAATTTTCTTTTCTTTTAGATGTTCCTGGAGAACCTTTGAACTGTCGCATCAACAAAGTGAACAAGGACTGCATGTTTGTGGCTTGGGATAAGCCTGAGTCTGATGGTGGCAGTCCAGTTACTGGATACTACATTGAACGCAAAGAGAGGAACAGTCTGCTTTGGGTGAAGGCTAATGATTCTGTTGTTCGCACAACAGAATATCCCTGTGCTGGCCTAATTGAGGGTCTGGAATACACTTTCAGAGTGTCTGCTATAAACCGAGCTGGGCAGGGTAAACCAAGCAAGAAAACTGAGTTCATCACAGCAAGAACACCTGTTGGTATGTACATGTAAAATAAATTTGCAGGCATAAATGTTTGCATATTATATATTTATGTTCTATATTTTTCCGTTTTATATTTATTTATTTATTCATTTATTTAATTCCAGATGCTCCTGGAAAACCAGAGGTGCTTGATGTGACGAAGAATGCAGTTACACTGGTTTGGACTAAACCAAAGAATGATGGTGGAAGCAAGATAATTGGATACTACGTTGAGGCCTTGAAGATTCCAGGAGACACTTGGGTGCGTTGCAACACAAGTAGTCAAAATGTGCCTCGTGAGGAGTACACCGCAACTGGGTTAGAGGAGGATGCTAAGTACCAGTTTAGGGTAATTGCCAAGACAGCAGTTAACATGAGCAGGCCATCTGAAATTACTGACCCCATTCTGGTGTCTGCAGAAAATGGTAAGCATTTTTATATTTTTAAAATAACTTTTTAAATAAAGTTTTCTAAATGGCGATTTCTATTGTTATTTGTCTTATTGATTTTCTGTCTTGTTTGCTTGTCGATAGTACCTCCAAGAATAGAGCTTTCAATACAGATGAAAAAGATGTTGCCAGTAAGGGCTGGGTCAGATGTTTGCCTTGAAGCTGAAGTTTTTGGCAAACCAATGCCCAAGGTTACATGGAGCAAAAATGGAGAGTTGATAAAAGCTGACAAAGAATTCAAGATGTCTCAAAAGAGACATCTCTTTTCTCTGAGCCTTGATGCAGTTACTAAACTTCATACTGGAAATTATGGAATTCTTGCAGCAAATGCAAGTGGTTCTACAACTGCCGAAATGCAACTCAAAGTTTTAGGTGAATAAAATTATATTTTACTGTTTCACCTAAATATTATTAAGTGAATTGGAAATATAGCATATTTGTGTCTCCTTTTTGGAAAATAATATCATATTTTCCCCTTACACAGATATACCTGGCCCACCAGCCTCTATGAAGTTTGATGAGGTACTTTCAGATCGGATTAAACTGAGCTGGGAGGCTCCACTTGCTGATGGTGGTTCTCCGATTACAAATTATGTTGTTGATAAACGTGAGACAAGCAGGGCTAACTGGGCCCAGGTTTCTGCTAAAATCAGTGGTGATACAACAAATTGTGCAGTGGAGAGACTTATTGAGGGGCACGAGTACCAGTTCCGTGTTCGTGCTGAGAACCGCTTTGGTACTGGTGATGCCATCGTATCAGACCCTGTTGTGGCAAGGAATCCCTTCAGTAAGACCTTACTTATTGTTTTATGCATTTTATTGCTCAGATATATCATTTCTGTGTTTTAATATACTTGTCATTTACAGCTGTTCCTGAAGCATGTGACCCACCGGTCATTACAAACATCACAAAGGAGCGTATGACTGTAAGCTGGAAGGAACCATCTGATGATGGAAATTCCCCTATCCTTGGATACATGGTTGAGAAACGTGAAACCAAGGAAGTGAACTGGACCAAACTGAACAGAAAACCCTTGCTGGAGAGAACACTTGAGGTTGGAGGTCTCTCTGAGGGAGCTCAGTATGAGTTTAGAGTCATTGCTGTTAATAAAGCCGGCCTTGGCAAACCCAGTGAACCATCTAATGCTGCCTCTGCTCTTGATCCTTTGTGTGAGTATTAGAATCCATTCACAATATCTTGTATATCAACAAATATGTGAGAGCATTTATCAGTACCTCTTAATATTTATTTACAGATCCTCCAGGCCCACCCATTTCTCCCAAGGTAACAGACACCACCAACAGCACAATTAGACTAACTTGGACTAAGCCTGCAAATGATGGTGGAAGTGAAATTTTGGGATACCTTGTTGAATGCAAGAGAACTAATACAACAGACTGGATAAGATGCAATGTACCGAAGAACCTTCAAGACACAAATTATGTTGTGACTGGACTCTTGGAGAAATCAGAGTACCAACTTCGTGTTACTGCTGTAAATAAAGTTGGATTCAGCCAGCCTTGTGAAGTTCCTGAAAAACATGTTGCCAAGGATGTTTTTGGTACTAACTTTAAAATAATTTATTGTATATTTTTATGTTAATTGTAATATCTTTAATAAATAAAATATATTTGAAAAATATTGAAAAAAGAATATTTTGTAACTAATTCCTGAATTATATAAATGTGTTTTTTCTATGTTATTCTAGTTTCTCCTGAGGCTGAGCTTGACGCAGAGCTGAAGGACACTTTGGTGCTAATAGCTGGCAGTAAAATGAAACTTCATGCCACAATTAAGGGTCGACCAACCCCCAGGGTCACCTGGGCCAAGATGAATACCAACATTAAGGACAGACAAGGAATTGTAATCAAGACGACAGACACTGATACATTGGTTTGTGTTGAGAAAGTGAACAGATATGATGCAGGAAAATACATTCTGAATCTTGACAGTGTAAGCGGAATGAAGATGTACACAGTTATTGTCAAGGTCCTTGGTGAGTTCTGTGATATTAAGAGTTTTTTTTTTCTTTTGTATACATAGTTTACTTAATATTTTATATTAACTAAAGCATATATAACTCTTATAACACTAAACAGATACCCCTGGACCTCCACTTAATCTGATGGTAAAAGAGACATCAAAGGACAGTGCCTCAATCTTATGGGATGCACCTCTAATTGATGGTGGAAGTGAGATTACAGGTTACATTATTGACAAGAGAGATGCAGAAAGGAAAGCATGGTCAAATGTTTCAAACACTTGTACTAAAACATCTTTCAAGATTGATGGTTTAGAGGCTGGTAGATCTTATTGCTTCAGGGTTCTGGCTCAAAATGAGTATGGGATTGGTGAACCATGTGAAACTCTGGATGCCGTTAGAGCTTCTGGTAAGTGAAGATCATCTTTGGTTATGTAATCCTCAATTGCAGAAACCAGTAATTTCAATATATAGTTTATAATAGTTCTGCTGATATCTATTATTGAATAAACTTAACAATATCTTCCAGAACAACCTGGACCGGTTATGGACTTCAAGACCTTGCTGGTAACCAAGGACTCTTGTACTCTTTCCTGGAAAAAACCTATCAGTGATGGTGGAAGCCGCATCATTGCATATGTGCTTGAGGTCCTTAATGGCGAAGACAAATGGAAGGAGCTTCTTCGATCAAAGAACATGCAATATAGCGCAAAAGATCTTGTTGAAGGAAGGGAATACAAATACAGAGTATTAGCAACAAATGATTCTGGTGATGGTCCTGTGAAAGAACTCTCTTTGATTGCAAAAGATGTGAATGGTGAGATGTCAATGGTGGTTTTTACAAAAATTTCATATTTGTATAAAAATACCCTTTAGCCCTTTCTGTTATATTGTGTTTTAAATCTGCTCTTTATCCATTCTTTTTCTGTACTATTATAGTTTATCCAAGCTGTGACTTACGAGAAATGCCTAACTTGAACTACATTGCAAAAGAAGGAAGCAATGTTCGTCTCAAGATTCCTATTAGTGGAAAGCCTGTCCCTGTTGTCTCATGGAAGAAGGGAGAGGATGAAAATCTCACAGATACAGGAAGAGTGTGTGTAGAATCCACAGCTGTAAACACAACTCTCTTGATACGTGACTGCCAAAGGACAGATGCCTCAAAATACACCATCACTCTTCGCAATACTGCAGGGACAAAAGAGTCCACAATTTTCGTCAGAGTTGTTGGAAAACCAGGAATTCCAACTTCATCAATAAAGTTTAAGGAAGTGACTGCAGATGGTGCAACCTTAAAATGGGGTGCTCCGAAAGATGACGGTGGATCAGAAGTTACCAACTACATTCTTGAGAAACGTGATTCCATTACTAACATGTGGGTTACTGTGTCTTCATCTGTGGACACAAACAGTTTCAGAGTGTCTGGTCTCCATGAGGGAACTGAATACATCTTTAGAGTTAGTGCAGAAAACAAATATGGAATTGGTGAGGGCCTCAAATCAGAGCCTATGGTTGCCAAACATCCATTCAGTGAGTAGAGTTTAAATCATTTATTGTCAATATATACTATGGATAATATCAAAGTGTAAAAATCACACTTTCTTACTCATGATTTTTTCTCAGATGTACCCGATTCACCTCCTCCCCCACAAGTCATGAGTATGCGTCATGATTCAGCAACTCTTACATGGTTAGATCCAAGGAAAACTGGAGGCTCACCAATCACAGGTACAGAAATATTTAAATGAAAATAAGACAATAATCATGCTTTTTCATTGAAATATAGCTAGGAGTAAAACAATACTAGAACAATTAGATGAATAAACAATATTTTTTCCTTACAGGCTACCATATTGAATTCAAAGAAAGAAACAGCATGTTATGGAAAAGAGCAAACCCAACTCCATTGAAAATGAGAGATTTCAAAGTGACTGGCTTAACAGAGGGTCTAGAGTATGAGTTCAGAGTTATGGCTATTAATTTGGCTGGTGTTGGAAGACCAAGTCCTGCCACTGAGCCATTGGTTGCCTTGGATGCAATTGGTAAATAATTATCTTATTTTAAAGGCTTGAGTCTTTATACTATGTAAACACCCCAAATTGTGTATGGTTGATTTTTAATCATTTATTTAAACATATTTCATTATAGATGCACCTGGGAAACCAGATGTGATTAGCATCACTAGAAGCACTGTAACACTTCAGTGGACTGAACCTCAATATGATGGTGGACACAGGCTAACAGGCTACATTGTTGAGAGACGTGATCTCCCAGCCAAGGTCTGGGTGAAGGCTAATACAGTAAATGTTGTTGACTGTGCATATACTGTAGCAGACTTGCAAGAGGGTTGCAAGTATGAATTTAGAATCAGAGCAAAGAATGCAGCTGGAGCAATAAGTCCACCCTCTGAACAAACTGATACCCTTGTGTGCATGGATGAATATGGTAAGACTCAATTGCTTTTTTTATGTGTCATGAGTAAATGATGTCCCATATCATCTGACCTGGGAAATAATTTTGCTGATTAGTTTATGTATTGATTATTTTGCAGCGGCACCAACCATTATAATTGATCCAACCGTCAAAGAGGGGCTTACTGTCAAAGCTGGAGATACAATTGTGATAACTGCAACAAGCATTCTGGGCAAACCCCAACCAACATCTGCGTGGTCAAAGGGTGGAAAGTATTTCAAGCCTTCAGATGTGTGCCAGATAGAAACTACAACTTCTTCTTCTACTCTTTATATCAAGTATGCAAGTAGGAAGGATTCAGGAGAGTATACAATTACAGCAAGTAACCCATTTGGTGTCAAAGAGGAAAATGTGAAAGTAACAATTTTAGATGTTCCTGGTCCACCAGGGCCAGTTGAAGCAAGTGGAATTTCATCTGAAAAGGTCACTTTGACTTGGACACCACCTCATGAAGATGGAGGTTCTCCAATTAAATACTATACATTGGAGAAAAGAGAAACAAGCCGTCTCCTTTGGACCATTCTTGCTGAAAATGTTATCGACTGCCACTTTGTTGCCAATAAACTTATCCAGGGAAATGAGTACATCTTCCGGGTTTCTGCTGTGAACAATTCTGGAGCTGGTGATGCCTCTCAATCTGAGCCAGTGAAAATGGTGGATAACTATGGTATGTTTATTGTTTTCTCATTCTCTCATGTATTAACTCTATACTGCTCCTTTGTGTGTGATACTGCATATGTATATGCAATAAGATTCTCAAAAGACACATTACTTATTTCAGGTCCCCCAGGCCCACCAGCTAAACCAGAAGTTGAAAATGTTTGTGGAAATTCTGTTACCATTGCTTGGAAAAGACCAGCTGATGATGGAGGAACTGATATAACAGGCTACATGGTTGAGAGGAAAGAAAAGAAGGGCATGAGATGGACACGAGCATCAAAGAAAACAATTGGTGACCTCCACTTTGAAGTGAAAGGACTAAAAGAGGGAGTTGAATATGAATTTAGAGTAACTGCTGAGAATAAGGCTGGTTTTGGTGAGCCAAGTGAACCTTCAATGCCTGTGAGGACCAAGCTTGTTGCCGGTAAGTAAAGTGATTAAATATTTTATTATATGATTATTTGATATGACAACAAAGATATTCCTAACATTTTTTATTTTCCAGATGTACCTGGTCCTCCAGTCAACCCAAGAGTCACAGACACAACAAAAACAACAGCTGAATTACACTGGGGCAAACCACTTAGTGATGGTGGCATGGAAGTCACAGGATACCTTGTTGAACACAAAAAGGAGGGAGAAGAAGAATGGGTCAAAGATACAACTACGCCTTTGAGGATAACTGAATTTGTTGTTCCCAATTTGCAAGCTGGAGTAAAGTATCATTTCAGAATTAGTGCAATGAATGCAATGGGTGTCAGTGAACCAGCACAAACAGAGGACCTTGTTGAAATTGTGGAACGTGAAGAAATCCCTGATTTAGAACTGGATGTAGAACTCAGAAGGACATTAGTTGTTAGGGCAGGTGCATCTATCCGTATATTTATTCCTATTAAAGGACGCCCAACCCCTACCGTGACTTGGACAAAAGAGGACTCACCATTGAAAACTCGAGCAATCATCGATAATACTGAATCATACACCCTGCTGGTCATTCCTGACTGTAATAGACGTGATGCAGGGAAATATGATTTAACATTAGAGAATGCTGCTGGAAAGAAGACAGCCTATGTCGTTGTAAGGGTTTTGGACTCTCCTGGGCCTCCTCTCAATCTGAAACCCAAAGCAATTGACAAAGAGAGTATCACATTGCAATGGGAAATGCCTCTTATTGATGGAGGTGCCAAGATCACCAATTACATCATTGAGAAGAGAGAGTCTACTCGTAAGGCATATACTGCGGTGATCACACAATGTGAGACATGCTCTGTCAGAATTCCTGATCTGGGAGAGGGTTTGGAATATTATTTCAGAGTTTCTGCTGAAAATGAGTATGGCATTGGTGAAGCAGTTGAAACCCCAGACCCAGTCAGAGTATCTCAAGCACCAACTCCACCAGAAAATATTACTTTTACTGATGTCACAAAGAACTCAGTTAGTATTGCATGGACTAAACCAAAACATGATGGTGGCAGTAGAGTTACTGGGTATGTAATTGAGGCACAAAAGAAAGGAACAGATCAGTGGGCCCATGTGACAACTGTGAAGACTTTGAACTTTACTGTAAAAAATCTTAATGAAAATGAAGAGTATGTATTCCGTGTGATGGCTGTGAACAGTTCTGGGCGAAGTCATCCTCGTTTAAGCAAGTCTGTTGTTATCAGAGAACAAAGTTCAGAACCAGAATTTGACCTCCGTGGTGTGTGTAAGAAGACAGTTATTGCCAAGGCCGGTGAAGATATAAAGGTTGAGGTGCCTATTTCTGGACGTCCAAAACCAACAGTTTCCTGGCAGAAAGACAGTCAAGCCCTCAAATTAACACAAAGAACAATGATTGAAAATACTTCTACCTCAACTATACTGATCATAAAAGAATGTTTAAGGGGTGATAGTGGAATATACTCAATGACAGGAAAGAACATTGTTGGCTCAGTCACAGACAGCATCACAGTAAAGGTGCATGATGTGCCTGGACCACCAAAGGGACCAATTAAACTGGATAAAATATCTCGTACTTTCATTGAGTTCTCATGGGAAGGTCCTGAAAATGATGGAGGTGTACCAATAAATAACTATATAGTAGAAATAAGGGAAACTACTAGTCAGACATGGGTAGAACTTTCCTCACTGATTATTCGCACAACATTTAAAGCAACTCGTTTAACTACAGGAGTTGAATATCAATTCCGTGTCAAGGCCAAAAACAGATATGGTACAGGGCCTCCAATTACCTCAGAGACAGTGGTTGCTGCATATCCATTTAAGGTTCCTGGGCCACCTGGAACACCTAAAGTTGTTGCTTTCACTAAGGATACAATGACAATTGGCTGGAATGAGCCTGTTTCTGATGGTGGAAGCGAGGTCATTGGTTACCATGTTGAAAGGAAAGAGAGGAACAGTATTGTTTGGCACAGAATTAGCAAGGCACTTGTGGTCGGAAATCTGTTCAAATCCACAGGACTAGAGGATGGTGTGGCATATGAATTCCGTGTGATTGCTGAAAACATAGCTGGAATTGGAAAACCAAGCAAAGCTTCTGAACCAATTCTTGCTCTTGATCCAGTGGATCCACCTGGTCAACCTGTCCCAATACATGTGTCTAAAAATGCCATCACTATTCAGTGGACGAAGCCAGAGTATGATGGTGGATTCAAAATTACTGGCTATACTGTGGAAAAGAGAGATCTTCCAGCTGGTCGCTGGATGAGAGCTAACTTTACAAATATCATTGAAACCACTTTCACAATAAGTGGTCTAACACAAGAAGAATCTTATGAATTCCGTGTTCTTGCAAGAAATTCAGCAGGTGCTGTTAGTAACCCATCAGACCCGTCAGATCCAATCATTTGCAAAGATGACATTGTAGAACCAAGAATTATGGTTGATGCTAAATTTAAAGATATTGTCCTTATCAAAGCAGGGGAACTGTTTAAACTTGAAGCTGATGTTGCAGGCCAGCCACTACCATCCATGGTTTGGACGAAAGAGGGAAAAGATGTTGAAAACACATCTAAACTACAGATTAAAATGGCAGAACTTACATCAGTGTTGATCAACAAGGATTCTGTCAGAAGGGATGGCGGTGAATTTATTTTGACAGCAACAAATGTTGGTGGCTTTGCTAAACATGTTTTCAATGTGAAGGTTCTTGATAGACCAGGACCACCTAAAGGACCTCTGGCAGTTTCTGATATTACAGCCGAAAAATGTGTGCTCACATGGAATCCACCTGCAGATGATGGCGGTGCAAACATAGAACATTATGTTATTGAAAAACGTGAGTCAAGCAGACTTGCTTGGACAAATGTGGCATCTAAATTGCAGGTTAATCAGCATAAAGTGACAAAGTTGCTCAAAGGAAATGAATACATTTTCAGAGTTATGGCTGTTAACAAATATGGTATTGGAGAACCTCTTGAGTCCGAAGCAATAATTGCAGAAAATCCATATGTACCACCGGATCCTCCACAAACACCTGAGATAACAGCAGTCACTAAAGATTCAGCAGTTCTCTGTTGGGGTGCACCAGCCAGCAATGGTGGAAGTGAAATCACCACCTATCGCATTGAGAAAAGAGACAGGATTAGTTTGCGCTGGGTGAAATCCAACAAGAAGAATGTTACTGACTTGCATTTCAAGGTTACTGCTCTTGTTCCAGGCCATGAATACGAATTCAGAGTTTTTGCTGAAAATGCAGCAGGAATAAGTGAACCAAGTCCTTCATCACCATTTGTTAAGGCCACAGATACTCTTTTTAAACCAGGCCCACCTGGCAATCCAAGAATCCTGGACACAACAAGTTCTTCCATCACGCTTGCATGGAACAAACCAGTTTATGATGGTGGTTCTGAAATTACTGGCTATATTGTTGAGACCTGTCTCCCTGGAACTGATGAGGAGGAATGGACAATTGTCTCCCCTAAAGATGGTGTAAAGGGGACGTCATTTACAATTAAAAATCTTAAAGAAAATCAGGAATACAAAATCAATGTGTCAGCTTTAAATAGCGAGGGTATTGGAGATGCAGCACCTGTACCAGGTTCACCCAAAGCAGAGGAACGATTAATACCACCAGAGGCTGACCTTGATGCTGAACTTCGTAAGATTGTGAGCATCAGAGCCTGCACTACACTAAGACTTTTTGTGCCAATTAAAGGTAGACCAACACCAGAGGCGAAATGGTCAAGAGAGAATGATGAACCATTAGACAGAGCTACCATCGAAACTACATCTTCTTTTGCATCACTGGTTATTGGAAATGTGAATAGATTTGACAGTGGCAAATACAATTTGACTGTAGAAAACAGCTCTGGAACAAAGACTGTCTCTGTAATTGTTAGAGTTCTAGACACTCCTGGAGCACCACAAAACCTAAAAATAAGCCAGGTTACTAAAGAATCTGTTTCACTTATTTGGGATCCTCCACTTAACGATGGTGGCACAAAAATTAAGAATTATATTGTAGAGAAGCGTGAGGCTACAAGAAAGGCATATGCTACAGTAAATGCCAATTGTCACAAAACTACTTGGACAGTTGACCAGCTCCAAGAAGGATGCAACTACTACTTCAGAGTTCTAGCAGAAAATGAATATGGCATTGGTCTTCCTATTGAGACTGGTGAATCTGTGAAAGTGTCTGAGAAGCCACTTCCCCCTGGCAAGATTACACTTCAGGATGTCACAAAGACGAGTGTGACATTATCATGGGAAAAACCTGAACATGATGGAGGAAGCAGAGTGGTTGCATATGTTGTAGAGATGCATAGCAAAGGGAGTGAAAAATGGACACAAGCTGTAATTGTTAAGGTACCTGAAGCAGTTATTACTGGGCTCGTACCTGGTGAAGAGTATATGTTCCGTGTTTCTGCAAGAAATGAAAAGGGAACCAGTGATCCTCGCCAAATTGGTGTGCCTGTGATTGCAAAGGACCTTGTAATTGCTCCATCGGCTAAGATGTTGTTCTCCACATTCAGTGTCCTGGCAGGAGAGGATTTGACAATTGATATTCCATATATTGCTCGTCCCAAAGCTGCCATTTCATGGCTAAAGGAAGCAGTTCCACTTAAACGAACAACCAGGGTTAACTTTTCCTCTATGGATACACAGCTGAATTTAGCAATCAAAGAGGCCTGTAGAGATGATGTTGGCCAGTATAGTATCAAACTATCAAATACAGCTGGTGAGACAACAGTGGATATTGGAATTGTTGTTCTTGACAAACCTGGTCCACCAACAGGCCCTGTTAAAGTTGATGAAGTAACATCTGACAGTGTTACCCTTTCTTGGAAGCCACCAGAGTATGATGGGGGCTGCACAATTAATAATTACATAGTAGAAAAGAAGGACACATCCACAACGAATTGGCAGGTTGTATCAGCAAATCTAGCAAGAACTCAGATTAAGGCAGGAAGACTGAAGACAGGTTCTGAATATCAATTTAGAATTGCAGCAGAGAACAGATATGGCAAAAGCCCTCTGCTCATGTCTGAATGTGTTGTTGCACAGTATCCTTACAAACTACCAGGACCTCCTGGGACACCTTTCTTGCAGTCTTCCACAAAAGATAGTATGGTGGTAGTGTGGAATGAACCTGTCGTTGATGGTGGAGCAACAATCTTAGGATATCACCTTGAGCGAAAAGAGAGGAATAGCATTCTTTGGGTAAAGTTAAACAAAAGCCTAATCCAAGACACAACTTTAAAGACCACAGGGCTTGAAGAAGGCATGGAGTATGAATTCAGAGTTTATGCTGAAAACATTGTTGGCATTGGTAAGGCTAGTAAGATCTCAGAGGGCTATGTTGCAAGAGATCCTTGTGATCCTCCTGGAACACCAGAAGCCATTAGAATCACAAAGAATTATATTACAATTGCATGGACCAAGCCAGAGTATGATGGTGGAAGCAAAGTCACTGGATATATTGTAGAAAAGAAGGAATTGCCTGCAGGACGCTGGATGAAAGCAAACTTCACCAATGTCATAGAGACTGAGTATACAGCAACAGGTCTTACAGAGGACGAAAAATATGAGTTCCGTGTCATTGCAAGAAATGCAGCTGGAGTTTTCAGTGATCCTTCATATAGTACTGGACCTATCATCGCAAAGGATGAGATTGAACCACCGCGTATCAGCATAGATCCAGAGTACACTCAAACAATTGTTGTAAATGCAGGAGACAACTTCAAGATTGATGCAGATGTTCATGGAAAACCAATACCAACAATACGTTGGATGAAGGGTGAGCAAGAACTTGGAAACACCATATATCGTGAAATTAAAAGCACAGATAATTATACCTGTTTGACTGTAAAGGAGGCCAAACTTGCTGATGGAGGTCAATATATTCTACTGCTGCAAAATCCAGGAGGAGAGAAAGCTGTGCAAGTCAATATATGTGTCCTAGATAAGCCTGGACCACCTGAGGGACCCATCTCTATCACAGGTGTAACCAGTGAGCAATGCTGCCTTGCTTGGAAACCACCTAAACAAGATGGTGGCAGCAAGATCACTCATTATATTGTTGAAAAAAGAGAGACTAGCAGACTACTTTGGTCAGTTGTTGACCCCAAAGTCCAAGCTGTAAATCTTAAAATAACAAAACTCCTTGAAGGAAATGAATATATCTTCAGAGTTTTACCAGTGAATAAATTTGGTGTTGGTGAGCCCCTCCAATCAGGTGCAGTTGTTATCAAGAATCCATTCACACCTCCAGATGCACCAAAAGGAGTGGAAGTTTCTAATGTCAAGAAAGATTCAATGGTCTTAACATGGGAGGCCCCAACAAATGATGGGGGTACTCCTATCACTGGTTATATTATTGAGAAACATGACAAGGAAGGCATTAGATGGACCAGATGCAACATGAAAACAGTTACTAACCTCACATTTAAAGTTACTGGACTCCTGGAGAATCACCTGTATGAATTCAGAGTTTCTGCTGAGAATTCTGCTGGAGTTGGTGAAGCAAGTTCTGCAACTGTGTTCTACAAAGCACTGGATCCTATATTCAAGCCAGGTCCACCACATAATCCTAAAGTGTTAGACATGACAAAATCATCTGTTGCACTTGCATGGGGAAAGCCTATTTATGATGGTGGCTGTGAAGTACAGGGATATATTGTCGAAGCATGCGAAGCAAAAGCTACCATAGAGGAGATAAAGGCTCCAGAAGAAGAAGGAAAGGCTGCAGAAGAATCAGCAGTTGCCGAAGAATGGACTATCTGCACTCCACCAACAGGTGTTAAACTGACACGCTTTACTGTGGAAAATCTGAAAGAAAAACAGGAATACAAATTCAGGGTTTGTGCAGTTAACAAGGTTGGTGTTGGGGAGCATGCTGATGTCCCTGGGCCTATTCTGCCAGAGGACAAAACAGAAGAACCAGATCTTGATATTGATGCTGAGTTTAGAAAGCTTGTACGCATTAAAGCTGGAGGTTCTCTTAGGATGTTCATCCCTTTCAAAGGAAGACCAACCCCACAAATCAAATGGGAAAAAGATGGTGGGCAGATTAAGGAAACCGCACAGGCTGAGACCACCAGCAGTCATACTTCTCTTGTGATTGATAAAGTCAACAGGACAGACAGTGGTAAATATACTGTGAGTGCAGAAAACTCTGCTGGTGCAAAATCTGAAACAATTATTGTGAAAGTCCTTGACACTCCAAGCGCTCCACTCAACTTTAAAGTGAAAGAAATTACAAAGGAATCGGTTACTCTTACATGGGAGCCTCCACTGTTGGATGGTGGAGCAAAGATCAAAAATTATATTGTTGAGAAACGTGAGAGCACAAGAAAAACATTTTCTGCCGTTGTAACAAACTGCCACAAACTCTCATGGAAAGTTGAACCACTTCAAGAAGGTTGCAGTTATTATTTCAGAGTGCTTGCAGAAAATGAATATGGTGTCGGGCTACCTGCAGATATCACAGATCCTTTGAAAGTTTCAGAGGTGCCACAGTGTCCTGGAAAATTAAGTGTTGTAGATGTTACTAAAACAAGTGTGTCTCTTTCATGGGAAAAGCCAGTTCATGATGGTGGCAGTAGAATTCTTCAATATCTTGTTGAAATGCAGGTCAAGGGTAATGATAAATGGTCTGGTTGTGCCAATGTAAAAATATTGGAAGCTGTAATCAATAATTTGAACCCCGGAGAGGAGTACACTTTTAGAGTAGTTGCTGTCAATGAAAAAGGAAAGAGTGACCCACGAACACTTGCTGTCCCTGTGGAAGCAAAAGACCTTGTCTTTGGGCCTGATGTAAGACCTGCATTTAGCAACTACAGTGTTCTTGTTGGAAAGGACCTTCAAGTTGAAATTCCAGTTTCTGGTCGTCCAAAGCCAAAAATCACATGGACAAAGGATGGTGCAGCCCTCAAATTCACAACAAGGGTTAACATTTCTAATACAGCACACAGCACTGTTCTTAACATCAAAGAAGCAGCAAGAGAAGATGGTGGAATGTATGGAATAAATGTGTCCAATGTTGTTGGACAAAAGGATGCAACCATTGAAATCATCACTCTTGATAAACCTGGTCCACCAACTGGCCCAGTGCGATTTGATGAGATAACTGTTAAAAGTGTTACATTGTCATGGGATCCTCCAAAGTTTACTGGTGGTTGCCCAATTTCAAATTATGTAGTGCAAAAGAGAGATACAACTACTACTTCATGGGAGAATGTTGCAATTTCATTAGCAAGAACAACAATTAAAGTACAACGACTGAAGACTGGTTCTGAATACCAATTCAGAATTATTGCGCAAAACAGGTATGGCAAGAGCTATGCTTTGGACTCTCCAGCTGTTGTTGCTCAGTACCCATACAGAGAACCAGGACCACCAGGAACTCCATTTGTGTCATGCTTATCAAAGGACCATATGGTTGTTGAGTGGCATGAGCCAGTTTCAGATGGAGGCAGTAACATTATTGGATATCACCTTGAAAGGAAGGAGAGAAACAGCATTCTTTGGACAAAGATAAATAAGACACTGATTCAAGAAACAAGATTCAAAACCAGTCCTTTAGAGGAAGGTATCGAATATGAGTTCAGAGTCTATGCTGAAAATATTGTTGGCATTGGCAGATGTAGCAAAATCTCAGAGGGCTTTATTGCTCGTGATCCATGTGATCCTCCTGGAACCCCAGAAGCTGTCCATGTGAGCAAAGATTCCATAACTATCGAATGGACAAAGCCAGAGTATGATGGTGGAAGTGTTATCACTGGTTATACTGTTGAGAAACGTGATCTTCCAGAGGGACGCTGGATGAAAGCAAGTTTCACAAATGTTATTGAAACCAATTTTACTGTCACTGGCCTGACAGAAGGTGCCAAGTATGACTTCAGGGTAATTGCAAAGAATGCGGTTGGCACTATCAGCATACCATCATACAATAGTGGACCAATTGCTGCATTGGATGAGGTAGAGCCACCAAAATTCTCAATTGACCCAGAATACACTCAGACTCTTATTGTGAATGCAGGAGATACATTCAGACTCGATGCTGATGTTCATGGTAAGCCAATTCCCACAATCCAGTGGTTCAAGAATGACAAACAGCTTGAAAACACAATTAGATGTGACATCAAAAACACTGACAACAGAGCACTAATTATAGTAAAAGATGCAGTCAGACAAGATGGTGGTAACTACACTCTTCAGCTCACGAATATTGCTGGCTCTCAGACTGTTCAATTCCATGTGAAAGTGCTTGATAAACCAGGCCCACCAGAAGGGCCTCTTCATGTCACAGGTGTGTCCAGTGATAAATGCACACTGATATGGCGTGCTCCACCTGATGATGGAGGAAACACTATCACTCATTACATTATTGAGAGACGTGAGACAAGTCGTCTTGCTTGGACTGTGGTCTGTAATGACTGCAAAACAACAACGTACAAAGTGACAAAGCTCCTTGAAGGCAACGAATATATATTCCGTGTAATGGCTGTCAACAGTTATGGTGTTGGTGAGCCAATTGACGCACCATCCGTAATAATGAAAGATCCATTTAGTCACCCTGGATCACCACAAATTATTGAGGTAACAAATATTGCAAAGGACTCCATGACTGTTTGCTGGAGTGCACCAGATACTGATGGTGGAAGTGAAATTCTTGGATACATCATTGAGAAGAGAGACCGGTCTGGAATTAAATGGACAAGATGCAACAGGCAAAAAGTAACTGATGTATGCTTTAGAGTGCATGGCCTCATTGAGGATCATGAGTATGAATTCAGAGTGTCAGCTGAAAATGCAGCTGGAAATGGAGAACCAAGCTTGCCAACTTCATACTACAAGGCTTGTGATCCCAAATACAAACCTGGCTCACCTATGCATGCACATGTTGTTGATACCACCAAGAATTCAATTAAAGTAGCATGGGGAAAACCCCTTAATGATGGTGGATGTGCAATTCAAGGATATATTGTTGAGATCTGCAAAGCTGATGAGGAAGAATGGACTATGTGCACTCCTCCTACTGGCTTACGTGTCAGCAAATTTGAAATCACTAAGCTAACAGAACAACAAGAATATAAGATTCAAATATGTGCCATTAATAAATTAGGTGTTGGAGAGCCTGCAGTTATTCCAGGAACTGCCAAGCCTGAGGACAAGCTGGAGACCCCTGAAATTTACCTTGATTCAGAGCTGAGGAAAGGCATTATTGTTCGTGCAGGAGGATCAGTAAGAATCAATGTACCATTTAGAGGTAGACCAGTACCAGATATTAAATGGACAAAAGATGAGGGGGAATTGTCAGAAAAGACAGTGGTTGAAAAAGCTCTCAACTTCACCCAGCTTTCAATTGACTCCTGTGATAGAAGGGACTCTGGAAAATACACTGTGACTCTACAGAACAGCAGTGGCTCTGTATCTGAATTTGTGGCTGTTAAAGTGTTAGATACACCTGCAGCACCACTAAAGCTTTTAGTTAAGGATATCAAGAAAGACTCTGTCACTCTTGTTTGGGAACCACCACTTATTGATGGAGGAGCAAAGATCAAAAATTATGTAGTTGACAAGCGTGAATCCACTAGAAAGGCCTATGCAAATGTAACAACCAAGTGCAGCAAGACAACTTATAAGGTGGAAAATCTTGCAGAGGGAGCCATGTATTACTTCAGAGTTATGGCTGAAAATGAATTTGGTGTTGGTTTGCCAGTTGAAACAAAAACTGCTTCAAAGGCATCTGAAGTACCTCAGCCGGTTGGAAAGGTTATGTTGACTGATGTGACAAAAGTAAGCGCATCTCTGGCCTGGGAAAAACCAGAGCATGATGGAGGTAGTAGGATTGCTGGCTACTTGATAGAAATGCAACCAAAAGGAACTGACAAATGGGGTGTAGCAACAAATGTAAAAGGAACATGTGAAGGAACAGTCACTGGACTGACTGGCGGTCAGGAATATTTGTTCCGTGTTGTGGCATACAATGAGAAAGGCAAAAGTGAGCCAAAGCCTCTTGCTGCTCCAGTTATTGCCAATGACCTCACAATTGAACCAAGCTTCAAGTTGCAGTTCAACACATATAGTGTCAAATCTGGAAAAGATTTCAAACTTGAAATACCTATTTTTGGACGTCCAAAACCAAAGATCACTTGGTCAAAGGATGGGCAGTCACTTAAAGTAACATCCAGAGTCACTACTTCCAATACACCAACATCAACAATCCTACAGATAACAGAAGCCTGTAAAGATGACCTTGGAAAGTATGCAGTTACTGCAACAAACAGTGTGTGTGCAGTTACAGAAGATATCGGTATTATAATCCTGGATAAACCTGGTCCACCCACAGGACCAATTAAAGTGAATGAAGTAAGCAACAAATCTGTATCCATCTCATGGGAACCTCCGGAGTATACAGGAGGCTGTCAAGTAAAGCATTACATTGTTGAGAAGCGAGACACCACTGAAACTACTTGGCAAGTTGTGGCTGGATCAGTTGCCAGGACATCCCTCAAAATTACCAAGCTAAAAACTGGTGCCGAGTATCAGTTTAGAGTCATTGCTGAGAACAGATATGGTAAAGGTGCTTCTTTAGATTCAAAATCCATTGTTGTGCAGTATCCTTACAAACCACCTGGGCCACCTGGTACTCCATATGTGAAATCTGCCACCAAGGATCAAATGACAATTGAATGGAATGAACCAGTCAATGATGGTGGCAGTTCAGTGATTGGATATCACCTTGAGAGCAAAGAAAGAACAAGTATTCTATGGACAAAACTAAACAAAACCCTTATTACTGATACTGTTTTCAAAATATGCAATCTTGAAGAGGGCATTGGATATGAATTCAGAGTATATGCTGAAAACATTGTTGGTATTGGTAGAGCAAGCAAAGTTTCAGAAAGCTTTGTTGCCCGTGACCCATGTGATCCACCTGGAACGCCTGAGGCTATTTCAATATCAAAGAACCACATTAAGATTCAGTGGACAAAGCCTCAATATGATGGTGGCAGCAAAGTGACTGGATATATTGTTGAAAGAAGAGATTTGCCTGAGGGTCGATGGATGAGGGCAAACTTTACCAATGTAATTGAGACAGAATTTACAATCACAGGCTTAACAGTAAACAATCAGTATGAATTTAGAGTAATTGCAAGAAATGCAGTAGGTGTCTTCAGTGAGCCTTCGGACAGCACTGGACCAATTACTGCAACAGATGAAATTGAACCTCCTAGTGTTTCAATGGATCCGAAGTACAAGGATGTCATTATTATCAATGCTGGAGACAACTTAGTTTTAGATGCAGATATACATGGAAAACCCACACCTGATATTCAATGGCTAAAAGAAGGAAAGGAAATGGTTAAGACACTGCGTATTGAAGAAAGGAGTACACAAAAATATGCTTCTATTACAATAAAAGACTGTACTAGATTGGATGGTGGACACTATGACCTAATTTTAAGCAACAGTGGTGGAACAAAAACAATTCCAATAACAGTAAAAGTTCTTGATAGACCTGGCCCACCAATCGGACCACTACGAGTTGCTGGCATCATGTCTGATAAATGTCATCTGTCCTGGTCTGAGCCCTCTCAAGATGGTGGTGCTAATATTTCTCATTACATCCTTGAGAAAAGGGAAACTAGCAGGCTATCCTGGACTGTTGTTGATTCCAACATCTCTACTACAAATTATAAAGTGACCAAGCTCCTGTCTGGTGATGAGTATATCTTTAGAGTTATGGCTGTCAACAAATATGGCATTGGTGAAACTCTGGAATCTGAGGCAATTATTGCACGCAATCCATACAAGCCACCAAGTGCGCCATCAACACCAGTGGCAAGTGAGATAACAAAGAATTCTATAACTTTATCATGGGATGCCCCAGAGAGCAATGGTGGAGCAGAAATTACAAGTTATCACTTGGAGAAGCGTGACAAAGATGGTGTAAGGTGGACTAAATGCAACCGACAGAAGCTGTCCGATCTACATTTCAAAGTAACTGGCCTGTCAGAGGGACATTTCTATGAATTCCGTGTGTCTGCTGAGAATGAAGCTGGTGTGGGAGAATCTAGTGACTTATCACTGTTTTATAGAGCAGTAAATGCTACAACTCCCCCAGGTCCACCTCATCATCCTAAAGTGACAGATCACACAAACTCATCTGTCTCTCTGTCTTGGGGAAAACCCGCTACAGATGGAGGTTCATATATTAAAGGTTATATTGTTGAGATGAAAGAGGTTTCTTCAGAGGAATGGATCATATGCACACCTCCAGCTGGTATTCAAGCAAGACACCTCACAGTTGACAACCTAAAGGAAAATGCTGAATACAACTTCCGTATCTGTGCAATTAATTCTGAAGGCATTGGTGAACCTGCTGATGTTCATGGATCAGTGACTGCATCTGAAAAACTTGAAGCACCTGAGATTGAACTTGATGCTGACCTAAGGAAAGTTGTCTCTGTTCGTGCAGGAGGATCCCTTCGTCTTTTCATTACAATTAGAGGTCGACCTGAGCCATCCGTCAAATGGGAAAAGGAGGATGGAACTCTTACTGAGCGTGCTCAGATTGAGTCCACCAGTTCTTACTCCATGCTTGTAATTGACAATGTCCATAGATTTGACAGTGGAAAATATGTCTTAACTCTTGAGAATAAGAGCGGCACAAAGTCTGCATTTGTGAATGTGAGGGTGCTTGATACTCCTAGTTGTCCACAGAAGTTTGAAGTAAAAGATGTGAAGAAAGATTCAGTGACTCTCTGCTGGGACCCACCACTTACAGATGGCGGAGCTAAAATAACCAATTACGTGGTTGAGAAACGAGAATCTACAAGAAAAGCTTATACAACTGTCACAAGCAACTGCACACAGACTTCCTTTAAAATTGAAGAACTGCAGGAAGGAGGCATTTTCTACTTCCGCGTGTGTGCTGTTAATGAATTTGGCTTTGGTGTGATGTCAGAAACAAAGAATCCTATTAAGGTTGCACAGGTACCTATGCCTCCAGGAAAAGTAACTCTTGTGGATGTCACAAAGAACAGTGTGACACTTACTTGGGTGAAGCCTGTCCATGATGGAGGCAGTAAAATCATCTGCTACAATGTAGAGATGCAAACCAAGAGTAGTGACAAATGGGGTGTAAGCTGCACAGTTAAGGTTCCAGAGGCTACTGTGAGCAACCTAACACCTGGTGAAACATATTCATTCAGAGTTATTGCATTGAATGAGAAAGGCAAGAGTGAGCCTCAAGAACTTGGTGTACCTGTAGTAGCTAAAGATATTGAAATTGAACCCTCTGTTCATCTGCTGTTCAATACTTACAGTGTTAAGGCTGGGGGTGATCTTACTGTGGAAGTTCCTGTGAGAGGCAGGCCTAAGCCTGTTGTCTCATGGAAAAAGGATGCCCTTCCTTTGAGGCAAACATCCTCTCTTTCAATTGTCAACACAAAGGTGTCAAGCAAAATTATCATCAAAGAAGCTGCTATTGAACATGTTGGTAAATATGAAATCACTCTCGCTAATACAGCAGGCACCATGTCCACAGATATCGGCATTGTTGTTCTTGATAAACCTGGGCCACCAGCTTCAGTGAAGGTTGACGCCGTGACTTCTGACAGTATTACATTGTCATGGGCCCCTCCAGAATACGATGGTGGATGCTCCATCAATAATTATATTGTTGAGAAAAGAGACACCAACACAACAGAGTGGCAAATAGTTTCAACAAATGTTGCCAGAACCTCAGTCAAGGTACCTCGATTGACACAAGGTTCTGAGTACCAGTTCCGCATTTATGCAGCAAACCGCTATGGAAAGGGTAAGCCAATTGACTCTCCAGGCATTACTGCTGCGTACACATTCAAACAGCCTGGTCCACCTTCTACGCCCCATGTAGCTCATGCCACCAAGGTCTTCATGCTCGTCACATGGAATGAGCCAGTTAATGATGGTGGTAGCACAGTCCTTGGCTATCATTTAGAACGAAAGGAGAGAAGCAGTATTCTTTGGACAAAGGTAAACAGGACGCTCATCAAGGATACTGAATTCAAAGTAACGGGTATTGAGGAAGGTATGATGTATGAATTCCGTGTCTATGCTGAAAATATCGCTGGAATTGGCAAGGCAAGCAAAGCCAGTGAGGCCATAGCAGCACGAGATCCTTGTGATCCTCCTGGTCAACCTATGGTAACTAGCATTACCAAATCCTCTGTATCTATTTCTTGGACAAAGCCTGAATATGATGGTGGAGCCAAAGTTACTGGTTACATAATTGAACGTAGAGATCTCCCAGAGGGTCGCTGGGTAAGATGCAATTTTACCAACGTTGTAGAGACTTACTTTGATGTTACTGGCCTTACTTTGGATGAGCAATATGATTTCCGTGTTATTGCAAAGAATGCTGCTGGATTATTCAGTGAGCCATCCTACAACACTGGTCCTATCACAGTTAAAGATAATGTAGATCCACCACGCATTATGATGGATGTCAAGTTCAGAGATGTTGTGCTAGTAAAAGCTGGGGAAACCCTGAAGATTAATGCTGACATTGCAGGGCGTCCTCTTCCAGTTGCAGCTTGGTTAAAGGATGGACATGAAATTGAACACAAGGCAAGAATTCAGATAACTGGAACAGATACAAGTACTATGATAGTAATTAAAGACTGCAAAAGGAGTGATTCTGGGCAGTATGCTTTGACATTACAGAATGTTGCAGGAAGTGTCACAACACCAGTAAACTGTGTTATTCTTGATAAACCAGGACCTTCAGCAGGACCACTGTCAGTTACGGGTCTCACAGCAGAGGAGTGCACATTGTCATGGGGACCACCACAAGAAATTGGTGGCTCTGAAATAATGCATTATGTTGTTCAAAAACGAGAGACCAGCCGATTGGCATGGACACTTGTCCATGGAGAGGTCAAAACCTCAACATTTAAGGTCACTAAGCTCCTGAAAGGAAATGAGTACATATTCAGAGTATTAGCTGTCAACAAGTTTGGACTTGGCGAAGCCCTTGAAAGTGAAATTGTCAAGGTCACTGATCCATACACTATCCCAGCAGCCCCAACAAATGTTGAAATTACAAGTGTGACCAGTGAGGAAATGAATCTAACTTGGACAAAGCCTGCATCTGATGGAGGAAGTGAGATCCTTGGATATATAATTGAAAGGCGAGATAAATCTGGTCTTCTTTGGGTTCGTGTGAACAGGGAGCTTGTGACAGACCTAACAGCTGTGATAACAAAAGTAAGAAGAGGATGTGAATATGAATTTAGAGTGTATGCTGAAAATGCGGCAGGTTTAAGTCCAGCTAGTGACCCATCTCCTTCAGCAAGAGCAGAGGATGATCTTTTGGTGCCATCCCCACCAACTAAACCAAGGATTTTGGATTATACCAAGAATTCTATTACTATTGCCTGGAAAAAGCCATTATCTGATGGTGGTGCACAGATCCTAGGATACACTGTAGAATATAAGAAACCTGAGGATGAGGAATGGATTGTGGCAATTCAGATGACAAAGAGCAATGAATTCACCATTTCTGGTCTTACAACTGACGGAGAGTATGTATTTGCTGTTAAAGCAATCAACAAAGTTGGTGTCAGTGAGCGGTCAGCTGTCACTGAGCCACAATCAGCAACTGAGAGAAAGGAAGAACCTGTATTTGATGTTGACATTGAGATGCGAAAGACTTTAATTGTCAAGCATGGTAATTCATTTACTTTGACAGCACCATTTAAAGGAAAGCCAGTTCCTACAATTACATGGAACAAAGAAGAAATTGACCTCAAAGCACGGGCAAGCATAGAAACAACGGAAACATACACATCCATTACCATTGAGAAAGCAACTAGAAATGATTCTGGACAATACATTGTTACTTTGGACAATGGTGTTGGAACTGCATCTTTGCCAATGGTAGTCAAAGTCCTTGATACCCCTGGGCCACCAACTAATGTGAAAATTACAGAAGTCACAAAAGATTCTGCTACAGTTACTTGGGCACCTCCAGAGAATGACGGAGGAGATGCTGTTAAGGCTTATCATGTTGAGAAACGTGAAGCAAGCAAAAAGGCCTGGGTATGTGTAACAAGCAACTGTCACAGCCTAACATACAAGGTTGAAGACTTGCAAGAAGGTGCAATCTACTACTTTAGAGTTACTGGAGAAAACGAGTTTGGGACAGGAGTACCAACTGAAACTAAAGATGGAACCAAGATCACAGGTAAAAATCATTACCAGATTTTTCTGAAAATTAGAAAATAATAATATATGTTTTCTTTCTGTGTTTGAAATATGATTTCAACTTTGCACCAACAGAAAAACCAAGTCCACCTGCTAGACTTGGTGTTACCGAAGTAACAAAGAGTAGCATCACCATTGCATGGTCAAAACCAGAGCATGATGGTGGAAGCCGAATTACTAGCTACCTCATTGATGCCCTTGAAAAAGGCCAACAGAAGTGGGTTAAATGTGCCAATGTTAAAGCCAACACGCACATAATTAAGGGCCTGAGGGAAAATGCAGAATACTTCTTCAGAGTTCGTGCTGAGAACCACGCTGGACTTAGTGAACCAAAAGAAATGATAATCCCTGTGGTTGTTAAAGATCAATTGGGTGAGTCTTAATTCATTTAATTTATTTCATGTTCAATATATTTATTAGATTTTAATATTTGATCTTGTACTTCACTTTCTTTCATTGTTCTTAACAGATGCCCCTGAGTTTGATATGAAGAACTTCCCACATAACACTGTATATGTCAGAGCAGGATCAAATCTTAAATTTGAGCTTCCCCTCACTGGTAAACCAATGCCAAAGGTCACAATGGCAAGAGGCAATGCTCCAGTTAAGTGTGGCAAGAGATTCAGCTTTGAAGTAACCCCTGAAAGTCTTAATATCAACCTCAAGGAAAGTATTGCAAGTGATGCTGGAAGATATGACATTGTCGCCTCAAACACAAGTGGAACAACCAAGATGTTTATAAACATACTGGTCCTGGATAGACCAGGTCCTCCAGTTGGTCCAGTTGAAGTTAGTGGTGTGGGAGAGACAAGCTTATGTCTCAAATGGCTCCCACCTTTGTATGATGGTGGCAGTCCTGTCACAAACTATGTTGTTCTTAAACGTGAAACAAGTACTCCAGCCTGGTCAGAAGTGTCATCCACAATTGCAAGAAGTGATATTAAAGTCACCAAACTTACAAAGGGAGAAGGATACCAGTTCAGGGTTAAAGCTGAGAATCGCTTTGGCATCAGTGACCACATTGATTCTCAGTCAGTTACAGTGAAGCTTCCATACAGTGAGTACTTGGATAATGTACATTTGCAATTGTTTCTAGTTATGCCTAAATGTCTGTTAAACCTCTGCTGGTTTGTTGTATGTTTTAGCTATCCCTGGTCCACCATCAACACCATGGCTGAGCTATGTATCAAGGGAAAGCCTGACTGTTTGCTGGAATGACCCAGTAGTAGATGGTGGAAGCCCAGTGTTTGGATACCACGTCCAAATGAAAGAAAGAAGCAGCATCCTTTGGCAGACAGTGAACAAAATAGCAATCCCTGCAACTCAAATTAGAGTGACAAATATATGTCCTGGAATGATTTACGAATTCAAAGTAGCTGCAGAAAATGCAGCTGGTACTGGAAAGTTCAGTAAGACATCAGAAGAAGTGCTAGCGATTGATGCCTGTGGTAAGTTTAATACAAAACATTGATGTGCAAATGAGATGTCAAGTTTCTTTGAATTTCTATGCCAAATAACATGTCCTTGTTTTATTTTAGAACCACCAGCAAATGTGAGAATTTCTGAGGTTACAAAAAATTCAGTTAGCCTTGTATGGCAGAAGCCTTCATTTGATGGTGGAAGTAAAATCACTGGCTACATGGTTGAGCGAAGAGATGCTCCAAATGGCAGATGGACAAAGGCAAACTTTACCAATGTCATTGATACTAATTTTACTGTGTCAGGCTTGACTCAGGATCAATCATATGAATTTAGGATTTTCACCAAAAATGCAGTTGGCTCAGTTAGCAACCCATCTCTAATTGCAGGACCAGTAACTTGTGTTGATATTTCTGGTAAGTGTATTGCTTCTACATTGCTTGTTTATTTAATGTTGCCATGCACAACAGTGGGTCGTACTCTTTATTACACACACTTTTCCATTTTTCCCCATTTCTAGGTGCTCCAGTAATTGACCTACCCCCAGAGTATTTGGATGTTGTGCAATACAAAGCTGGTTCATCAATCAAAATCAAAGTGGGAATATCTGCTAAACCCTTGCCAACTATTGAATGGGTTAAAGACGAAAAGGAATTAGTGTCAAGTGCACAGATGTCAATTGAAAACACAACTGACTCATCAGCCATCCTCATTAAAGATTCTACTCGTCTTAATACTGGAACCTATGAGCTCAAAATTAAGAATGTGTTTGGCACAGCATCTGCTTCTATCAGAATACAGATTTTAGGTAGGTAATCATTTGTGTCAAAATATGTATGTTCATATTTTTTGTAATTTCAATGTCTTATCCATTTCCTAATTGTAAATTAAAATATATTTCCATTATATAAACAGACAAACCTGGACCTCCAGCTGGACACATTGAATTCAAAGCAGTCACTGCTGACAAGATAACAATTGCATGGGAACCAGTGGCTGATGAAGGAGGTGCCAAAGTAACTCATTACATTGTAGAAAAACGAGAGACAAGTAGAGTGGTGTGGTGTACAGTTTCTGAGGCAATGGAAGCACGTACTGTCACAGTCCAAAAGTTGGCCAGAGGAAATGAATATGTATTCCGTGTCAGAGGTGTTAACAAATTTGGAGCTGGAGATCCTCTGGAGTCTGAACCTGTTATCGCCAAAAATGCATTCGGTAGGGAAATAGTAAATCAAAATTATTAAACTAAATAATATAGTTTTGGTAAACCAGATAATGTATATAAAACAAATGTATATAAATCAATGCTTTTTTCCCCAGTTACTCCTGGACAACCTTCTACACCTGAAGCAACAGATATCACCAGAACATCAATGCAGATCATTTGGGATAAACCTAGTGTGGATGGTGGTAGCACGGTTACAGGATACTATTTGGAGAGACGTGACAAGAAGAGCCTGCGCTGGGTAAAAGTATACAAGGACCCCATTAGTGACACAAAAGCAAAGGTCCATCATCTCATAGAAGGAAATGAATATCAGTATCGTGTATGTGCAATCAATAAAGCTGGGGAAGGTCCATACACGGATGTTTCTGACTTCTACAAAGCTGCTGATCCAGTTGGTATGTATTACTGTATAATTTTACTAAAATGTTAATTTTACTAAATTTATGTTTAATTTTGAGTCAAACTGTCTTGATATAGAGTTCTAACCAAGATTTTTTTCTTCCAAGACCCACCATATGAACCAACTAAGCTGAAGGTGGTTGACTCAACTAAAACATCAATCACACTTGGATGGTCAAAGCCAGAGTATGATGGAGGCAGTGAAATCACCAGCTATGTTGTAGAAAAAAGAGTTGGTGAAGAAGGAGAATGGACAGTAATTAGCCATAAGGGAGAAGTGAGAACTACTGAGTATGTTGCTTCAGATCTTAAACCAGATATTGACTACTACTTCCGTGTATCTGCTCTTAATTGTGCTGGCCGTGGAGACCCAATAGAAATGGAAGAGCCAGTACAAGCCAAGGACATTCTTGGTATGTATTCATGTTGAAATGTTTGGAATATCTTTATGTATTTTAAAATAATGTTTTCTGATTGTAACAACCACATAAAACATTATAATTGCTATTTTGCAGAGGAAGCCCAGGTTGATACAGATGTTGCAATGAGAACACACTACATTGTTAAAGCTGGTAAAGATGTTGAGATCATGGTTCCCCTTAAAGGCAGACCTGCTCCAAGCGTCTCTTGGAAAAAGGAAGACCAGATCATTGACAATGATCCTACATATGACATTCACAACACAGACACTTCATCATGTCTCATAATTACACAAGTAACTCGAAGTGACACTGGTAAATATACCATTAATATATCAAATGGTGTGGGAGAACCAAAGTCACTAACTGTGTCTGTTAAAGTACAGGACACTCCAGCTGCTTGTAGGAATTTGATCCTGAAAGACGTCACTCGTGGAAAAGTTACTCTTTGTTGGGAGCCCCCTCTACTGGATGGTGGCGCTGAAATTACCAATTACGTTGTTGAGAAAAGAGACTCTTCAAAGCGTACATATGCCTGTGTAACAAGTAAATGCAAAGAAGCCACATGTGTAATTGAAGAACTCTCTGAGAAGGCATTGTTCTTCTTCCGTGTATTAGCAGAAAATGAGAATGGAGTTGGAGATCCATGTGAAACAGCAGAGCCAGTTAAAGCCACTGAGACCCCAGGTCCAATCAAAGACCTTTCTATGAAAGACTCCACAAAGACTTCAGTAACACTACAATGGAGCAAACCAGATTATGATGGTGGTAGCATTATTACAGACTACATAATTGAAAAGAAACTTCAAGGTGAAGAAGAATGGGCTCCTGCTGGCACAAACAAGCACTGTGAACATGAAATTACAAAACTTAAGGAACTCACTGAAATGTTTTTCAGAGTTTGTTCCAAGAATGAAAAGGGTACTAGTGACTTTGTTGAAATTGGACCAATTAAAGTAAAGGATTACATTATTCCACCAGAAGCAAACCTTGAGGAATATCCTGATGGACAAATCAGTGTGCGTTTGGGACACAATGTACACATTGAATTGCCATACAAGGGTAAGCCTAGACCAACCATTTTTTGGTTAAAGGACAACTTACCACTTAAAGAGAGTGAAAAGGTCCGCTTCAAGAAGACTGAAAACAAGGCCACTCTTATGATAAAAAATGTGGAGAAAGAGAATGGAGGCAAATACACACTTACTCTAGACAACAAATTCTTCCGAAAATCGTTTCACATACATGTTATTACCCTTGGACCACCCTCTAAACCAATTGGACCTATTCGCTTGGATGAGGTCAGAGCAGAAAGTATAGCTATATCTTGGGATGAACCAAATGATAATGGAGGAGGAGAAATCACTTGCTACACTGTTGAGAAACGTGACACCTCTCAGACAGACTGGAAAATGGCTTGCTCAAGTGTAATTGGAACATCGTTTAAGGTACCTAACTTGATCAAGGGAATTCAGTATCAGTTCAGAGTCTGTGCAGAAAATAGATATGGTGCAAGTGAACCTTTAGTTTCACAAAATGTCATTGCCAAGCATGAGTTCAGACCACCCGGCCCACCAGGCATACCAGTGGTTTACAATGTTACAAACGATGGAATGACTATTCAGTGGGATGAACCAATCTTTGATGGAGGTTGTCCAGTCCTTGGGTTCCATGTTGAAAAGAAGGAGAAGAACAGCATAATGTGGCAAAAAGTCAACACAGTTTTGGTGAAAGAAAGGGAGTACAGGATTCTTGGTCTTATTGAAGGCTTGGAATACCAATTCAGAGTCTACAGCCAGAATGATGCTGGATATAGTCGCATGGGTGATGTAAGCAAACCTATTATGGCTGTTTCTCCAGTTGGTAAGTTCAACTTAGGACATATTTTTTTCACACAGAATTTACATGTATCTAAGTACTAAATAACTTCTGTATTTAACTTCAGATCCTCCTGGTACCCCTGACTATGTTGATGTAACAAGTGATTCAGTTAAACTGAAATGGGAAGCACCGAAGCGTGATGGTGGAAGCAAAATTGTAGCCTATAATGTGGAGAAACGACAGGGCAAAGGACGGTGGTTGAAGAGCAATTTTTCAAATGTGACTGATACAGAATTTACAGTGACTGGCCTTGCTTGCGGTGAACGCTATGAATTTAGAGTCATAGCAAGAAATGCAATCGGCACAGTAAGCCCTCCGTCTCAGTCTTCTGGATATGTCGTAATCAGAGATGAGAGCTGTAAGTACATGCAGTTTATATTGTGTTTCTCATTGTTCAGTGGTCACAATACATGCAATTTTATGCTGCTCTGTATATATTAAAAAGTGCAAAATCTTTTATCTTTCAGTTTCTCCAAACATTGAGTTTGGCCAGGAGTACTTTGAGGGAGTCTCTATTAAAGCTGGAGAAAACATCAGGCTCAAAGTTACTATCACTGGAAGACCAACACCAAAAGTTACCTGGTTCAGAGATGATATTGAATTAACCAAGAAAATGGTTGATATCACAACAATTTCTGGATCAAGTACCCTCTTTATCAGAGATGCTGACCGCAGTCACCGTGGTCTTTATACTGTGGAAGCCACAAATCCCTCAGGAAATAAAAAGGAATCAATGAACGTTGAAGTCTTTGGTATGAATAATATTTGTTCCTTATCCATCTTATTTATTAATCCCACTGTTTAATCACTTGATATCCATACCTTTAACCTATGATTCTATAATTTCTATCATTCAGATACACCTGGTGAGCCTGTTGGTCCAGTCATGTTCTCAGATATCTCTGAGGGCAAAGTAACACTTTCATGGAATCCACCTGAGAATGATGGCTGTTCTGAGATCACTCATTACAATGTTGAGAAGCGTGAAACTTCAAAAATTTCATGGTCACTTGTTACAGATGAGTGCTTGGCGTGCACATACACTGCCACCAAACTGATCAAAACAAACGAGTACCAGTTCCGTGTTTCTGCAGTCAATAAGTTTGGTGTTAGCAGACCACTAGACTCGGCTCCTGTGATTGCACAGATGCAATACAGTAAGATAATTAAAAGCTTATATCAAAATACTTTTTTCTTCTCAAATTTTATATACAACACAACAAAAAAATATTTTCTGTAATTTCTTTCTTTTTCATCCCTGCAGCTGTTCCAGATTCTCCTGGAACTCCAGATGCAACAGATGTTGATGGAGAGAGTATCACAATTAGCTGGGCTCCTCCAACGCATGATGGTGGAAACCCAATAAAATATTACATTGTGGAAAGACGTGAAAAGAAGACTGGTCGTTGGCTGAAAGTCCTAACAAGGAAACCGATTGTTGAGGTTGCACACAGAGTGACTCATCTCACTGAGAACGTGGAGTATGAATTCCGTGTTTATGCTGTAAATGATGCTGGAATTGGAGCACCAAGCAACATTTCAATGCCAATTAAATGTGCTGAGCCAACAGAAGAACCTGATGCCCCATCTATTGTCAATGTGACCGACACTACAAATACATCTGTCAGCTTGGAATGGACTAGACCTGCTTATGATGGTGGTATGGAAATCCATGGCTACATTATTGAAATGTGCAAGGGATCTGAAGAGGAATGGCACAGAGTCAATGAGGATCTTTGTGTTGTCACAAAATACACTGCCACTGGTTTGGAAACCACTGCAGAGTACAAGTTCCGCATTTGTGCAGTCAATTCTGTTGGAAAGGGCGAAGCCAAAGAAATATCCGAGCCTGTACAAGCAGTAGACAGGCTCTTGGCACCAGAAATTGAAATAGATGCATCCTTCAAACAGACGCATATTGTAAAAAGTGGAGAAAGTGTGTGTATCCGTATTGCCTTTAAGGGAAAGCCAGCACCTGCAGCTTCCTGGACAAAAGTGGATGGAGAACTTGGTGTTATGACAGACATCACCACCACTGAGACATTCACAGCTTTGACATTGGAAAATTGCACTAGAAATGATACTGGAAAATACACTCTTACTCTTGAGAATAGTAGTGGCACTAAATCTATCACTACTGCAGTCAAAGTATTAGACACACCTGGTGTACCAGGGGCTCTATCCATCAAGGAAGTCTCAAGAGGAGCTCTCACAATTGCTTGGGAACCTCCTACCAATGATGGTGGTGCACGTGTTCATCATTACGTTGTTGAGAAACGTGAGGCAAGTCGTCGTACATGGACAGAGGCAGCACCCAAGACCACTCAAACAAGCCTGAGAATTTCTGATCTCCTGGAAGGTGTACCTTATTTCTTCAAAGTCATGGCTGAGAATCAATATGGTCTTGGTGAAGCATACGAAATGCCTGACCCAGTTATTGCCACAGCTGAACCTTCTGCACCGAAGAGAGTTGATGTCATTGATACAACTGACACATCAGCAACCCTGGCCTGGCTCAAGCCGGAACATGATGGAGGAAGTCGTATAACAGGCTATTGTGTCGAGTCAAAGGCTAAAGATGCAGATAAATGGGTTGTTTGTGGCACAACAAAAAACCTAAGCCTTGAAATTGAAGGACTTAAAGAGAACAGTGAGTATGAATTCCGTGTCAAGGCAAAGAACGATGCTGGGTTCAGTGTGCCAAGGGAAGCTTTCTCCTCAGTCATCATTAAAGAACCACGAATTGAACCTACCGCAGACCTCAGTGGCATCACCAACCAACTCATTATTAGCAGGATTGGTGAATCTTTTGAGATTGATGTTCCAATTAGTGGAAGACCTGCTCCAAAGGTCTCCTGGAAGCTTGAGGAAATGAAGCTGAAACAAACTGACAGGGTGTCAATCAAGACTAGCAAAAACAGGACCACTCTCACAGTTAAAGACAGCATGAGGGGTGATGGAGGCAGATATTTCCTAACTCTTAACAATGTCACTGGGTCAAAGACTTTCAGTGTCACTGTCAATGTTATTGGCAGACCAAGCCCTCCAGAGGGCCCTATTGAGATTTCCTCAATTACATCAGAGTCATGCGTACTATCATGGGAGCCACCTGAGGATGATGGTGGAACAGACATCACAAACTACATTGTCGAGAAGCGTGAATCTGGCTCCACTGCTTGGCAGCTTATTAACTCAAGTGTAAAGCAAACTTCTTTCCATGTATCACATCTAACTAAATACATGCAGTACACTTTCCGTATCTGTGCTGAAAACCGTTTTGGTGTTAGCAAACCAACAGAATCTGAGACGATTGTTGCAGAGCATCCATTTGGTATGTAATAGCTAATAAGAAATTAGCAGTTTTGAGGTACTGTATGAAATATAAAATGTTTTATTTATTTTTTTCTTGTTTACAGTTCCTTCAGGCCCTCCAACAAGACCAGAAGTATTCTCTGTAACAGCTAACAGCATGAGCATTCGCTGGGAGGAACCGTACCATGATGGTGGCAGCAAGGTCACTGGATACTGGATTGAAAAGAAGGAGCGTAATACAATTCTCTGGGTGAGAGAAAACAAGATTCCCTGCTTTGAATGCTACTACAAGGTGGAAGGCCTTGTTGAGGGTCTTGAATATCAGTTCAGAGTGTATGCAATGAATAGCGCTGGTCTCAGCAAAGCAAGTGAAGCATCAAAGAGAGCTGTGGCACAAAATCCAGTTGGTAAGTATATAAACATCAAAAAGTAATTAATACCAGTTTAGATCAGAAAATATAACAATACTGACTGTTTTTATGATGATACAAATATATAGATCCTCCAGGAAAACCAGAAGTTACAAATGTATCAAGATCAACAGTCTCAATCAAATGGTCTGTGCCTCTAAATGATGGTGGAAGCCCAATCACAGGCTACATTGTTGAGCGAAAGCCATATACTGTCACTGGAGAAGGTCGCTGGCTTAAGTGTAACTACACTAATGTTACTGACACAAATTTCACTGTCACTGCACTGGGAGAAGGAGAGGAATATGAATTCCGTGTCATTGCCAAAAATGCTAATATGGTATTGAGCCTGCCATCAGTTTCAACAGGACCAGTGACCTGCAAAGCAGAATACAGTATGTATCATAGATGGTTCTGTAATAATACACATAAGACTAACGTTGTATTAATAAAAACCAAAATACTCATGACACTTGAATTATTTTCTAGCTCCTCCAAAAGCAGAGCTGGACAGCAAACTCCTTGTGGACACAGTTACAATCAGAGCTGGATCTGATTTAGTGCTAGATGCTGCTGTTGGTGGAAAACCAGAGCCAAAAGTCAGCTGGGCCAAGGGTACAAAAGAGCTAGAACTTTGTGAAAAATATGCTCTCCAGTACTCTAGTACTCGTGCTCTGGCAATCATCAAGTTCTGTGACAGAGATGACACTGGGAAGTATGTTCTGACAGTTAAGAATGCTAGTGGGACAAAAACCGCTGAGGTCAATGTTAAAGTGCTTGGTAGGTGTTCTAAACATACAGCCATAACATAAATAAACATGATCTTCAATTTTAAATGTTAAATATATTAATATGTCATTCATACGATAATTTTTCTTCTTTTACAAGATACACCTGGTCCCTGTCAGGAGATTACAGTCAGCAATGTATCTGAGGAAAAATGCACAGTGTCCTGGAAAGAGCCACTGGAGAATGGTGGAGACCCAATCACACATTACATTGTTGAAAGAAGGGATACCAATAGACTTAACTGGGTTATCATGGAGGCTGAATGCAAAGCCCTAACATACGAAATTAAAAGACTTTTCAAGAACAATGAATATATATTCCGTGTGAGAGGTGTGAACAAGTATGGACCTGGCGTGGTTGTACAGTCTACCCCCATCTTTGCCAGAAATACATTCAGTAAGTACCGTGAGTAATATTAAAAACCTATAGATGAGAGATTTTGCATGTTACAATTACAATTTTGCACCTTCATTTCCAATTACAGCTGTCCCATCACCCCCTGGAGCCCCAGAAATCCTTGCAGTTGGAAAAGACTTTGCAACGATTGAGTGGCTGAAGCCTGAGAGTGATGGTGGCAGTGAAGTCACAAACTACTTGATTGAGTACCGTGAAAGAAAGAGTGTTAGATGGATCAAGGTTAACAGAGATACTATTCTCAAGGACACATCTTTCAAAGTCACTGGTCTCCATGAAGGCAACATTTACCAGTTCCGCATAACAGCCATGAATGCAGCTGGAGATAGTGAACCTAGTGAATTGTCAATGTATGCAGTATGTAGAGTGCCAACAGGTATGTTTCTGAAACAACATAATTTTTAACATTTAAATGTGTATATTAGTCAAGTGAAAATGTTTATCTTATTATGTTAAATCCCCATTTTAGGCACTCCAGGTCCACCTTCAATTCCGCGGGTTACAGACACACACAAAGAGAGTGTTAGTCTCGCTTGGACACGACCACTTGAAGATGGTGGTGCTGATGTTATTGGTTATGTTCTTGAGATGCAAGAAACTGGTGCAGAGGAATGGATAAAAGTGCATGAAAAGAATCTTAGGCTGACAGAACACACAGCTACAGGCCTTTCTGCTGGTAAAAAGTACTGTTTCAGAGTTGCAGCAGTCAATATAAATGGAATGGGTGACTTCAGTGATCCTTGTGCCGAGACTGAGCCTGTAGAAAGAATTGGTATGTTCAAACAACTTCTAAATGTTTGTATGGTACTGTTTGAAATAAGTTTGAAATATATACTAATGCAAGAAAAAAAGTAATTTCCAGTGTATTCTGTAATAAATTCTCATTTTTTATTATTTATTTTATTATTATTTATTCCAGAAATTCCTGACCTTGAGCTGCCTGATGAACTGACAAAGACAATTTGTCTGAGAGCCGGAAGTTCTCTGCGCTTACATGTTACTGTTACTGGTAGACCAATCCCAACTTTAACCTGGAGTAAACCTGGTGTGGACCTCCAAAATCGTGGCTTTATTGAAGTGACCAATACTGCAACAACTCTTATCATTGACAAGGTGCACCGCTATGATGCTGGTAGATATACAATCGAAGCTTCCAATTCAGCTGGGAAGAAGGATGCAAGTATTCTTGTGAAAATCTATGGTATGTTTTCTTATATTACATCATGTATATTATTTATAGTGAATTTAATGACATACCATGAAATGGTGTCTAACCAACATATTTGTGGATTCTTTCTCAGATACACCTGGTCCACCTGGTCCAATTAAGATGAAAGAGCTCACAAAAGATGCTGCTCATATTACTTGGGATGTTCCTGAGGTTGATGGTGGAGCACCTGTCAACAATTACATCATTGAAAGACGAGAGGCATCAATGAGAGCATACAAAACGGTCACATCCAAATGCAGCAAGACATCATACAAAATTACTGGTCTGACAGAAGGAATGCTGTATTATTTCAGAGTCTTACCAGAGAATATCTATGGTGTTGGTGAACCTTGTGAGACAGGCGATGTTGTGTTGGTCTGTGAAGTTCCACTGCCACCAGCCAAGCTTGAAGTTGTAGATGTAACCAAATCCAGTGTTTCACTTGCATGGGAGAAACCTTTACATGATGGAGGCAGCAGAATCACTGGCTACATTGTTGAGGCTTGCAAGGCTGGTACTGACAAATGGATGAAAGTGGCAACTTTGAAACTTACAGACTTTGAGTTCACAATCGTGTCACTGAATGAGAAGGAGCAGTACCTCTTCAGGGTACGTGCTGTCAATAGCAGAGGACCTAGTGAGCCAAAAGAAATTGTGACAGCTGTGACAGTTCAAGAACAAAGAGGTATGTATTATAATAACAACAATACATTTTTTTATTTGTCTATGTCTCATTATTTATGCCTTTTTTTGTTTGTTTGTTTGTTTATTCTCTTTCAGTTATGCCCAAGGTTGATCTATCAGCTATTCCACAAAAGGTGGTCAGTGTTTTGGCAGGCAAACCACTTGAGCTTGACTTGCCAATCATAGGAAGACCACCACCAGTTTGCTCTTGGTTTTTCAATGACAATAGGATAAAGATTGTGGAGCGTGTGAAGATGAAGTCAACTGGAAAATTCTCTAAATTAACTATTCTTGACACCACCATTGATGACAGTGGAATGTATACTCTAGAGGTGAAAAACATAACAGGAGTAATTACTGAAAACATCAAAGTCATCATTCTTTGTAAGTACCTTGAGCTGCCTGATGAACTGACAAGTACATGAATATTTTAAAATGATTGAATATATAATTAATAACCCTCTTCTCTCTTTAGCTAAACCTGATGAGCCCCAAGGACCCATTAGACTTGATGAAATTGATGCAACATCAGTCACAATAAGTTGGGATCCACCTATGAGAGACGGTGGCGCACCAATTAGCAACTATGTGGTTGAACAACGTGATGCTCATCGCCCAGGATGGGTACCTGTTTCAGAATCTGTTAGCAGACCAACATTCAAATTTGACAGATTGACAGAGGGCGATGAATATGTGTTCCGGGTTGCAGCAACCAATCGTTATGGCACTGGGGAGTACTTACAGTCAGAAGTAGTAATGTGCAAGAGCTCCAAATGTAAGAAAAACATGTTTTTTTTTTCCAAAAATAGCATATGCATTATATATATATATATATATATATATATATATATATATATATATATATATATTAGACCCACATGAGTGCAATATTGAATTGTTTTTACAGCTATTCCCGGGCCACCTGGAAGACCCATTGTCTTTGATGTATCACGCGACGGCATGACTGTTGCATGGGAGCCACCAGATGAGGATGGAGGCTTAGAGGTTTCTGGCTACATTATTGAACGCAAGGAGGTCAGATCTGACAGGTGGATCCGTGCTAACAAAAATCCAGTAACAATGACAAGATATAGATCCACTGGTTTAATTGAAGGCCTGGAATATGAGCACAGAGTAACAGCCATCAATGCTCGTGGTGTTGGCAAACCTAGTCTTCTTTCTAAACCAGCAGTAGCAAATGATCCAGTTGGTGAGCAGAATTTTGTTGTTTGTTTTTGTTTTGTTTTTTACTAAAATACTGTACAATTGTGGTGCATTAATTTATTATCACTTATTAAACTATTGCATCACCCCTACAGATCCACCGGGTTCACCTCAAAACCCACGAGTCACAGATACCACAAAATCTTCTGTGTCTCTGGCCTGGAGTCCTCCAGATGAGGAGGGTGGTGCTAAGGTTACAGGCTATCTAATTGAGATGCAAAAAATTGGTTCCGTAACCTGGATAAAGTGCAACACTACACCTTCACTGATCTGTGAATATACTTTGACACAAATGCCACAAGGAGAGGAATTCAAATTCCGTGTCATGGCTTGCAATTCTGGTGGTCCAGGGGAACCATCTGAAGTTCCTGGAGTTGTGTCTATAACAGAGATGCTTGGTAAGATTCTTTTTACTTATATCTGTCAAGTGTTACATTTATTGAATAATTTAATCACTTGAAATGTTCTGTGTTTCAGATCCTCCAAGTTATGATCTTGAAGCAAAATACAAAGATGTCCTTGTAGTCAGATTTGGAGGAGTAATCAGACTTTCAGTGCCCATCAAAGGTAAACCTACTCCTACCAGCAAATGGACCAAGGATGGATCAGAGGTGACCAACCGTGCAATGATTGCCTCTAATGAAGATGTATCTGAGCTTGTAATCAAACAGGCTGAAAGGCCTGATTCTGGCATTTATTATCTACATCTGGAAAATAAGTGTGGCAAAAAGATGCTTCCTATCAAAGTAAAGGTTATTGGCCGCCCATCTGCTCCTGAAGGCCCTCTTGCATTTGATGATATACAAGCACATTCTGTAAGAGTTAGCTGGAAACCACCGACAGAAGATGGTGGTTCTGAAATTGTTGGCTACATTCTGGAGAGACGTGAAGAAACAAAAGCAGCTTGGTACACTGTTGACTCGCGGGTGGTTGACACATCCCTTGTGGTTAAAGGACTAGAAGAAAATGTTGAATACCACTTCAAGGTGACAGCAGAGAACCAGTTTGGAATCAGCAGCTCCCTCAAATCAGAGGGAACTGTTGTACCAAAGACTCCCATTTGTAAGTGCTTGTCATTTGTCTCATTTCTAGGCATTGCATGTTTGTTATTAAACATAAAAAAGATGTTCTTATGTTTTCTGTTATTAATATTTTAGGTGTCCCAGAGGCTTCAGGCAATCCACCAGAAATCATGGATGTTACTAAGAGTTCTGCTGCTTTGGCTTGGACTAAGCCTAAGGATGATGGTGGATCTCGCATTACTGGTTACTTCATTGAGTACAAAGAAGTGTCGTCTGATAAGTGGATCCGTCATGAGACACAGATTACCTCAACAATGTATACTCTTAGTCAGCTCACTACTGAAGCTGAGTATCAGTTCCGTGTAATTGCTGTGAATGACATTGGAGAGAGTGAACCAGGGCCTGCATCAGATTCAGTAATATGCAAAGATCCATTTGGTATGACCTCATTCTTAATTTGTCTTCATAATATGTCCTGTTTATTAAGTAATTGATTCAAAATTGGTGCCTTGATTTATGGAAAATATTTTTATTACACTCTTTATTTATTTAGATAAACCAAGCCAGCCAGGAGAAATTGACACTATGACTGTAACCAAAGACTACATTACAATTAAATGGGAGACTCCTGCATGTGATGGTGGAAAACCAGTTCTTGGCTACTGGATTGAATACCGAAAGTCTGGAGAGAGTGCTTGGAAGAAATGCAATAAGGAGCGCACAAAGGACAAAAAGTACACACAGGGTGGTCTACAAGAGGCAACTGAATATGAATTCAGAGTATTTGCTGAAAATGAAACAGGAATCAGCAGACCACGCAGAACAGCAACTGCCATCAAAACTAAACTGGGTGGTAAGCACAGTTTGAAATAACATTAGAAGGATTGTTGTGTGTATTGTGATTTGTTAATAAAATAATATTATTCAATATTTATCCCTATGCATTTTCTGGGGTGTTTGAATAAATTTCATTATAGCTGTTCTTACTGTTTTTTTTTGTTTTGTTTTTTTTCTTCAGTTGGAAGTAAACCAGCTCTTAGAAAAGAGATGGATGAAGTCACTGCCAAACTTGGTCAAACTGCAACTCTCAAATGTCAGATTATTGGAAGACCTGTTCCAGAAATTAAATGGTACAAAGGCGGAAAGGAAATCAAAGAAGGTCGCAAATATGCAGCAACCTCTGATGGTCGCAACCATACATTGACCATTTCAACAGATCAACAGGAAGATGAGGGTCTGTACACATGCAAGGCTGTGAATGAAGCAGGTGACTGTGAGACCAGTGGAACTCTGGTCCTTGAAGCAGCACCACAGTTCCCAGTGCCACTAAAAGACAAATTCTTTGCAACATGTGGTAGCACAGTGCGCATACATGTTGTTTACATTGGCCGACCTCAGCCTAAAATCATGTGGCTTTATGGAGCAAAGGCTTTGGAGCCCTCTGAGAATGTGATCATTGAAAATACAGAGCATTACACTCATTTGATTCTCAAGAATGTACAGCGCAGAGTAAACGGAGGAAAATACAGAATCAGGATCAACAACCATTTCGGGTCTGCAGATACTGTAACTCAAGTTGAAATCTTAGGTATTTGCTTCATAATTTGTCTCCTAATTCTCCTAAAGGTTTTGTCGTTAGTAGTGGAAATAAGAGAAGTTAACATTTTGTCTGTGTATCTTTTCAGATAAACCTGCTATGCCAGAAGGTCCTCTTGTTCTTGATGCGCTGTTGAAGAATTCTGTGATTATTAGCTGGAAAGCACCCAAAGATGATGGAGGATCTATGATCACAAATTATATTGTAGAAAAGCGTGAAGACAAGGAAGGAGCAGAGTGGGATCTTGTATCATCATCCATCACAGGCACTTCATGCAGAATTCCTAACCTTGTTGAAAATGAGGGATACTTCTTCCGTGTTTCGGCACAAAATCGTTATGGCAATAGTGAATCACTGGAGACTCCTTCTGCTATCCTCATCAAGAGTCAGCTAGGTAAGTTATAAAGAAATATGATTAAATAAGTAACCACAATTTTGTTGTTATTATTTAGTGTTGTTATTTAAATCAAAATGTATGTTTTGCAGAGAGGCCAGGAGCTCCATTAAAACCAGTTGTGTCTGGAATTACCAAAAACTCCTGTGTTGTGTCTTGGAAGCCACCTCTTAGTGATGGAGGCTCTAAAATTAAAAACTACTGTCTTGAAAAGCGAGAAAAGAAGAAGGGTGAATGGGCTGCAGTTACAACAGATGAAATCCACCAGACTGTTTATTGTGTCAAGGGCCTGACAGAAGGAGTAGAGTATGAATTCCGTGTGAAATGTGAAAACATTGGTGGAGAAAGTGAATACAGTGAAGTATCTGACCCTGCCATACCAAAGACTGATGTTGATGTGCGTGCTCCTGCCTTCAAGGAAGACCTCAGAAACATGAGTGTAAAATTCAAGAGCAATGCAACATTTGTCTGCAAGATAACAGGACAGCCCAAGCCTGTAATAAAATGGTTCAAGCGTGGAAAGGAAATTCAAGCTGATGGCACCAAAATCAAGATCCAAGAATTCAAGGGAGGCTACCATCAGCTTGTTATTGCTGATTGTGATGCAGAAGACTCAACTGTATATCAAATCAGAGCAACAAACCAGGGCGGATCGATTTCTGCTACTGTTTCTCTAGATGTTGAAGGTAAGCTTCCAAAGTTGTATATACTGTACTTTACTTGGCTATACAAACTATTTCAAAACGATGGATTAAAATGTTTCTGTTTTTTCAGTCCCTGCTAAGATTCATCTACCTAAGAATCTACAAGGAAAGGAGGCTATCCCTGCTCTTCGTGGTGAAATAGTGAACATCAAGATTCCATTCAGTGGAAAACCCGATCCAGTTATCACTTGGCAGAAAGGACAGGACCTTCTTGATAATGATGGACACTATCAAGTCATTGTCACACGATCCTTCACATCTCTTGTATTTTTGAATGGAGTAGAAAGGAATGATGCTGGTTTCTATATTGTGTGTGCCAAAAATAGATTTGGAATTGACCAGCAAACAGTTGAGCTTGATGTGGCAGATGTGCCTGATCCACCACGTGGCATCAAAGCCAGTGATGTTTCGAGAGATTCTGTAACACTCCACTGGGTAGCACCTGCCAGTGATGGTGGAAGTAAAGTCACAAACTATATCATAGAGAAGTGCGCAACCACAGCAGAAAGGTGGATTCGTGTTGGCCAGTCTCGTGACACCCACTACACTGTTGTCAATCTTTTTGGAAAGACAAGCTATCAATTCCGAGTCATAGCTGAAAATAAATTTGGTCAGAGTGCACCGTCCGAGGGAAGTGGACCTGTTGTGACAAAAGAAGACAAATCAAGAGTTCTTAACTATGACGAAGAAGTTGATGACACCAGGCCAGTTTCCAAAAGCAAAGCTCCTCATTCAGAGACTAAGAATGTTCATACCAAGTACATGATTGCTGAAGAGCTTGGCCGCGGACAGTTTGGTATTGTTCACCGGTGTATTGAGACCAGCTCTGAGAAAACTTACATGGCCAAATTTATTAAAGTTAGAGGTGCAGATCAGGCACTAGTGAAAAAAGAAATTGCAACACTGAATGTGGCACGCCACAAGAACTTCCTGTTACTGCATGAGTCATTTGACAGCCCTGAAGAGCTAGTCATGATTTATGACTTCATCTCTGGTGTGGACATATTTGAGCGCCTTGGTACCGCCAACTTTGAACTCAGTGAGTGTGAAATTGTTAACTATATCAGACAAGTGTGTGAAGCTCTTGAATTCCTTCACAGCAAGAGTTATGGTCACTTTGATATCAGGCCTGAAAATATAGTGTACACCACAAGAAAGGGACATAATGTCAAGATCATTGAGCTTGGACAATCAAGACACCTTACACCTGGAGACCAAATTAAGATTCAGTATACAACAGCTGAGTTTGCGGCACCAGAAATTCATCAAAACGAGATGGTTAGCACTGTGACAGATATGTGGTCTGTTGGTGTCCTTGTTTATGTTCTTCTTAGTGGACTTAATCCATTCGCCGCAGAAACCAATCAGCAAATAATTGAGAGCATTTGCAATGCTGAGTACAGTTTTGAAGATGAAGCCTTCAAGCATGTAAGTGTTGAGGCATTAGACTTTGTGGACCGCCTACTTACCAAAGAGCGCAAACATCGTATGACCGCTACAGAGGCTTTGAATCATCCTTGGCTGGTGATGAACTCAGAGCAGCTAAGCACTAGGTCCATCAAGATTACACGCCATAAGAGATACTACCAAGCCATGGTGAAGAAAGAATGGAACACTGTTGTTTCTTCTGCTCGTATTGCCAGTGGTGGTGCTATCAGAAGTCAGCGAGGAGTAACACTCTCTAAAGTGAAGATTGCACCATTTGAACATGGACCAGTTGCAGGACAAATTAAACACAGTGTTGCTGATGAAGGCGATGATATCAAGTTTATTTGCAACATCGACAATTACGACAGCAGTACCGAAGTAACATGGTACTGTGGAGTAAGACAACTAGAAGAAGGTGCTAGATACGAAATTACTTATGAAGATGGGCTTGCTACCATAACTATCAAGGGAATCAACAGAACTGATGATGGAACATACAGATGTAAAGTTGTCAATGAGTATGGTGAGGACAGTGCCTATGCTGAGCTCTTTGTCAAAGGGGTAAGATCCTATCGTGAGTTCTTTACTTCACGTGTGGTAAAGAAAGTAAAACGCAGAGTTGACACAGCAAGACTTCTCCAAAGACCTCCTGAATTTACTTTACCAATTTGCAACCGCACTGCTTACATTGGAGAGAATGTGCGCTTTGGTGTCACAATCACAGTGCATCCTGAACCTCGTGTAATGTGGTTGAAAACGGGTCAAAAGATTATGCCAGGAGATGATGACAAGAAATACACTTTTATTAGTGACAAGGGCCTGTATCAATTAGTGATTAACAATCTTGACCTAGATGATGATGCTGAATACACTGTTGTAGCACGGAACCGATTTGGTGATGACAGTTGCAAGGCTCGTCTCACAGTGGTCCCTCGTCCTGCTCCTGCTGATAACACCCTGAGACCTATGTTCAAACGTCTTCTTGCTAATTTGGAATGCAGAGAAGGCCAGAGTGCACGTTTTGAGATGCGAGTGTCAGGACATCCTTCACTGAAATGGGAGAAAGATGGCATGCCTTTGGCATTTGGTCCACAAATTGAGGTTGTGCATGAAGGCTTAGATTACTATGTCTTACATGTAAGAGATACTCTTCCAGAGGATTCTGGCACATACAGAGTAATTGCAACTAACACAGCTGGGTCTGCAAGTTGTCAAGCTACACTCAAGGTTGAACGTGTGACACACATCAAGAAGGAGGGGAGTGAGGAAGAAAAGAAGAAAAAACACGATCTTGATCAGCAAGAGATGGACAAGAAAGTAAGATTAACTCAGATACTAGCAGGTGCAGATGTTACCCCACTTACTCCAATCGCACAGCAAGCGCTAAGAGAAGCTGCAACCATGTACAAGCCAGCAATCAGTACCAAGAAAGTCAAGAGCGAAGCTGATGAAGCCAAAGAGAAAGAAGAGAAAAAGAAGAGAGCAGAAGAAAAGAGGTTGAGAATGCCATATGTTGTTCCTCCTCCTCGCGTTGTTGCTCCGACTGCCCTTGAGGAGGACATGGAAATCAAACACTTTGTGCCATTCTCTGATATGAAGTGGTACAAGAAACTCAGAGATCAATATGAGTTCCCGGAGCCAATGGAAAAGTTCCCCCAGAAAAGACTTAAGCGTATCCGCCTGTCAAGGTGGGACCAGTTCTATGACGTACCCCTCGCAATTAAAGACCAATACAAGCCAAGATGGCATATTCCTGTTTCACAAGATGACCTTGAGACTGTAAGACCAGCAAGACATCGCACACCTTCTCCAGAAATGGAGGCTTACTACAGAATCAGGAGACGCTCTCTTGGTGATCTTTCTGATGAGGAACTGCTTCTGCCTGTAAAAGAATACCTCTCAATGAAGACGACAGAGGAAGAAAGACTTAAACTTGAGGATGAACTCCAGTTAGGCTATTCTGCTTCTCCACCAAGTCTGAGCCCTGTACGCTTTGAACTCTCTGCACTGCGCCATCCATCACCTAAGAGAGCTACATATGATGAGGAGGAAGAGGAGGAGGTTCCAACATATGACTCATATCGTATTCCATCTAAATATGAGGCTGGTCCAAGCTATATCGACTTGCGTCAGCGTCATGATAAGGCAACATACAGACCTCCTAGGCAAAAGCAAAGATTATATGAGGAAAAAGAAGACCAGGAACTCCTTAGGTCAGTGTCGACCACGACGAAATTAACTTCCTACAAGAGTCAACTGAAACATATTGAGTTTGAAGAGAAAACAAAGGTCAAAAGAAAGGAAAAATCAAGAGTATCTGTGTCAACAGTAACTGAGGCAGCAACCACAACTGATATACCTACAACATCATTCTCTTCTGGCTATTCTACAGTAACTCATCGTAAGAAAGCTTCTGCAACTGTGGCAGAAAAAGAAGTAGTTAGAATGGCTTCACCTGAAAAGACACACCCACGTTCCCCCAGCCTTGATTCTACTGAGAAAGCGGCCACTACAGTAGACTTGTCAACAAAAATTGATTATATGTCAAGGTATGAGTCAAGAAAGAAAGCCTTGAAAACTGAGAGGAAGTTTGAAATTGTAACTCAGCAGCCTTTTACTCTTGACCATGCTCCCAGGGTGACTGTAAGAATGCGCTCTCACCGTGTGCCAATTGGTCAAAACACCAAATTTACACTGAATGTCCAATCTAAGCCAGAAGCACAGATTAAATGGTACCACAATGGACAGCAGATTGAAGAAAGCAGAAAATACCGTATGTTTAACATGAGTGGTGTTTTGTCTCTTCAAATCATTGACTGCCAGGAAGAGGACAGTGGTACATACCGTGTCGTCTGTACAAATGCAAAGGGAGAAGCTTCTGACTATGCCACTCTTGATGTTGCTGGGGGTGGATTTTCTGCATATGCCTCACAACGCAAAGATGAGGAGCCACCGACCCCCTTCGTCCCTGAGATGACAAAAACAGATGTTTATCATGTTTCTTCTATAAAAGCAGCAGCTGTCTCAGAATCACAAGTGGAAGTATCTGAAACTAAAACAGACAGGATAGAAGAGACAATTCAGACTGTTATTCAAGAGGAGCAAGTAACATCTGAGATCAAACTTGAAGCTACGGAAGTGACTGCAGTTGAGGAAGTTGTGGTTGAGAAATTGTCTGAGACCAAAATTGAAGCTACAGAAGTGACAACAGTAGTGGAAGAAGTGGTTGAAGAAAAGAAACCAACTCTTCCAGCTACAATTCTGACTAAACCACAGTCACTCACAGTATCAGAGGGAGAATCTGTCAAATTCACATGTGATGTTGATGGTGATCCTGCACCCTCTGTAACATGGATGCAAGAGGGACAAGTAATTGTGTCATCTCATCGTCGCCATGTTACCTCAACTGAATATAAATCTACCTTTGAGATAACCCAAGTAGAAATGTCTGATGGAGGTAATTACACTGTAGTGGCAGAGAACTCTGAAGGTAAACAGGAGGCACAGTTCAGTCTAACTATTCGTAAACCAACACCTGTACAGAAAGTTGTTGCTTCACCCCCAAGAGTAAAGTCTCCAGAGTCTCCCCGTATAAAGTCACCATTTGGAATTAGGTCTCCACAGAGAATTAAATCACCTGAACCAATTAAATCTCCACCAAGAGTTAAGTCTCCACCCATGGTAAAATCACCTACTCCAAAAGAAAAAACATCAAAGCCAACCTTTTCAGCAGAACTACAAGACATCTCAGCCTCTGCAGATACTATTATAAAGCTGACAGTGAAACTTTCTGGTGAGCCTAAACCAACAATATTCTGGATGAAGGATGGAAAGGTATGAAAGGTTTATTATTATTATATTATTTTAAAAAAAGCATTAATATAGTAGATTGGATGGATTTACTAATTAATTTGAATAATTAATACATTTTCTTCCAGAATCTCACCCAAGGTGGAAAATATGAAATCTTTGAAGAACATGGTTCAGCACATCTTGAAATCTATGAAGCTGATGTCTCTGATAGTGGAGTATACACATGTACAGCCAAAAACAGTGCTGGATCTGTTACTACAAACTGCACTGTTACAGTTCAAGGTATTATAATGCACAATTTAGGTCTCAAAATACACATACAATGTTATTTTAGTAAGAATAATTTTGTGTAATTTTGCATGTACTTAACTAAAAAAAAATTACCTACTCTTTCTGATACAGCACGAACAACAGCAGTTGCCATGGAAAGAAAAGCAGAGTTGACAGAACAAATAGTGAAAAAGGAGATTGCCTATGAGGAGGTGCAGTCCTTTACAGAAATTAAAGCATCAAAAACCCAAATAACAATAAATCAAGGTCAGACTGTCACACTACGAGCCAACATCCCTCAAGCCTCTGATGTGAAATGGATCCTGAATGGAGCTGAGCTATCAAATTCAGAAAATTACAGATATGGTGTGTCTGGCAATGATCACACGCTGACAATTAAAACCATCAGCTACCATGACCAGGGAATTCTCACATGCGAGGCCAAAACTGAACATGGCGTGGTTAAGTGCCAGTTTGATATGACCATCAGTGAAATTCGTTCAGATGCACCAAGTTTCGTTGTGCAACCACGCTCCCAGAATGTTATCGAGGGACAAAATGTCACATTCACGTGCGAAATCTCTGGTGAACCTTCTCCTGAAATCGAATGGCTCAAGGATAATGCAGTAGTGAGTAGCTTGTCACTATATTTGGGGGGAGGAAACAAAAACAATTTATTTGTGTTTCACTCACAGCAGTCTATTAACTTTGTTTACATTTCCTTACATCATTGCAGATATCTATTACATCAAACATGAAATTGAGCCGCTCTAAGAATGTGTACACACTTGAGATTCACAACGCTACCATGGAAGACAGTGGGAAATACACAGTAACAGCTAAGAACAAATTTGGACAGTGCTCTGCAACAGCATCACTGAATGTCCTCAGTAAGTGTTTGATTCATTCCTAAGAATAACTTAACACTTTTACAGTAACCAAGTATGAGCATCCTGTCCATTACATAAAATGCATGGTCAAACCAACCACATGTTCATGATGTCTCTTGATTAAAACTCTGACTAAAAAGATCTCACACATTAATAAACAGTGCTCACTAATCAAGCTAACAAAATCCAACCATTCCCTTTTACAAATAGAACTGTTCTTTAGATATTTTTTTTTTACTTAGCTTGATTTGCATCTTTATACACCTACTGAATATGATAAAGCATTGTATAATATAGCTGCATTTCCAGTTGACGTAGTGATAACATGTAACTGCACGAATATCCAAGGCTTTAAATAACCAAACCATTATTAACCATCCATCAGCCATGCCTTCACAAAGTTCCATTTATGTATATTATGTATATTAATTTATGTACATTATGTATATGTGCAAAAAATAGCACTGTATTATAATTACACATCTGTGTTCTTTGATTAGCCATACCAAATGAATTTCCTTAAAGGTAAAATGTACAAGTGGTGCGACTAAAATATTTTTTATTGTAGTAATAACAAAATAATAATAGCCATCAAAAATGTTCCAGTATGATTTACATTGAATATACCCAAATGTTTTAAACAGACAACAAGAGACCAGTTACTCCATTTGAATTGACAGTTGTACCTTTTTAATGAAATCAGTTGCTTCAGTGACATGGTGATTATTTACTGTACTCTCACAGCTCTGGTTGAGGAACCTGCCAAAATGATAATTGTGGAGAAAGCCTCTGATGCTACGAGCATGCAGGGCAGTTATGCTGCCAAGCATGTGGTTTCAAAAATGCAAGAGACATCCTTCAGCAGTGCCAGCATGTCTGAGGTTAAATTTGAGAGCATGTCAGCGTCTAGCATGACCTCTATGACCTCTGAAAGAATGATGGCTATGAGCTCCAGCAGTATGATGGCAATGTCCAGTCATTCGCATGTTGAGGGGTCATCCATCAAAGCCATTTCTCATGCCCGCAAAGGTGAGATGGAAAATATATGCATCTTTGCTTAAACAAAAACAGCATTTAGTGCAACAAAACAGATATCAGCAGAGATATATCACCATTGTAATAATATAAAAATGTTTTGTCTTTTAACCAGGTATACCACCAAAGATTGAGGCTGCCCCTAAAGATATCAGTATTGAGTCAGGGAAGGTCCTGACTGTAGCCTGTGCTTTCACTGGAGACCCAACCCCTTGCATAGAATGGTCACGTTCAGGGAAGACCCTGTCCAGCAAGGAGGAGAGTGGACGATTGCAGATTGACTCTTCTCAAGATGTCACCACTCTTGTTATAAGTGGAGTGAAAGAGACTGATGCTGGTGCATACACCTTAAAACTTGTTAATGAGTTTGGATCTGATACCACTACTGTCAACGTCAGCATTCGATCCATGTAAAAAAAAAAAAAAATGATATTAAGTATTATATAATAGTAATCCAATCCTCACCCCATTTCCCTCATTCAAAACCTTTTTATTTATAGAATGAGAAAAAAAAAATACTCCGTTCTTGATAAAGACCTGGATTTCTGTTCTTGTAAATATGAACTATTTTTATACCAAACTTGACATTAATTTATGCCAAACTAGACTAAAGTCTAAAGCTGTTATAAAATGTGCCATATTGGATAATTATGACCAGAAGTTCTGCACCATTTTGTGACATGTACATAATGTATATAGCCGAATTTACCGGTTATGGAAAATGTATGCATTGTTATTTATGACAATATTAACAAATGGAACTAAATGTTTATCAGGAGAAAGTTTCACATGGAACGAATACCCTGTAAAACCTGAAACGAAACAAAACTATGTGCCTCAACAAGAAGTTGAAGTCTTAAGATTGCCTCAACAGGTAGAGAGGCTCCCTGTTGAAGTTTACTAAAATCAAAGAGACAAAGTTATGCACTGTACATTTGTGCAGTAATGCAGTACACAAGAATTTATGACTTGAACATAAGGCCTTGAGTGCTGTTTGCATTACCCTCATGTAAGCAGGACAACTGGGCCTTGTGTTCAGGCTGACGAAGTCATACCGCCATTTTAATGACAAGCTCAATGTGCGAGCGGCCTGCACAATGAGCTAATTATAATGTTTGTGCACGGTTTCTGGCAAAGGACCGTTTGAACTTTGATTTTATTAAAGTTACATCACCTGGCCAATAGTTGTAAAATCAGTTCAAGTGCTTCTTTGCAGAAGCTGTGCCAACTCTTGGAGGATTGCTAGGTTATATTTTGTGTGTTTGTGTGTGTGTTAGCATTAGAATCTCACTTTGTCAGCAGCCAGGGTATCCATCAAGCTATGTACCACAGAGACTTCATGTGCTGTGCAAAGAAAAGATAAATACAATACTGTAATACCCTGCACATTGATTTATTAGAACTAATTTATGTAGTGTTACCCATATATTCAGCCTCCTTGAGTTTTATGAATTACTGATTTAATAAAGCATGTTTTCAGCACCATAAATGTTTGTCTGTATTTCATAAACGAATGCTACTCAATGTATGAAACTTGATTATAGAGTAACAGCTTCATGTCTTCAATAGTATGGTTACAAAACTAAATTTGCTTTCATAGAAAGCAGGTTCTTTTTCAGTTTTATCAGGTGATATTTAATAGAATAACCTTTCTGCTTCTTGCACTAGTTAAAATACACACGTTAAAAGGTTAAAATAAACGCATAAAGTAATATTTAGTATCAACTAAAGGAACATTTATTGTCTTTCACACACAAACGCTTTAACTCTGTCTAAAACAGCATCTTAAACTATTTAATGATTATTCCTATTTCATTTTCGCTGTGATATATATTTATATATACACTCGTGTATAGTGTATACACTACCTCCGATTCTAAAGCAGAAAAAACCCTACATTTAACACTGAGAAATCTGAGTACTGGGCGGTACCGCCGCGTCAGCTGTCCGGCCTCCGACGCCACGCCGACAGATGTGCAAGATGTCCCAGCGGTCTACGTTTTACTTTTGTTTGATTTTTTATCTGCAAACGCTCAATCTCTTCATCGTATTAATTCGTGCAAATGAATCAAAACACGATGTTAAAATTGAGGTTACGTTTCTGCCTGAAAACTGCAGCCAGAAATCCAAGAGAGGAGACATGCTGAATGCGCATTATGATGGATATCTGGCGACAGACGGATCTCAGTTCTACTGCAGGTACAGTTTTTACACAAACTTACTGTATTAAATATGTAATACAGGTTATTTTAACTTCTTCAAGGTTATAAAAAGTAAGTTATAGTTACTGTACAAGTTATAAAAGTAACCTAAGCTGTTCGTTTTCATTTTCTAGCCGTTCGACAAACACGGGTCACCCACACTGGTTTGTGTTAGGCGTTGGAGAAGTTATTAAGGGTCTCGATATAGGACTGAGCGACATGTGTCCCGGTGAGAAGAGAAAAGTTACAATTCCTCCTTCTCTGGCATATGGCGAGAAAGGAAAAGGTGGGTGTTTAACTTCAAACGCGTAGAGAAGCAACACACCGCCTACTTGCACATGTGGCTATAAAATGTAAAAAATGCAGAGCGTTAATTACATTAGTTTGCCACAAAATAACAACCTAGTAATTAAATACACCATATTTTAGATAATAATTTAGCAGCAAATACGCAGGGCTGGGTAGGTTACTTTTAAAATGTATTTCACTACAGATTATAAAATACATGCTTTGAAAAGTAATTTGTAACGTATTTTGTTACATTACTCAAGTTTAGTAACTTAATCTGAATACTTTAGAATACTTCGGATTACTAATAAGTGTGGAACGAACACAAAAAAGGTAATTGCAAGTTTTCCCTTTTTCCCTCAGAATTGCGTGATATAAAGTTGAAATTGCGAGTTATAATGTCAGAATTATGAGATATAAACTGAAACTATTGACAAAAGTCAAAAATATGAGCTATAAACTGAAAATATTGACAAAAGTCAGAATTATGAGATATAAACTCACAATATTGAGAAAAGTCAAAATTATGAGATATAAACTGAAACTATTGACAAAAGTCAAAAATATGAGCTATAAACTGAAAATATTGAGAAAAGTCAAAATTATGAGATATAAACTGAAACTATTGACAAAAGTCAAAAATATGAGATATAAACTCACAATATTGAGAAAAATCAGAATTATGAGATATAAACTCACAATATTGAGAAAAGTCAGAATTATGATAAACTCACAATATTGAGAAAAGTCAAAATTATGAGATATAAACTGAAACTATTGACAAAAGTCAAAAATATGAGATATAAACTGAAACTATTGACAAAAGTCAAAAATATGAGATATAAACTCACAATATTGAGAAAAATCAGAATTATGAGATATAAACTCACAATATTGAGAAAAGTCAGAATTATGATAAACTCACAATATTGAGAAAAGTCAAAATTATGAGATATAAACTGAAACTATTGACAAAAGTCAAAAATATGAGATATAAACTCACAATATTGAGAAAAGTCAGAATTATGAGATATAAACTCACTTACTAAATTCACAATTGCAAGAAAAAAAAGTCAGTATTGCAAGTTTATATCTCCCAATTCTGGCTTTATAACTTGCAATTGTGAATTTAAATCTCACAATTCTGAGAAAAAAAAGTCAGAATTGTGAAATGCAAACTCACAATTGTGAGGGGAAAAAAAACAAATTGTGAGAAAAAGTTGCAGTGACCTTTTTTTACAATTATAAAATGACTCACAAACAACTATCACAAAACATGAAAACAGTCGTGGATCATCCAGGTCATGACAGGACAGTTAAGTTAAATTGACAGTTTCTCTTGTCAGGACAGTACTAAATAAAAATAAAATTTTTTTGATCCCTGAAATGCTGATGAAACTTAACTCCGCTTTTTCAGACTGTCAGAGTCAGAGAATCACCAATTGCTGTTTAAATGCCACTACATTGTACAGAAAATGAGCAGGATCAGGATGGTGCTGGACAGTGGCGATGAAAGAAACGATATAAAATGTTTTTGGTTTTCTCTTCCATTGTCCCCTGCTTATTAAAATAATCAAATATGTTAATCAGGCAGAGTTACATTTCAAATTTAAGCCATTAACAATCACCTTTCTGTGTGGAATAGGTCCTGTACCACCAAATGCAACAGTGGTCTTTGAGGTGGAGCTTTTGTTCATAACCAGAGGACCGCGCAGCATAGAAGCCTTCAAAGAAATTGATGCTGATGACGACAAGGCCCTGACAAAAGAGGAGGTAAATATGTAATACTGTTGCATCAGGTTTTTCCTTTCGTCAACCTGATTTATTTTATAATTATTTGCATATATTGTTATTTTGGATTTACAGATTAAAGAATACTTGAAAATGGAAGCAAAGAAATTAAATTCACAGAAAGATGAATCCTATTTTGATGATGTTGTGGCAGACGTGTTCCAAAAGAATGATCACAATGCTGATGGGACCTTATCGCTCAAGGAGTACAATGTTTATGGACATGATGAACTGTAAACATTACTAGACAACACTGTTGAACATTCAAGGATTTTGCTTTGATAAAAACCACTACATTTTGAATAAAATTGACTCAAATACTAACTTGTGCTGATTGTATCATTCAAAAAAAAAACTATATAGATAAGATGCTTTTTAAAACCTTTTATACCTTTTCTCAAAATGCTTGCATGTCAAGTCACCTTTAGTGCTTTATACAATACAGAATTGTTTCAAAGCAGCTTTAGGAAAATGATTCAATGATGCAGAGTTCATTTCAGGTGTACAGCAGTTCTAAAAGAAAATAGTGTCATTGTTCAGCTGAAGTCAGTTCAGCGATGATTCAGTTCTGTTGTAAAAATCATCGATTATTAAATTAGTTCATTTAATCTATAAAGCAGTTCTGCAGAAAAGCAGTGATGTCATCATCCAGCTCAGTTCAGTTCTCATCCGATAGCCAAGTCAAGTCACTTTTATTTATATAGCGCTTTTTACAATGCAAATGGTGTCAAAGCAGCTTTACAGTAATAACAGGAAAATAATTTTGGCTGCAGTGTCAGTGCAGTTAAATCAATATTGTTGAATAAAGCTTGCATCTGCTCCAAGTTATCAAATGTAGCCTCAAAAAACATTAAGTCTCTCCAACACTACAGTACAAAGTGTAAGAATAATGACATTGCAACCTCAGACATGAAAGGCTTTGATGCATTCTGTGTGAAGCTGGTTATCTTTAACACCTTGCTATCATTTAAAAGCCAACACCATTAAAAATTAGTTGACAGGATATCTGATATGACACATTCCACATACCTTCTACATAAAGGTTCATTATTGGCATCTATGGTTCCATAAAGAACATTTAACATCCAGGGAACTTAAATAAAAGGTTGTGGCAACACTTTATAGTAAGTATACAGTAGAAAGTACTTACAAATCATTTGCAAACTATTACTTTATAATCATAGTGATTGTAGAGTCTAAATTGTTAATATATTAACATACCAATAAGGTTTTTTTATAGTGGAAAAAGATTCAGATTTTCAAAATGTTCTTCACACTAAGAAAAATGGTTCAAGAACTATTTACTGAATGGTCCTTTTTAGAGCGTACACAACAATATAGATAGTGTAGGTAGAGTTTTCGAACACAGAACACAAACCTCTATTTACAATCAAACAATTCAGATGGATAAGCTCTCAAGGATTGCATTTAAGTCGTTATATAAATTCCCTTTTTATCATTGTGTAATATTTAATATTCAATCAGTCAATTTTGAATGACTTAAACAGTATTTGCCATGTGTTTGGCTGTGAAATAATAAAGAAGTTTCCATGACACATGTTTCACAGGATTCCATAAGAGAAAAAAGGCACATTTCTTTGACAAGCCTTACTTCCTTTTAATCTGAAGGTCAGTAGGTTTTAAGCTTACATCCAGCCTTTAAATGGAACAGGAAAGTTTCACAACCAATTGTAAAGATCTTTCAGCACGCCCATTGCTCGACCTGCAGAGACCAACACTTGAATCAATTTACCATTCAGATCTTGCTATACCCATTGAGAACACTAGGTGGCTCTCTAATACAACTATTTAAAGTGGTTGAACACTTTTCTTGATCCTGCTTTTAAAAAATAAAATTTCTTGTAATCAACTTTAACAGAAAAAAGAGAAGGAAAAAAATACAATGTTGTTTGATTGGTGAGCGAGAAGGAAGAATCTGTTTGGTGAGGAGAATTACATTGTTTTACGATTTATAGACAAACATTGTACAGTACGCTAAGAAAATGTAAGCAGTAACTATACGTATACATTTCCCAAACAACCAGAGGTCAAAGATACTATTAAATGAGACCCTATCATGCAGAGAACTGACATTTTTAGGCACAGACTTAAAACTTGGTTTTCGTGTAAAACTCTGACTCCCTCAACTTCCCCACATGCCAAAAGTGACGTAAACCATGACCGTGCCAAGATTCAGAGCAGATCCAGACAGTCTAGGGAGAGGGGTGAGAAGAAGATATTGAAATGCAGTGACTGTTTTACTTTCAAAGAAAATTGTACAATTTTAGACAAGTCATGGCGGTTTTGTCAAAACGTTCAAACGAATCGCCACTGGACATGCATTGGGTTTTAGCTATAAAATATGAGAAAAAAAAAACCTAATTTTCCTGAAACAATTATTTGAGCACTGGCATTGTTAGCACTCTTTATGTCTTTGATTGTTAAAGTTTGACAGACAGATGGCTAGGATGGGATGGGTGTCCAGTGGTTTTGCCTTTAGGGCTGGTGATTAGAGGTCTACCTTAAAGACCACTACAGTGCTCTCCAAAACAGTCATTTTGTGTACAACCCATGTCAAGTTCCCATGGCTTAGTTTGCTCTATTGTTTCAGTAAAAAAAGAAAGTTTACATCATTTAATTCTGTCTAGTCTATATATATATGTAGAATCTGGTGTCTGACTTCTGCTTCAACTGATTATAAATCATCCCACAAAATGCCAATAAAACTACTTTATAGTTGCATGGATTTTAACAAAGCTCCTTTGTCTGAAATTGAAACACATTTATTGTGCTGAAAAGAGCATTCTGGGCATCAAGAGAAACTGAAGCTCTTTATGAAATCTGATGCTTGTCCTCGCCCTCCTATCACTAAAAAAAAAAACCCAGATGAGGACGGTTTTCAATGACAAATTCTAATAAAGGAAACGGACAGAAAGATGCGCTCAAAACTACTACACTTTCCCAGCGGGTGAGCTGTAATATTAGAACATTGCCGACGTTGCATAAATTATTTTAGAATTCGCAGTATAACGATCACCTAATCAACTCTCTTGGTCTTTGCACTAAAACACACACTTGCTGTTCCACCCCCCTTTGTGGAAAAAAAAGGAGAAATAGGAGAAGCCACGCTTCCTTTGGGAATGTCTGACCGCAAAAGTGCGATTGCTGCAAAACATGCCCCTAGAGACTTTATTATTATCAGTCAACAACAAAAAGAGTTTGATTGGTTAAAGGTAAATAGAATGTTAAGAAAAATCCAAAGAGATCTCACCTACAAACTGACAGTTGCGTCTAATGTTTTTGTATGTTTGTGTGATCTCAAAAGACAAATGAAATGCTGAAACAGAACAGTGTTGCAGTGGGAATAAGAAGGCTAACCATTCAAGTAGCCAGAAGAACAGCATCACTGGTATCCAACAACAGCACAAACAACATCTGCATAAAGTCAGGCCAAATTCCAATCCCTAGAGTTCACATACTGCAGCACCCTTGAACAGCAAATGGCAATACCACAACACTGAGGAGAACATGTTTAATCCATTCAGCCTCCTCAGAATTGATAGTGTGCCATAAATCCATTTTAAACTTTTTCTATTAACTGGTTTTACAATTTCCATCTGTCTTCTCTATGTTTGCTGTGTTTATTCTGGTCTTAAAGCACTTCTCTCCTTTTTTGGCACATTCAGTTCGGATCACCAAAGCTGTTCTAAAAACAATGTTAGCACGGCGTTCAAGATTTGTCTGCATAAACAACAGCAGCATGTAGGTGTTTGATAGTTTACAAGTGTTTTATTTTTACACATGTAAGCCGTATATCAAGCCTGGACATTCAGACATGACAGGTCTGCACTTTATGAGGATGGCAAGAGAAAGAACCCCTGAATAAACACCTAACCAGACGTGTTTACATGGGAGGATGGCCTAGAGACACGTAAGGCGATCTGAACAAATACAACATTTTGTTCGGCGGCAATACAAACACGTCTCTTCTTTCATTATCCCTGTTTTGTTATGGGTAAATATAATTGGAGAGTGAAAATACAAATGATTCGAAAGCATATTAAAGCAAACAAATCCTTTATGGATTATGAAGTTTGCAAACTTCTATTTAAGTTACATTCTGCAACATATCTTTTGTGTTCCACGGAAAAATGCAAGTCTTGAGAATTCGGACGGAATTTTCTGTTTTAGATAAACTAATTCCAAATAAGCTTCGACCAAAAGGGTAATCACATCAAATATATGCAAACAACATATCTATGCTAAGCTAAACAATTTGTTCAAGCCAACAGTTAGTCCTCGCTTCTTCCAGAAAACAGTTCAATTAGGTAAGCAGCTTGTAGCCAATGTGGAGAACAGATCTGAGCACTGAGGTCATACATATCCTATTCATCATGGCTTTAGCATTTCCCTTTTACACTCTAAAGCCCCAGCTCCCTTTACAGCAACCCCCCCCCCCAGACAGATTCACCGCTTTACATCTGCATTTCTCACTATGCTTCGCAAACAACGGGAAACTATTGTTCGTTTTGTATGAAAAGCTTCAAAATCCTTCAAAAAGAAGAGAATGTAAAAAAGTCACATTCTGTGAACACAGAACAAGTACGTGACATGCGGATCCGAGTTTTTGAACAGATTTTATTACTTTAGTGAAGAAAATGAACTCGCGCCAAGCACAGGCACAGTTTTGAGAGAAACTAGAAACATGTGTCTCTTCGCAATTTTGCAATGGTTTTACTAACCAATGGAGCTTTTTATTGGAGGAGGAGGAGAGCAATTCTAATCCCAGGATTAGAAATGGCGGTTTAGATTCATAAACACACAAACATTGAAACATGTAATTTCTTAAAATGCCAAGTAACAACTTTTCCCTCGTGAATGCTTGGTTATTAAAGGGAGCATGTGAAGCAAATGTGCGTTATTTTACATGTAATGAACAACAGTTAGTTGTTCCAAGCACTTAATTCTGAATTGAGGGAGCATAACATGCAGAGCTGCAAGTAGCAACACACACATGCTAACAACGGGCCAAAAAAAATAATGCTATGCTTGGCTGTCATTACTCAGCTAACAGCTATTTGAAAGAAAACTTGCTTGGGGCTGCCTTTTTTCCTTCTTCTGCCATCAATCAGCCACACGAAGAAGTGAATATGGACACATTTTTGAATGTATCGACTTTCTCTGCAGAGACATGCAACATGTATGTAATCATCAGTAACAACAGAACAACAACACAGTATGACATCACCAAATTTTGACACAATAATCAAGTATTTAAAATCACAATTCTTTGTTAAGACATGACAAGCAAATGCTGGTGTTCGACCAGGGATATCTCTACAAGTCTATCAATGTTTTTTGTGCTTTTTAACTTTCAGCAACGCTGTTATCAATCACACCCCCACAATGGGACAGGCAAGAGACCACACATTCCTATAATGGAGGGTGGTGGGGGGAGGGGGAGGGGAAGGGGGTGTGGCTACTGTCGACACTGATACAAGTCTTTTACATAAAAAATGACATCAGCAGCGTGACTAGAAGTTTTATAATAAAAGATGTCTAACAACATGTCCCTGAAATTTGAATTTCACCAGTCAAGGCTATTAACTTTTGCTCAAGTGTAATCATTTAGTTTAAAAACAAAGTAGAATTTCTCAAATTAAAAAAAAAGTAAATTGCAGGGCAATTTATATTAGGGAAAAAATAAACTTTCAAAACATTTTGTCTCACATATGACAGACACACAAAACATGAATAATCACATTTCTCTGTATAAGCCAAACTGAGGTGTTCCTTGTTCTATAAAAAAAATGATTACATAAAAATATATTAGTAAATAGTAAAAATAAACATCCTCAAGACAACAGCTTTAAAGTAAAGCATAAGATTGGTGACCTTTTTGCATGATCCACACATGGAGATGGCATACCTAAAAATCAGCAAACTCTGTTTCAGAAAATGTGGTTATGCTCTTAGGCTGACCTCTTAGTCATAACTCCTGTGAGCATTTAAGTGTGTGACACAGTATTTTGTCTACCTTGAAAAGCATGCATACTTCCAAAACCACCTGTGCTGTGTGGACATCTATTATTGACTGAGATTTAAACTGCAGGAAAGCAAAAGAGAAAAATGAGAATCAGAATATTGTTCATGTGAGTTTTCCATCTCCCCAAAGAGTATTTCTATACTGAAGCCATTTTGAAGCGTCACCTCTGACCTCAGCCCTCCCCTGTTTTACGCAGCTCTGGAAAATCATGCTCTCCATGGCGGTCCCCTTTTGGAGCCTCCAAGCCAAACTGTCTGGAAAGTAAACAAATGTCTCAGCCCCACATTCAAGTAGACGACCACCATCCTCCCCCCAAGATATCCCAGCAGTGAGTCATATATCCAGCCGTCTTGCATTTGCTAACATTTTCCAGTAGGTGCAAATCATTTCCCCTGACCAAGAAAAACCAATTTCATTTGTGGTTCCTGAGTTAGAAACCTCAAAAGAATCCTCCCCCTATTTTTCCTTTACTGCACTGCATGAATCTAACAAAAACTGGGGTTCCTTATGTTTTATTCAATTTAAATGTTCACTGTTTTAAATGATTAAAATTTTAATTGGTATCGAATTGATCTAAACAAAGAAAAACATATCTTGTTACACCATGTAGCTCCTAACTGACTGTAGCTTTTTACATTAAACAGCAACTTTCCAATTTACTCAGGCCTATCTTTAACATAGCAGAAAATTTTTTGATAAGAGATCAGATCCACATGTTTTAGTTCAGTGGTAATGTGTTTTGGAAGTACTCATCACCAAAACATGGCTGAAGGGCAAAAGATAATGGAATACCTTAGCAAGATGGTCAAGACTGATAGCTTACAACTTTGGGTTAGGCAGACATATGCTTAAAGAAAGATTTTATTTTATTTTACTTTATTTGAGGCTATATATGTCCTACCACAGTTATGAGCTTAAAAACATTTTATGTGGGAGGATTTGAGAATGCAGTCTTTAGGCAGAAGCAGTACTGCACCTTTAAATGCGAGATTGTTATGGGGTGTGAGGAAGCACATCGACATAAGGAATTCAAATTTCGCTGCTTTCTATCAAAATTCTCAGATTACGATTGAAATCGTATCGTTTTTGTTCGCCTCATTTCCCTCAAAGTGCAAAGCGGGTTTGTTCATTCAATCATATTTCCGCACATCACTCGCGCGCCAGCGAAAGCGATATGCTGTGACGAAATCGGAGCACTAGCGGTCACAGCATAGGCATAATAGCTTGGTTTCACGTGACGTCACGCTGCTACATCACGAGAGCGCGAAATTCAGATGGAGGGCAGGAAATGAGTAGCTGAGGATCTGCCGTCTGAAAAAATGCCAATGTTTTGTGTAGTTTACGGCTGCTCCAATCGTTCAAATCGAGAAAAAGGAAAGGGTTTTTATAGAGTACCGAAGATTGTCACTCATAAAGGTGAGAAATGTCACGCCGTAAAAAGTGGATTTCCAACGTATGTCTGCGGTCGGGAGGAGCAGAGTCTGTTAATGCCCGCGTCTGCAGCGACCACTTCGTCGGAGGTATGTTAACGTAGCTAGCCAACGTGTTTTTTATGTCTGTGTTTATATAGCATTAGGTTGTCATTAAATGCTCATTTACTTAGTAATGATTATTAAGTTAGCGGTAGTCTAATGTGGACTTCATTGGAGATTTTTAGGCTGCCCTAGTGCTTTGGGTGACGTTGAGTTGGTAGATTGGGCTCCGACGGTCAACCTTGGTTACCAAAAAACTAAGCCCAAATCAGAGGCGTCTCTTAAACGAGAGCAGAGGATGAAGCTCAAGGAAGACCAACAAAGACGGTTGGAATGTGCAGAGGCTATATTGGATCTCCAACAGACAGATGAGAACCCAGATCTGACGCAGACAGCCGAAAGCTCCGAACTGAAGCAGCCAGCTGACAACAACCCACAATCAGAGGGGATCAGTGGGAACACGGGTCACGTCCAACATATCTGTTCATTAATTCTTTGTATCTATTTCTTGAAACTGGTTCTAAATTCGTACAATACGGACTCTCCGCAACGGTTTCCTCCATAGACGTATTGGCCATTTTTACTTCCTGCCCTCCATCTGAAATCGCCCCGCCTTCGCGTGTCATCATAATCACGTGACTGAAACCCAGCTATTGACTCTTCGCAAACAGTTTGATTGACGGGCGATTTGACCAATCATAACATCGAATCTGCCATTTTGTCTGACAAAGCAGTCAGGGGAGTTAGTAGATCAACGTTGGTGAATTTGAAGTTCAGAAATTGTGTGTACTCACGTTTTTCCGCGCTTGAAACAACATTCCTTCTGATGGTCATTCATGTTTATTTGATGCTATAAATGAACTAGTATGAAGAGATTGTTGGTTCATGGCACATTAAAGAGTCACTATACGGTATTTATTGTGTAAACTTCTAAAAATTACTATATATTAAATATGAAACTGTTTCATATGTCTGTCGCGCATTGTCAGTGTCCTCTTTGCTTTTTTCACTCTGTGAGAACATGATGTGTGGCGTGAGAGCGCATGGCTTGTCGGACATAGCAACAGTAACTGAAGGGGTCAATTTGAGGGTGGAACATGCCCCCTCCACTTTTTGAAGGATCTCACAGCACTCATGCATCTAATTCAAAAGAAACATCTCTAGTTTATTAGTAATTCGTTCGTTTGTGTTACATAATAGGCGATCTGGCGCTGGGATTTGTTTTTGAAATCATGCTGAGTGCTCCTTGCCACTGTTATTAGTGGCGCTCGTGCTCACTGCGCAGTTATGAGAGCCCTGATAATCCATTGTTATTGGTGAATGGGGTGGAACAGATTATCTTCCGCCCGGTCTTTATCCTCCTGTCCCGCCGACAACCGGTGATATGGGGGCCTTACCGACTATCGCCCGTCCCGGGCCTTCATCCAGCCTTCAACATCCGGTGTCACAGGTGGCAGTCCGGTGCCCACCAATGAGTGTAAGTTGCCTTGTGTGCTAATGTTAAAATTAGTAGATAGTCCACAGTAACTCTACTAAATTTTGCAACCCTCTAACGTGATTCTTTTGTTTATATGCACAAGTATGTTTGACTCATTAGAGTAAGTAAGGTGAGAAGGCGTCTTTCTCGTGGGTACGCGTGGTTTCAGCGCCAACAACGGACACACCCTCAAAATTTTGACAACTTATTTCATTTATTTGGTGGTTCTTTAATCATTCAAATTTGAGTGGTTAATAATACACTTTTCTGTGCTGTGTCACAAAACAAAATGCACATAACTAGTCCCTGCTCTTCATATAAAAAAAACACTGGTGAACGTCTTTGTTTCTTTGTCTCTCATCTAATTAGAAAAATAATGATCTGTACGAGGGTGGGTGGGTTAGAACCCAGAACCTCTGCATGCAAAATTCTACAACTAGTCAATCAAACAACAATTCTAAATGCGGATTCACTTATTTATTGACTAATTTATTGACTCATGATTAAACATGAGGTCTGTGTCAATAAATTTTGTAATAATAAATGTGCGCACATATCCCACCAACTTTTTAATGGGTCACACACAGGATAGGCTTTAGGCCTATATTTAAAACGATTACCCCCCAAACTTCTGTATTAGCTAAAAATGTGTATTTTTGGTGACTCTCTGGAAATGGCACCTTTTCTTATAAAGTTTATTATTTTGTTACTATTCCCTGCTCAGTTTTTCATTCATAAATGTAAAAAAAGAGAAAAAAAATATGCTACTTTTTTAAAGATATATATTTGAATTCTTTAACAAACTCTAAAAATTCAGTTTCTTCTAAGCAGTGTTGCCAATTTAGGAATTTTGTCATTAGCAATTTAGTGACTTCCTCACCCCTTTTGAGAATTTTTTTAAAAAAAATTTCTTCTTGGACAAACCTGATCTATATTCATAGATCAATGAATGTGCCATTATGATGTCATCTAGTGACATTTAGCTACCAGTTTTAGCTACTTTCAATTGAAAGCAGTTGGCAACACTGCTTGTAAGACCCCTCTAATAACATTATAATACATTTTAGTTAATTTTACATATTTAAGAATCACAACCCTCTTTTTATTTTATCATATATCATATAAAAACCATTATATGAATGTGGAAACTTCCTCACATGCCACGGAGAATGTTCATGCATGGAAAATACAGACGACCATATATAACAGGAACTTCCTTACATGTGGTGGCAACATGTTTCTGGAAACTAACTGTCCCAGAAGACCCGATGGACTGCAGTTCATGGAGACCATTAGTACTGAGACCATGGTCATGAAATGTATGACTTATTATTCAAAAAGTAAATGTACTTGCATTGAAGAAATCTACAAGTTTACCTCAAATAGACAGTCCCATTCTTTGCGTTTCCGTTGCTTATTTGTGCTTTGATAGGATACAGATGTATCTAGTAAAGATGATCTTAGCAGGAAAACATGGCCCAAGGTTTGACATTGGAGGGATCATCATAGCTTTGCCTGGGGATCTCCACCATGTGCAGAAATAGTTAGAGCCGGCTAGCAGAACACAGTATGTGGGAGGATTCAAGCAGGATGAAGTCTTTGTTCAGCTTATATCCGAGTTGCAGAAATCCTCTAACAATAGTACAGATTGGCACAAATCAGCAAAACGTATCAAAGCAAATAAAGAGGGAAAAAAAAGAAAAGAAACAAAAAACAGTAAGGCTTTTTTAGAGGATGGTACAATATGTCAGAGAGTAAAAATTATGAAACAACAAATTATTTATACAACATGTGATACAATTATTGTGTACATAAATACTTAGATAAGATAACAGTTTGATTTGATAATTTTGGGAAATAATTTGAGTGGTGGGGCAGCAATCCAAAAAGACAGCTTCATTTTATATGGGAGTATAAGCGCTGACTGGAAACTTTGTTTATAGTTCTATTTGGCAGCTGTTTCCTTGGAGATCTAAACCGTACTAATTATTTCCATTCTCTGTGAGCCTTTGCAGTGGGTCAATAGCAACCTTGATTAAATTTAATCAAACAGCACCACCAGCATGTCTCTATAAGGTGTTGTTGTTTTATTTCATGTGCATTTACATTTCTAGCACACTCTCTCATAGCAATATACAAAATTGTACATAAATCAATGCATTTACCAGACACAATATGCTGGCCATCAAACATCATGAAGAAACCTATGCAACGGCAAATTCATTGAAATAAGCATTTTACCTGTTGGACTTTGTAGTGTCATGAGAACACTAAATAATGCGGAGTTGTTTCAACTCATGTTTGGGTCAAATATGGACAAACACACCCACTGGGTTTAAAAATGTAATTAAAAAGTTTAAACCAAAAGTTTTGTTTATCCATATTTGACCCAAACATGGACTGAAAAAGGTGTTTTTTATATAGTGTATAGTATATAGTATATAGGGGAGTTTTTAAAAAGGAATTCCTGTCACTGAGTTTAGGTGGATTTTGAAGAGGGTTGCTTTAAAGCTTTGAATGTCTCGAGAAAAATGGCAACTGAGCCTAGGTGTATTTTGTCTTTTTAATTTTATATTTAGATTTTTCTGTTTTTTTTTTTGGTTTTTTTTGTTGGTTTTTTTAAGGCAACTACTCCATTTTAAATAGTTTAAATAGTATTTGAACCAGTATTCCTTGCAGCCCAGCATCATAAACTTAAGGATTATGGAAACCATCGGTCTGTAAGATCTAGCTTATGCTGCTTTTGGGAAACACAGCCCAGCACAGAGTTCAATTATAGACATATTTGCCCCAAAAGTGATTGTACAGTATGGTTATCTGGAAAAAGAGTGTGTGACTGATTGCTTCACTTTGCTTACTCAGTGACAGTTCATATTGTACTTGGCAAATGAATGGGATTGCGTACATTTTGCAAACATACGTCTGTGTATATATATATACTGTATATATGTGTGTCTATAGAGATGATAATCACATTTTGACACAAATTACTCGCACAAGATCTTGGAGTAAAGTAATATTTTATGTAATATTTTAAATAATATATATTAAATTATTAAATGAATGATATTAAATTATGCACATAAAATTATTATTATTATTATTATTTTACAGACAAAAGCTGAGCTGAGCAACTATAAGGCCTTGACGTTTCCCTCAAATAACAAAACACCATTACAACATTCAGAGCTTCTATATTCTATCTGTTTACTTGGGGAAAGTGAACACAAAAAACAAGCCAGTGCAAGTCAGAATCTGGCCATTCTCCAGACGAGACATTCCTTTGAATAAATCAGTCATTGTATTTGAGTGGGTGGTGCAATAAAGAGTTCAGCATTTGTCACCATTTTCAATGCCTTTCATCACAGTCAGTAAAGCATGCATCTCCTGCTAAGAACGAAAGATCAATCTGCAGTTTATAATTGATATTAAATTTGCTTTTAAACTGAAATTTAAACATTTCAGTTTTCCTTTTTTTCAGACCACACTAAAAAAAAAGATTTGAAAAAGAAAAAGAAATCGGTAGAAAAAAAGAAAAAGTGCTGGTAACCTTCTGCCAGGACATTATCTGTTAAGTTTACAAATATTTCCTTTAACCCTAAAACACAACACAATGCAATGCATAATTAAAAATACGAAACCTGTGAAAAATCAATACAGAAAATTCATTCATATTGACACAGTACACCATGCCCTTTTTAACAGACTTCTCCTAGAGTGCACTATCCTTTATTTTAAAGAATTACGTAAAAACATTGGAAAATACTAACTTTGGTCACTCACCATTGCCCCTGTTAACACAAAGTATTAAAATCTGTTCACAAACGGTCAGCTAAAACACATTGGTCTGCGTTAAAGTCATTGATACCTATAAACCTATATAATTTATGAAGCAACAACTTACATTATCACTTCATCCTTGCTAACATGAAAAACAGTGTTTTTTTTTTGTTTGTTTGTTTGTTTTTTCGATTCCTGGAGCTAAACCTCCCCAATGGATAAGACAAGGAGTCGAGGACATGTTGTAAGCATTTCAGTATCTGCTGCCAATAGTGCTTAGCATATTGCATATTACTATATTAATATTACTATGGTAATATAGTAATATTGGTATAGTAATAACTATATTAAAACTATATTAATTCAGATTTCCAATGCCGTTTGCACACTGCAAAAGGAAATGTGCACGGTTAGTTTTTTGTTTTTTTCTTTGCTTAAAAAAAAAAGTTGGACTATACTTACATATTTTTAAAAAAAGTTAGCATTTTTCAAACTGTAATTACGTACACTACCATTCAAAAGTTTGGGGTATGTAAGATATAAAATGTATTCAAAAGAAGCCGCTTATGCTCACCAAGACAGAATTTATTTGATTAAACAAAATACAGTAAAACATTAATATTGTAAAATATTCCAATTTAATTTATTAAGATGGCGAAGCTGAATTGTCATGAGCCATTACTCCAGTCTTCAGTGTCACATGATCCTTCAGAAATCATTCTATGCTGATTTGGTGCTCAAGAAATATTTATTATTATTATTATTATTATTAATGTTAAAAAGAGTTGTGCTGCTTAATGTTTTTGTTTATACATTTGTCAGGCATACTGTCACATTTGATCACTTGAATGCATGCTTGCTAAATAAAACTATTGATTTCCCTTATTTATGACAGTGTACAGTATATATTTGATGACTTTATTAACGCTGTGTTGTAAGAAATCATTGACCACACAGAGGACACCACACTTGCTGTACATTTCACAGCAGCAAACCTCTGGCATGTTTGACTATACTGAGCAGATTTCTTCCATGCCAGTGGACACAAAGCAGCCAGCAAGGAAAGCACTATAACTCATTGCAGTGTCTACCCCTACAACTTTTACCTTCCTCTGGGCTACATTCTCTTATGACCCAATACTTGGCAGGCTATAGTAAAAGTTTGAAGAAGAAGAAAAAACCCTGTCCTTGGCGTGAGAGTATTGCTTCTTGCAAGCAATATTACAGAGGTTTGGAAGGGCTATTGGCCACTCCATTGGGCTGGGCTTCACCAGCAGAGCTGCTTTGCGACTCAGCCCACCCCCTCCTCACTTCTGCTCCTCTGTGCTGTACAAGCATTGGAGATGGAGAGTAAATCAAGTGCTCGGAGAACATGGCTCACAGCTGTTTCCTCCCCTTTCCCTTAGAAGTTTTTGAAAGACTGAGGAGGATTCGAATACAACATTAGTCATGCATTATTTTGAATACTTTAAGTCTTCTGGTTCACCTAATGTGAGATATTCTCATATTTAGTAGTTGGTTTTACTCCTGAAAGGTGTGAAATATTTTCAGCACATAAGATCAGCATCTTAAAAAACTTTCAAGTTTACACACCAGTTGACACACAGAATCAATTTCCTCATGAAAATGCTAGCGAACTAAAAGCTTTGTTTGGCAACCGGACTAATTCAAATACAAACTCAAATGTGTCCCAGAACTCTGCTGCCTGCCAGTAATGTTCAGATGCAACGAGGGAGTGGAAAGGAGAAGCTGATCAGTAGTAAAAACATATTTTGTTTCTAAAATATATTTTAGAGAATTATTATCTGCTGAAACATTAGTTAACTGATTTTTTTATGCATCTATATCCATTATCAGTTATATAGATTAAGATGGAGGCCAGATAGATGGGTGGATGGGTGGATGGATGGATGGATGGATGGATGGATGGATGGATGGATGGATGGATGGATGGATGGATAGACAAATAGACAGACCGGTAGACGGACGGACGGATGGAATGATAGAACAAAGACAGACGGACGGACAGATAGATGCATAAATCTGAATGAGCGTAGTCAGACAAATGTATTCATGGATGGATGATGGATGGGTGAATGGAATGATTGAATGAAGACGGACAGACGGATAAATAGATCTGAATGAACGTAGTAAGTATTCATGGATGGATGATGGATGGGTGAATGGAATGATAGAAGGAAGACGGACGGATGGATAAATAGATCTGAATGAACGTAGTCAGTATTTATGAATGGATGATGGATGGGTGAATGGAATGATAGAGCGAAGACGGACGGATAGATAGATCTGAATGAACGTAGTCAGTATTTATGGATGGATGATGGATGGGTGAATGGAATGATAGAACGAAGACGGACAGACGGATAGATAGATCTGAATGAACGTAGTCAGTATTTATGGATGGATGATGGATGGGTGAATGGAATGATAGAACGAAGACGGACAGACGGATAGATAGATCTGAATGAACGTAGTCAGTATTTATGGATGGATGATGGATGGGTGAATGGAATGATTGAATGAAGACGGACGGATAGATAGATCTGAATGAACGTAGTCAGTATTTATGGATGGATGATGGATGGGTGAATGGAATGATAGAACGAAAACGGATGAACAGATAGATAGATCTGAATGAACGTAGTCAGTATTGATGAATGGATGATGGATGGGTGAATGGAATGATAGAGCGAAGACGGACGGATAGATAGATCTGAATGAACGTAGTCAGTATTTATGGATGGATGATGGATGGGTGAATGGAATGATAGAGCGAAGACGGACGGATAGATAGATCTGAATGAACGTAGTCAGTATTTATGGATGGATGATGGATGGGTGAATGGAATGATAGAACGAAGACGGATGGACGGATAGATAGATCTGAATGAACGTAGTAAGTATTTATGGATGGATGATGGATGGGTGAATGGAATGATAGAACGAAGACGGATAGATAGATCTGAATGAACGTAGTCAGTATTTATGGATGGATGATGGATGGGTGAATGGAATGATAGAACGAAGACGGACGGATGGATAGATAGATCTGAATGAACGTAGTCAGTATTTATGGATGGATGATGGATGGGTGAATGGAATGATAGAACGAAGACGGACAGACGGATAGACAGATCTGAATGAACGTAGTCAGACAAATGTATTTATAGATGGGTGAATGGAATGATAGAAATGAGGAAGGACGGACGCACAGATAGATAGATCGTAGACAGATGGATGGACGGATGGACAGACAGAGGGGACTTGCTATCATGATAGTTGTAAGCTGTTTCAGCTGTTTTGCCAACTTCCTCTAGAATTAGACCCCCCTACCCCAATCTCACACACCCTCTCACTAAAACCCTGCCCTCCAAAGACATGTCAGCCAGCCTGACGTCAGCAAATCTGAACACGCAGGGAGCGTTTTCTAATAGGCTAAAATGCACTGGCCGCTTACTTGACTTTTACTTCGAGGTGTGAGGATATCTAAATCAGTGATATCTGTAAGGTAGTACAGACACGTTTTTATGAAATATTTACAGTTCATAGTCAGTTGTGAACATTAAACATTCCTTCATAATTTCTCACATTAATTATTGCTCCTCATGTTTTGAGGAAATTTGATCAAATACTCCTAATTTTATTATAATAATAAATCATTTTCAAATGAAAGTATATAATTTTATTGAATTTGAAATCAATTAAAAAAAAAAAACCTGACAATATAAAGACAAATATTGAGCCAAACCACATGCAAGATCATCTTCAACATAAATGTTTGTGTTCATAAAGTAATTCACAATAACATACTCACGCTTAATAAAATGTGGAACTGGACAAGTCTGTGGAACTGTGAACGCTTCCTGACAAGCAAAGGGAATGTTTAGCTGATCCTGTTGTCTAGTATTCAATACTGAGACAATGAGGATTGAGCAACAATGAGTTTAAACTCCTTCAGAGCAGCAGAATTTTTTTTACCTTTCACCATTGTCTTCCCTTCTTGTTTTCCAACTAGGGGTTTAAATCTGTCATCTGCAGCCCAAGTCAAATGGGATATAAACTCTTTTCTTGTTCCCTTGTAAAAAGAGAACCTATAAGCAACGGTAGTAAAGCCAGCTCAGTTAAGACATAAAGTCATAAAGCCAGTCTAACTGTCCTTCTTAGCAACAGACTCTAACATTATCAGCAAATAATCACCAAAAAATTCAAGTATTAATGTTACAATATACAATATTAGCAAAGAACAACAGATCTTTAAAGAATAGTCATGACTCATGAGGAACATAGTGTAATTCTACAGAGCCAGAGTGGATGCTTATGAGAGAGCACTGACAAAAGGGGGAGGAAAATTAGGGTTGGCAGCATTCTTCTTACTTAAAGCTGTTAAAAAAGAGGCAGTAGAGAGTGGGGCTGGGTCTGATTGCTGCTCCGAGCAGGAAAAACCTCAGTCTGTCTTCATGGTGCAGCGATAACCTGGACTCTTTTTTTCCTTCCTCTTCCCTGTTACTTTGCACACAAGACCAGCTCATGTCTTTGATATGGGCATGATGATTTTTGAGCCTTATAGGACTGTCCTGTTTCTGGCTTTATCTGTGGCTTTTTTACAATTTGTGAAATGCCAAGAAAATGGTAAGTTGCTGTTTATTCATGAAGCTAATTGTGCTGGTGCTAAAGCTGATGCTTTTGATCTTGGTGTACAGACATGAGACTTGTATTATTGTTATTATTAGTTATTAATTATAAGTATTGTATTGTTATTAGTTAAATTATTATTGTTATTATTACTACCAGTAAGATTTATTTAGGTATATAAAGTGAAGATGTCTTTAACGACTTGAATATAAAGCTGCTTAAATGTTAATTGTTAACTGTTGAAAAAATTGGAGCTTAATTCCAAAGTACTTTGCATATATCTGCATAAGACTTGGCTGTGCTTTTGAACAGCAAACATCTGTAGTTATGCATAAGTTGGAGATTTTTGACCAGCAAACATCTGTAGTTATGCCATAAGTTGGAGATTTGGTTGCACTTTTGACCAGCAAACATCTGTAGTTATGCCATAAGTTGGAGATTTGGTTGTACTTTTGACCAGCAAACATCTGTAGTTATGCCATAAGTTGGAGATTTGGTTGTACTTTTGACCAGAAAGTTATAGCATGTGGTCACCACACTGTAACATGATTAACGGTGATGTCACTTGCAGTTTCGTGACATATGAGGATGGGCAAAGGGCACAGTTTACTCTTGACTCTTCGACATACACCATTATATTTGGTTTCTACTTGTATCAATATCCTCTCACATCTGCAGAGTTGATTTCAGCTTTAGCACTGCGCTCACATGTCTCTACAGAAACACATCTTGCATCCTAATGCAGAGCAGATGTGTGAGGATATTATGAGTAAGGCTCTGACTCTGAACATGCAGGGAAAGAAAGAAAAAAAAAAACACCCAGCCGAGAAAACACCTGAGTGCTATTACCTCAGTCATGCCCCGGTTTAGAGCATTTCAAACATGTGACGTATATTTTTCCCTAAATGATGTCACCAGACACAACACTTCTGGGGAGGTTCTCTTGATCTTGAATGTTTTGCAGATTTTGATATATGAGTATCTGAACAAGATGTTTTGCGTGTGCCTCTTGGATTCAAAGCCTATTGTTGGGGTTTCACAGGCAGTGCGCCACCTTGTGGTAAATAATCATTACAAAATTAAGTAATAATAACAATTGAAGTTAATAATAGAGTAAAATACACAATTATAATGGGTTTTCAATGTAAAAAGAGATTTTATTTTTCACACCCGTTTGTGCGCTTTTGGGCAAAGAACTTTTAGGTGGATTTTGTAGTATTATTGGTAAAACTTTTTGGTGGCATTATCATGTTAGCTGCTAAACTGCATGTTTGTCCATTTGAATAATCTCTATAGTACTTCGCAAATACAATTAATACCTAATCCATATAAGTTTAAAAAAAAAAAAAATTAATGGTCATTTTGCTGGACATTCTACGAACTATAAGTAAGTTTTGCAGCTACATGTCAACTAACTCTCATTAGAATATTTATAAACTGTTACATAGTTGCATAGTTACTTATAGTCAGTAGAATGTCTGTTGGGCAGCATCAAAATAAAGTGTTTGCAGATATTAAGTAGTTATAGTTAGAAGAATATCTAAAGTGGACCATCGAAATAAAGTATTACCAACTTACCTAAAGTCAATTTAAGTACATACTATTTCTCACTTGAAGAAAATGTCTAAATTGGTTTGCTTTCAAGCTAGTTAAAGTGACTAACTGAAAGCAGATGTTTCTATCTAAATAGTTTGGTTACAACGGTAATATTTATGCAACGTAAAGAGAAGAAAATTGCTCTAGAAAAACAAAACAACAAAAAAATGAAATGTGCTTTTAGGCAAACGCGGTTAGGTTGCTTGTATTTTTCTATCTAATGCATAAAAGATGCAGTTTTTCTCACCCTGTTCTTTCACACAGACATTTCAATGCCAGCACGCACCACAAAAAGTCCAAGTGAAGTTGTTCTGTTCTTCGTCCGTTCCACGTGACCCACCCAAACCTTGTTTCATCTGAGCATTATATCATGGAACAGTTTTAAATAGCCCTAATCTTTTGGATAATGTGTAATTTTACGTAAATTTGGTTAAACAAATCCACACAAATTACTTCTCACAATAAAGTAAGAAACACGGTAATTTCTCTCTGACCTAAATAGAAGATGGTCTTTTTCATTATACTGTTGATTGGACTTTTTTATTATAAGGTTGTGTAGCCTTCTGTTCAATTCTACTTTTATGTTTTTTTTTAACATGCCCTTTTTTGTTTAAAAAACTGGTTCCAGTCATTTTTTCCACATCTATTATATTACAACAAATAGGGTGTTTTCACGTTACAGCTAAATATCCAAATATGTGCATTCGACCAAGTCCACAGCTTATGTCCTGATGGAAAACATGTGCTGCATTTTTGAGCTATGACTTGATTACATGCCTCTTTGGTCCTGCAAGAGGGAGGGAAAGAGTCAGAGAGGAAGAGGGAGAGTGAGAGAGAAGCCTATTCTCCACATGACACCAATTTTTAACTCTATAACCTCTACTGTACAATCTGTAGCACCTTTGATTTCCCGCAGAGATGGCACTGGGCGTCTCTGTGGAATAAACAATATAGAGGATGTATTTTTAATGTTCAGCGCGCTCTTGAGACTGCTCCATGGGAACTACTTATAAAGTAAATTATGGCAGTCAGCAAATGCAAGCCCGGGGGATGACTTCCAGATGTTAAACTGGTTGCTTTGGCAGTATTTGTAAAATATTAAAACAAATGTTGGCTAAAACGTGGTTGTGGAGGAAGTCGTAGTCGATGTAAAGAACACTGTGTCTTCGAACAGCAATTGGGGTTAGAAAATAAGAACAAATGCACATATTTTACCACTATAGCTTAGCAAAGTCTGTTGTATATTTCATTTGTCATGTACAAGCAAGCCTTCAGCCTCATGTACAATAGATGTAGCGAAAAACCTTCAAATATTCTTTTGGCAGTCTTACAGGATCAGGAAACAAGGAGGATGAGACATACATATGCCAAACATGACTGTGTGAGAATGCAGAGGTTGGCAGTGGAGAAAATGACAAGAACTCCTCTTGAGACAGTTCATAAGCTTACACAGCTGTTCCAATTGGTCTGGTTAGCATCTGGATTTGGTCTATATAAGTTTTTAGTCATATCTGTTTATCTGTTATTGCAACATGGTTTTCAAAACCTTAGATTAGCATTTTTCATATTCTAATTATTTTGTGGATTAGTCACTCAAAAATGAAACTTGTGTCATCATTTACTCACAAACCTGTATGACTTTTTTTTTTGAATAATGCAGTAGGTGTCAATGAATCATTTAGGCAGGTTTTGTGAACATAATTAAAATTTCAAAGATTTATTCATAAGATCTGACTCAAAAATTATTTACATTTCACATGTCTTTAAAAGGTTTTCTATACACCATAGTCATATCCTTTTTTTTCATTTTGGAGCTTGACATTCTCATATTCACTTTCAATACTATATATGGCCAGACTCTTCTTCAAAAATTCACCCTTTGTGTTTCATAGCAGAAAGAAAATTTAGAACAATATATGGAAGAGTAAAATGAATGACAGAATTAACATGTTGGGTGAACTATTCCTTGAAGGACAGATACCATGCTCAATGGAACAAGTAATTCTTCTAACTGAACCATATCACATCCGCTGCCTCATTTTTATTAGCCCACCTGTCCAATAAAATCCTGCTGATGTCCTCCCAAAAGTGGAAAAAGGTACCCCAATTATCCACTGCTGTAGTGCATCTGTACAATACTGAAAGAGTGACTAATATTAAAAAAAAAACTGTTTAACTAATATACAGCTTCACAAGCTTCTCACAATATGAGAAATTTACAGTATCATGATGGCATTGATACCAAAGCTTAAAGTTGATACTGATACTTAAAGTACATAAAGTCCTTGTGGCTGCCCTGCTTGAAAATATATTATGGCAAGATGAAATGACACAGGGTTTGGATTCAGACCATTAGATCAATTCAACATAACTATTCCACATTTCTTCCAGTGACTAATAGAGCACAGCCTTATAATTATATCTACAGTGTGCTGAAAATGAAACAGATGTCATTCAGGGCTAAACATCCCCAATCCGTTCATTGAGTTTGGATGCGTACCAACATATTTGTGGGCTATAAGAGTCATTAATGATTCCACATTTAGTAACACTCTTATTGCAGAACTTGTCATTCAGTAAATTTCACATGGAATTAAGTAAAATCTACTTAACCAAGTATGTACAAAGAGAACAAGTACATTTAACTTAGCCAGTGAGAGGTTGCAGAGTAATTTCTACTTACTCATTTGAAAGTTTACTTTGCAATACCCTTTTTCAAGTATAACTCACTCTTTGTTTGTACATTTTAAAACAATATAGGTAATGAGGTACCCAAGGGGTAGCTTCTGAGTAGGAATTGGTCATTTTGATGAGAAAATCAACTCTAGATGTCTTAGTTATTAAACCTAACAACAAAAGCAATGATAAAACAGAGTAAAAAACAACTAGAAAACTGGAAAAAAAGCAATAATTATTTATTAATAATTAAATTATTATTTATAATTATTTATAAATAATTAATAATTAAAAAAGCCTTAATTATTTATGCCGCAGTGCATGATGGGAACACCAGTATCAGAAAGTTGAGTAGGTTTTACTTAATTTTATAAGTTGACACGTAGCTATTGTTTTTTCTTTAGCATTTACTCCACCAGAGAATGTTTAACAGTGTACCGAGTCCACTCAAGAGAAAAATAAGAACTCTGAGCATGAGAACGCACTGTGCTTTTCAGCAAGCACTTCATAAACTTATAACTAAGCCATCTGAGTCAGCGCCGTTTGTGTGGAAACATCTGCAGTTTATTGAGTCATGCCACAATAAGATTAGATTCTAATAGCGTGTGAAAGAGACACTGTGATTCTGAGATGCCATGTGGCAGGCAAATATCAGTTTGTAAATGCCAGAGATCTATTAGAAAATCATATGTTTAATCTTCATTTGTTTGTAATATCCATTTGTTACAAAAAAGTACAGCTGCAATTTGAAGTAGTTCTCAAAATGAAAATCAAGGAATGATTTAGCAAATTTCTATTAATGATTCTATTACTTGCCAGGCCATTTGCATATCCAATGTACACTCAATTATTGTAATTGTATTAGGCCAGTTATACCAACTCCTTCCTCATTCTATGTTTAAATTAAAGAAATGCCTGAACTTTTTACATTAAACATAGTTCATATGTCCTTCAAATAAACTAGCCATACTCTTTCTCTATCCAATGTTGCCAAAACAGTTCATATATCATATTGAGGAAGAAAATGTGTTCCAGGCACAGAACTTCAGTCTGGCATGTGCTTAAAGTTCAAAAACACATTCATGAGAGAGAAATTTTTCCACCTTGTAAGTTAGTTCATTTTTGTATCTTCACAGCAGGAAGTCGCTCACACTGGCATTTCCTTTGGAGAGAACGCTGAGTAATGTCTAGGTCTGAGCAATGATTTCATTCCCTGCCATCCCATAATGGTTACAGCAAATCTACCTTTTTGTGTTACATTTTAGTTAGTTAATAAGGATGGATTATTGTCTTGAAAAAAATAGTGGACACTGATGAAGTATTTTTAATATTAGTGCACTTAAAGACCCCATGCAATAGATGACCGATATGCAAATTGCATTTTTTAGTCCTTGATTAACTAATGTGAGTATTTAACCTGTTGTTTAATCTAAATTTTTATGCTTGATTAGGCTTGATTAACACTTGCCAATTTGAATTTCATAGTCTTTATATGTGCATTTTTATAAAATAATATAATATATCTGAATAAATATCTTACAGTATTTTGTATCTCTAAACAGAGTAGTATATGTTTTTTGTTTTTCCTAGAGCGTAATGTATTTCTAGGTACAGTAGATTGCTGGTTAAACGATTAGGAGGGTTGAAATTATTCTGCGGTTAATCACTTAGATCCAGAACACAAAACTTTGCAGTCAAACCAGCTGCTGATAACTAATCAGATATTTTCAAAAGCTCTAAAGAGAAGAACTAAAACCATGAAATCATGAAAAAGACAAAAAGCATTGACTCGCTTATCTATTTCTCATCAAATCAACAATGAGTCTCATGTTTCCCATTTTCTAATCTGAGTTTGGAAAGATTCACTAGTCCATCTGTTTTCTTTCATTTATGAAACCAGATCAGACAGAAACACGTTTATTTAAAGAAAATCTGTATTACCACTTTATTTAAATGATCCACTTTAGGCATTCTACTAACTACGAGTAAATTTGCAACTACATGTCAAATACCTCGCTTTAGAGTATTATTAGACTATCTATTTAATATCTACTAACACTTTATTTTGATACTCCCCATCTACTAAGCCGAACCCTAACGGGATAGTTCACCCAAAAAACAAAAATTCTGTCATTTACTCATCCTCAAGTTGTTTCAAACCTGTCTGAATTTCTGTCTGAACACAAAAGAAGATATTTTGAAGAATGTCTGTAACTCAACAGTTGATTGTCCCCTAATACTATGGAAGTCAATGGGGTCCATTAACTGTTTGGTTACCGACATTCTTCAAAATATCTTCTTTTGTTTTCAGCAGAAGAAAGAAATTCATACAAGTATGGAGCAACTTGAGGATGAGTAAATGATGACAGAATTTTATTTTTGGGTGAACAATCCAAAAGTATCCAAAGTATACTTCACTTTTTACTTGTGATGTGAATTTTATCAACAAAATAGTATGTGCATACTCAATGCGCACTGCCGAATTATCCACAAGGTGTCAACCATCCCCTGGGGGCGTCCATTAACAAGGTAGTCGAAGAAAAACTGAATAAACAGAACAGGCCTGAATGCATGCAAGCTACAGCAACAATGGAGGCCTACACAGACAAGAGATTGTGCGATGAGGTTAAAAAGTACTCTAGCAAAGTTATTTATATGGGGTGTAACTCATTGAGATATTGCAATTTGTCGCAATGACCATGCGTTGAACACCTGTGTACGTGTGCGAGTCAAGTGAAGTATACTTCGCAAGTCTGTGCGTTCGACTGTGCCCGTACACTAGTCTATGCCTAAAAAAACGAAGTATACTTTCTGCTTAAGTCTTTTACCGTCTTCTAATACTCTAATGAGAGTGAGTTGACATGAACAAAATGACAAAGTATTTTCTAAAGTGGACCATCGAAATAAAGTGTAACCAAATCAAGTTTTTTTCAAATAAAGTATGCTATAGAAAAGCAGTTAGTACTTTGTGTTTGTTATGTTTTGATATTATACATGCTGGGTGCAATACATAATTAAGTACATAAGTTAAAAGCTCTGTACACAACCAACCAGTATCACAGTCGATACAATTCATGGCCTTTGCAAGAACTGACCTTTAAGCTGACCTTTTGACCATCCTAAATGTCATGCTTTAAAAAGATATAAGACGCTATAAACTTCAAAGGGTTTTCTCAGAGCGGGATGCCTTCTAGTGGAGTAGTCTGCAGTCTCACATTTATAGGAGAAAGATCATGTCCGTAACAGCTGATTTCAGATAAATATAACAGACAGAGGTACTATTCCAATATGCATTTCAAGTTTACAGTTGCTTCTAATGAAAAAGGTTGAAGCTGATGGTGGAGGTCCTTAAGTTAATGCAAGATAGAAAAAAAGAAAAAGGCAAGATGCTGATCTGAAATGGCAGTATCACAGTGTGGGGTCACGCGAAGTAAATGTTTATATAAATCCTCTCCGCCGTTGCCTAAAGGTTCTCCATCTAAAAGAGTGTAATGTAAGCTCGAATCATGACAGACCAGCTGTGGAAGCTCTGCAAGCTCTCACAACATCCAAACAAAGCAAAGAGGAGGAAACACTCTACAAAGAGAAACATAAGGGAGGGATGTTTCCAATCCCTGGAAAGAATGAGTAGGGTTGCTCCTCACAGGATGCACAGAGATTTAAAAAAAAAAAAAAAAAAAAAAATTAAATCCACAGCCTGGAAAAACATTGATGTATATTTTCTCTTAAGAATAATGAATCATTAACATTTTAAATTTAAGTTACTTTTTAACTGTCCAGATGTTTCACTCATGATGCATGAAAAGAGGTCAGGAAAGCAATGAGTAGGCCTATGTCTGGTCATGAGATTTTGTTGCTCTCAGCCAACAATGTGACTAATATTGACCTGCACTGACACTCACACAAAGACACATTTACCCTACAATGTCTGAACATTTATTAAGTTTTTAAAATAAAAAAAGTGCAGGAGTTCAAATTGTGTTATTAATAATCAAGTTAAAGATCTATCTATCGATCTATCTAAAAAAGGCTAAATGACAAAATATACTATGAACAGATTTTGCCATTTTCATCAATTTCTTTGCAGCAAATATTTGTGTCTACCCCAGCTCTATTTCTAGCCAAGTGTATTATGACACCATGAATTTCATGATATCGCAGACATGTGGTGAAAGTTGTCTAAAAAAAAAAAAAAAAAAAAAAAAAAAAAAAAAAAAAAAACCTAAAATGCTTTTAGCATTACAATTATAGATAATTTTAAAGAGTGGGTTGCATTTGAAATAGTGTTAATTAAGCCTAATCAAGTATAAAAATTTAGTTTTAAAGAAGTTAAATATTAAAATTAGTTCATCAAGGACTGGTGGTAAGAGATTTAGAGCGCAGTGTGATGTGGCAATAAAATTATGCAGTCCAAAAAAAAAATTTCTGTGCCAAGTTTCTCACAGCACATCATCGAAAGCACAAAAAATAAAAAAAAGGTGAAAGACATGTCCAAACCAGAGGAAACCATGTTTCCTTCTACAAACGAGGCTGTTCTCCCTAGACTGAAATCAGTGTGAGTCTTCATTTGAAGATCCTCATTTGTATCTCAGTAAAGGGTAGCCACAAGAACATAGAGTCAAGGCTTGAATAATCATAGGTTTCATAGTCACTTTGAGGTCTATATGTCTGGAGTGACAGTCCGAATTACAATGTAGACAAATCACCAACATCCCATTTTCACACAGATTCTTCTTCAAAAAGAGGGAGTTGTGTGTGAACTGAGGGGAACTCTATCAGTTAATTACAAGAAAGGTCAGAGGTCTGTGAGACACATAATTTATTTGTCTCATTGAGATTTAAAAAGCAGGACTGGAGACCTTTTAAAATTCCCTGGAGCTTGAATGCAACTTATTTAAACAGTTAAACAGATGCTTCCTTTATTGGGGGAAAAAATATTTTCCTGGATTGTGTGATTACCATACATCATCATTCATCAATAAAGTTCTTAAAATCATCATATTATCAAATTATCATTAAGCATTGTTTGATGTTCTGATGAAATACACATAAACTCAAATACTTGGTGTTGGAAAGACAGACTCAGATGAGTCACTGTTTCCATAAGGTCATTTTCTAACCCATACAGCCTTATTCCAACAACAATGTCCCTGAACACGGCAAGTTATGAGTATTTCCACATAAACCAAAGGAAAATACATGTGATTTATATTAGTTAAACTCCCACAATGCAGTATCTTGGTGGAGATGTAAATTGTAAAGAAATTGGCCATTGTTTTCCAAGAACGTTCATTCGGAAGCCTGAGCATTTGGGAGGGAACCACAGACTTTAGCTGACATGGAGTAATGCTGAGCATGTTCAGTGTGGTCAGGTCAGGCCAGACTGGAAGACTGGTGGAAAATGTACGTCAGAAGTCCACAAAGGACCATGCTTTTGCTATCATCATCACTGGGGGATTTGAAGTGTAGCAGTAGAAAGCATAGAGTCTGCAATGAATTAGCTAACCGAGGGAAAGAGTGAGCTTTCTCTTCACCTTTAATGGTGAGGTTTTCAGGGGTGGCTTGAGAACGATAGTTCCCCTCCAATAAATTTGTAACGACTCAAACACTTTTTCTATGAAACATTCACAGACAGTTCCAGCTGCATTGTCTAAAATTCTTACCACCAATCCACTTTACTACCATAGATGTGTGTTAGTTCCATTTGATTTCTGTGAATTATCTTGAATGCCATGGACTGTGACAATGGAAAGTGCTTTTACGTGCAATACTGCTAGAATACGCTACTGTAATTTTTCATGCCTACTGCACGAATGCAGCTATAATGTTGTTGTGCAACAGATCTATAAACAAGATATATTAACAAAATTTGACCAGCTTGTCTCTAAACCCTGCTCAACTTCCAATCTACAAAAGTCATATTCCAGCCTGGAATGATTCAGATAGTGAAATATATATATAATCAAGTCAAGTCAAGTCACGTTTACTTATATAGCGCTTTTACAATGCAAATTGTGGCAAAGCAGCTTTACAGTAATAATTGGCAAATAATTTTGGCTACACAGCAGTTCCCAAAGAAAATGGTGTCATTGTCCAGCTTATTCTATATATTATTGATTCATTCCGTTGCAAAGACCAATAGTTATTTGTCTAGTTAATTTATGTATATCAGCACTGGAGAAAACAGTGACGTAATCGTCCGGCTCAGCTCAGTTCGCATACAACGGCGCCAATGCAGGCATACCAAAAACACTGCTGAATATCAAGCAAGTGTCCCCAATCAGCCTGAACACCGGTCTAAAGTTATTATACTATGGGCTATTGAATACTTGAATCTAATTGGTTGATGAACATTCTAAGGAGTGCAATTATTTTCAGGGAAACGCATAAAGTAGTTCCAGCTAAGATTTTTGATATACAAAGACGGTGCACTTGTATTACTAAGTAAAAGAGCCAGTCGCCAATTAGTAAAGTCATTATGTCACTGCAGTTAGAAACTCAGTTTCTATAGAAACAGTCAGTGTTCTTAGATGCACACTGGCATATTGGCTGGTCCAGCCTGAAAAATGCAGTTTTTTGTCATGATTTGAGCGTTTCGAAATTTCATGAGACAGATGTTGTCAGATTTCGTTGGTAATTTCAAATATGCAATTTAATGAACAGCTGGTGAACAGCTTTGAAGAATCTGATGTTCTCCATTTAGTGAGATAGGAGCTGCACTTGCATGATTTAAATAGCTGCCCGACAGGCGTTTCAAAGATAGCCGTAAAGAAAATGTGGAATGCCAGAGTGCTAAAAAACGTGAATTTAACAATAATAACAAACAATGTGTCAACTATGTGTGTCATTTACATGTTGTTTAAACTTTAAAGTTCGACGTGTCATCGACACGTAACCAACACGCAAACAGCACATTGAAAATTGGAAAACAATGCATAGTTACACTGTTGTTTACGTGTTAAAATTCACGTTGTTTGAGCTTCTTGACATTCCATAAGTGAAATGATTTGCCTGAAGGGGACTCTGGTTCCAGGCATGTCTTGACCACATTGCATGTTTTGACCACATTACATGTGTATATCACTTTGCCAAATAATTTCAATTATATCAAAGGTCCATACAGCCTACAACAGCAAAAGAACCAAACCCCACAACGACACTGACCAAGCAAATAAATATAGAAAACAAAAGGATAAAAAACGACATATTGTTTGAGTGTTTTTTGCCACAAAATTACATTTTATTTTGTACATACTCTCTTTCTCCCACTCAAATGCACACACATACAGCATTGACACAGATGCACTGAAACACTGTTGTCAGCACTGCTCTGATGATTTTATCAGTAAAATAGTTTAGAAACTTAAGAACTACATGATATTTCTCACTAGCAAGGTAATAACGGCGTTGTTCTTGAACCAGGTAAACTTACAGTTTCGCTATTAGTTGAGACACTGCTGCCAAAAACTGCTGAGAGATGCACAGACTCATGTAATTCACACTTAATCTCCCCCCCTCTCTCTCTCTCTCTCTCTCTCTCTCTCTCTAACTGCATAAATAAGTGCATTAGTCAATGGCTCAAGCCTCCACTTGCTCTAAAATGGCATTTTGGAATTGGCAACGGAGGGATGGGATGGGATGAGATGCGAAATTAGAAATTAGTCCTACACGCAAGAGCATTATAAGGACAAAACTTGACAAATGTCTTGAATACAACATTCGAGCAACGTCTTAAGGTGTAGTAACCATAGAATAAGCAGAATAATTGACTCTGGTCCATTATTTTCTAATAATTCAACTGCCTGTTGTCAATTATTCCTCACCTATAAACTAGTATGTTTTCTGATGTTGTCAGCAGCCATGAAAAGATCTCTCTTTTCATTGGCATCCTTCCCTGACACATTCATTCCCTCTGGTCAAAAAGGTATTTCCAATCAACACCCTCCTAATACATCCGTTTCATTCATTTATGCTATTTTTATTCATTAGCTTGTGCACGCACTTTTGGCATGCTCACATTCAGTATCTCCCCTTTAGCCATAAGGTGCAGTCACATTTGATCTGCATCCCAGAGCTAATACGTGATGAACATGCTTTATGAGTACAGTGCTAAAGTTTACATCTTTTCCTACTTTGTTGCTACTAGGTTTTGGATGATTCCCTTGTCTGTATAGATTAGAGTATTACAGTATATTGAGATATATTCATAGTCCTCATGTACTATTTTAACCTAGTTTCTCACATAGTGGGGTACAAAAACATCCTCTTCAGAATGAAGTTTTCAGGTGAGCAGAAATACCAAAAGGTTTCATTGAAGGCAGGTGGATGAAGCTCAAGGGTGCCACCTGGTGTATTGGTGTTACAGCAGCAAACTGCATTCCTAAATTTTGAAAATATTTGCCACAGCTGTTCTGCAAAATTCTTGTACTTAATTTCTTGACAAATGCATTAGGAAGTTGTTTATTATAAATATTTTAACTTCATTTCAATGATGGAGTGAATAGCACATTGCAGTAGGGGTTTGCTGGAAATGGTATGAATATGAATCAGACTTCCTGGAGAGCATTAGCTCATGTCTTCCAACAAGACCCTTTCCAAAAGACAAGGAATCACCTTTTCCAGTAATTCTGAGCCACTTTCTCAGGATATAACACTGTTTTTACACTTCTGTTTCGGCTTCTGGACTAGTTGCATGGCATGAGACACATAATCAGGAGATTCCATGAGTGCAGTTTCCGTTTTGAAAAGTATGATTTTAAACATTTTATCAAATAAAGAATGAAAAATATGAAGTATGAATACATAATTAAAGCTCAAATTGTGACTATTTGAATTTTTGAAAAATATGGCTGGAAAAATACCTAATGACATTCTCATGGAAAAGAAGAGGGGGGGGGGGGCATTTTAAAGAAGAGTTATTGTATTTTGTGCATTTGTTTAGAAAAATAGCTATAATACATGTACAAATTTATGCATTTTTTATATAATATTGACCTTTTTTTCCTTGTAGATGATGAGTTGAGCTGCACAGAGAACGGGCAGGTGTACACAAACAGAGACATCTGGAAACCTGAACCATGCCGGATCTGTGTTTGTGACAGCGGGACCATCTTGTGCGATGAGGTGCAATGTGATGAAGTGTCGAACTGTGCAAAGGTAGTAATCCCACCAGGAGAGTGCTGTCCTGTTTGCGACACAACAGATAACACTGGCAATGGCAGACCAGGTGAGGACGAGCACCACAAAAACCTTCAAAACAAATTAAAAATAATAATAATAAAAACCTGTATTGTTTTGAAATGTAAAAATAGGTAAACAGCAACTATTTTTGTCTCTTTCTTTCACTTTTTTTCTTGTCAGCAGGCAGAATTGCTAAGGTGAGCTATTTAGTTACATTCAGCACTACCAATATTCAGTGAATTATTTGAAATATAAATAAGTAATAAAAAATAATAATGTATCGGTCCTATGACTCTGAGATTCACTATTCTTGATTTCAGGGTCAGAAAGGGGAACCCGGTGATGTCCCAATTGTATGTTTGAATAAACATTTACCTTTCATTTGAACACGACGATGGATATATTTGTACAGTCTGTAAATAATACAAACATTCCATCTTGATTTCAGGTTACTGGAATAAGAGGTCGTCCTGGACCAATGGTGAGCTTTCTTTCATTGACTTTTGTCCTGATCACTATGAATAAATAAACAGAAATCAAATGGATCAAATTATGCAATTAAACAGTAAAATAAAGCAGTCCTTTCATGCTGTACTCAAATACAGTGCTTTGTCACATCTAGTGTTCACTTGCTATATATTTTCTGATGTTTGGACACTAGATGGGGACAGAGCACAGCTCCGTGTGTTTCCATATGTCTTTATTTGAATGTATTTTCAAGTAATCATTCTAGTAAATAATGTTGCAACAGTGGTGCAACATGTTACTGGATCAACGTTCCGATCAACCAATCAGATTTGAGAAACAAGTAAACAGTTCATGTCAAGTTTAGGCTTACAACCAGGGTTAGGTGCTTCTATATCGGTGTTATTCATTTCCATCTGATTTTAGGGATAACTTATGGCTAGGGATAGGTTTAGGGGTAGGGATATGGTAAGTATTACATTTTCGGACAGGAATGTTGTTCCAGGATCAACAAAATATGTTCAAAATCTGCATTCATACAGCCAACACTTTATTTGTAAGACTATGACAACAACTTGCATAGGCTAATGCAATACTGTTAATGCTATAAACGCTGTTTTTATTTACCTTAATTATGTTTTTTATATATGTATATAGGGGCCTCCAGGAGCACCAGGGTATAGAGGAGACAGCGGACCGAAAGGTCGACCTGTAAGAAATTGCAAATCAGTTTTGATTAAAGAATGTTGTGTAATATCATTGAAATGTTAAGTTATTTTAGCCTGATTTTAATGTCTCTGGTAGGGTCTCAGAGGTTCCCCAGGATATGATGGAGAGCCTGGTATTCCAGGACAGCCAGGAGAGCCAGGGCCCCCAGGACATACCCCAGGAGTGAGTATTACCACACCGATTTGATTTTAAGTTAAAGGCCAGTTAAAAGTAGGACTAAGACAAAATATAAAGAACGGAGGATCATAAAATACAATAAACAACACAATAATAATAATAAAAAGTACAGCATAACAGTATAAATAATGTCTCTTTTCCTCTGTTACTTAGGGTGAGTTGTCTTCACATATGGCCGGGGGATTTGCTGACAAAACAGGAGCTCAGCATGCTATGATGCCTGGAGTTCGGGTAAGTGGAGATTCTGTAATTAAAACAAAGAAAGAAATATTATAAGAACTTTGGATAAAAGCGTCTGCTAAATGATGAAAAAAAAAAAATGTAAAAAAAAGAATTCATCATATAAGCAGTGCTGGGGGTAACGCATTGCAAGTAACGTGAGTTACATAATCAGATTACTTTTTTCAAGTAACTAGTAAAGCATTACTTTTAAATTTACAACAAAATATCTGAGTTAATTTTTCAAATAAGTAACACAAGTTACTTTGCTTTTCCATTTATTGACTGACTCCAGTCCCCATGTTGAGAGAAATCAAGTTCAGAGGTGTGCTGTAACCATGATGGTTTTTGTAGTTCTATCTAGACTAAGGGCCAGATTTACTAACAGCTTGCGGCAGCGCAAACCCTCTTTTGGCATTAAAAAAACTACTGTTAGGATTCACCAAATACATGCAGTGAAAAATTAGTGCTGAAAAGGCGTGGACACAGTTATTTTGAGTGATTTACTAAGGTTTGCGCTAGTCAATATACTGGTATTTGCGCCATTATTTTCCGCCCAAAAAAATTTCATACACCAGACGCTAATTTACGCTGCTCTTGGTAGATTGCATTGATCATTATGGAAATGATCCGGCTGAGGTTTTTAATTTCCGCATCGTCAGTAGATCACAAGCAGAACTTTCCACTCTCATTGGTGCTTTTTTGGAATTGTGTGTTTATGCTAACTTGCTCTCTTTTGTAAATCTGGCCCTAAATGAGAGCATGCATTTCCTTATCTCACCTGCACAAAAACAATTCAGTGTTCCTCAAAACTGAAATACAAACGACGCAAACCTGCAAGAATAAGTATGTTAAATAATAAACTTTATGTATTTAATATCACTTTATTAACCAATGTTTTTGCCATCGTTGATCCCATCACAAAGCAAAAATAACTTTAGTTAATGACTTGTATTACTTTTTTAGGGAGTAACACAATATAGTAATGCATTATTATAAAAGTAACTTTCCTCAAACTGCATATAAATGAGAAACATTACAAGAACTGTATCATACTTCGAGTTAAAAAGACTAAGTTAGAGTATTTGATTTGTGCCACAGAGCACAGAAAGTGCTGTTTCTGAAGCAGTCTGTGATTGTTCCATTAACAAAGCAATTTTTCAATAGGGCGAGGCTGGAACAAGGGGACCACCTGGGCCAAATGGGTCACCAGTAAGTATTTACTTGATAAGAAATCTATTTTACACATTTCTGGTAAAAAGAACATTGCTTACAGCAGTAGCATATTTTAAGTTTATACAATTTCCTTTAGGGGGCGGCAGGACCACAAGGACCTCCTGGTGATGTTGGAGATCCAGGGCAAATGGTGAGGGAACATGATTATTTGTGTACTGTCTCTGAAGACTTCATAATTTACTGGGGAAGTCTGTCCCACACTCTTTATTTCAGTGCAAACATCAGCCAGGATAAACTCAAAACTGCTGGTTGTTTGCATGCTGCAGTCAATTTTCATGGCTCATTTATTAAAGGGAACCACAACTTTGGCTATTCACATTCTCAAAGAAAAGAAATTGTTGTAGTGGTTTTATACATATACTTAACATTCTTTTCCCACCATTCAGTGCTTTAATTCATCTGGTTATCAGTTTGAAACTTAAAACTGTAATCTTTGGTAATACGTATACTTAGATCACGAAACGTTTTGCAAATGATTTGATATGCGAAATATCCACATAAGCTTGTACTTTATGATGCATAGAAGACATCTGGAACTATACTTTGCAGATTATTTTTAACTAAAGTGACTTAGTAGATAGTTTTGTATTATTTAAGAATTAAATATACAACAATACTGTGACAAAACCAGTTTGTGAGCATGAGATCATGAGAATGAGCTCCATCAGTGCTGCAGATCCACCCTTTATAAATCCCAAAATTACATTACTCTGGTGGTAATACATTTTTTGGTTACTAAACGAGCACCCTTTTTGTACAATGCTTCATCGTTTTTTTTGTTGTAATCATCTTTTGGTAATTACTTTCTGTATTGTATAGGGTGGCTCTGGCCAGAGAGGACCAGAGGGTCCTTCAGGGAAGCCTGGTGAAGATGTGAGTACTCTACGCTGTCATCATGGGCATCCTCAAAACAATGTGGAAAAATTAAGTCGGATCTGAAATGGAATTTTCTGTTGTCACAGGGAGAATCAGGGACTCCAGGAAGTGCAGGAGAAAGGGGATTTCCTGGATCTGCGGTAATATTTGACATCGTTCATTAGCAGCTTTAATCATTGGATTGTGGTTGCATTTACATGTATGTTTAAATAATTTTTGCGCACAGGGAGCAAGAGGATTTCCAGGGACGCCGGGGCCTCCGGGCTTAAAGGGCCACAGAGTGAGTAAATTCTTAATCTATAGGCCTCATTTAAGGTTTAAAAGTCTGACATGCTTACAGTGCGGTCTAAAATTCAGACTTTATATTAAAATGAACCTTTTTGAAAAACACAAAATAATGAATACAAAATATTTATGATTCTACAGGTCACTAATAAGCCAATTTAGTGACCATGTGACCTCATTTTGTATTAAATTGGAAAAGAATACTAACTAGTAGCATTGTTATTAGTCTCAGATTTTTGAATCTCACTGATTTACATGCTCTTTCAATATCACATTCCACTTTATGTCAAGTGTGGGAATCTCACTCTCTTGGTCTGCAGATTAAATATCGAGTTCACATGAATTTTCAAAGCATCATTGTTTTGGAATTGCTTACAGATCATCCATCATGCCATCATTTTTGTCTTGAGTGCTTACGCCACATGAATCACCCGAAAGCCAGCCAAGAAACGAAATCAGATTTCACTCACAGAATGTTAAAAAAATTGTCATGTTTGAAAATCAGTAATTGCAGCTTATTTTACAAAAGCACCAATCAACTATTCAGCACAAACTTCCCTTGGTTGAAAAAACAAAAACAAACAATTTATATAAATACGAATGATTTTCTAGTTACCAGTTCAAAATTTGATTTCTATTGTTTATTTTAGGTGGAGTCTACCAAAATAATAATCCTGTTATTTCCTTTCATAATTCAGGGGCATCAAGGTCTAGAGGGTGTTAAAGGAGAACGTGGAGCTCTGGGATCAAAGGTTCGCTTCATTATTAAGTAGCCACATATAGACCTTAACCGTTAATACTGACGAAGCTTTAAAAGAGTATTTGAGTATCTCATAGTTGTCTGTTTATACACACACATACTAAATGTGATTTTATTAACCATTTCATCAACCGTTTCCAAGTACATTTACATCAAATATTATATTATTTATTATTATTTTAGGGTGAATCTGGTGGACCTGGTTCAATGGGTGCCCCTGGTCCTATGGTAAGAAGACAGCAACACAATACAATGCGAACTAAAATCATTATTGATGTGAACCTAGTAAATAAAAACAGATGATCTTCATACTTACATTGCCACAAATGCATCTAGCCTTATTTCCAATAAAATTAAAATAGCCTATTGCTAAATGCAGGGTCCCAGGGGAATGCCAGGAGAAAGAGGACGCCCAGGCCCTAGTGGCACACCGGTGAGGGCAAAAACATTAAGAGTGATAGCATTCTTCAGATGATTTTAATCAAAGCTGTATTGATTTTGTTATCATTCTTAACACTTCTTTTTTTTCAGGGGATGCGTGGTGCTCAAGGAAATGTTGGAAAGCCAGGTCCAATGGTAAGAGATTTTAATCAACCAAAAGATAGTGTGAAATACCAAGCAACTGCAAACCTCGTGATGCTAATCTGTAACCGTTTAATTGTTTTAAGGGTCCTTTGGGAATTAGTGGTGCCCCGGGGTATCCTGGCGGTCCAGGCATGAAGGTTGGCAATAAGAATCTATACATATGTTTTGCATAATTTATTAAGTATATAGCTACCAATAATACCTTTTACATGTTTTATTATAAAATGTAGTAGTTCAGTTGAACATCAAAGCTACTTACATCATTTTTAAATCTATTAAAAAGGAATTTAAATGCTTTACAGGGTCAACCAGGACCTACAGGTGTGAGGGGACCAGAGGGACCACAGGGACAGAGAGGAGAGACGGGACATCTAGGCAGACCTGGGCCAATTGGACTACAAGTATGTTTGTGATACTCATTTTGTACACCAGTACACGATCGCAAATCCTGAGTCAATTATTTAATCATCTGCAGTGCAAATTAAACATGATTCTGAATTTTTCAGGGGCCTATGGGCACTGATGGTGGTCCAGGTTCCAAAGGGCCAGTGGTATGTTATAATGTTAAAATATTTCAATTTTCATTGGATTACGAATACAGCAACACAATACAATGCAAACTAAAATCATTATTGATGTGAACTTAGTAAATAAAAACAGATGATCTTCATACTAACAAAATATACTTATCTCCAGGGAGCTGCTGGTCCTCAGGGTCCTGTTGGTCTGCTTGGTCCAACTGGCCCACCAGGACCTCAGGGAAGCACTGGACAGCCTGGGATCAAAGGTCAATTGGTAAGACATTCTTCATTCGTGTTGTGGCATATTTCTTTCATAGACTTAAGACTTTTGTGTTCATATAAACATAAAACATCATTAAATGTATATATATGTATGCGGTATTTGTGCCCTAAAAAGTGTCTCTGGAAACTAATAATTTAAAAACTGATCTCCAATCAGCCTTTTGTTTTGTGCTTAGGGAGATTTAGGTGTTCCTGGATTTAAAGGAGAGGCTGGGCCTAAAGGAGAACCTGTAAGTTTTGATTGAATAATTCTGTAAACCTATACATACTTTTAATTTTTCAACTTAAACGTGAAGTATATGCAATTTATGCACCACCTCATCACAAATGTATTTGCACAAAAAATTTCTAACCGGTAAAAAAAACAGAAGATGTATTTACTATTGTCATAGGGTCCACCAGGATCACAGGGAGTAATTGGACCTCAGGGAGAGGAGGGAAAACGTGGACCTAGAGGAGATCCTGGTTCCGTTGGCCCTCTCGGACCTGTTGGTGAGAGAGTGAGTCTAGTTTTCCTTATATTGCATTTGCTACAGCAAACTGACGTGAATGTAATTGCGAAATCAACTTAATTTTTCATCGGGTCTTTATTGTCTAATTTAGGGACCACCTGGAAACCGAGGTTTCCCTGGTCCAGATGGCTTACAGGGTCCAAAGGTAATAAGAGAGTTAAGATAAATACAAAGTATTAACTAGTATAGAATATAGAATATAATTAGCTGAATACTGAAATAATACTATTTATACTCATCTAAGGGTGCACAAGGTGACCGTGGAATTACAGGAACCTCTGGCCCTAAAGGCTCTACTGGAGATCCAGGAAGAACAGGTGAACCAGGTCTACCAGGCGCAAGAGTAAGTGAAATATGTCACGCCTTGTATCGTTATCATAGAAGAGTTGGCTCCTTCTTCAAATACAGCTCTAATTAATTTTTTGCATCCTCTTTTTATCAGGGTTTGACAGGGACACCTGGAGTTCAGGGTGCCGAAGGAAAGCCAGGACCACTGGTACATTTATCTGATGTTTTCCATTGATGACTGGAATAAGTTATCCACATTTTTAACAGCAAATAAAGAAATGTTTCTATTCACTTTTCTACAGGGTGCTCCAGGTGAGGACGGGCGGCCAGGGCCTGCAGGGTCAACTGGAACAAGAGGCCCTCCTGGAACTATGGGACCTATCGGCCCAAAGGGTTTTAGCGTGAGTGGAATTTTTATACATATATTAATTGATTGCTTACAAGTACAACGTTTATAATTGTAACTATAATTTAGGGGGATCCAGGAAAGGCAGGTGAGCAGGGATCTGCAGGAGTTCCTGGGCAGAGGGTGAGTAACAGCAGTTACATGTATTAAATCAAATTGCCCGCTGTAATTACTGGTGCTTGCTCAGGCTAGAATTATTAATACAGCTGCTCATAGTTTGTTAATGCTAAAAAAATAAATAAAACACAAAGCATTAAACATGAGTGGATGACTGTACTACAGACTTTCTGGACAAACATATTATAGTCAAATAAATCTTACAGAATTACTTTAGACTTTGTTACACCCAAGCGACTGCATAGCAACATGCCAAAATCAAAACAAAAAAACACCTTAGAACATCGTAACAACCTCATTGCAAGGCCCTGGTGGTGGCAGCACTGTAACATAAGAGCAGCTAATTTTCCACTAACATTTTCTTCACAAAATATAAATCGTGGGTAACAATTCTCATTTTTGACTACTTGCATATTGGTTAGGGTTAGGGTTTTTAGTTTATTAGTTCTTATAAAGCACATATTCAGGCCTTATCCTGCATGAACATTCTTCACCCCTTAATCCTACCAATACCAAAACTTAAACGATATAACAAGTATCTTACTAACTATTAATAAGCAGGAAATTAGGAGTTTATAAAGGCAAAAGTCGTAGATAATAGTGAATGTGTTCCCCATACTAAAGTGTTACCAAATCTTGTTCTAAATAAAATTTAGCTGTACCCTTCAACTTTGACTTTTTTTTTTTGTAGGGCCCACCTGGGAAAGATGGAGAAGTAGGCCCAGCTGGACCACCAGGCCCACATGTAAGTGTGCTATTTTGTCTCTTCATTATATTTACAATTAGAAAAGTACAATTAGAGTGCAATCTATTATTTTATTTCATCATTTTTAGGGTCCAGCGGGTGAAAGAGGTGAACAGGGACCTCCCGGAATGAATGGTTTCCAGGTGCTTGATTATAGACTATTTAATCATTCAAAATTATTCTTTTCTTTCATGTATTTAGCTATTTTGTAATATCTCCTTACCCATTTCTCAGGGTTTGCCGGGACCAGCAGGTGCTCCTGGAGAGGGAGGAAAACCTGGTGATCAGGTACAGTTAGTTCAAAACACATAAAGCAACAAATTCTTGACAAAATGGCAGAAAACAGTGCTTATTATCTCTCTTCCTCCTTTCAAGGGTATCCCTGGTGAGGGCGGCCCTGTAGGCCAAATTGGGCCAAGGGTGAGTTCTAGTTTTACCTGTCGCTTCTGTAAACACACATGATGTCAAGACGTGTCTTTAATGGTCACTCTGTTCATTTAACAGGGTGAACGTGGAATTCCAGGAGAGAGAGGAGAGCTGGGATCTGCTGGTCTGCCTGGAGCCAAAGGTATCCCAGGAGCACCTGGCTCTGATGGCCCAAAGGTAGAACTAAATAGTTATTTAAGTGTTTATTATTAGTGATGAGATTTTATTAGGTTAAAGTATTTCAAGTGTCTGTTTTAACAATCTAAGGCATGCGTCAAAATTATTTTCTGTGGTGATCAGCAATATCCCTGATTGTTGATGGAGCTTACTGTATACTGAAAACAGAATACACCTTTACAAATAAGCACACTTCATCAGTTTTACTATGCAGGTGAATTTATATAATTATAATCCTGACATCTGTTATTAAGATAAGATTTGTTTTTAATGCTTTAAAATGCTAATTCATCATTCTATTGAATTTTTGTAGGGTAGCCCTGGGCCTGCTGGTATGTTGGGTGATCTAGGCCCTCCTGGTCTGCAGGGAATGCCAGGTGAAAGAGGGATCTCTGGCCCACCTGGTCCAAAAGGAGATAGAGTAAGTAGGAATGCAATTGGATTTGTACGTAGATATTTGCATATTGTCATTTTTAAATAAACCTTTTCCCACACATTTAGGGAGCCATTGGTGAGAAAGGATCAGAAGGCACTCCAGGAAGTGATGGTGCCAGGGTAATTATCATGTATTTTCCCATTTATAAAACATCTTAATTGAGCTGTTGGATTGCAAGACATTCTGATAGTACCATTAGCCTATTCAGACTATTCCTATTTATGTGTAATTTTGATAATCAGCAACTAGTTGAGAACCACTGTCTTAATTTATCTCTCTGTGATTTTCATATTTGATAGACACATTTTAAGACTTACAAGATGAAAGCATAAATCTCAATAAGAAGCTGTAACAAAATTTCATGTTAGGAACTGAACAGAGAATGACCTGTACAAGACTTGTTGAAGCAGGCCCGATCACAGACGCACAAACGAAATGATTCTTTATAACTCATGCTTGATATACACGAAAGGATAATCTCATACTGACGTTTTGCCTTTCTCATATATGTAGGGCTTGACAGGCCCAGTTGGCCCTGCAGGACCCGCTGGCCCAAGTGGTGAAAAGGTACAAAGTATCATATTATTGTCTATATTTTATTGTAATATTGTTTTCTTTTATGGACTACATAATACTAACACGGTGTTTTAACAGGGAGAACCAGGCCCTAAGGGACCACCCGGACCTCAAGGATCAAGAGCAATGCCAGTGAGTTGATATTTGACACTCAAATACAAAAGATAACCATCTTTCAAATTAGCTGAATGTATATGATTTATTTACAAATATTTGTTCTAAAACCAAGGGATCTCGTGGTGAACCTGGGCCAATAGGTGCTGTAGGCTTTGCTGGACCACCTGTAAGTAGAAATTTTAAAATCTGACTCGAAATCGAGAAAACTCACGATTGTTTGATATTGTATGCACTAAGCTTTTTTCAGATCAATGAGTAAACCAGTTCTGAACATGGTTATCTTTCAAAACAACAGGGTCTTGATGGTCAGCCTGGTGTGAAAGGACCACCAGGGGAGCCTGGACAAAAGGGGGATGCTGGATCTCCTGGCCCTCAAGGGTTGGCTGGTCCTCCAGGTCCACAGGTGATTAAAAAAAACTTGCATGGAAATGTTTTTTAGAAGATGCTATGAAGATGCTAGTAAATTAATAATCTCTCTCTAATATGTGTGACCACAGGGCAAAATTGGTGTGGCTGGACCAAAGGGTGGTAGAGGAACACAGGGGGCACCCGTAAGTGTAGATGTGATAATTACTGTATCGTGTTTTTGAATGACTAGTCAGCTAACCTACCTCATACTGTTTAGGGCCCAACAGGTTTCCCTGGATCTGCTGGAAGAGTGGGCCCACCTGGTCCAACGGTATGTTGCACAGACTACAGAGGATTACAGTTACAAATCAGAATTGAAGAAAACTCAAAACATATTTCAAACCCTTAAGAATTTGTTTTCTTAGGGTCCTCTTGGAGAGCCAGGTCCAATTGGTATTCCTGGAAAAGAAGGTCCAGCTGGTCTTCGAGGAGACCATGGACCCCCAGGACGGCAGGGAGAGAGAGGCCCCCCTGGGCCTACTGGAGGCCCTGGAGACAAAGGAGATTCTGGAGAAGATGGACCACCGGTAAGGACACCAGACGTTTCTCAACTGAAATAATGTATATACAAGAACCAGAATCTTAACAGTTATTTCCATTAGGGACCTGATGGTCCACCTGGTCCTGCTGGAACAATGGGCCAAAGAGGAATTGTAGGCCTTCCTGGTCAAAGAGCAGATCGTGGAATGGCGGGACTCCCTGGACCAGCTGTTAGTATCGATTAAAAAACATTCAAAAATATATATATATATATATATAAAAATGGCAAGTTGTTACATGACAAAATATTAAAATACTAAATGCATATTGAATAGAAATTGAGCTTTGCCTCAGGTAATAGTTTACTGTTCTCTATGGTGTACATAGTAAATGATATCCTCTAATCTGTTTTCTCACGATTGTCTCATGTAGGGTCCTCCAGGAAAACAGGGCACATCAGGAGGCCCAGGAGACAAAGGACCTCCTGGCCCAGTTGGGGTGCCTGGCGCTAATGGACCTCGGGGGGATCCTGGACCTGATGTAAATAAATTTTAATAAAATTGTTATAGAAATACATTTGTAATGAAAAGAATTACTTGGCACTGTAAATAAATGTACCACTTTTTTTAACACAATGGTAATGCAAATTTTGATCATTAGGGACCCGCTGGATCTGATGGCCCACCAGGAAAGGAAGGTGTCATAGGAACCCAGGTGAGCCATGACACATGTCTAAATCTTTAATTCAAGCTGTTTGTGCCAATCTTACAGAGTTGATTCATTTTAAAAGGGTGATCGAGGAGATCCAGGCCCAGAGGGTTTGATTGGATCTGTAGGACAACCTGGTTCTCCTGGTCCTGTCGGTGCAACTGGAGGCATTGGAAAGAGAGGAGAGTCTGTACGTAGTATCTAATGTATACTAGAAGGGCATCTCTAAAGCATTCTGGCTTACACTTCTTCATTTTTTTTGTCAGGGTTCAAAAGGACCCTCTGGCCCTCCAGGTCCTGCTGGAAAACGAGGACTCACCGTAAGAAAATCTATTAAATAACACAACATGGTATAATTAAAAAGGTTTTATTGACCATGAAGTTGCTGATAAAACCACACCACAGCTGCTAGTTCAATTGCAACTATCTATTTAAGGGACCGCAAGGACCAAGAGGGGATAAGGGAGATTTGGGTGACCATGGAGAAAGAGGACAGAAGGGTCACAGAGGATTTGCCGGCTTACAAGGTCTTCCTGGACCACCTGTAAGTTATAATAAACAGAAAGGTTTTTCAAAGCATCATATGCACCCAGTCTACAAGTAATTGAATATATAATAATATCAAGCAATATAATATCAGAGAAGCTTTTTCACCATCATAACCTTTTATATTTACTTAATTTTTAGGGCACAACTGGAGAACAGGGAGCCCCAGGCATTGTTGGTCCAAGTGGACAAAGGGTAAGGATTCAACTTGTTTAATGTGAGTGATTCACAACTAGTCAAAAGGTGATTGATCTCAATGAAATAATTTGCCACAGGGACCTCCCGGGCCTTCTGGGCCACCTGGAAAGGAAGGGTACATTGGACAGACTGGACCTATGGGACCTCCTGGTTCAAGAGGGTCTGGTGGAGATATTGGTCCAGAGGCAAGTTAAACATTCATCCCATCTCATATAGTATTAAAACTTAGATTCCTACTTATTTTTGTCATCATGCTTAGGGACCTCCTGGAGAACCTGGCCCACCTGGCCCTCCTGGATCTCCTGGACCTCCCACTGCGGCTATGGAAGACTTTTTCGGTGGGCCTCAAGATTATGATGCTGGTCCTCCTCCCCCAGAGTTCAATGAGGATGAGGCTCTTCCCAAGAGTAACTCTACAACCATGTTCCAGGCTGATCCTGGAGTTCAGGCTACTTTGAAGGCTCTGAGCAGCCAGATTGATAGCATGCGTAGCCCTGACGGTAGTAGAAAGCATCCTGCCAGAACTTGTGAGGACTTGAAACAATGCTACCCTCAAAAAAAGAGTGGTAAGTTAATAGTATATACCATGTTTCATATACCAACTGAAACATTAAGTTGCCTCTTGCAAGTTTTACAACAGTTTCCAAATGAGTGCTAAAACCACCTTCATTTTTATCTGAAACTTAATGTAAATCTGGTATTATTTCATAGCATTGGTTATAGGTATCATGGCACTTCTGAACTGAAATCTCCAGTCAGTGGCACTGAAAGGTTAATGCTCTATCGTATATGAAAATAAACCTAAAATTAGTCTTAACAAAATTGTTAGATAAAAATTAATTTGCTGAAGCAACCTTGCCATTTGAGCTCTTTTATATTGGCTTGTGTTTCACAAAACTTGACTCGAGTTCTGCACACATGAAGCTGGGCTGCGTTCCTCAAAAGCATCGTAATCCTAAATCGATCATAGGAACGATTGCTGGCAATTGTTTTACGATCAACTTAGGCTTACGATGCTTTTGGGAAACACAACCTTGGTTATGTAATGAAAACATCAATGTATTAGTTTATGATACACTATGGGAAATGTGGCAATATGGTAAATTTGAGATCAAAACATATTAAGTGCAAGGAACCACACGAAAATGCCTTTAACAATCAATCTGCCTCTGTAAACATTATTTGTGTGAACAGAAGTAAAAACTTGATGTTTTACTCCCACCCGTGGTCATTTAAGCTGTATGTATAGGTACGTTTTTGGAGTTTTGCAAAAAAGAAAAAAAAAAATGTAGGCAGAGGCAGGTTTTTTTTTCCCCAATGAACCTAGGTTGACTCATACGGTTACATTGAATTACATTTTGACACTTGCCGTTTTTACAATATGTTTGTAAAACATCCTCATTGCTGCTTTACATCATTATAGTTACTTTGAATAAGAATCAAAACTATCGTCATCTCTACATCACAGGTGAATACTGGGTGGATCCAAACCAGGGAAGCGCAGAGGACGCCATTAAAGTTAATTGCAATATGGACACTGGCGAGACATGCATCTCCGCAATCCCCTCCAGCATCCCCCGGAAGTCATGGTGGAGTTCCCCAGGAAGTAAACCTGTGTGGTTTGGAGCCAACATGAATGGAGGAACATATGTAAGCATATTTAGCTCTCATCTGAAAATCGTGTTGTTTAATCATGTAAATTGCGTGCACTCAATTAGTGCTATAGTATTTAGAATACAAGATGTGGCAAGAAGTAATAGGATTATCCATCACATAAAACTGTTTGTGCCTGTTATTTATTTATTTTTGTGTTTGTGAAGTTCACTTACGGGAACAAAGACCAGCCAGCCAACACTGTCACAGTCCAGATGACTTTCATCCGTCTGCTCTCCAAAGAGGCTTCGCAAACTATCACTTACCACTGCAAGAACACTGTGGGCTACAAGGACGAATCAACTGGAAACCTCAAGAAAGCAGTCATCCTCAAAGCTTCTAATGATCTAGAGCTCAAAGCTGAGGGAAATAACCGCTTTAGATACACTGTCCTTGAGGACAGCTGCTCAGTAAGTACACTGCAGAACATCATTTGTATAAAGACATAAGCCCTTTTTCAAAACCTAGTAAGCTGTTTTGCTCTCTACTGCCTACATTTTCTAAGGCAGCCAGACTCAAAATAGAACCTCATAAGTGAGGACTGGATTTAGAAAGCTCTGCTCTATGCATCAACACAAATAGCACTGGTTTATTTTAGCATGTTGCTAAGCTAGCAAAACATTACTAAGTGTTGGAGGTAACACATTACAAATAACACAAGTTAGTTAATCAGATTACTTTATGTATTTAATCTCACTTTATTAACCAATATCTTGCTGCTGACCTTCAGTGGTTCAATTCAATAAGCAAAAATGATAAACATCACATGTTTAATTTTTTCAGCCGTGCAGAATGGGAGCACAGCTGAAAAAAGTAACAATGCATTACTTTCCATAAAAATTAACACAATTGACCCTTTGCAAAGACCCGCCCCCTTCAGTTACTGTTGCTATGTCCGACAAGCCATACACTCTCCCGCCACACATCATGTTCTCACGCCGTGAAAAATACATTGCGGAGCAAATGGGTATCAAATAAACATGAATGGACATCAGAAGGAATGTTGTTTCAAGCGCGGAAAGACGTGAGTACACATTATTTTTCAAGTTCAAGTTCACCAACGTTAATCTACTAACTCAACTGACTGCTTTGTCAAACAAAATGGCGCATTCGGGGTTATGATTGGTTAGATCGCCTGTCAATCAAACTGCCGGCGAAGGGTCAATTAGTTACTTTTTGAGGGAGTAACTTCCCCCAACACTCATTACAGTCTTCTCTATTAAGGAAGTAATGCTGTCTTAGAATTTGTCCAAAATTAGGTATCTTACCTTCGAGAACAGCTTATATTGGGGACAACCTGTATGTAGACAGATTTCTAGGTTTTGGAACAGAGCCATGGAAAAAAACAAGTTTGAGTCAGATTTAAAACACATGCACATACAGTATCAGCACTACAGTTCACAAGATACCTTATAACATTACCAGTGCCCCCATACAAACCTAAATGAATGTATTTCTCTTCACAGCAAGCAAATGGTAAGTGGGGCAAGACAGTGTTTGAATACAGGACCCAGAAAACAGCGAGACTACCTATTGTGGATATTGCACCTGTGGACATTGGAGGTTCAGACCAGGAGTTTGGTATTGATATTGGGCCTGTGTGCTTCTTGTAAATCAAGGAGTAGAGATGCATTGAAGAGAATCCAGAGACTCTTAAAGTGACTGCTGACGAGATCAGCCTTGTACATACAGAGCGTTGGACTTTTCTGGCCCTTTAGCGAGATATTTATTGTGCCTTCCAAGCATTTCAAGAAAACAACCGCTCCACAAGGTTTTGACAGAATTTTCCCTTAAAAAATAAAAGAAATTCAATTTAACTGAATTTTTATTCAACAAGACTATCCATCAACTGCTGTTTTAAATTGACATGGCCATTGCAAGTAATAGAGTAATGATTCTACACACTGTACCAACACTAGTTGCAATTAAAATGATCTGGATTTGCCTGTTTTCACTACAGTATGTTTTTATTTTTATTTTGTATTATTATTTTTACAAACAAAAATGGTGCTATAGAGGAAGTTTGCGTTCAGTTGAGTATTTTTTGACTCCTAAAACTGTACTCTTGTACATTCACCCTGTAATTACTTTCGAACCGAATTTACTATTAAAGATGAAAACATTTATTCATTAGTGCAAGCTACCTCGTTTCTATAAACTTGCGAAAGCTGACAACAGACTTGCTGTACGTGAATTCTGATAAGGAGCTGTACGACTGGTTGTATTTCTCTCATCAAAAGGTACACAGCAGCGTAAGGAAATGCAAATAAAACTGAATGCATCGGAGACGAATTGTTAAAAGGTGCATTGTTATTTCTCTTTCCCAAAATGAAAGTCAAGTATACCACAAGTGCAATGCAGGTGTTATATTTTGCCTCTAGTGATCTAAAAGTAGCCCTTGCATTAGTTTTAGGTTTTGTAAAGATAAAAGGCACAATGTAGTAAAATGCTGGAGCAGTTAAATAAAAGTCACAATTTTTATGATGTCATATTTTCTAAAGCATGCAGGTATATCTATCATTCTTGCGCTTTTTCTTCTTTTATTATTATTTTATCCTATTTTAGAACTCTTTTTAAGCCATTTGGTATGGCTTTGGAGCTAATCTCATGTATTTGCTTTGCAAATTAAACATATGCTCAGTACCATTTACCATTTTATTGAATCAATCCAAATTTTTCTTCCTCTTTTTTTCTTGACTTTTGAAGATGCTTGTTTCTTTCCTCACCTTTTAAGCATGAAATATATTTTTAATGAATAAAAATGTAAGATATTGCTTTGCTTCGTTATAAGTTGCTAGAGTGATTTATTTATGCGATTTTGTTAAAACTGTCAGAATATTTTTGCTTTTTATTTTTGCTTTGAGTAACTAAGACATGGCAGGGATAATACTAGTTTATTTTTCTCTTTTTCTGTATGTAAAATCATATGATCAGAACCATAAATGTGTAGGATCACGAGGACTACTTTGTTAAATTAGAACCATAAAAAAATGGGTATTTAATTAACAGGAAGTGTGCTTTTATGAATCCTGTGTGAATGTTATTATGCCTTGTATATGCTCTTCAGACAGACTTTCTACAGGTTTCTGCACTGATTGAAATATCTTGGTGCAGGAAGACTATAAACGGAAAAACGCTTTTGTTGAACATTCGAAGGATGGGAAAGAGCAGTTTACCAGAGCGTCGATTCGAGAAGAATGAAGATATGGTGCTTAAGACACACTTATGAACAGCACACAGAATATTACATAACTGAGCCAAATTACATTTTGAAATTGAAAAAAAATATATAATAGGGTGGAAAACATAACATTTTAAGCTTTTATACTAATTTTAAGAGTATATTTAAAACACAAACCAAAAAAAAAGTGTGCTGAAAATTAATGGTACTCAAGTATATAATGATTATTTTACTGTAATATTACAATTTCTTTCTGTATTTTCAATACTTTATCTTACACTTGAAATAATTTTTTTTAACGCATGTGAGTGACGATTTGTTGAGCCACCAAAATAAATAAAAAAAACAAATCATACAGAGTCTCTTCTTTAATGCAGGTAAAGGTTTAAGAAAGACGTGTTACAAAACAACTTACACAGAGAATATGTACCGTTTTCTTTTAATGACTACAACAGCAAAGGCTAAAATATTGCTTACAAACTGAATGAACAATAATACATAAACAGAGCTCTTCCAAAGTGCTTCCTTGTGCAAGAGTGTACTAAAATATGTAATATAAAATTAAACTGCAATACATGTTAATGTGGAAATAGCCCAGTCTTGCAATTTATGGCACTGCTGTTCAGTTAAAAAATACTGTATTTTAATGGATCCACTGCTATAAACAAAAACAATATCATAATTTTACATATGATCTGATAAAAAAAGAAGTGTGGTTATGATGTACAGTAACATTAAATGTTAAATACAGTTATAAAACAATGTAAAGGGAACTCACTATAATGATTTTATGAGCTGTTTGTATGTGTAACACAAGCTTAAAGAATTTAAGTTTGATAACGGTTATGAAACTTTGACAGACTGTGCAGTTGGACATACTTTCTACATCCTTCATTGCCTGTACAAGCAAGGGGTGTTAAAACTACATTACTAGTTCTTTTTTTTTTAGTTCTTACAAAAATAGTGATCTACTGCTTCTGATTTTTCAATATACTTTTTGTAAACCAAATTCAAAATGAAAATACATAAAAAAACGTAAGATAAGACATTGACATCTTGACTGTAAACCCGAGTTTGGCACTTTAATACAAATGGTTTAACATGAAAGTGACAAAACTTTCTTCTTGGCATCAGCAACGACCTTCTAGTGGATCAAGGGAAAAGACAGTGCCCTCTACTGTTAGTCCCATTTTGAACCCCTCCTAAAAAGGAAAAACAACAGGAAAAAACAAGCTCCATTAGTATTACTTCTAAACATCCCACAACCCCTCTAAAACACCCACACTATACGCAAACATTTATACAAATCTTGGAAGTGAAAAGGCTTTTTAAAGCAGGGTAAAAGGAAGATGAAAATGACACAGGGCTGTAAATAATTGATCTTAGAAATATTTACAGGGATAGTTCACATTTAAAAAAATTGCCAACATTTTTTTTGAAACCTGTGTGATTTTCTTCATCCCAAGGAACACAAAAGGAGACGTTTAGCAGAATATTGACTGCTTTTTTCCCCCCATACATTGAAAGTGAATGGTGACCGTCACGCTTCAGTGATAAAAAGAATAATAAAAGATATTCAAAGTTTCATGAGACAGCAGAATGACATGTAGCCCATTCCAAAGCTCTCAAATTTCTTTTGTTTGGCAATGATATCAAACATATTATCGAGATTTTATGTTGAATCAGTGATCAAAAATTTGTTTTATACCTCACAAAATTACTCTATGGCTTGGAATAGAGACTTATATTGGACACTAAACTACGCACACAGTTTATGTAAAGTAGTCAACATTTACTTTCAATGTATGGAAAAGAGTGAGTGAGAGAAATCGACATCGAATTTTCTCGAATTTCGATTTTTGGATGAACAATCCCTTTAAAACAGGTAAGCATGCCAACTTACACCTCAAATAAATCAAACTGTCTTAAAATACAAACCATCTTTGCCGCTGCAAGCAGAAAGAGAGCAAAGAGACGGAAAAGTGAGGTTGTTAGTAGAGCAAAACCGGCAAATGATATAAATGTTTCATGTAACTGCTCTGTATGCAAGATTTCCTGCATGTTAGTCTATTTAAATCAGGTTCAAAGCATACTTAACAAAAAGCACACTTTGCACTTCTCTTGAAAGTTTTTCATCCAAATATAGCACTCCCAAGACAAATCCAAAATGAACAAAATTTTATGAAATCATCCTACTGGGCCTTTCTTCACAGCTGCAGCAGTGCCTACCGTCAGCTCCATTAGCTGCTCATTCACACCAGTCCTTTTGCTAATAATTCACAGACATGCAGTCACCTGCATCTCATCCAGCTTTGACTGGATGTCAGGAGGAAAGTCAGCTGCCCCGCAGGTGAATGGGTCAAATGGCTCTGCACCAAACACGTCTCTCCCTGAAGAAGAAGAGGCCAGTCTTTTTTCCTTCATTTTACAGGCCACTGAAGCTAACTTCTATAATATATGAAAGCAAAAGGACTGCCTACACAACCTGACCTTATGGTCGAATGAGCCAACATTTCTCAACTTTTGGTAAAGTAAAAGAGACAACTTACTAATCTCTGTAGGCCTGGCTGGGGGTGGAGGGGCTGAGCCATTACTCGCTGGTAATGGGACCAATGGGGTCATTGGAGAAAATGGAACCATGTCAAATATGTCAGTGGGAGTCTTCGAGGACATGCTGTTTCCCTGCAAAAATGGGTGAGGTTGATGAGCATTCTGAAGAATAACTTATTTGAAAACCCTTTTCATCTGTTTAAACATAAGAATAAAGTGGTGCATATTAAAGAGTATATAAAATCAAAACAGACCATATTCAATCAATCAATCAATCAATCAATCAATCAATCAACCAATGAACAAAGAAACAAATAAAAAAAATCCACTTGTTAACAAACATTACTTCTTCGCTGACATTACAAATTCCTCTCACTTTCTTTTCATTTGGAAGCTTGTTTCTGCCACGGAATGAAAAAAAAGTGATAGATAATTGACTTTTTATTTCACAATTGTGAAAATAAACTCACAGTTGCAAGTTTTGTCAGAATTAAGAGCAATAAACTCAATTGCCTGTAATAAAGTGAGAATTGCGGAACATAAACTCGCAATTGCGAGAAATACAGTCGGAATTCTGAGATATTAACTCGCAATTCAGACTTTTTTCCTCGCAATTCTGACTTTTTTTTTCTTGAAACTGAGTTCATATCTAGTAATTCTGACTTCTCTCAGAATTATATGTAAACTTTCAATTATGAGTTATAAAGTCCAATTCTGATGAAAAATTTTGCAGAATTGATAGTATATCTTATAATTCTCACTATTCCTTTAAACAACACACAATTGTGACTTTATACCTTGCAATTCTGACTTTATAACTCGCAACTGTGAATTTATATCACACAATTCTAAGAAAAAAGGTCAGAATTGCGAGTTTATATCATGCAATACTGACTTCTTGCTCTCAAAATTGCGTAATATAAACTCACAATTATTCAGTGGCGTAGACAAGCTTCCATATTTTCATGCTCCAATCAAATCCCAAATTATAAATTCACATTTTTTGCATGCTAAAATTAATGATTTATAGAAGTAAAACGGGTCATTCATTACCACTTACGGCTGGTTCACACTGCCCCAGACAAATGCCAACAGGGTGAACACACTAATCCAACAACACCCAACAACCGCTGGAATTTAGTGTTGGCATTTGTTGGGGCTGTGTGAACTAGCCTTTAAAATCTGAGGGTAAAACTTCTAAGCTTAGCAAAAAAAAAAAAAAACCCAAAAAACACTGAAACCAACAACCAAGACCACAAACAGAGAAAGAGTAAACAGAAAAGTGCTTAACAGGAGGGCGAGGAACACAGGCTCCACTGGGAGGCTTTGACAGAGCTGGTTTAGCAGGTGGAGGAGTCAGAAGACCAGCAGAAAGGTTAGAGTCAGGTGAGCTCATTGGCGTTAGTGTAACAGAAGAGATTTCGAGACAAGAGAACGAGGTCACGTTGTGACACCAGAAGAGAGATGAGGGTCTCTGAAGCATATAGGCCTCATTAGAAGAGTTAATGTGAAGAAGCTGTGGAAAGATCAGAACTAGTCAGCGCTGGAGATTAGTTTTCCTGCTGGGATTTTTCTTAAAAAAAAAACTAAAAAAAAAACAGAAAAGTTCATGAGTTTAGAAAATGTCTTCAGGCATAGCTGATGTCTGTTTTATATGCAGCTAATTAACAGAATGGTGAACGGCAATTAGGAGCACTCTACTGACAGGAAGTGCTTACAGGAGGAACTTGAGCAATCATCAGCTGTTCCTCCAAGACTTGCAACTGCTTCTTCAACTCAGAATTTTCAGCTTCAAGATCTTGAATCTATAAAAACAGATATTGATTTGTCACACACAAGCGGTCCTACAGTATTTGAGTCGTTGAGTAAAAGCAGTTCTTTAACTGTTAATCGAGCTCACTCTTTTCTGCAGGCCGCCTATCTGTTTCCTTGTCTCTACGTCTTTTCCCCCGGACTCTAGAAACTTCTTGTAAGCCAAGTCAAATGCTTGGCCGATGGTCAGTGTTATCTCTTCTGCCTGGAATCGACAGATAAATTACAAATGTACATCATCAGCAGTGTCTTGTTCAGCCACATCCATTTATCCATTTAAATAAAAGTTATTTGAATACAGTTATACAATTAATATATAATTTATAAATATGTAAAAGTGACAATCATTTCATTAAAAAGAATGAGGACTATTATTATCATATTATCATTTGTCTTACACATTTTTCACTGTCAAACACATAGCAGAGATGCTTGTTGGACTCTGAATCTTTACAAATGAATGTGAATATCCTTTTGTCCGTCTTATCATCTGCACAGAAGGATATCCGGTGCAACTGACAGTTGTACTGTACTTCCTGTGAAGAAGAAAACAAGATTAGAGACAGTATAGACAAAATATATGGCCTTTGGATAGATGTGGGCATACAGTGGCACCAAAAAGTATTAGGACACGCTTATAAAATATTTTAATGTAAATGAAACAACAAATTTTTAACCAACTTGTCCTATGGCGATTATAAAGTCAGTTCCCCTCATGTTCTCACGGGTGTCCTAGCACAGTAACCACGGGTGTAATATATCATATTGACTATGATTATGATCTACTAACATTTAACAACCAGAAAGTGTCCAAATGCTTTTTATAGGGCCATTATTGACACAATTTGTTACATAAATTTGTTTGTTAGGCTGTGCAAATACCTTTGATTTAGGCTCTAATATTTTCACTCCGTAGATGGAGATCTGTAATTCCACTTTTGGGATCTTCTGTCCCTCTGACTTCTTGATATGTCTCTGAAACTTTAGAGAAAGGCCACAATCAGATTCAAAAAGATCAGATGTGTATTATCATCATCAGCAGCAGCAATATTAACCATCATTATTATTATTATTATTTAAATAGTTTTTCTTATTTTATCAAAACCCCTTATAAGCGATAATGTAAGATTAAGAGAGGAGGGTTTATAAAATGAAGTTCTCTATGCCTCATTAAACAGGTAAGCTGTGACCTTCCACCACCGAAGGTCTGAAACAGTGGCAGAGTGCTCTCAAGAGAAATACCACTTCCTGTTTCCAGATAAAAACAATGGTGCCTATTGTGTGCAGCCAATGTGAAGCTAACTTACCTTGAGCTTTCTGACAGCATCTTTTACGACTTCCGTACCTTTGGGTTGATCAACTTCTGTATTCCCCAGAAACTATGGGAGAAATATGAAAATCATATGGTGTGGAACATTTTTATGTTTTATGAACAGAGATTTGAAAATAATAATTAATAAAAATAATAAAATAAGGACATTTTTAAAAATTGACCACAAAAGCAAACCGCATCAGTACTTATTATAAATTAAAAATGATAACCAAACCCAAAATAACAGAATTTCATTAAAAGGCTGTATGTATATATAAATAAATAAAAAAGATATATATAAAATGCACAACACTACATTTAGCTTCCAACAGATGGAGCTATTAACCTTTTACCCAGTCCTTGTGGTCAAGATGCTGTGCTAGCTGATTTAACAAAGGTCCTTATAACATACTCCAATTACTTCTTGCCATTACTTCTTTAGTCTAATGGCTACTCTATTGAAATAAATAAATGAACAGTAATCGCAAAGATTCCCAGACTATATGATTTTCTTGTCTGACCCATTTTCACTCATCGCAAAAACATTACTTTTCTCTGATGAGGCTATAAACAGAATCATTAAAAGGTCCCTCCACCTTTCCAAACTCTAATTTCTGCGACTCAGTCATTACTGCTGGTCAGCCTTTTTCTAAGAATGCATGGGAAGAAATGGATTCATGATTAATCCCGATCATTCCACGGACACGTGTAATGTGAAATACTAAATTCTTCTGGTGGACAAGACACGCATCTTACAAACTGGAGTTAAACAAAACCGACTCTGTAAACGCATCTGCAGCACGTAGTTATGATGGATGTCGTCCACACTCAAGGGCAAGTGAGCACGGTAGGACAGAATGTGAGGCAGGAGTGATAGATACACTACATTACACTGGGTGGAGAGTCTCTTGTTCCTGACGACTGGTCCCTGCTGGTCTGTTCGAAGGTGTTTTTTTGCCAAAGACATCCAGCCTTTGCTCATCTATCACCTGCTTCACTGGCAGAATACCATTTTTTCCTTCTTTAATTCACTTTCTTTGTCTATTCTCTTCTCCTCTCCAAAAGGCAGGCAACACAGCTGAAACTTCAGCAGTTCTGAGACTCAAAATCCTTTTGTTTTTGGGAGGAATTCAGTAAGACATCTTAGAAGCACTGCTCAGGAGTAGACAGCTTCTCAGCTCTGAACACAAGATGAGTCTTTGGTGAAACGGAGCGTAAAACAGCACTGACAGTGTATACGAGATGTTCTTTCCCACACGATGTTTGATGAATAGCAAAAGAGACACAAACAAATTCATTGTTTTTTGAAAAGACTATACAAAAAAGCCTGAAAATTGATATAGCTTTTGTATTGATGAGTTTAGACCTCTGGATATTTGTCTTTTTTTTTTTTTTTTTTGTAAGTACAATTGCTGTATTTATGCCAGCAAGCATTAAAGTCAACATGAAATCAAAACTGCCCCCATTATCTTTCTTCATACACATTCCTGGTTTTATTCTGCAAGATTCACAGTTCATCAAATAAAGTCAAGTTATTAGTTAATAATACAAGAGTTTTTGTTTTTGCTTGTGTTGTATAGCGCCAACTTTTAAAGGCACTACACAAATATATATATATATATTTATAAATATATATACATATATATATAAAATAAAATATAATATATATGTATATTTGTATATATATGTGTATATGTACGTATATAAACACATTAAATATATAGGGATAGAGATATAGGCCTAAATACATACTACCATTCAAAAAATTGTGTCATTTAGTTTTCTTTTTTTTTTAAATGAATAGTTTTATTCAAACAGAAAGCATTGAAATTACCAAAATATATTAATAATGTTACAAACATTTCTCTCTCAAATGCTGTTTTTTTAAACTTTCTATTCAAAGACGTTTTAAATGTATATATATATATATATATATATATATATATATATATATATATATATATATATAAAAGAAAAAATTATTAAAAGGGATAGTTCACCCAAAAATAAAAATTCTATCACCATTTACTCACCCTCAAGTTGTTCTAAACCTGTATGAGTCGTTGTTCTGCTGAAATATATAAGATATTTTGAAGAATGTTGGTAACCAAGTTGTTGGACCCCATTGACTTCAAAAGTTGTTTTTTTTTTTCTTCATACATGAAAGTCAAAGGGGACCAGCAACTGCTTTACTGTTTTTAGATTATATAAATGCAACCTTTGTTGAGAGAATTCTTTCAAAAATCTCTCTTACTGACCCAAACCTTTGAAACAGTAGTACAGAAGTGCACAAAGGTAGTAAAAAAAAATAAAATAATACAAACAAGCATGGATTGGCTAAACACATTCATCTACAATAAATCTTAAGAAAAAAATATTTGGAAAAAGAGGTTCATAACACATACCTTGGCATTGTATGGTATAAAATGCTTGGCCAGAGCCTCTGGAGTGTGCATCCATGATTTATCTAGAAAGACACAGAACACTATTAACTTAATAAAGCACTTTCTGAAATATGCAATATCTTAATGATATTCTTAACGTTTTAGACAAAAGAGTCTATAAAACGGAGTCAGTCCTTTAAATCAGCTGCTGTTCAGACCTCTAAACAGGGAAAATTCTAGTGCAAATGTGCATACGCAACAAACCAGTTATTATAAATGATTATTTATTAAATGCTGTTCAGACCTCTTAGCAGTAAAACCCTTGGAAATAGCTTTAAACATCAACACACATGATTATAAATAATTATTTCTCCTTTAATGTCCTTACGTGACTGTTAAATAAAGCAATTTCAAAGACTGTCAAAGATGAACAGCCATATGCACAAGGAGGATTTCAGCTAATGCTGCAGTGTAGCCCAAACTGGCTTGTCAGAGGGCGAATTACTGGCCTTAAAGGAGTGCAGACAGGGGGTCAGATGTGATGGACAGGAGACACCGACATGCCTGTGCTTGTGTGACAGCTTAGAGGAAACTGCAAGGCCTAACTGTGACAAACAAGCCGCAGGAGTCACAACGTTCAGAGCGCCTGCCGATTTACTCGGCATCAACACCCGGAGCTCACAAACAGAGATAGCCACACCATTGTGTGTCCCTATTCCCTATATAATACATACAGGGTGTCAGCCATTAGGCAATGCCTCACTCTTCACGCTTTGTTTCCCCATTTTTCCAATTCTTTTTGCTTTAATGTACTACAAATGTGAAGCTTCTGAGAGAGTGTTATGCAACGGTATTCTGGATATTCGCCATACAGCCATTTAGAAGGAAACAACGACCAATTAATCTCCCATTTAGCCAAGTATAACTCAGGCAGATCGAAATAAAAGACCCCTGAGGACTCAAAAAAAAATCTCTTCTGGTATTTCAAGAAAGCAGTGATCGATTTTAATTAGCAGTTAATTGTAAATACAGAAAAAGACATGGCCTACGGACTGAAAAATGACTCTTAGAGAAGCGGTCATTAAAAAAGTTAGCCACAATTTTTGAGGGATTCAGAGCAATGAGGGTTTAAATTTCTGACTTATAGATATAACATGTCATGTATATGAATTTCAAAAGTTAATTATCAAGGACCAAAGTTGTATATATTTTGATCTCATTGTTATCCTCATAAATCCATTGCTTATTGAAAATCTGCCAGTTTTTCTTCTTCCGTGGATTGTCAGGGTATAGCGTGTTTGCCCGCTGAGGTTCCTCATGGAGTGTGATTCATAGGTCAAATGAAGAGCGCACACCTCAAAATGTCACAGTGTTCCTCCGTACATCTGTGTGTAAGAACGGCAGGAGTTTCATAAGGATCACAGTGATGCTGAGAGTGTCTGGAGAAATGCAACGCTTATTCTTAGATTTTTTGAAGGCAAACCAATATAAATGGAGAATGGGTGACAAATAAAGAGGAAAATCTGTCAAAAGGTCATTACAGAAAGCACTGAAATGTGACAAAAGTGATAGTGTCAATATATGGTGCCATCAAAACAATTCTTGTGTATTTCTGAGCATCTCAACTATCAACTAATGCCAGGTTGAGGGAGGGTTTCGCATTTAATGAATATTATTGAATTGGAAGAGCGGCCAAATATCGATAACGTTTCCCATTCTAACGTCCAATGATCAATGAGTGACTATCAAGTCTGTCAAATCAGAATTTTTTGGCATATTCTTAACGGGATTCCTCTGCAAGGGCTTCAGAGGAGCGTAAGAGCCTTAGTAATCTCCGCATCTAATTTTACACCTCACTGCTTTGATTCATGGAGCTCTGAATGGTAATAAAACGACGTTATAGCAAAAATAAGATAAGCACGATCTTTTACAATAGCAATGCTTCTTTAAGCCACTAACAAAACAGTAAAGAATTTCCCTGAGCACTAAACCTTTGGGTTGCATTTCAATTGAAATAGATTAAAGTGTTGAATTCGCATTTTAATACATGTTCTGGACTGCAAGTTCTTGTAAGCACCCAAGCAATTTTTCATTAAATAAAGATTATGTTTTATCCATATTCTCATGGTACTTCTGCCATCTCCAGCTACATGCTATGAAAGCCTGGAGGTATTAGCAATGCGATGATGACATGATCAGACATTTCTTCAAGCGTTTTGCAGGGAAATAAATAAAATTAAAGAATAGCAAAAGATAGCACAATAACCGTTGTAATAGAAGTAATTAGGTAGTATTGTGCATAATTTAGCTACGGTTATTTACAGGATACTGTGAAGTATTCTGGAAAATCCAAGATTGTCACTAATTAACCAGCCGCACTCACCAAACGCAATCATTTCGGAGCTTAAAAGCATGAAAAGAAAAAGAAAAAGAGCACTAATCACATCTGAGATTATGCCAAATCATAACTCAAAGTCGCACGACTGAGAAATCTTTTGTGCTGTTTGGGCTATTCAAGCTGATCATGTGTGGGTTCAAACTTGAATTTATTATGCTCTAAATAACAGACACTGTTGCTATTTAATGTTCTGTGTCTGGTAATTGGATGCATAAGTCTGGAAAGAATCTGGGTCCAATTATTTCTTTGTCATCACACAAACAGTGTTTCTGCCTTCGAGCTTTGTGAATTTCCAACCATCTAATTCAGAAACAAAGTCTATACCTGTTGAGTATGTGAGCAGTAATTGAACCTGTAACTTTACATTTCATTATTCTATATTTCAGCAGATATCCCAAAAGATTATTTGGTAACACTTTATAATAAGCATACAGAAATACAAATAATTTGCCAACTATTAGTTAGGGTAGTCGTGGCTTGTAAACTGAAGGTTGCTGGTTCGATGCCCACGCCGGCAGGAATTGAAGGTGGGGATTGTTAATGAACAACACTCTCTACCTTCGATACCATGACTAAGGTGCCCTTGAGCAAGGCACGAAACCCCTAATTGCTCCCCTTGGATAAAAGCGTCTGCCAAATGAATAAAATGTAAAATGTAGTGTATAGTATATATTGTAGTCTCTACATTGTTTAATAGGCTATATACAAATAGTGAGCTCTTCATTCATTGTCATGATTAAGTTTTTTTGTTTAAATAGCTCATAAAATTAATGTTTGTTATCCTTTGTTAACTTATTAACTATATAAGTGATACAGTACTTTCAACCAGTAGTAAATGAGTTGTGCATGGTTATTAGGAGTAAATAGTTCTCACTTTAGATCAGGTTATTGAAAAATCGGAAACTGCCATTAATTAAGTGCTTTAAACCAACCTTTAAATGCACATAAATTGCATTCATAAGTGTTCCTTAAAATGTTTACACACACATCCACACTTTGGCTTTTGATGTTTTATGGGGACTTTCCATAGAAATAAGGATTTTTATACTGTACAAACTGTATATTAGATCCCCTAACTAAATTGGGACTTAATCCAACCCTAACGGAGATAGCCCTAGAGGGAAGGTAAAGCTAACCTTGTATCTACCCCTTATAAGTAAACAAAATTGAAATGAAATTGGATAGCCAGGAGAGGCTCTCTGAAGGAAGATGTTGTCTTTTTCAAAATCTTAACTGTATGTTATGTTTAGTGCATTTGTAAACAGGAACACAAGGAACACTGAATACTAATGCATTAGTATTATGTTCAAAATAGGTTGCACATAATTATATTTTCAGATTTTCTGTGACCAACTATTTACGGTAAATAAACAACAACAAAAACACATCACCTATCTCTTTACATATGAGCCGATTAAACAACAATAATTTTGTTAATTACAGTGACAATGAATGAAGAACTATATACATGTTGTAAAATATAGAGACTAAAATATATAAAATCAGAATAAACTAGAAACTAATAGTTTGCATATGCAAATTCATCCATCCATCCATTAAACTATATACATCCTTAAATATTCATAAGGCATTAACATCTTTATAAACTTTTCCCCCCCTAGTTTTTATTAAGCTGAGTTTTATGAGACAAATGATCATCCATTAACTCTGAAAAATAATAATATTAATTTATGACCAAAAACAAACAATAAAGAAAGACATATTTACACTATCTTACTGAACAATGACGAATCACCCAGCTCATTTCAATGCAGGGCGGCATTAGTCAGACTTCATTAGACAGAAACCTCTCTGTGAATCTTCTGTAACGTCACATCAGCACTCACACCAGACACTGCTGGTAATGAATGCATGGCCATAAAATGATTACTGTCTCTCTCTGGTAAATGTCGCTATTGTTCATAAGTGGCTTGTATAGACCTTTTTGTGCGAGTTGGAGAATTTAATGCCGTCTTTCAGACAGATGGGCTATTGGTGTTCTCCACGGTCCAACAGCACTGTCCTGAGCTCCAGAAAAGAGGCAATTGTGACAGCAGGAACATTCGTGCAAGGCAGTGGAGGGAATGTGTTGTGGCCGCAAGAGCTTTTTTCAGTGCCAAAATAATTACTTTGTTATGCCTAACCTCTTTATGAAATCAGATTACAACTTTTTTCTGGATAAATGAGCACATTATAACTGAATACACTAGAGATGCACCAATGTGCATGATCCAATACAATGATGAACTGGTTTGTTTACATATTGGAATAGAGGAAAAATTATTCGCCAATTCAAAGCCCTTGGTGATCAGCTATAGTGCCTTACTTGATATTCTTAACAGTGGAGTAAACAAGCCACTCTCAAATCATTAATCTCAATGTAACATACTTGAAAATTACTGCACTGATACAAAAAAATAAAATAAAAAATATAAATATAAATATATATATATATATATATATATATATATATATATATAAAATGGTAATGGAAGACTACTGGAACTTGTACACCTATAATATAATCTCTCATTCATGCAAAAAATAGATGTGTTAGTCACATATCTCTAAACATTATATTTTCCATCATCCTGAGGGATTTTAGCACTGGACAGCACTTGCCATTATAGTCCATATCTTCAAAGCGAGCCAGACAGAGCAACAGGAGCTCCTAACACAGAAATATTACCAGTGCAATCCCTGCCATCTGGGATCGAAGACTGGCCAGTTGGGTTTATCGCATCAAAGATCCATTAATTCATTTTGGAGAGAAGGGTGGGACAGGTGGTTGTAAATACATGGAGAAAAAAAAAAAAAAACAGACCTCTGGAGTCAGACAGGTTGTCTGCTCCAAGCCACTGAGAAATGACAGAAAGGGAGGAGAGACTAGGGAAGAACAAAGAGGTAGAGAAAGAAAGAATAAGAGAGAAGTACAGACAGACAGCAGTATGAGAAAGAAGAGTCTGAATAGTAGTTTTATAAAGGGTTTCTGGACTGTCAATCTCAACACATTAAATGTAATGTGAATAATTATTAAAAAAAAAAAAAAAAACGCAATAAATCATTCTCCCTTATCTGTACTCGAATCTATACTCCTTTCCTCAATAAGGCATTTTCCAACCATCAGAGCAATTCAAGCGTGTAGTAGCACCTTCACATATGTTAAATGATATGAAAAAATATTATCAATATTTTTACTTTTAAAGCACATTTTGTCTGTCTAATAAAACAGTCTTTGAATTTTTAGTAAATATTGATATAGGCAAATAATACTTGCGATTAAATAAGCAGAATACAGTGTAATTAATTTTTTTTTTTTTTAATCATCATTATTTTTTTGTCATTTGACAGCACTAAAGCTTCTGTTGGATGGACAGACAGAGGAAAGTAAGGAAAGCAAAAAGAAAACTGGTACAACACATACCTTTTTTTCTGTTAAATGCCCGGTTCATGCTTGAAAACGCTCCGTCTCGGCTGCGATTTCCTGGAATGTGCCACCTCTACCTGGCGGGATGAGAGCGTATATGGAAATTTACTCCATGGAGTCTGAGAAGTAGGACTACATGCTTCAAAAACTAAATTCTCTGAATTTGCCTTAAGGTTAAATCTCCTAGGGTGTGGTATTGCGGTTAAGCTATTGGCTTCACAAGAAATAACCACCTTTAAAAAAAAAACAAATATCTCTTCAAAAAATTATTTTGGGCAGATAAACCACAGCAGGTAGGGGAAAATAACAGCCAGAACTATAAATTTTATGGGCAAATATGCCCTTTATGGAACAAATATTTGAACATCTATTTGTGGAGGATGGATGCAGCGTGTTTTCAAAAGTCAGAAATTAAGGGTGCAGTAGGAAGTTTTAATAAAACATCCCGTTTCAGAAAACGGTGTTCATTTCATTGGATCTTTATATGGAAGCCCGTTTCCGCAACTAAAAAAAAAGAAAAGATTATTGCGACTTTTTATCTCACAATTCTGACTTTTTCCACAGAATTGTGAGATATAAACTCGCAATTCAGACTTTTTTTCTCAGAATTGCTTGATAGTGTCACAAATGCAAGTTATAAAGTCAAAATTGCGAGATATAAAAAAAGGTCACAATTCTGACTTTATAACTCGCAATTGTGACTTTATATCATGTAATCCGGAGAAAAAAAGTCAGAATTGTGAGATAAAGTGTCACAATAATCTTTTTTTATTTTTTTTTTCCAGTGGCGGAAACGGGCTTCCATATCTTTAAGCCTTTAAGACACTTTAGCCAAAAAAAAAGAAAAAAAAAAAAAAAAAAGAAGAAGAAGAAGAAATTCTTTTCACTGCAGGGTAGTTCCTAAGCTTCTCCTTCTCAGGCATTGTTAAACATCAGGAGATAAGCTAAACCAATGACTTATATAGGCTATGAGACTAACTATTCAAATGTTAAACCCAATGGGCAGACATATTACAATAGCACTAACGGATGAATGAATGAATCAATGGTGAAAGAAGAGATTGCAAGATCTCCCCAGGGGGTCCATGTGCGCATTACTGATTTCCCTGATGCAAGGAAGACAAACCCTTTTCATAGAGGCTCTCCAGAGAAATGTATCTTTGACTTCACAATGACTTCAATGGAAGCTCATCACTCCCACTGCCTGTCTGTGATTTAGTAGTCATCTTAACTTGAACATGATAGAGAGCATCTTTTTTTCCCTGGGTATGTTCATCATTGCAAGACTTCACTGAATTTATTGTGCAATCATGTTAATATCATATCAAAATGCAATAAGACAATAATAGAAAACTGCAGTTTTAAGGCTGTACGCAACTCAATATGAGCACATACATTTAATATTCTTGTTATGAATAAGAGCCTTAAGTTTAATTGTCAACTGACAATGGTGAATATGAAGTTTTTTTCCTAGTAAACTGTTCTCTCCGAGGAACCATCATGGTCAAATAGTGATGAAAGGGTTAAAAACAGAAAAGCACCGTTATGTGCTGTCCTAAGAGGAAATGCTAAGCTTCATTTAAACCCTATTGTCTGAAATGCTATTTAAATATGACCAAGAATTCTTTAAAGAAATCCTTTCACACAGCATCTTGCAAAATAAGCAGTGTATGAAGTGATGGCTATGATTTTTATAGTGTGTTTTCATGTGAAGGGTGTGGTGCGTCACTGGAGGGAAGCAGTAAATTATAGTATTTTGGGATGATATCTTGGCACAGAAGAAAGTGATTTAAGGTTTCATGACAGGACAATGCATGTTTTGTTTTTTTTAAATCTTAAACATATCATTCACCCCACTTTGTACAATTTACATGATGATGACGACAATATGTGAGCAGCTTAAAGGGTTAGTTCACCCAAAAATGAACATTCCGTCATTAATTCCTCACCCTCATGTCGTTCTACACCCGTAAGACCTTCGTTCATCTTCAGAACACATATTAAGATGTTTTTGATGAAATCCGATGGCTCAGTGAGGCCTCTATTGGCAGGCAAGGTAATTAACACTTTCAGATGCTCAGAGAGCTACTAAAACATATTTAAAACTGTTCATGTGAGTACAGTGGTTCAACCTTAATATTATAAAGCGACGAGAATACTTTTAGTGCGCCAAAAAAACAAAATATCAATATCTAGTGATGGCAGATTTGAAAACACTGCTTTGAAGCCTTACAAATCTTTTGTTGAACCACCGATTCGAAACAAAAGATTCGTAAACCTGTTTTTTGAAATCAGTCATCACTAGATATTGTTGAAAAGTCGTTATTTTGTTTTTTGGCGCACCAAAAGTACTCTCGTCGCTTTGTAATATTAAGGTTGAACCACTGTACTTACATGAACAGTTTTAAATATGTTTTAGTAGCTTTCTGAGCATCTGAAAGTGTTAATTAGCCGTCATAATGAATTAGCCATCGGATTTTATCAAAAACATGTTAACTTGTGTTCTGAAGATGAACGAAGGTCTAACGGGTGTAGAGCAACATGAGGATGAGTAATTAATGACAGAATTTTCATTTTTGGGTGAATTAACCCAATGAGGCTCTTTATGACTCTAACGTTGTTTGCATAATTGTGCAATTAAATGCCTTTGTCGGTCTGTGAAATTAGAGTCGGAAAATATGAAATTATGTTACAAGTATACAGACACATTTAAGTTCCCAAGTGAACAATCCAAACAGACTTCAGTAGCATGACAGACTGTCAAGTTTAAATGCAAAGGGGCTGAACTGGAAGGGAGGCACTTGTATTTTCATTCACAGGCAATTGAGCTGTCATAAAGAGCCATGGAGAGTCAAATGCTCAAGGACAGCGGTCATCACTGACTGAGCAGGTGAAATCACAAGTTTGTCCCATCACCCCTGCCAGCAGCCTAAAGAGACCAAGAACTGGAACAACTCGAAAAGAATTCATAAATCATTAGGAGTTCTGTCAAAGTTCAGAAAACTAGTGAAAAAGGGCTTGCATAGATAAACTGGGTCATATTTATGATCAACACTGCACAAATTTCCTAACCTATTAACACATTTGCTCCACAAAGTCACAGGAAAAATGCCAATACCGTTTCATTACAACATTCCACAGAGAGCAAAAAAAAAAACCTCTGTTGCTATAATGCCCACCTTTTCCCAGTTATTCTTCTATGCCATATTATCTGTTGCCCGGTCACACCTGGGCAAACACCTGGCTGTGCCGTCCAGCCGTCTGACTGACAGCAGCTGTGTTTGTTCTCCGTTTATCACATCCTGGCTGGTCACTCTATCCCACAGGGGAGACCCTGAGACCTTCCTTTATGCTGATCTGCAAAGTTTGCTGATAATATTTAGCATCTTCAAAGTGAACTCCAGCTTAAGCATGTCTGAGAACCCAAAGCCCTTTATAATTGTTGGGTGGAGAAGCTACGGTCCCCCAGATATGAGGTCTGAGGTTGCTTTGGTCCTTCTTGTTGGATTAAAAATGAAAATATAGTTGCAAACAGCAATTATTTGGATCCAAGTGCAATTAGTATTTTATCCCAATAGCTCCCAAAATTCTAAAACAACAACAGATGTTTTTTTTTTACCAACCCATTCCATTTAGGAATTGTCCGTTTCAGTGAAATAGGCTGTTTTGAATAAGGTAAGAGCTTCGTTCATCTTCAGAGCACAAATTAAGATATTTTTGACGAAATCCAAGAGCTCTCAGACTCCTCAATTGACAGCAATTTCATTACCACTTTCAAGGACCAGAAAGGTACTAAAGATATCATTAAAATAGTCCACGTGACAACAGTAGTTCAACCTTAATTTTATGAAGAGACATGAATACTTTTTTGTGTGCAAAAATAAAACAAAAATAACTTTTTTAAACAATTTCTTCTCTTCTGTGTCATTCTCCTACGTTGTTTACATTAGCGCTTCCGGGTTCTACTTCAGAACGCTGACTCAATGACAAAATGGTGAGTATAATGAAAGATATTTATAGTGTATATAGTTCTTATGTATTCTTTTATATATATATATATATAAAAGACCTAAGGATGACACAAAGATTAACAAATTGTGAAAAGTTTGGAATTTTAAAAGAAAAAAAATGACCTACTTTCCTCACTAGAATTTCTTTTATGATCATGTTCAAATATCCAACATTTCCAAAAGCTCAAAACATGCAGCAGCTCTGGAATAACAGAAGAATGTAAACATCCACGGCAACAAAAAAAAAAGGTTAAGGCTGTTCAAAGCTGATGAGCATTCCACTGATATGACCTATATCTGAGTCAACATTGCCAGTATTTGCAACAAAACTATGCTTCACTACCTCAACTGCACTGAGAAAAACAAAATGAAATGAACTATCTTTTGTTTTCAACAGAACCCCATTCACTGAACTCACATAGAAAACATTCAAAAACAATGTTTATTAATTCAACCCTCTGCATTCCTTACATGGATCAGTTGTTATTCAACGCTGAGCTCGGAGCCATACTCCAAACACTCCTGTCCTTTCTGACAAACCTCTCCACATAAAAATGCCAACATTCTTACCAATAATGAGAGGAGATTTCCAAAGCACCAGCCAGTGTCTTCTGCCAAATACAAACCAAATGAGGAAGCCAGGGGAGAGCGCTTTTAGACGAAAGCAAAAAGATGGGTGAAATGCAGAGCCGGGCGACTTATTCGCTTTCACACAAGCTGGGATACTAAGGAGGAAGTTCCAGCAGTGCTTAATAGTTTTCAGCTGTGGGCCAGATGGGGTTATGCGAAGTACTAAAGTAAAAGGGGCGGCGGGTTTGCAAGCAAAACGAGGTGTCTCAAGAGTGTGAGAGAACCTCTTGAAAGAAAGGAGACAGGAAGAATGAAGGACGGAAATAAGTGCTGTGTAGGGGGAAAATATTTAGATTTATATCTCTGGAATACTTCATTCCGACTGGCCAATCGCAGCACTGCACAATCAAATTTCTCTGTATATTGACCATTAAACTGTATATTTGACCGCTGTTCATGGTTCCATACTGTTGCTCCCTTTTCATTTGAATTTTCTCCCATTTATTTTTCTTTTCATCTTTAGAATAAATAATTGGCACTCTCTTGCAACTCAACATGTGACTGTAGTAACACTGTAGTAACTGACCAACACTCTTAAAAATAAAGGTTCCAAAAGGGTTTTTTTTCACAGAGATGTCACAGAATAAGCATTTTTGGTTCCCCATACCAGTCAGTGAATGGTTCTTAATAAGAACCATTTTTTGTGCGAATAATATTTTAATAATCAAAACTTGTTCTACTATAAAGAACCCTAAGAAGATGTTAAAAGTTAGGGACATTAACTCCAGCTGAACAGAGGAAAACGACAACAAAAAAATTCCACCACAGAAAAAAAAACATCCACCACAAAATTTCTGGTTCATACTTCAGCCACAGAGCAACTTGAGTGCAAGACAGAGGTCTTTGGCAGCTAACGGTGCTACGCTCACTGAAATATGACACCTATGCCTTATTCAACATGTCACAACTGTTACAGATGACCAAGACACTAGGCAGACAGCAGACATGGAAATGTACAGCTCATATATATGGGGAAAAGTACAGCCACGCTCTCTTCTCATCTCCAAAAAGAAGTGGAGTGGTCTGGGTGGGGCTGTGTTAGTCTTGGCATCAGCAGGTCTGAGAATATTTTAAAAGATTCTTTTCCTTTATTATCCTAAAATTTGCTTTCCTTTCCATCATTTCACCCCCACCACCTTGTGTGGACAGATGTGGGGAGGGGAAAGAAATGCGTTTAAGACTTTGGCATTTTCCATTTCGTGAGGTAAAAGTACTTATTCTGTGGTTTGGACCATATGCTTTAAGAAGTGCAGAAGTAATCATAATCTTGCATGCACCTGGTTGACATTAGTAAGAAATGTTGACACTTAAATGTTTATCTTGTGCAAATCTGACAACATTTACAGATGAGCCAGGAGAGAAATTAGCATAAGCAGCATCAACAGCTTGACCTTAAATAACTACTAATAAATGCAGAAACACACAAATGTGATACAAAATGGTCAACTGTTCATTTTAACAAAATCAATTTCAGTTTCCCCAATTATTCATTTTTGCTACCATTCAAAAAAAAAAAAAAATGTTCACAGAAGTATGGGTTCCAGACCAACTGTCCATTTGTGCAATAGTACAATAAAGGGATATTAAGCGACTATTTCTGCAGGTTCTACACGTGACTTTATGATTGAGTCAATTAATTGTTCATTCAATCGATCTGTTCAAAAACATTTATTCACATAGGGACGAAACAAGTGAAAGTTTTATGAGTGAGTAAGTGAATTATTCACTCAACAGATTCATTCAAAAACACCTGGTGTGTCCAAAACTTCATAACGTCTGAGTAGGTACTGAACATGAACCAACTTCATGACTGTTAAAAATAAGAAAAGTATGTTCTATGCAGTGTGAAGTATGAATGAAATTCGGACATACAACATCTGCCATGTTTTTATTGTCACGTGACCTACCAGTGTCTATGGCTTCGTTCGGAACCATTTTCATTGGTGGAGCGAACTGGCAATATTGTGTCTAAAATGTAAGTTATGTAGCATTAATATATAAAGAGATAATTGAAATATCAAATATAAATATACATGATAGGACAACAATAACAATAATAAACAGAATATTGTTAAAAGTCTGAAAAACATTGAGATGCATTTTTAGCTATATTTCTTCTACCTCCTTCTAACCCTAAACTCAAATGTGAAACTGAGAAACGGAGAGAGTCTATGCATGTCGATACTTTGACTCAGCGACTTGCAGAAGATGAAAAGAAATGGGTGGGTGAGGAGATCTTGGCTGGGAGAAAGAGGAGCACAATCTTGTTAAGGTCGGAAGCTAGATAAGGTAAAAGTCTTTGCATTTCTATTTTTGCTTTACCCCGTCTTACTTTTCTAGGAATGTACTTGTATCTGTATCTAATCATGGCAAAAAAAATATTTAAAATACAGCTCTGTTCCAAAATTCCTAGTGAGCTGTCTACATAGGGAGCATTTTAAGGCACGATAGACAAGCTCACAACTTGTTTCTGAGGGCGCACCAGTGGTAGTTCTAACTCACTTGGTTCCTACTTGGCTGCTTGTATTTAATGGCAAAATAATTTGAGTTCACTCCCCCCTGCACTTCATGTAAGCATCACTATTTGCTGCCTTCAAATCAGCCACTTATAAAGTTAAAGTGCTTATAATAATTAGGATAAACATTTTGATGAGCCATAATTACAGAACTCTTCAAGACAAACCATGCCATCAACTAACAGCACAACTCCAAGGTCGAGCATCAGAGCATTGTTCAATAGGTTAGCTGTTGACATTTCTCCCTGATTCAAGAAGCAGAGCAAACCAACACAGAAACAATTAAAATAAATAGGCCAGAGCTTGTTGCTATTTCAATGAGCAAAGATGGTCTACACTCTTCAATAAATTGAGGTTTAAGGTTGAGCAGGATTTATTCAGGAGAGCTTTAGAGGCCAGAGTCTACTGATGTCTCTTGATATGTTTTTATAATGACTCATGCTGCTTCACACAAAAAGAGCACTAAAAGAGACAAAAGAACAATGAATAGATAATTTAAGAAATTCAGAGCAATTTTACTGCAGAAAGTTTGAGTGCTTCATAATTAGACGGTATTTATAGACGAATTTCAAATGGCAACTGAGGGGTCCAAATCTCACGAGTGCAGGGTCCAAAATTAACATTTTGCCGCAACTACTAAAAACGAGTGAACTGAGAAACTTTACTGAAAAAAAAAGTCTTAGCAGCTATGAAACTGTGTTGCATTATTTCTTTTTTGTTTTGTGCTTGTGTATAAAGTGAAAAATCAATGCTATATCAAGACCAATTTGTACATATTTTACGAGGTCGCTAATTCTTATGAATTCGTATGACCTCACCTCGTGGTAGGTTTAGGGGTTAGGGTTAGGGTTAGGTCATTCGTACGAATTCATATGAATTTGGCAACTCGTAAAATATGAACGATTTAACAAAAAAAAACTTACGAATTTGTAAGAGGTCGTACGAATTAGCCACCTCATAAAATACGTACAAATTGCAGTGAGATCAGGTTGGAAAAACATTGAAGAAGATTGAAGCAGATAACTCCATTTAAACCATTCATTAGATTGCATTGTGAATTTCCCACCCACTGGTACCCAATTTTTTCTTGGAACCGGCACTTCAAAGTGTTAATTTTGCATCCTGTTTCAGAAAAACGCACTTCAGACCCAAATCAATATGGTCAGTGCTCCAGAAGCTACACTAGAGAGGTTTTTATGTTTATAGTATTACTTTAGGGGCCATTTAGACCATTTTTTCCCACATCCAAGTCATTCACCTAAACCAACAAAGCAGACTTCTGAAGCAACCACATGATGATCTTTTAAGCAAAACCCTCAGCTGTATTGAGACAGAACATGTGTTTACAACCACCGGTGGATCTTTGAACAGGAAATGTGGGTTTCAGCCTCACTGATACACTTACAAATTGTTGCAGCTGAGAGCTGAGAAAATTGAGCTGACCTATCTATGTCCATTCACACTATAGCTAGCAGGAAATTAAGTCCTCTGCCATTCAATTCAAAGAGCACACACTCAATACAAAATGCATGTTAGCTTTGAATAGCTGAAACTGATGTGGATTCTTTCAGGAAACACTTAGACTTTTAAAATTGCTTAAGTGTAGATATGCAACAGACCGAGCTCAAAGAGAAGATATGAATGCTTTATGAAAGTTTGTTTATGTAGCTCCACCATGGAATGTTTTGAAAGAATGCAAATGAGCAGCACCACTGTTTTCAACATTGGGATTTCGTGACCACCAAACTATCAGAGTAGAATAATTTCTGAAGGATCATGGGACATTGAAGAAATGCCTTCTGAAAATGCCTCTTCAGTTTTTCCATCACAGGAATGAATTACACTTTTAATATATTAAAACAGAAAACCGTTATTAACAATTGTAATAATACTGTAATTATGTTCAAATAAATAAATGCAACTTTGGTGCAAAATAAACAAAAATAAAATTATATTATATTATATTATATATTATGTTATATAAAGTTAAATTATATCCACTAAATTAAATCAACTAATTTAAAAAATGTTTTTAAATAATGAAGAAAAAAGAAAATGGAAAAGTAGAGAATGTTTGCTCTGTCTGACAATACAGTGTGACAACCCTCAAAAATGTAGCCTCTCATAACCCATGATTACCTCTCTCTGCCCTGCAAGGTCACATAACGCTGTCCATCAGTTCGAGAATCAGAGGCTCCTGCTCTATATCTGTAAAAACTGAATTACAGCCAACTCACTCTGTCAAAGCCAATGTAACCGTAGGTGCAGAGCCAATGGATCATGATCAAGTGAACCTAGAGCACAGAAAAACCCACCAATGTCTAACCCTCTCGGTCCATAACACACACTTCTGTCTGGACCACAGATGGGAATCCACTGCATTTCAGTTTCAACCAGTTAACACTAATGAAAGAGGAATATAGAATCTGTAAACACCGCACTGAGGAGACCTAATTGCCAATTAGAGTCAGTTTGCAGTGGAACTAACAGAAGTTGTGCAGCAAACATGAGAAGGACCTTTCAACAGATGAAATGCCATTTTTGATCATCTCTGCGAGCATCTGATTTATCATAGACCATTTCCTTTGCTGAAATCTGTGTTACTTATTTGTGGGTGAAATTGATGCCAGTAAAGACAATTGCAGTGTCAAAATTGGAAGTCTGAGTGGCACAAGTGCTGTTACTGACTGTGAAGTTGGCAGATATAGGTCAAGACTTTTCATATTCAAGAGAAGAATGGAACATATTTCCTGTGGGACAAATATGCAGAATATGATGCGACTTCAGATGCCACATCACTGAATTGAATCAAAATACATAAAATCATGCAATTCTACAACCAAAATTGGAGAACAGTACCACTGCACTATCCTAGCCACCGTGGATAAGACCTAGTAAAACTGTGAAAACTTGCATCATTTAAAAAAAGGGGGGAAAAAAAACTTCTAATGCTGTTATTAAAGCAAAGAAGTATCTCTTAGACAATGCCACTTGAGACACATGTAAAAGAATAATCAAATACTGTGGCCGTTATGAAGACAAACAAACTACAATCTAGCTCAGTGTTCATCCCAAAGGGTCCCAAAAAAGAAATCACAGGCAAAGAGGATCAGAAAAATCTGGTTCCAAGTGGTCATAAGTAACTCAGAATGAAACGGACTCAACACGTTCTCAATTCTGAGAAGACAAATTCCAAATGTACCGCTGGGCGAAGACAACAAAACAATGTTCTGAGGAAAACCACCTAGAAAATAATCAATCCTTCACTGAAATATTTACAATCAATGTGAAGCCAAATAGCTCTGTGCGTACGTGAAACCTACAACACAAACCAGAGTAATCAGTTCTTATATAAGCAGTTTCATAATAATTATAAGTCGAATTTCTATGATAAAAAAAGCATGATTGGAAACCATGGGAGGTAAAAATGCAGTGTGACTACTAGAAGCTACAGTCATAAAGTACATTACCACAAAGAACACAAAAGATTTCATCAGCTAATAAAGCATGATATGGGATTTCATGGTATTGAGAGCAAAGCAGGCAACTTTGCCTCTTCTGAGAGAAAAATTTCCATATACTTTTCCCTTTAAGTGATTCACAGCTCTCCTTAGCCTTAGTCAGCAACAAAATGCCACAGTGCTCCAAAACTCCAGACCAAGCGCCACATTACTATATGCAAACAGGAAATGAGATTTTCTGCTGATGATCCTGTTGAAACAGTTGAAGGTATTCAACATTCCTATTTAAACTGCATTTGAAATGCTGGAATCCTTTTTTTTGTTGTTGTTGTTTCCACACATTTCAATCCTTGGAACATTTTCTTCCAGAGTTGTACCAATTCATTTTTTATATATTTTGGTATAAAAATACTCCCTGGACAGACTATAGTGCCAATCCCAGCAGACCTAGTTTTAAATTTAACATTCACCCCAAATATTAGGCCAAATACTCTGTGTACATGCTGTGAGATTCAATATGAAAAAGCTGTTTTAACTTCCTGTCCACAAAAACCCAACACTCCCCCACATCTGGTGAAACCATACACATTCACCTCAAACGTCGGAAAAAAAACCCGTCCAGGCAGGGGGGGTAGAACATTTTATAGACAGAAAACTGGATGGCCTTGAGCACGTTTAACACAAAATACACTCATTAATATAGAAGTTAGCCTTAAAATATATTACCTAATTCTACTTCAAGAGGATGCCAGTTGTTGTGATTAGTGAAAACTGTTAAGGTCAACCCTAATTCTAAATGTAAAATATGCACATCTAATTTATTTAAAAGATTATTAGGACAGGTCATATATAGTGCAAGACCACTGGGATGAAGAAGAGCCAGTGAAACAAGCAAAATGAAACCTGAGCCCGAGGAGTTCCTGTGCAAATCATTCAGTCAATGAATGGAGAATGGTTTACGAACAATTTTCACAGAAATTCAGCTCGCTGGGTGAACCTTTAAAAGTATGTATGAAAAAGATTGTTAAGATAGCAAGTCAAGGAGGTGCATTAAAAAAAAACACAAAAACTGAAAGGAGTGAAGGATGAAAGTGTGAATCAAACACAGACCCTCACTACGACACAGGCGCTGTCCTGAGGACTGTTCCAGATAGATTGATCTTTCTGCTGTCATCAGCAGAAAAGGCCCACAGAATATGGCAGGCATTTTGTCTTCATTTGCTTCACATGAACTAGTTAGAGGGCTTCTCAAACACACCAGCAGAATGTTCAAGAGTCATTTTAATACTACTTGAAGATGTCGGCACATCAAAATTTCTATACTTATGGAGGGAAGGAAAATGTGAGTGACATTTTGGACAGAGGGAAATTGTTCTTCAGCCCTGCAAACACTGTAAGGAAACTAATGGATTCAGTATATTATAGACTGGCCACATGCCAAAGTTGCACCATGCGTGGGGAGAAAAAAAAAAAAAAAAAAAGTTAATGAAATGGGCAAATAGTTTGGTGATAGAATCCTCCATAATTTTACAAGGTTTTAAACGGAAAACACGTCCTCATTCAAACAGATGTCTCACTCTAAAAGGGATGCTGGCCGAAGTAAAGCCCTTTAACCCTACTAAGTGCTCCAAGCCACATTTCCACCACAGTCTCAATGCCAATGTTCTGGCATGGGCAGATAAGAGCCTCAAAACCAGCCACAGAGACCGCGACAGAATGAATTTTGGAAGCTATTGGACACAAGCTTCCAAGAACCAGACACAACCTTTCCATCTATTAAACCAGTTACAAATGCTTGTTAAAACTGTGGTCAACAGAGCCAAACCACCATCCCCCACTGAGCAACCTTATGGAGCACACACGGATGATTCCGACAGTAAACAGCTTCAGTGAAGCTTCAGCGTGAGAAGGAAACAAAATCAGTCTGAACCTTAATATTCCGAGAGGCCCTACTCCATTATTGTTCTTTTAAAGCCAAAGCTAATAAGTCTAGAGTGCCGAGAAAGGGAGGATAGAAACAGAGGTAGAGGCTACATTACTGCCTGACCCAGTTAGAATAATTGATTTCATGTGTCAACTGAGTCAAGTTAAGTTGAGCAGTAATTCCGAGAAAGCAGAATGGAATTAATCAGGCTATAAACCTTAACTGCAGACATGGAGACCTCTGCCTGAAAATTCCACAGGCACAAAATACAGGGAGCATTCATGTTATCGATTAAACCATACCTGAATTTCAGTATTTTAACTAGGCGAGTTGATCAAAAATACCTGAATGAGAAATTGCGTAACAATTGTAAAACAAACCAAAAAAAACAGACTGTAGCGAATGTAATCTTGGAAAAAAATCTTTTGTATTACCCATCATAAAGGGAATGATCTACCTTCACAGTCTGGTAAATACCGATTATTCTTTCTTGGCATTTGAAAGAAACTGAAAGAATTCTTGGCAGCGCTCTGACATAGTGGTCCTCTCCTGACTTCGCCCTGCTCTTTGTCCAGCTACAATATCAAAATAAAGGCAAAAATATACATAATATACATACATATATATATATACATACATATATATATATATATATATATATATATATATATATATATATATACATATATACATATATATATATATATATATATACACATTATATATGTGTATATATATATATATATATGTATGTATATTATATATATTTTTGCCTTTATTTTGATATTGTAGCTGGACACACACTCACACAAATTTTCAAAAATGAGTTATTGTCATTCATTCTATTCTATTCTAAAAAAAAAAAAACCTTCAAAATGATGTATGATTTGGTAGAATCGGACAATGATCTACACCCGTTTTAATTTGACAGAGTCAGCAGTCAATTTTGAGAAAAATCGAGTTAACGTTTTCTGAAGGTTCCATAACAAAAATCACCCAGCAACCATACCTTAAAATCCCTGATAACACCACCAAATTTAGCACACCAAGTCAAAATCTAAATATCCATATATTCAACTTTATTGACAACAACATGAATTTCTCCATAACATTAAATGAAACAAAATGAGACGGCCTATATACCTACAGTACCGCACGGATCTAATATATTGTTACACATCAGATGTTTTCCCCCAACAGTTAACAAAATGTTCGCTTAAGACATAACAGGTAATGGTAACACTTCACAATGAGGTTCATTTGCTAACATTAGTTAATGTAAAAACTAACATTAATAAAAAAATACAGCTGTTCATAGTTTGTTCATGTTACTTCACAGTGCATTAACTAATATTAACAAACACAACTCTTGATTTTAATAATGAATAAATGTTGAAATCAACATTAAGTAAGATTAATAAATGCTGTAGAAGCGCAGTTCATTATTAGGTCATGTTAACTAATGAGCCTTAGTGTAAAGTGTTACCCAGATAATGTTTGTGTGAATACTCGCCAAGACAGTTATTTTGAAATACCGTAAATCTGTGTATATGGGTATATCGGGATCGCGTGCTGCCTGAGGAGTCTGTGTGCACGCTTCGGATGTGTTAGTCAGTGTAAGTAAGATCGTATTGTTTACATCAGCATGAATTTGAAAATCACATTTCATTGGTTCAGACTCATGCCATCAAGAATTCGCTATGAATATTCACAAAGTTGGAATGTTGCGCTTTAAAGCGATACCAAACTTGTGCAAAGGAAGCGCAAGTCGTCGAAGAGTGACCAGAGAAAAACTTTTTCCATGGACAAAGGAAAGGTATTCAGAAAATACTCATATCAGAATTCAAAGAGGACAAATTGTTGGAACATATCTCGCTGGCTCATCTGAGACCAGCACAGCAAATATTTGTGGTGTATCGAGAGCCACGGTATCCAGGATAATGTCAGCATATCACCACTTAGGATGAACCACATCCAACAGGAGTAACTGTCGATGCAAGAGGAAGCTGTCTGATAGGGATGTCCAGGTACTAACCCGAATTGTATTGCTCAAATTACTGCAGAATTAAATGTCCACCAGGACTCTCCTGTTTCCACCAAAACAGTCAATATTCATGATCAAGCTACTATAGCCAAACCTTTGGTCACTCGTGCCAATGCCAAATGTCAGTTTCATTGGTGAAAATGTGAGCATGTATTGTTCTCTGATGAGTCCACCTTCACTGTCATTTCCCTGTGGAAGTTAGAGTGTGGAGAATCCCCAAAGAGGCTTAAGACCTGGACTGTTGCGTGTCCAGAGTGAAGCATGGGAGTGGATCAGTGATGGTTTGGACTGCAATATCATGGCATTCCCCAGTGACTACCGAACCATTCTGGAGGACCATTTGCACCTTATGGTTCATACATTGTACCCTGAAGGGGGTGCAATGTATAAGAAAATTTGTGGAAAACAACTATTTGAAAAATGTTTTTTGTTTAAGTTTGTTAAGTCAGTGGGGTCCAATGCTGTTTCAACCAGCAATCTACAAAATATCTGTTCCACTGAAGAAATGCACAATTGTCATTTTAGGGTAGTAAATGATCCCTTTAGAGTGTGCAAAAGATGCAGCTTCAGTTAATATTGCAAAATCCATTTGCTTGGCAAAGAAAATGCCTTAAATAATTCAATAAGTTCTCTGTTGATGAGACTAAGTGGACTTAAAACTTTCTGCAGCATGTCTGTCTGCTTGTGCACAGTAGGATGTTGAGCTTTGTTTTTCAATGATTCCAGAACTATTCCAGCCTCTATAAATAGAAAGCACTCTAAATTAACAGTACAAATAGTATGCAAGATCAGGCCATATTTTCAAAAGCTATTGGTGATTGAACCATTCAAACTGAAAAGCCATTTAAATGCATCTATCAATCACTGTCTGCAGTCCTTCCATCATTCCTTTTGATGTGAACAGAACATTACCCAAGCAGAAAATGGGTCTATTATTAATCATGGGCTTATAAAGTTGAATTTAGAGTTATTTTTTTCCACATATAGCGGACTGGCAACCAGCTATATTAACTTGTGTAAATTGATCACTCAGACGTGTACAGCTATACTGTTTTCTGTTTTACACGCTCACCAGACATATACCTTTTCCTACCTTAGATGTTTGTGCTCTAAAAGGAAGATTGCGATAAGAATAAAAAAAAGAGCTATTGAACACTAGCCCATTGGCCCTTCATCTTGTGTGCTGTGTGTCAAAAAATACATGGTGGACAAAAAAAATCACTGTCATTTTCTGTGGCAGTAATTCTACCCCTTATATCAGTCTTGTGATATTAAAGCTCTCATATATAAACAGAGACGGAGATCAAAATGTCCATATAACTAAAGACAGTCTTGACACAAACTCTAGATCCATAACTAGATCCATAGATGAAAGTAATCCTATTGTCAAAGGAAAAACCTGGAATACATTGTATTAAAAAAGCCCTTTGATGCACTTTCTGCTTGTGGCTCTTTTATAAAACCGATTCTCTAAAGCAATGAATTGCACAAATAGCATGTAATATCTCCCAAATTGAATACCAATTTAGTTAGAAAGCTTTATTTCCTTGAGGGAATTAATTGGTCTGATTAAATTTAGATTAATTAGAGTGGTAATTAGATTAATTATGAACTATGCCTGCTGGAAAATAATTACATACTTGATAAACTTCTGGAGGAGGCTTTATGTGTATACATTGTGCACTTATACTGGAAGTCAAAGCCGAGTTAGTAACCGTAAGGTTGTAGATTCAAACCCCAAAAGGGGCGATCAATAAACTATCTTCACTGTGCCCTTGAGGAAGACACTTAACCCAAGGCTGCCATCTATGTACTGAAAGACGCTTTTGGATAAAAGTGCCAACCACTGACAAAGTAGTAAACAACAGTAACACCAGACAGAAAGAGCAGAACTGACACCATAGCCCATACAACTCTGATTTGTGTAAATGAAATTACAGGTTTACAAACAAAAGCCCTACAAAGACACTTGAAATAAAGCTGTTTTAGATTAGAGCTTCATTCAAATTGAGCTGAAAATGAACAAAAAGTGGTGTGACACAATTTCCAAAAGAAAACTAGAGGTTTGATCTTCTTGAGATTACCATCAGGATTAATGGATCTGGATCCAGGGTTACTGTGGAACATTTTCCTCAAATGAAAATGACTGTTTTGATAATCCAATGATGTTACAATGCGGAGCCTCACACTTTTTTCTCCAAAGTGTCTGTATTCTGGGTGAGATTCAGGATATGATAAAGGCTTAACCACAAACAACATGGAAGATCGGTGTCCTTTCATCCTAATGCATTCTGCAAAATGTTCTGGCATAAACTACAATGACAGGCAAGGGCAGACTGCATGAAACTGATATCAATACATAAAATGAGAGTGAGATATGAAAAAGACAAAGAAACTGAGACAGACACCACAGAAATACAGGAATCCCTAGCAGAGTTTGATGCCACAACACTTGCTTGTGTATACTGAATTAACACTTAATAGATTTCCATGTGTGCCATAAGCTGGGCCCAAGATGGGTCTTGCGTATGTTGCCCAGTTGGGACCCACCTACCTAGTGGCAAGCGCAATCCAGCATGAAATCCAATTGGGCAATTGGCAAGGGGACATTATTGAAAAAAAATCACAGACAGTCCCATATAGGGCCAAGTTTTTCAGCCCATTTCATACCCATTTGGGCCCAACATACACGTGTAGGCTGGGAACAGTGGAGTTGTAAAGGGGTGTAATAAATGCTTTGAGCCTTGCTAAGCAACTCTAAAAAACATATTATAAAATATTTGTCATATGACTTCAGTATACTTGGAAAATACCACTCAAGTCATATGGACTACATTTATGCTGCTTTTGAATACTTTCATTGTAACTGCAGAGAAAAATTTATGAGAAACAAGTAATAAACCAACCTAAGCTCATTGGAAAAACCTCTACCTACATGTTTGCAAAACTCCAAAAACTTACTTGTACATTAAATTCACTGCAGTTTCCAGCTGAATTGAACACTAGTGGCAGTAAAACACAGACAACTTTTATTCCTTACCAATTATGATTAAAGGGGGAGATATAAACACTTATTTTCACACGGTTCCTTGGACTATATTATGCCATGTCTTCAAAACAATTTTACGCATGATTTGTAAAGTAATATATTTTGAAGTTTGGATCACATATTCACAGTTCCATTTGTACACCATGTCTTTTCTAACGTTGTAAACAAGCTTTGTTGCGATAGATGAAATTACTGTTTACAGTTGGGGCAGTCGTGGCCTAATGGTAAGAGAGTCAGACTAGTAACTCGACAGTTGAGGGTTTGATTCTGATATCTAGATCCATTGATGAAAGAAATCCTATTGTCAAAGGAAAAACCTGGAATATATCGTTTTATAAAAGCCCTTGAGCAAGGTACCTAACCCCCAATCGCTCCCTGGGCGCCACAGCAAAATGGCTGCCCATTGCTCCGGTTGTGGGTGTCCACAGTTTGCAGTATGTGTTCTCTGCACAATGCAAAAGAACATGTATATCACTTTAAAAGTGTCAAAAAAAATGCAAGAAGCATTACAATATATTATTGCAGAAATGTTGCCATAGGTTACAATAAAAAATAAAAATAAAAAATAAAAACGCCAAGAGGAGAACACAAGCTCACATGAACAGAATGATTACCATCAATCACAGTCATTTATCTCAAACAGTGGTGGAGCTCTGACAGATGAAGAGGACAATAATGAGCCACAAAGGCCTGGATGGCAGTAATGGAAAAGAAGACCACTGCTTATAAAGTACAAGATAAAACCAGGCTGCCAAGATGTCCAACAGCTGCTTGCAGCTCCGTCTCCACGGGAGCTGCAGAAAACACCCAAGGTCAAAACATGAGAGTACAAAAGAGCTACAACTGAGGAGACACTGGTGAGAGATTTGGTCCATTAGACAACATGGTTTAACAAAAACTGGAACACAATACTTGCAAAAAGAAAAGTCCTGTGATTTTGTAATTTGATTTTGTAAAAACTATTTAGAGAGCAAAAAAAGGCATATTCTGCCTTCTAAGATAAATAGCATGCATATATCCTTAGCAGATAAGGTCATCTCATATCGTATTTTATCTGGTAAGTGAGAAAAAAATTATGATTGTAAATATAATTTATTCAGTATAAAAAAAAGAGTAAATAAAAAAATAGTTCAATCTAATTAAAAATGTTTTGCTAAATATCTGTGTGTGCCAGTTTTACTTCATTATAATAGCAACATGCTACCTCTATTGAAATCAGTTGTGAGCGATATTTATGTAAGGATTTTGCCTATGTGGAGCGTTCAAAAGCAATCACATTTCAGTTATGATACTCTCTTAGAAGGCAGTTGCCTAAGAAGGCAGTTGCCTAAGTAGGCAGTAGACAGCAAGGCAACTCAATAGGTTTTGTAACGGAGCCAATGTGTGCACAATAAATAACTGAAAATAGTGCTCTCTTTTTTTTCCATTCATTCTCTGTAACTCAGACACTCATAAATGTTAGCCAGCTAACAACATGCAGTATTTCCCTGAAAGACAGGGACTGTAGCTTTAGAAATAAAATCTAAAATCAGCTTTTAAAACACATCTGAATTTGTGCATTTGTAGGTGTAGTTAATGTTTAGTTACATTGTGCAAACTTTACTTGTACAAATGTAAACCAGTGCAGGCTGTTTAGAAAGTTTGTACACACGCTAGATCAACTAATTTAGGCAGAATGAAATGAAATATCTATTACATTGTTAATTTGAATAACAGGATTTATCTGAGAATTGCATTGTTTGCACTGCTTTATTTGATCATCTATAGGTTTATTGTGCACCTCCGAGGAGAATATAGAGGCACTTATGTAATCATCATATCATAGCATGACTCAATGTTTTGACTGGAAAAAGATGAATCTCTCAAGAAACTATACCTTACATGTGATCACAGAATCACATCAAGAAAATTATGGTGAGAAAATTCACATGTTATTTTCTGTGATTAATGTGAACATACAAACAAAAATTAATGCAGCATCTTTTTCCCAATTTCCTAATGTTTTTTCCCCACTTCCTGTGGCTAATGTCATATGTTCACACTAATTACATACTTCTTATCCAGTACGAAAACAGTAGTCTGCAAATGCCCAATGAGCAGCCACCTACTGGCAACCTGGCTGGTTTCGCCAGCAACATATGCTTGTTTCAAAACTTAAATCATTGGGTTCTAAGTTCACATGGTCAGTACAGAGAACTGGTAATTGTGTCTATAGCTTTTTATTTTAACATATCCAAAACAGGTGCATGTAAATTTAAACAGCTTTTCAGAGTACACTTTATATGACTATTTGAAAAGAAAAACTTTCACAAGATGGAACAGGTAAAAAAAAAATTCTGCAATCATTAATCTCTCCAAATATTTATGTTCTTTTTGATATGACTACTGTTACAGAATTGTGACATTGATGTCTTGGAAGAAAAGGGCTTATTTGTGTAATATGGTATTGAGGTAGAAAAACAAGTCGTAGAAATATAGATTTCAATCATAAAGCCCATTTTCCAAGCTCCCTCAGTCCAAATGGAAGAGAAATCAGTGTTGTAGTCAAGACCACCTAAACCAAGACCAAGACCAGTGTGTGTCGAGACCAAGACAAGACCAAGACATTGAGGGGTTGAGACAAAGTCAAGACTAAGACCAAGGCAAGCCGAGACAAAGTCAAGACTAAGACCAAGTCAAGACTAAGACCAAGGCAAGCAGAGACCGAGTCAAGACCAAGAGCAGACCAGCACTCCTCAAATTCATCTGAAAGATCCACATTTACTGCCTGAGAAATGTTTTATTTTTAATCAATAATTACAATTAGAATAAGACACCATATAGAGCTGTTACCAATAAATTGAAAATCACTACAAATTCATCTTTACATTGCAGAGGTAGAACAGAAGTTGCATCTGAATTGGTACAATTACAAATGCAAAAATAAAGTTGAGATTAATAAAATTGTTTATTGAATATTTGTTAAAAAAAAAAATCAGTATCACATTTGCAACTGTACTCATATTTGTGAAAAATCATCTTTCTTTTGATACATCATGTTATAATATAAATATCAAGATCCTATACAGGTACTTTTTTGTAATCATATCTTGAATTTTGTGGGCATTTGTATTAATTTTGGTGACGTTTTTGACTCAACCGCTTGTTGATTTCTGACCCGGCACAACACTAATAAAACAAATGAAATTAGAAATAAGTTATTGATTGCATTTGAAGCAGGACGTTTTACATCCAATCAAATTAATGATTTTAACAAAGAAATTTAGTGGTATCCCTGCAGTTCTGATCTTGACCGATCTTCTGAAATTAAATCCCAAGTCCTTTTAGTCTGAGATCAAGACTGAGACCAAATGCGGCCGAGACCAAGACAAGACCTTCAAAAAAAGTCTTGAGTACTACAACACTAAGAGAAATATCCTGGTTCATTGTCATAAAATTAAACTGATACAAGCATAAGCATGCATGCAGTATCTATGGGTCAAACTAAATTTACTGGAATATAAATCCAGTTGTGAAGCAACGTATGTACACCCTGTCTAACTGTCTTCACAAAGGGCAACAAAGGCAAAACAAAATGTCCTGGCTCACTGAACAAAAGAAGAAAGGCCAAGCCAGGCCAGCCAGAGGGAGCATGGGCCAGAAGTGAGATGAAAGGCTAGAAGCATAAAGCAGCAGTGGGTGGTGATGGGTTCTTTATCTTGACACTGTAATAAAGAAACAGCAATGCCATAAGTGATCTGCTTTTCTGACAGAACACAAGCTGTGTCAATGGCGGTAAAAGGCCACGCTGTACAAAACACTTTGGTTTTGAGAAAACTGCCCAGTAACAAGGTTGATTGCTGTCGGATAGCAGGCGTCAAAAGCACAGGTCGTGGGGTTCAACTCTATTCTGCTGATGGAATAAAACATGTAACATTTCAGAAGACAAAAGTGTTTTTAGGTCTTTCTGAACATCCTCTCCGTCTTCGTGTTTTAATTAAAGGTGAAGTATGTACTTTATGTGCCAACAGTGTGTAAAAAAATTCCATTGGTCAGCCAAAAAGACTCCCTAAACCAAGCCATTGCTGTGTCAGGCTAGTCTGTTTAAAAACAAAACAAAATGGGAGACCAGTAAAGAAGCTTGGGCTAGCTTAAGATGTTTTTTTTTGGTTGTCACTGCACATTAAGTTGAGTAAGGAGAAAGTATTGTAACATTGAATAAATTACCCTGAATGATTAAGGACCTTCAGAAGGTGAAATACGGCAGATCTGATGAAACTCAAACGGGTAGCTGTGGGATTCATGTCCAATTTCTAGAAGGTCAAACTAAATGAAACAGAAGGTATTCAAAGTGCATAAACATTATGCATTGCTAAGGTTTTCCCACACTGTGCGTATCCTTAATTATAACATAGCTCAAAAAAAGCAGATACCAAAATCCAACTGAGATACTTGGTTAACAAAAGAACGATTTTACTATGATAACTCTTGAATAAACTTGCCAGATATTGCTATTCAAAACTTTTTTTAAAAAACGTATTAATAAAAAGTCTCTTACTGCTCACCGAAGCTATATTTATTTGACCAAAACTGTAAACATTAAAAGCAGCCATTTCTCAGTGTCACATGATCCTTCAGAAATCATTCTAATGCTAATTTGGTGCTCAAGAAACATTTTTTTTTATCATAGTTGAAAACAATGTGCTTAATATTTTTGTGATACACAAGATTAAAGGAAAATAGACTGGTCCTGAGGTTAAATAATCCATTCATGTTATTTCAGCATACTCATGCATCAAATGTGAAAGAGCAAACTAGGCAAAATTCTGTTAGTTACATAAAAGCACCTCTTATGTGAAAATTTCAGCCAAAACAAAAACAAAAAGTCTAATTTAACTTCATACATCATCAATCTATGATATGGTTAGTGCCTCAGTTAAGCATCACATGGATATCCTAAAACGATTAAATTTCAGTAGTGATGAAAGTATTTGTTATGGAAACAGCAAAATGGTCCAACTCACTCCACATCAACAGAATCATGTGGCAGGCAGGACTTAAACCCTCTTGGGAGAGACTTTGAAGGTAAATACAGCTCAAGTTCAGGGTTGAATGATTCTAATAACTTTGTGAGTGTCTAGAGCTGTGAGACTCTTTTGCCTTGAGTAAGATATGAACCTGAAAAGACATTACGGCTGCAGTTTAGACTGCTAATCCTCTGTACACACAAAGTACATTTTACACTGGTGGCTTGTCAGCTTAGTTTGGGCCTGACTGACTTAAAACTTTTTGGCTTCTTAATAAGGGTAAAATATGAGCACAACCAAATAAATTCCCATGAAATCTTGATGAATTCTCGATTTAGAATGAGTTAAAAAATCTATTTGATGAACTTGACAGTGGTTTTCAACAGCCAACATCAGATTTGCTATGCTAGATATTTTAGATTAGATGTATTACATTTTGTTTTTTCTTCATTTCTTGGGGAACAATATACAAACATACCCAGCATCATTATTCTGATGACACTTCACTTCATAATACTTCAACCAAAAAATGAAAAGTTTGTGATTATTAGTCACCTTCATGTCGTTCCTTGTGTGCTATTCCATCTGTGAAACACAAAAGGAGAAATTTTATTCTCCTATTTTCCAACACAACAACAGCTATATGTCTGTCAATAATATCTGTTGGAAAATATCTGTCTGATATTTTAGATGTAGTTTATTCCACTTGAGCTACAGTATGAGTGGAAAAAGCTGAAATTTTGTCATATTTTGCTGATAATCTTACCCTCCAGTTAAATTTTTGTTGAAGATAGAACCAGTGAGTCGAATTCACGAATTGGAACAGCTCGATTTGTGACTCACCAACTTAAATGTTTATTTCACCCAAAAATGAAGATTCTGTCATTAATTACTCACCCTCAATTTCCTTCCACACCCGTTAGACCTTCGTTCATTTTCGGAACACAAATTAAGATATTTTTGATGAAATCTGAGAGATATATGACTCGTCCATAGACATCAATGTAATCAAGGTCCAGAAAGGTAAAGACATCTTTAAAACCATCGACGTGACTGCTGTTGTTCAACCATATTTCCCTGTCATTATCCTTAAACAGGTGACGCAGTCCGTGTTTACGTCCGAATGCCGGCTCACTATTGGTCGATGCCGTTCACATGAGCAGCACGACGCATACGTAACAAAAATAACGACTTTACTCAACAATATCTTCTCTTCTGTGTCATTCTCATCTGTTGTTTACGTCCAGCATCTTCCAGGTCCTACATTAGAACGTCGATTCATTATTGGCCGGCTCCTGCATTAACATCACACGCATGCGTCGTGCTGCTCACGTGAACAGCGTCGGACAATACAGAGGCGGCATGCATCACCTGCGTAAGGATAATGACAAGGAAGAGAAGAGATTGTTGAATAAAGTGGTTATTTTTATTTTGTTTTTGTGCACAAAAAGTATTCTTGTCGCGTCATAAAATTAAGGTTGAACTACTGCGGTCACATCAACTGTTTTAACAATGTGTTTAGTACTTTTTTGGACCTTGAAAGTGTTGCATTGCATTGCTGTCTATGGACGAGTCATATACCTCTCGGATTATTTTTTGACCCCTTAACACAGTTGTTACTCGTATTGTCCATAAATAGCTTTGTTTTTATTCCATGCATCGTGTTGATTATGTGAAGTTGTACCAAATTAACTATACAATATTTTGCCTTTACTAGAAATAAAAACCATTTAATTCAGTTGGATTACAGTCGCTTCAAATTCCATCCAGCTCATTCAATAAGAGCTACGGAGTCGTACATAGTGCAGCAGGAATCAAAGTTCACCGATCATGTGATGACAGTAAGAGACGAGATGACTGACAAGACCATGGCGGAGGATTCTTTGCACAACTGATCCTAAGTCTCTGACTAATACCTTATCTTGTAGAATGCAAGCTCAGCATCGCCGTTCCATATTCACAGAGTACACGCGATCATGAAAGCGAAAATAAATGCCATTTCAATACCACGCATTTTGAGAGCGGCCTCCTGATGCATGCAAATATCTCCCAATATGAAAGGGATTGGGCTGTGTGGTTGTAACCTATTAACTCTGTATCATGCTTGAAGAAAAATTTGGTCTCTATTTGTAATTTGAATATTGAGAGTACTTTGATTATGGTTGAACTTATTGTTTGCACTTAATAAGACTAAGAGAAAACTGTGTTATTCATTTTTATTTATACTGTTTTTATTTATATGATCAATTTGTGAAAAGAAGTTCAGTTAGGAGGTCAAAAGTTGTAGAAGCTCATAAATCAGGTAGTCTGAAGGGTCTGAAGAGACTTGTATTAAATCATACAGGAGAGAAGCCAGTCAGTTGAGTTTGTGTACTCGAGTATTGATGTCTTTTATTGCATATGATAGTTCATAGTCAGAAAGAAGAACTGAAATGACTTTCATTAGATGATTTATATATATATATGATATTTAAAATATTTCAAATGCACCAGCTGACTATTCTTCTAGTCTGTATTTTATCAAAGATTTCTTAAAAATAAAAATAATAAAAATCTCATCTCGATATATATATATATATATATAGTTTTGCAAAAATCATTTTTCCATTGAGTCTATTGTATGACTTCAAAAGAATTGCAATAAAGCAAACAAGTCATATGGTCTACTTTTTATAGTGAGTATTCCATGTTCACTATCATTGTACGGAATAGAGCATTATGAAGACATCAAAATTCTCCCTTTGTATTCACCTGAAAATGACATACAGGTTTTGAACAACACGAGGGTGAGAAAACAATGCCAGAACTTTCATTTCTAAGCTCCTTTAAGGTATTTATTCTGTTATATAGGCTACTTTTGTTCATTCCTTCATTGTGACCAGCCACTCCAGGTGCTGGCTTATGTAAAGAATACCTAAAGCACTGGATGAAGCACACTTGCTGACTGGAATACAGTAAGATTGTCACTGAAGAATAGTCTCCTGTGGGAGAGGTTTTCAATAATCCATCACCTGAGGTCACACATTCTCCTCACACACCACTTTGCCCTTTTTCCTTTCTCACATGAGCCACTCCAGCATTCTAACTGCACACACATCCCATGCTGCACAAGTTTACACAATTCATACACCCTTTGCAGATGATATTTCACAGTTTTTTTTTTTGGTTCTCTCTTAAATTTGACCTTAATCAACTCTGCACTACACAGTATGCCTACTCATCAAAAAGACTCTATTTAAAATGGCATTTTCAAATATGTAAATTAGGAACTCTGTGGCAACAAGTGTGTATATCACAAGTGTGAGCCAGGACTGCAGAACTGCAAACGCAATTTAGTTTGCAGATTTCTCTGCTGTGCTTTTATATAACCTGGCCCTTTATTGCAAAAGGAAGACATTAGATGTGATAATGGCTTCACTGGTTTGGGAAATTATGTGGCACCGAACAGGCACTCAGATGAAATCACAGTGGCATGTGCATTATCTTTAGAGTCAGGTAAGGGCAGTGAAAACCGACTGGAAATCGCAAGTTTGTCACAGAGCTGGTTGATTTGTGACATTTTTTTAAGAAGTTTTACAAGAACTTTGCTTACAAAGAATATGTCTGGACACAGTGAAAAATGCTCTAAAAATATTAAACAGCCTAGACTTTGGCCTACGCTTTGAAACAATCACAATCAATAAAGAACATAAAAATTGGATGGACTAAGCCGTCCAAAAGCACAACAACTGCTTCTAAGGTGCGCGCATCATCTGTTTATTGCATTAGGATAGGGAAGGTAAATTGCTTTGTGTTGACATCTCAAGACTGGGCATCAACAGCAGCATAAAATCAGAGCAAATCCCATTCCAGTGCAAATGTCAATGGAGACAAGCATTGTAATGAAGAAGAATAAATCTCATTGGGTTTCACGAGAATGAGTTTTATGGGTCTAGCTGGGGACGAACTTGGCACATAATGATTAGGGCACCCAAATAAATAACTTCAAATCAAGTTATACAGGCCTAGAAGAATATTTAAGACACAAACTGTGTGTTCTTTTTAAACAATTTGGCTTCAGCTGGCTGATAGATTTAAACTCTAATGGGAGCTTTAGTAATGAGACAGCATGAGATGGCAAAAACCATTCAGTATTTTATAAACGTAAGATTAAAACATGCTTCCAGATAGTTTTAAAGGTAAATAATGAAGACCGTCATTAATGAACAATTTTATAGCATAGAGAGAAATGAAGAGCAGGGACATTGTGCGCATCTTTAAAAAAAAAAAAAAAAAAAAAACATCTAAACATCTTTAAAACAAGATAAATTGAGTGTCGAAAGCAAATTGTATAATAATATTCCAGAGTTTAAACTTTGTTGTGCACTTTCCTTGAACTATTCGCAAACTGTTTTTTCTTTTAAACCTTACCTTTTGCTTAAAAAAATGCTAATGAAATTTGTATCATGATAAATTTGCTCAAAGGTGTTCCCAGCCACTGATGAAATTTTCCAGCAATCCATGTTTTTCACTGTTATACGGTAGAGGGCGCTATTACACATATTCTAAAAAATGCAGAGTCTCCGGATTCAAAAAACAAACAAAAAAGCATTGCTTAAGGTGCGTTCATGCCATGTTGTAATTACCATAACAATTCTGAACTGTGAAAAGCTTCCATGCGCTTGTAGAACTTGTCATTAGAATGTGTAATGTCATAAGCGGTGCAAGGCAGACGAATCAGTGTATGACAAAGAACCTCGGGAGCAATTCAAAAGGATGCGGAGCTTTATTTACAGTAATTACAACATGGTGTGAATTTAGCATGACAGTGTGAGCTAGGGGTGGCCGATATACCGGTAGAAGTTTGCCAACTGGTAGAGATTTTGGACTACCATCTCTTTCGTGGTTTACATTCATGTGATGTTGCTATGCTGCATGGTCACGAAAGCTTATCGTTTGCATGCGTTTTTAAGCATTAGGGTTTAAAAACATGATTGAAGCGCAATAAGCAATGAAATTTTGCTAAATGCACGTGCTGTCTGAGAGACGCACCCACATGAAGCTGCTGCTCAAAGAGCGTGTGAGTACTGAACGGAGTTCTTTTCATCACCCAATTGGGCGTGAACGGTTAAAAATACACACACTTGCGAGTCAAAATGCCCGTCTTTGCAAGTATCTTCGTAAATGGAGTCATTTTTTGTAAGTTGCCCTAAACAGTTGAAAGAAAACGCATGTGTAATGGTCATGAGCATTCTGTCTTAAAGTGACAGCTGCCTAATTTACCTGCTGTTGTCTGAGCCACTAATGTTGATCAAACAAGAAGAGAAAATCTATCACTACTCTTGACTGGATCACTTTTGTAACTTTAATAAGAATAAAGTAAATTTAATTTACACAGTGAAGACTATTCAGTATTCATTTGATTACTTTATACAATTTATTCTATTTGGTTTTATTCTATTGTAGTTTGTATGCATGTATATGCATATATGTATGAAGCTAGAATAATTTTCTGTTTGTTTTTGATTTTTTAAAGCAGAAACTCTGTTCTTTCATTTGATATTTTGTATGTTCAGATATTCACACACCAAAATATTCAGGGCGTCATGAAGTTTCACGAAAACTATTAAAAATGTTGCCGCTGGCAAAAACAAACAAACAAAAAAAATGCTGGCAAGTAAAAGATTTTTGCAGTATATGAAACACTGTCTTTTTGTTCACAGCTATTCTTGGTGAATGCTTAGATGCTCTTTGGAAAATGTCAGCAAACCATATGAAGTGGAAAGTGAATGGGAGAAAGGTTTCCCAACTAATTTACAAACTAAACTAAATTAATTCTTGAAACTTGAACTTTAATTCACAGAAACTGCACCCGAATGACAAAAGAAACCATAGAGATGGAACGCATGCTTCTCTTAATTAAAGTGTATCATCAAACAAAGTTGAAAGTCAATGTAGGCACAGTATTTCAAGGGACAATAATAGGCTGCAGAAACAGCAACCTCAAAATGAATAAATCCTGAAACTCCAAATAGTGGTTGCACCAAGAAGCATCTAATGTATTAAGATTTATCTCCCATGAATTATGTCCTCAGCACACTGAAAGTAGTGCTTGAGATTCAGAGCCAAGTTAAGCCATAGCCTAAGCCATAGCCATTTGGTAAAAGCCACAACAATAAGAACAGATTAAAACACTTCAGCGACCATAACGGGTCGAGAACAAGTAGATTCCTTTTTATCTCAGGGGAGCACTTCCTGAGGTCAACAAAGGTAGCAACCTAATTAACATATGACAGATTTATGGGGAAAATGCCATGTAAACAAATGGTTGTTGTTGAGAAATGATAAAAGACTACAAGGTCTGGGGGGGACAGGACACTTCTGGCATTTACCTTCAGTTAATTCCTTTAAAATGAAAAATTTATCATCATTTACTTTCTTCCATAGAACAAGACCCATATCAAGCTCTAAAGCAACAATGAAAAGCACCACAAAAGTACAGTGGTCCATGCAATATTCCAAAGCTTTTAAAGTCATACAATACCTTTATGAGACAAACACAGAGTATAGAGTCAGTTCTTAAAAGATTCTTGACCAAATGTCATTAATATCAAACCTGAAAGAACTCTTCCACACCACCATATTTGATTTGATTGCTGAAGCTCTCTGTATTGCAAAATTCCGCTTTTTGTCTTCCATAAAATTATGCAGATTTGGATTTAGATTTGGGTCATCCCGAGTCAAATCAATTTTTGATTTTGTTCATATTTTTTCTGTACAAAAACAAACATAAATAGTGATGAAAGCTAAAATATTAAATGTCACAGATGATGTATATTTACTGAGTAATCCATAATAATTTTGTAGAGGGGGGTTGACCATTTTCACTTGAGATTTGGAGCCAAATTACGGTGGTGTAAAAATAAAAATACCAAAAGAAAAGTTTATTAAGAATGAGAACCTAGAAGGACATTAAGATATCTTGAATACTTTAGAGTTACTGGCATGACAACTTCAGAAAAAGAATATTTGTTTCACTCGGACAGGAATGATTTATGCAATTGAGCTGATGCAAAAAATGAGATGCATTTCTATAGAAAAACTTTAGTTTTAACATTATTTGTTCATTAGATATTCCTCTTTAAAAGAAATAAAAGTATCAGCTGTATACAAAGTCACCCAAATTTGATTTTTGACCTGAAAATGTGTACAATTTACTCATGGAGCCGCATTAACATGTTCATATCTCTGGGATTTAAACGTCAAAAAAAAAAAAAAAATGAAATAATGAAAAAAAATTAAGATACCCAAAGAAAAGTTTGTTAAGAACCCCAAAATAAAAAAGGTTATTAAGATATATTTAATACTTCTTGAGTTACAGGCATGCAAACTTGAGGCAAAAAACAAAAGTGCCTTTAGCCATTTTTGAACTGTCACCGCTGGCATCTAATGAAACAAGTCAACAGATTTTAATAATAGACCTAACAATCTTTGAGTAAAAATAAAATAATGATGCTCCCAAATCAAATTTGGGTGACTTTGTATACAGCTGATACTTTTATTTCTTTTAAAGAGGAATATCTAAAGAACAAATAATGTTAAAACTAAAGTTTTTCTATAGAAATGCATCTCATTTTTTGTATCAGCTCAACATTCCTGTCCGAGTGAAACAAATATTCTTTTTCTGAAGTTGTCATGCCAGTAACTCTAAAGTATTCAAGATATCTTAATGTCCTTCTCATTCTTAATAAACTTTTCTTTTGGTATCTTCATTTTTACACCACTGTAATTTGGCTCCAAATCTCAGGTGAAAATGGTCATTTTGACCCCCCTCTGCAAAATAGTGGATTACTCAGTAAATATACATTTGTGACATTTAATATTTTGCCTTTCATAACTATTTATGTTTGTCTTTCAACAGAAAAAATATTAACAAAATCAAAAATTTAAGCAGGGAACGTGTGGTTGAGTTGACACGGAATGACCCTTTTGTAAATGATAACAGGATATACATTTCTGGATAAAATATTTATCTAAAGCTGAAATTTTATATTATTACCAAATAGAGTTACAACAAAATAATAATAATCCGTCTCAAAAAATAGATAGTCCCACACACTAAGCTCATTATTCTACAGATTGAGTCAATGCTCCAATTAAAAAAAAAAACAATTAAAGAAAAAAAAAAAAAAAATCTAAAACCACCCCACACCCTCCCCCTCAAGATTATTGTTAATTCGGATTATTTCAATCAGTCATGCTAACTTGCACTTCTACGTTCCAACTGTTTCCTCTAATCTGGATTTTAACTTCAAATAAAGTAATTTTAGTTGTAAAAAAAAAAATTATGATGTAAAAAATTCATGCCGCTGATGACAGAGCCATTATATTCAGACAATTCACAGTCTGTACCAGTAATGAGGTCACTGGATGTTTGCTTCATCCTTTTCTTTGTGCCCTCATTTGCAATTCGGTGCTTTCAAAAATACATCTGGCAGATGAAAGATTCCTGATCGTTATTTTTTCACATTTAGTGATGACAGAAATACAAATGGAGCTGATTATGTGCCGCTAAACCTGCTCTTATATAAGTTGTTCACTGAACGTGAGCACACAGAAAAAACATCAGGCTTAAATTGAGAAATCAAGAGTCATGTCATAAATAATATTGGGTGTAAAAAGTTAAACACTCCTTATTCAAATATGATATCAATGATAAAATGACGGCAGAACAGGAGAGCTGAACACCCCTGAAATAATCGATGTGTAATGCAATTACGGTTATGTATTCTAAGATGTGTTAGCACTATTAACAGATTGTTAATTAGATTTTCCCTTTCCTCATGGTTTCCTGAAGGACTAATGTATGCCAGTGAATGCACATTTAATGCGTTTATGTGGACTGACTTAGCTACACTTTGGGGACACATTTGTCCTCAGAAATGAGCTAAATCTGACAAAATTTTCCTTGGGGATATGCAGGGACGCCCGGCCTCAACTGGAAAACAGATTCATGTATAGATAATATATACTTTTTTATCATTATTATTTTAAAACTTCATTTAGGGGTTGAGTTCAGTTGGTAGTATTTATAATTAGCTTTATATAAAAAACAATAGAAGTCTATGGTGTGTCCTCATTTACATAAAGTTAATGTTTGTGTGCGTGTAGCACCACAGAACCTTCACTTCCTTGGAGCTATGAAACATGAAAGTTGCAAATCAGCAGGTCACTGAAAATGAACAGCGTGCAATATTTATAAACCATCCCAATGCTGAGGACATTTTAAAAACAGTAATTATATACATATGATATGATATGATATATATATATATATATATATATAAAAATATAAATAATATTATTATAATATATACAAAAATAAATATAAATAATATTTTTTATATATATATATATATATATATATATATATATATATATATATACACACACACACACACACTAGTAACAGTATAAAAACAAAAAACATCTCTCTTGAATAATGAGGTACATCTGGTATTTGTAATTAAAAAAGTGATTTGGAGTCTCACGTTTGACAAAAGCAGCAAAACATGATTTTAGATCAGTAATGCAACAAATGCAATCTACAGAAAAACATAAAGCAACATGCTTCAGACTGAAAGAAAACATGTCATTACACATAAAAGCAGGGCAGCAGACCTTGAAAAATCTCTAGATAATGTAAATGTTTTCCATCACACTAAAAAAAGCCCTACTACCAGCATACAGTAAGCAGACATTTAGACACAAACACAGAGAGAAAGATGGAGAGAGCTGAGAACATCAAAATGTTCATATGGTGCAATATTTTCAAAGGAACAAAATACTAATTTACTCCTTTCTGTTACGAGAAATTCATATCAGTGTTTAAAACACATGCAAAAAGAAGCATACATACAAAATTAAACTTATGTTTTCAGCAAACACTTAGTTTTAATAAATTCTGACCATATTTAAAATTTTGGGTGGCCCCTTTTTATCATTGTGAAGCATTGTTTGATCAAAAAGGAAGAAAAATAAGATCTCTGAGGGGCAATGAATAACATCATTGAAGGTCATGATAATATTATTATAGCATTACAACACGCATACGCAATTTATTTTGTTAAAAAGGTCATTTTGAACTGTTTTTTATATATTTGAATTGTGCATTATTTCTGTTAAGAGGTTACAATAAAAATCTTTTTATTTTTGCTTACTATCAAAAGTTGTTGTTTTTTTGTAGTTTGCCATTATTATAATAAAGAGTCTTTTCATTATATGGGACAAGAAAGGAATTTAATGCAACTCATATACAACTAATTTTCACAAAAATATGCATCAGGGAATTTAAAGCAACTACTGTAGCGGTTTCAAAGCCTTTCAGTCATTTTGCACCCCGTCATTAAACAGACCGGCCGAATCCAAATATTAAAAAGTCACGCACTGGCACCTTGTGCTGCGCAAATGACTGACTGGACAGAGAATGGGTGACAGGGAGAGTTAATTGAAGTCTCCTTGCTGGCAGAATATTTGCGAGTGGACTTTCAGCGATCAGTTTGCCTTTCTCAGAGAGGGACTGTAAATCCAGTAAATCTGACTGGCTCACACTGAAGAAAAAGGTATTGTCATGCAGATTACAGCTTGGAAATGGCCTCTAGAGGTATCCATGGACGGACCTTGCCAGTCCAGCCATATGGCCAAAAAGGAGTTTTAACTACTGAAAATCTAAAGAAGGGTGAAACGCTTCGGCAAGCTATAAAAAACATAACCAGAATACGCTTGTGCATTAAAAAAAAAAACAGAACATGATTTACATGCAGACAGTCAAATAAGCATTTATTTATACAGATAAGCAAAATAAATAAATAAACAGACAAACTATAAACATAGAAAAAAGATATAAGATAAGGAAAATACAATGACAGATAGATATTCAAAAATGCACATTGACAGACAGATACGGTAGATAAACAAACGGGCAGAGCAGTATCTACAGCATCTATCCGACCAAAAACAACCAGCTAGACAGACAAATGTAAACAGCTCAGGAAAATAAGCAGACATATACAGTCAAATAAAACGACAGACAGACCAATAAACATGGTTGATACAGATAAAATGTAAAACTCTCTGTTAAATGACTGTCCCTCACACAACACAGAAGAAAAAACAAAGAAACATTAAATGTAAAACTTGTGTCCCACTCTACCTGCATTAACATTGAATGGTTTGCATCAATAAACTGAAACTACAGCATCAGTCTGAAAACATAAAGCCTCAGTATCCCGCACTTTTACTACAAATGAAAAACCAGTGCAAAGCTTTGGGAAATGCAACATCTAGTTCCAGCAACAAACAACAACTACACCATTCAATTCAACTGTCAATTCCCAGATTTCAGGAAGGAGCAGAAAGATCCCGCCTATAGTGGCACCCGCGCATCCATGTTACAGAATGAACCTGCTCGCGCGCATTCCATCCTTAACATTCCTCTAGGACACAGCTTTAAGTAAAGCAATGTTTGCATAATGGCAGAAACTACTTCATCTGACAAACAGAACGTAAAAGAAAGTTCTCTATACAAGGCTTGACTCACTTTCCAGGACTTCAAGTTTCTTTTTAAAGAGAAGCGACGAACAAACACAATCCACGATCCCCGAAACGCGTACTTTCCGAGGCAAAGCGTACAATCCACTCACCGAAAAACAGGAATCCTCTGCGCGTCCTGAGCAGTGCACGTCTTCAACGCGCTCTCATCTTCCACACGAGCGCGCGCACACACACACACAGCTCGCTAGAAAGTTTAGTGACGTCACCCACTCAGTTAAATGCCACCGCAGGAGTCTCGCCAACCAGCTGGAGGTTTAAAGGGCCAGAAACAAAGACCATGTCTCGTTACTGTTACACATTTTAGATAGTGTATCATAAATCTGCGACGTAAACACATTTTAAGCTAGACGAAAAAATAGCTAGACGTATTCAGACGTCTAGGGAAAGCATAATAAGTACTGATCAAATACATTTATAAACGTTAATTTAACAGTGGGGCATGTAATGAATAAAAGTTATTGTCTCGACAGAAATCTGCTATTTATGTAAAACAATTAAGAAGTACAAAATTAATAATGAAACAGCACGATTTTAAAATATAACGTACGAACATGTGAAATTGCTTTGAGCGACAAATACTGTAGCTAAATAATAAATTGCATAACATTATAACATTTAAAAAAATATATTATATTATTAGAAAATATTCTTGTCTTATAAGAACGTATTAAGATTAATATAGGAAAATATATTAATATAAGAACGTAGGAATTTTTTCCACATTAAATTTATATTGTTTTTATATAATATTTACATAATTATTTAATAGCATTTCTTTTCATCTAAATTATCTTTAAATTTAATTAAATGAAAGACGCTGTCCGTAACTTTTTTTTTTGTGTTCAAAATTTACAACAAACAAAAAAAACATATGACATTTACATCACGAATCTATTTTACAAACCGTGTTTTTGTCTTATCCTTAATCACTACGTTACACTTATAATAAGTGTTTATATTCGGACTATTTTGGACTAGGTCGGGTCGGGCGCGGCGCGGAGTAGCACAGTGCCTGCGTGACTTGTCATAGACATAAACAGAGAGAAGTAGCTCCGGCAATAATGTTCTTCCGCATGCAGTTCTATTTATTAACCGCTAGAGCGCCAAAAGTTACGGACTGCAACCTTCAGAAATATCACAACCGATTTTACCTCCATAATTTGACACATTTCTGAGTGAAACAGGATATTTAAAAAGAAAAAAAAACTATATATTGATTGGATTGTGGGGGAGAAAAGTGTCCTAACTAAATGGCACCCTAAACACACAAAGTCTTCCTATGAGTCCACACTGTCGTGATGTAACACTGCTTTTACTGTTGGTTAAAAGTCTACTGCACAGCTCGCTTTAGTGCAGTCTCTGCAAAAGTGTGCACTGAGGGTGCATATTGACTGCGAAAGGCCCTGTCCCAAATGGCACCCTGAGTCTGTTTACGAGCACCCTTCTGAAGCCAAAAATGAAAAACGGGGCACCCTACGGTCTCGTGGACTTCACAATCACGCTCACACAACAGCTGTAAGTCCACGAGGCCATAGGACAGGACCGTTGAAGCTGCCTCATTTCAGTAAAGTAACCATTACATTACAAAATCCTAAAGAAATTACAGCTATTTATACTCCACAAAGATTAACAGTAAATTTTGGTTATTTTTTCTAAAATGGGAAATCCTTGATCACGTATATGCAGCCTTCAAAATGAGACAGCTATTTGTGCACTGCCAGCACTCGCAAGATGCAAAGGGACTCTATCACAGCTGAAAAACTAAGAACATATGCCTTGTATTTTCATGGCTTCTGTGAGGCAGACTGCTTGCTTTTTAAGGTTTTCCTTGCGGAATTTAAAAGTTTTGTCATATAATATCCAAATATTCCTTCTAAACTTCCACAATCATGCAGTCTCCATTCTGCTATGCTTTATGTTCAATATAGGAGTGGTAAAGTGTTGAGGGTAATGCATTACAAGTAACTTGAGTAATGTAATCAGATTACTTTTCCAAGTAACTATAGCGTATTACTTTTTCAATTTGCAATAAAATATCTAAGTTTCAAATAAGTAATGCAAGTTACTTTTTCACATTTATTGACTGACAGCTCTCCTGTCGCCATGTTGAGAGAAATAAAGTACAGAGGTGTTGTGTGCGTTGTGTGAACATGATGGTTATTGTAGTTCTAGACTAAATGTGAACATGTATTTAGTAACCTCAATTGCACGAAAATATTCAGTATTCCACAAAATGAATAAAATCAGTGAAATGCAATTTCTGAATTTTTGATCTAATTCAACCTAATATAGAGACACTTTAGATTAGATTTAGAAATCAGAGTGTTGAACTTCCTTCTCCTGTATCCTATTCTTCATTAATCCTGAATGGCACCACAGCTGAAAGGTTTGTTTGAGCTGCGCCCTCTACTGTACAGGAGTAAATATGCATTTCCTTCAGCCTGAGGCTTATTTGTTTCACTTTTATTATAAAAGGGCCTTTACGTTTGAAAAAAAAAATAGAACCTTTTTGTTGTTATTAAAAAACAAAAAAGCAAGCCCAGGCCAGGAGAGAAAAAAGTGACGCAAAAGTAATGTAACTAATTACTTGTCATAAAAAGTAACTAACGCAATTGACCTTTAACAGGCAGTTTGATTGACAGGCAATCTGACCAATCATAACCCTGAATCCCCAATTTTGTCCGACAAAGCAGTCAGGGGAGTTATTAGTAGATTGACCTTGGTGAACTTGAACTTGAAAAATTGTGTGTACTCACGTCTTTCCTTGCTTGAAACAACTTTCCTTCTGATGTTCATTCATGTTTATTTGATGCTATAAATGAACTAGTATGAAGAGATGATCGGTTCACGAGCCGTTTGAAGAAGCTACAGCGATCTGTCACGACACATTAAAGAGCCACTATACGCTATTTTTTGTTTAAACTTCTTTCAAAAATTAGTTTTTGAGAACATGATGTGTGGCGTGAGAGTGCATGGCTTGTTGGACATAGCAACAGTAACTAAAGGTGGCGGGTCTTTACGAAAGGTCAATTAGTTACTTTTTTAGGGCGTAAAGCAATATTGTAATGCATTACTTTTAAAAGTAACTTTCCCTAACACTGGAGCGGTACTAGTACAATGGTTTATGTTGTGGGTGGGGCTACTACTACAAAGCAAAAGACAAAATGTAGCATTGTACACATCACAGTTGCTTAAGCTCTGATTAAAGTGGAAGAAACAATTTGTGAAAGTAACAATGAGAAAGTAAAGGCTCACTTTTTATGTTGACTAAATGTTTTCGGCTGATATGTCTTACATTTAATTCACCTGTTCATTTTTCTATTTCTATTCGTTATAATTTCTAAAACAGTTCAATAAGGATATGATGTGTGCAAGTGATAGGCCTACATTTATATTATTATTATAAAAAGGCCATCAGTGCTATAAAAAGGCCTCTCATCACCTGTCAATGAAAAACTGATGTGTGCCATGCTCAGGTGACAAACCCAGGGAGAATAAGAAAGGCTGCTTTAGCATAACAAAAGGAGCTCTCACAAAGAGATCATGCTGATTTTTTTTAGCACAATGCCAGTCAAGTGGTGCAGGGACAAAGTGTAAAAGAGGTTTTAGACATTAGTTTTGGCCAGCTACGACTGAACATAAAATGTTGGAGCTGTAAATTTATTATTATCATTGTAAAAATGTACAAAAGAAACACAGTGCTTTAATCACTCTGATTATAATATTCAGTGGCAAACCATGGATATATAAAACGAGTAGTACCAAACTGACTTTCATGTAATCACTGTCTTTTCAATAAAATTTACAATATTGTTCTCAAAAAATGAATGGATTGAAATGCTACAATATTCAATTCCAAAAGAATATACTTAATCAAGTTGAAACTTTTTTAACTGAAATTTTTGGAGTTCACAGAGGACAATCAAGACAAAGGGGGAATCGAATGAAAATGCAGCATTTTTTAATCAAACGAAAGAGCTCACTCGCATACCTTACCATTAATTAAATGGCTAAACTGTGTTTGAGTACTCAGTCAAGAGAAAGAAAAAGCACAGGTTGTCCAAAATGTTGGCCTGTCTGACAATGAAATGTAAAAAAAAATAATAATAATGAAATTTGGAAAACATTTTAAAAACTACATTTGGCCTTTGGAAGGCTACCCTGAGTGTCTGATGTTGTACAATTATTTCCACTAGGTGTAAAATTTAAAAATTAGGTCGTTGACATGGCCACAAAGTAAAGAAAAACACTGAATTAGAGGACTTTGGTAGACATTTTAATTGTCAATGAACTGTCAATCCCATTTTATGGGCTCAAAATAAAAATAAAATAAAATAAAACCCCAACTTAAATTGTTATGAATCTTCTGGAGCACAGACTTAAGTTTGGTCTCTTTTTAAAGAAGACACTTCTTTAATAGCACATTATTGTGAAAAAAATTGTAAGTTAAATTTATAGAAGTTTATGGTAATGTAAACATTTTTTATTATATTTTATATAAGATTTGTTTTTTTTTTGTTTTTTACTAAACATGTTCGACTCTAAAACTGCAAGAAAATCAAAGCCAAAAATCAAAACTTGTGTTCCACATTTTGTTGATATTTCAAAAAATTACCTTTCAGTAAGATTTTGTTTTGGTGCAGTACCAAACATTTCCACCAGGTGACATCCAGACTACATTGGTGACCATATAAGGACTCCATTTCCATACATGGTTTGAGTGACCTGAACCAATTATTAACATAATTCCAGTAGACATCCTATTCATACATAGTACGGGCAGTTTGAATTGAAAGAACATGGATGTGCGTTATAGCTCATTATAGCATTAAAAACAGACAATTTAATGTCTTTTCTTTATACTTTCATTAAACATTTTCAGACCTTTTTGTCTCAAAAAATATAATGTAGGCCTATGTTACATTTTGAATGCTTGACATGAAAACAAGCTGAGGATTCTATCAATCTTTCATATTCATTGCTATTTCAAAATAAACACGTGATACATGAGTCTGCAAATATTCTTGTTGCAAATTTCCTGATTTATATTGAAAGTATTTATCAAAACCATGAACTTGATATTGCATTGTCATGCCGTTTCACTGTAATAAAGACAAACATAGTAACTTGTATGACTCTATCTCACAGTTTTTTAATATTTTCCTTGTCCAGTAAATCTCAAAAGGAGACATTTCATATAAGGAATTGAATTTTAATGATTACGCCTCAAATGCTGTCCTGTATTCAGCGTCATAGAGACTTGCTTCTCTCAAAGGGTACTGATGAACAGAGATCTAAGAATCTGAAAGATATCAGACAAGAGGTTGCTAGTCCATCTCATTTTACACAAGCCTTTTAAAGATAATTGACTCTCTCTAATGAAAAAGCTCATACATAGCCTAGTTATCAGATAGCTATAAGTCATGAAATCCTTTCCTTCACAACAGAGACCCATATAATCCCAGGAACAAAGGTTTTACTGAGGAGGAGGGGGGGATGAAGGCTAAAATTATAACATTGTGTTCATGTGAGTATGAAAATTTGAACGCAAAGAATGTGTAGGCTGAAGCTGGTGAAAAATTGGATTAAAAAAACAGTTGTATTATTCTATTAGATACTATTTCAAGGCTTTATATTGACATTAATCTTTTCATGATACACATTACATCCACTTATTATGGGCTGGTCATGGCATTTGAAATGGTGGCACATTTTATAAGGCTCAATGAACACCATGATTTACATTTATGGCGCACTGGAACTCAAAATCTCATCACAGTAAAGACTTGCATGTTTAGATTTGCTTGTAAATATCATAATTCTTGCCTTATGTAGACAGGACCACTGGCCTGTAAGCAATTCTCTTAGTACTCATAATCATTTTCAGTCTCGCTATAGCTTTTCATGAACTCGCTGAGATCTGATGAACGCACAGATGTGAAAGGGAAGGTAATCATGGCAATGCAAGCTGAATATGCACATCAAAACATTCCCCTTTCCAATTAAGAGAATATCTTTTGATGTATTGGGAGGAGTCTTGTTTGATCAGTCATTAAATATATAACTTGGTGCATTCTGAAAATAGGCAGCAATTCATTCAAGCAATGCAACTAAATTAGAATCTTTCTTTGAAGTAATTGTTTCCAATTCTGTATGTATAACAGACACACACACACAAAATTAAATTGGTACTGATGCGGGACCAGGTAAACTGTTCAGTTCTCACTTGCATATTCAGTGCTTACATCTCTGAACACCAGACACTGCACTGAAAATATTGGCTGTTGAATTTTACTGAACGTTTTATGGTAAGTAGTTGCACAAAAATTGATTTTTCTACATGTCAGACATATATTATGAGTTCAACATAGTAATTGTGCACTAATACAGTAGTGAAATCAGCTAAATACTGACAAAAGAGAGTAAATTGAACAACATTCTACATGCAGATGCAGAGGTAGCAACATAATATAATTATGTTTATATAAAGATTAGACTTTTTTGAACTTACTCGAAAGCCCAAAGTATACTTCACTTTTTACGAGTATATGCGAGGGTCAGCGAATAGTGCACGTGAGTTTCATCATCAGAAGAGTACGCTGAAGTACGTGCACCGCCGGAGTTTTGTTGCATTTAATTTTTCTGCAGTAATTAATATATCTATAAGGTGACAATCATGCCCTGTGGGTGTCGATTCACGAGGTATTCAAAGAAAACCTGCATAAGCACAACAGACCGGAGCTCATGGATGCTTATTGTAATGTTATGTGCTTTGAGACATGAGGTAATTTAACGCCATCTCTCATCTTGTGAGGCTTTACAGACTCCGTTGTGTGTGTTCATGTGTTTTGGAGGAGGTGTGGCTTTGGAGACGCTATCTCAGCCTTTCAAAGCTAGCTTGCCTCTCCGAAATTGCCTACCGTACCTTTAAAAACACCATAATTTTACACAATACTACGGTGGCCGAGAGAGCTCAAAGCGCTGCAAGTAAGAAAACACATGCAAATAAAAAAAACACATGCAAATAAAAAAAACGTGATCATCAGTTTGACAACCCATGTGCTGCAAATCCTCACAACACATGCAAACACAAAAACGCGCTGCATATACAAAAACGCGCTACATTTACAAAAAGCGCTGCAAATAGCACAAACCACAACGGAAATGTTTCAAGGGGGACCCCAAAAAGTGACGGACCCTACTAGAACCTGCGTCCAAAACCAGTTCAACTCACCCTTCACTTATTCACTAATCCCTATATAGTGTATGGCATTTGAGTGCACAATGTGTTCACAATCATTAAATACTATAAAAACTGCAAACAAAAATAAACAACTGTACATTATTTCATGTATTTATTATTTTTAATAAAGTGTTTTTCAGTTTGCTAGAAACTCACGCTCACAGATGATGTGGTCGTCGAGCGCCCTCAGGCGGCCGTTACGATGACGTTACATTAGTACGCTACAGATGATTAACCAATATTTTTAAATCATCCACTAAATTATCATCTCTTAAACTTCAATGAGTTAACAACAATACCACATATTAAAACACTTTTCTGTTAGTGAAACACAATACATGGAGTTAATGCCTACATAATATATTTTAATATTTTTTAGTTTGTGCTGTTGTCAAGTAGGGTCCGTCACTTTTTGGGGTCCCCCTTGAAACATTTCCGTTGTGGTTTGTGCTATTTGCAGCGCTTTTTGTAAACGTAGCGCGTTTTTGTATATGCAGCGCGTTTTTGTGTTTGCATGTGTTGTGAGGATTTGCAGCACATGTGTTGTCAAACTGATGATCACGTTTTTTTTTTTTTATTTGCATGTGTTTTTTTTATTTGCATGTGTTTTCTTATTTGCAGCGCTTTGAGCTCTCTCGGCCACCGTACAATACAGAAAAAAGTTCTAAACAGAACTAACTGAAAATATAAGAAGATATATAAGAATTTTGAAGGAAATCTGGTCCATCCAATCTGACAGAATATAATGGTTTGAAGTATATATATATATATATATATATATATAAATATGAAAAACTAAACAAATAAATAGTATCTGTCACATGCAAATAATATATTAAATATTGAATCACACAAAAAAAAATTCACTCAGAAATTGCTAGTAAATTTCACAAATAATCACAAAGTAGCACATTTTTTAAATTTTGAAGCAGAAAGACCAAAATAGTATTTTCTTGTAAAACATACTCCAACAATCTTTGTTTTATTTATATTTCTTGATGCACATCTTATTTTCAGAAAAGTATTTTATTTTAAACAGGAAAAGTTTTTTAGCCTAACTATTTATCAGTGGTTAATTGAAATGAGCTCCCTGCCATGAGACGGGCTAACAATGTTCTACATTATCTCGGTAACAAGCACTCCGTGTGCTCATTAAACCTCCTCTTTTTCTTGTAAAGATAAATTCAATTGCAAAAATCTGTAAATGAAGAATAATACATTTTCAGGCATTATTTCTTTATCTGCTGAACCATAATTAATGAAAAACCACTTCATACTGACATGAAGAATAGGAAAATTCTAAATGCATTGCTTGCCACCTTATATGTTGCCTAAAATATAATACATGTCTGTTTATGCAGAGAGATACCAGTGAGGACCAAGACCCCATCTGAACTATGTGCTGTTTGCTTTAATCTTTTCTTTCTCAAGGAACAAACTTTGCATGTTAGCAGGAGTTGAGACACCCAGACAACAAGCAGCAAAACAGCACTGGCGGGCAGAGCAGAAAATCCCATTAAAAAGGGTCCACTGATAAGGCGATCAGAGTTTGCTCAAAGTGGCTCAGAATTTCACACCTCACTATTGCTTCTACCCACAGCGAGACCACTGCAGCATAGACAAATTTGAGGCTAGTTAGGAGGAGGGAATGTTGCTGTCATGAAGCTAATGATCAACAAAATGGGCTTGATATGAGAAAGTCTGAATTTGAACTTTTTTGCAGGTGGGGTCCTTTTCCTCTTAAATGAGGCAAAATCATATTGGTGCTACTATAAGCAGAAAATATCCCAACAGCTGCAATAAAACTTAAAAGGGTTTACATGTAAGTCAGCGTTGGTAATATGTGATGTAATACGACCCAACACAACCCCATTTATAAATAAACACACTAGGATTTTGAGTAAAGGTTGGTATCTTACTCATTCTACAGTGGGAGGCAGTAAAATGACTCAAACTAGCTGCAGCAGAAATGAAACATGAAAATCAAAACAACTGAGACAGGTATGTTTACAGAAAAAAATACACACTGTGTTATCTGTCAGGAGTTATAAGCAGCAATAAAGCACACGGGACAGGAATAGCGAACTTCATCCATCTTGTTTACATATTCATTTCCATTCTCCACACAATATGTCATTGTATAACAGTTCAGACTTTCTTTTTTAAAAGAGTAGTCCACAACACAATTTTGATATTTAACAATGTTTTTGATCTGCCTGCATTGACACCACTGTAAAACTGAACTGAGCTGGACGATTGCATCACTGTTTTCTCCGGTGCTGATATATAGATAAATTAACTAAATTAACTATTGATTTTTACAATGGAATGAATCAATACTGAATTTATTTAAGCTGGACAATGACACCATTTTCAAATCATTTGCCAATAATTACTGTAAAGCTGCTTTGACACAATTTGCATTGTAAAAAGCGTTATATAAAAAAGGGGACTTGATTTGGCAATTCACTCATGAACAACACACTAAAACCACTGGGTTGAAAAAACAACCCAATTTGGGTTTAATATGGACAAACCTAACTATGTGTTATTTTGACTTAGCTTGTTGGGTTGTTTATTTAACCCAGTATAATGGGTTGATTTATGCTTTTTTTTTTCAGGAATACTACATGGGTTAATATTTCCAGATTATCTCAAATGTGTAAAATACACTACACAACCACTGTGTTTACATGATACATCCTTTATTTAGCATGAATACAGTTCTAATACAGCATATTTCATACAATCTAAAAAAAAATTCTTGGTTAAAAACAACCCAAGTTGGGTTGAAAATGGACAAACCCAGCAGTTGGGTTAAATGTTTGCCCAACCATTTGCATACCATTGTTTAAAAGTTATTGTATTACTTGCTTAAAATGAACACAGAACACATTGGAATTTAACATTTATTAATATCTTCAATAAATGAACATTTGTTGAAAAGTTTAATGAATAATAATTAAACAATAAACATGTATTAAATTGCTTATTACTACATGTTCCCTTTTTGAGTGTTACTTCTAGTAATTATGTGTCTGATTTTTAATTTCCAGCATATTTTGGGTTCATTCTGATTCAGACATATAGTCATTTTTAAACAATAGTTGGGTTAAATAAAACTTCTCAGCACGTTGGGCAAACATTTAACCCAACCACTGGGTTAGAACAACCCATTTGCTGGATTTGTCCATTTTCAACCCACCTTGGGTTGTTTTTAACCCAGCATTTTTCATTCACGTATACAATACCACCTACATTTACTTAATTCACGTGTGATTAACCATTCACAAGTGTGTAACCTTTTCCAACAAAACAGTGCTAGTTCTTGTGCTGATGTGTTGCTGAAATCTGAACCAGAGATGGGCTGAGCCTCAGACCGCCAGTCCACATTTCTCATAGACGAAATATATCATGTCAGCCTCCTTTTATAACCTGCACATAAACGGTACTGAGTTCTGAGAACATATCTTAACATCTAATATAACTAGTATTATAATGAATAAAATAATTTTATTTATGGAAGGAAAAAGGCATTTCCATCATGCGAAACAACCAATTCTGGCTGATATCTCAAAACTATAACACTAATGAGCAAATATCTCTTATTATACCACTGCTCTCTGTCTCACCGTCGTCCATGGCCCTGTTTACACTTTGCTTTTAAAAGCAACTTGCATCTGGATGTTGTCCACACGTGTTGAAAAGAAAAACCAATCCCTCTGTGATTGGAACATGTTCTGATAAGTTAATAGGTCATTCAGGTAATTTCTGCCTATCTTTGTCCTGCAAATTCAGACATATGAACTTTTCAGCTAACATACTGTTTTTCGCCATCTATAGGCTGTAATATGGATGTAAGCATATTCAGATGCAGGGTTGCTCTTTTGTTTCATACATTCACAACCGACGCCATCTTGGATCTGTTCGACTGTACGAAAATGATGTGAAATTGGTTCATTGAGCCTTATTAATTATAGTGTTGCCGTATTTGACTTGCTGCTGTACGATTATGTTGTAATGGACATAACCTACAGTGTCTGTGGGTTTTCTTTATATAGAAACTACACACACACACACACACACATATATGCTACTATTGTATGTATTTGAGCAGGGAAGAGTGTTTTGTTGTTGAGTCATATAGCCAATAGTGTCTGAAATAGCCTATGTGTAGCACTTCGTCTTAATGTGCGCTTGGCCAAATGACAGAAGAAAAAACTGAGCACTCGCATAGCAATAAACTTTATAACCCGTAAAAACATAAAGCAATGCATGTACTGCCTCAGATGACAGGCAAAACATGTATGTCCTTGTAACTTCATTTGAGCTTGATTTCGAAAAAGTGTCTGACCATATATAAAGCCACAATATTTGACAATTATTATTCAAAAACTAGTGTTTTTTCCCCTGAAATGTAGCAGTTTTTAGAGATACAAGGTTTCAGGGTCAGCGACGATATACAGGTATGGTTGATAAAGTAATCCAATTCAATTACGCATTCATTTATTTAGTCAGTAGCTGTCACGTGTGGTGGTATTATGAAAGTATACGACGAAGGAGATCCATGCAGGAGACTTTTAATTGAATAATGAAAACAAACAGAGGAACATAGACCTGAGAAACATACCACAAATCACTTATGATGTTAAACAATTCAGGACAAAGGCCAGACTGAAACTCAGGGCTTTATACAAGGCAAACAAGGGAGAAAACGAGACTAATTAATGACACACAGCTGGTACAAGTGAACTAATAACAATGGTAAGCATAGAAACTAAAGAGTGGCGGGAAACTGAAAAAAGGAAGACGTGACTAAATGAAAAGCAAAGTCCAAAACATGCAGACATGTAACAGAAGATGTGTAATCAGAATAATTAGCCAGGATGATAATGCCCAATATTGACATTGATATAGTGTAAAAAATAAATAAACAAACAAACAAACAGCCTGGCAAAACAGCTCACTCAACTGTCAATGCACAGTCAAAAATAGTATGTATAAGGCTGTTGTTTCAAATGTAAAATCCTAGCTGACCTAAATGCTGGTGAAAAGCATTTTTTTTCACTGTCACTCAAAGAGCTTTATTGTCGCATATATCATCGAAAACAAGTGCCATTCATCTATACCTGTTATTACAATGGGCTTCACGGTCTCCTTTCCTGAATTTATTTCTCCCAGATATATATTCCCTCTTAAAAAAGAAACATATTTGAAGCCCAATGGGAGTGGGCTATATCTGCGGGGGCTTTGGTGAACTGCCAAGCAGGACTGGTTGTGGCAGCTTTCGTGATATCATTTCAGCAATCTAATTTTCCAAGGCTCACTTAGGGGACCAACAGGGTCGATTTTCTGTTGATGACTACAGATACATTTCATCACCTTTATGTTTCTTCGAGCATGCTACGAACCAGTACCAAAATATGCCACAATGTGATCTTCTCAGGAAAATATTTAACAGTTCATGAGCAGGTGGCATGTTTTCTCAGGGACTGATGCAAAAAACCCACAAAGGCTTCCCATTCCTGTCACATATGGAACATGGCAGTTATAGAGGTCAAAGCATCCCTTGGGCTGGAGGTTTCTTTATACTGGAAATAGCCAATTACACGCCTGTTTTAAAACACTGGTGCTATAATCTCTCCAGCTTTAGCTGGCTAATAGCAGAACAATGCAAGTGAAGGTTAGGATTGCTGTGAGAGCTCCCAGCTCAACCAAACAAATCATATAATTTTTGCAAATAAATGTCACATAATCAAAAGTGAGTGTACAGAAATTAAAGAATTGTGTAATTTTACTCACACCTAACTTCTCTATCTTACATATCAAGAAAAATGCCCTGCCTTTCCTCTCGCCGCTGAGACCCTGTAAATTGTTAATCATATAATAATGAATCAGATTAAGAATTTACTAATTATCCAGAATTAACGAGCAAACATTTTTTGCATACATTTTTGTTATTTCCCAGAATAAATACAGTCCATTTCAGTACACATATCTCTTAATGTTTCATGAACTGTATTCCAACATAAACATAATCTTGCATAAGGTTTTTTTTAAACATATTACATATTAAATCTAAATCAAACAGGTATATTTCTGTCATGACAATTCTTGAAGAGTGTTTGGCATAATGGATATGACAGTTTTGATATTCTTGACGGAAAAGATCTGCTACGCTGATGCTACTGCCAATACATGCATGACATGCTGCTGTAAATAAGTAAGACATGCTGCTGCTGTACACTATAGCATACATTAATCACCCAAAGGAGATGCAGTACACTCTTAAAAACACAGATTCCAAAAAGGGGTTTTCACAGTAATGCCGTAGATGAGCCATTCTGGGTTCCTCAAACAACCTTTCAGTAACAGTTCTTAAAAGAACCATATTTTCTTAGATTGAAGAACATTTGAAAATTCTAAAGAACCTTTTTTCTGTAATAAAGAAACTTTTGTGTAATGGATAGGTTCCATGGAATATGGAACCATCAATGTCAATAAAGAACCTTTATTATTAAGAGTGTACAGGTGGAGCTGGGGAAGGTGGAGGGTTTCTGAAAGCACTGAAATTGCTACAGCAAATGCTGATCAAGTGTTTGAAGGTTGAGCAGTGAGCTCATTGGCTACCACACAGTGCCATCAAGAGTTTCATGACCGAACTTTGCATTTATACTAACTACCACAAAAAAGACTTTCATAATGCCAAAGAAAACTTGAAACACTGAAAAGCATTTTCATCAAAATTCTTATGATAGTAAGACTGATTATTTTCTGGCTACTAAAGTGTCAAAAGATGAAGAGGGATGTGACAGACCCCGTCTCAAGTATTTCAATTTTGAGAAATTATATTTTAGCAAGCTCAATATCATATCACACATGATGCTGAAAGTACTGTTTATTATCTTGAACAAACTACAGTGATATTAAGCATTGCTCAAAGAGCAGAAAAATATGCTCCTATCTTCATTTAAGCAGACTAGTCCCATGTATATGCTTGTGCACATATTTCCCTGCTCCTGTGTTCATCCAGCTACACACCCTGAAAATGACTGCTGTGACACCCTCCTAGGGACAATGGTGTGAACTCCAGAGACATTTATCAAAATAGAACCTGTCTTTGTACCCCTCAGAGATATAGATGTTTTAAAGATGATATGAAATAAATAAATAAATAAGAGTGATGCATGTTCAGTGACATATCTCACATTGGAACGGTGTTAGATGGATGGATCGATGGATGTTAGACACATTAGATCAGATTACTTTTTTCAAGTAACTACTAAAGTAACCCATTACTTTTAAATTCACAACAAAATGTTACTTTTATTTTTTCAAAATGAATTGACTGACACCTCTCCTGTCCCTATGTTGAGAGAAATTGTAAGTACAGAGATATTGTGTACCCTGTGTGAACATGATGGTTATTGTAGTTCTAGACTAAATGTGAGTGTGCATTTACTCATCTCACTTGCACAAAAACAGATTCAGTGTCCAAATGAATAAAAACAGTAAAATGCATACTCAGAATATTATGCAAACCTGCAGTAATTATATTTCAAATAACACATACCGTATATACTTTATTAACCAATGTCTTTGCCGCTGACATTCAATGATCCAATTAAACTATATAAGCAAAAATGATTTTAGATAAATGTTTTTTTATTGCCGGAGAAAGACCTGAAATTTTTTTCTCTGCTTTACAAGTGTGAATTTGCATTTCCTTCAGCCTGAGGCTTATTCATTTCACTTTTGGTTGAAAAACATTTTTACATGTTGCCAGCATATACATTTTTTTCTTTTTTTTAATGAAAAAACAAAAAAGCCCAACACAGCCCAGGTGCAAAAAAGTAACATTATTAACAGTAACACATTAACTTTTAAAAGTAACTTGCCCCAACACTGCGGTCAACACAATATAATAATAATTTGTAACTATTTTACGTTTTGGCAATTTGGTAGCTATCTGATATGAATTTGCACAATCTCTTTCATACATTATGCCCCAGTGACGGTTATGTTTAGGGCTGGGGCTAGAGGTGGATGTTCTTGACTACTTTTTTTGTTAATAAAATTCACGTTGTACAAATTCATACGATAGCGCCACGTGGTAATATAGTTAAATTTTCCCGTGAGATCACGTTGGGCTGTCTTACACTTGAAATGACATGAATAATACAACTTATTCTGTAGTATGTTTTCACCTGAATTATGACTTGTCAAATCCCAGTTTGTTTAAACACAAATGTTTGGATAAGGACCTAATGCCTTATGGGAAACAAAATTCCAGCAAGTACGCTTGCAAAATGTTAACCTATGTACAGAAATGCCTATGCGGCCTAAAAATTTATATATACTGCATTATGCAATTAAATCATATTTAATAATATTTCTAAGGCAGCAATATTTTTTATTTAATTTATTTTTATGCTTTTTTTTTTGGCTTTTTTGAGATAGGACAGTGTAGAGGACTGACATGAAGCAAAGTGAGGGATATGGGATTGGGAAAGGATTCGAGCTGGGACGCGAACTCGGCCCAAAGCCAACCACGCTACATCAGAGCTCTCCTCACGTGGCTAACGGCTCTGACAAGACAGCAATATTCTGTATTTATTTATTTATTTTCAAAGATTAAATTTTAATGCACTGCAAACAGACAGCTTTGCTTTGATGAGTGTCCAACCAGAAGCAGAAAACTTGTTTCAACATGTTCCTGGAAAAGAATTTCATTAGATCTCCAAGATATTCTGTTGAATGAACACAGTTGAATGAAACCTTAATGTTTTGATCACGGTTTTTTTTCTTCAGGACTTTATATCGACATCAAGCTCAATAGAGTTTATGATAGAAAAGTATAACAAAAATTAAAAGTCCAAAAATATGACAGATTTACAGACAAATTGACAAGCCTTGCTATCCTAAATGCACAATGGAAGGTTGCATTTCATTTTTGCATTTATTTCTCAGTCCGCGACCCCATCAGAACAGACCTGTGACTCTTTTTGGGTCATTTCCCACTACTGTTCTGCACTGTTATAAAAGACAGCTGAATCTGACAGCATACTTTCTTGTGTATGCCCTGCAGCCCAACTTTCCATTTTGTCTAATGTTGCTACAAGTCGATGCAGACTTCCCGCGGAGTGAAATGTGCAACTCCATCCTCAGAGGCAGAAGCACAGTCTAAGTGACTTATATTTCACTTAAATATAATGACAAACAAAGTTTTTGTTCCAAACTGAAAAAATAAATAAATAAATAAATAAATAAAAGGACATATTGCAGTGACATTTGCATCGACAAAAGATAATGATATACATCCATCCCATCTTGGCTCTCTCTAGAGGGCAATTCAAAAACAATTTGTCCAAAAGAGTATTGCTGAAAACATTAAAAAGGACTTTCACATAAGCACTTTGATAGAGTAAACAATCCGATGTCTTTATATAACGCTCTGACAATTTTTAATTGCGTAGAGGTGCAGTAACTGATTCCAGCCATTTTGCACACCCTCTCAATGTGAATGATAACACATAGCTTTCTCCAGGATTAGAATAGTCTATAGATGAGTGTGATATCTCAGGTGATCAATTTAAAGGGTTAGTTCACCCAAAAAGGAAATTTCTGTCAATAATTACTCACCCTCATGTCGTTCTACACCCGTAAGACCTTCGTCAATATCCGGAACACAAATTAAGTTTTTTTTTTTTTATAGAATTAACACTTTCAATGCCTAGAAAGATCCTAAAAACACATTTAAAACAGTGATGCTGTAATGACGAGTCAACGGGATGAGATGCGTACTTTAATGACAAAACGTGGTACAACAGGCAATGGTCAATCAAACAGAAAACAGTAGTGGCAGGGAACAGGCAGGCTCGTAGTGAGTATCCAGGCGATAGGTCAAAAGGCAGACAGATAAACATCAAAAATAGAGAAACAGGCAGGATCAGGAAACAGGCAAACAAGACAGGGATATAACGCTCGGAATTGTAATTCTAGGATTAACAAGACTTCGCAAATAACATGGGCTACAGAGTAAACTTAAATAGTGAACTAGATAGGCTACAGCTGGGCAGTAATCAGCATGAAGGTAAGGGACTTATGGGAAATGTAGTGTGGTGGATAGAGTCTGTGAAATGGGAGGGCGACATCTTGTGGCAAGTGGACGAAAGACAGAGCGGATTCATTACAGATGTGAGCACAGTGATTCAACCTTAATATTATAAATTGACGAGAATATTTTTTGTGCGCCAAAAAAAAACAAAATGACTTTAACAATATGTAGTGAAGGGTGATTTCAAAACACTGCTTCGAAGCTTTACGAATCTTTTGTTTCGAATCAGTGGTTCGGAGCGCCAAAGTTACGTGATTTCAGTAACTAACGGAAAAAGTGTAACTGATGCGACGCTAGTTTACGCTTTCTTCGTAACTTGAATACAGAAGGCGGTCTGGAGGAAGATAGATATTTTGCTTCATAACTTGTTAAATATGGATTTTTTTTTCACAAACGCATCGCTTCGCTTCGCTTCAGAAGGCTTTTATTAACCCCCCTGGAGCCGTGTGGAGTACATAATAGATGGATGTGGATGGAGGCACTTTCTTCAGCTCATACTCGTGACCCGTTCACTGCCATTATAAAGTTCGGATATTTATTAATAGTGCACCGTTTGTGTTCATCAGAAAGAACAAAGTCATATACACCTAGTGTGGCTTGAGTGTGAGTAAAGCTTGGGCTAATTTTAATTTGAAAGTGAACTAATCCTTTAAGTGATATCCGTCAGATAATAGGATTACAGCACCTTTAATTCCCATAAATTGCTTATTGCACTCTGTCTTTTGAATTTGGCCATTCACGGTCTTTTAATCAAGGTCTTGTGTATTATTTTTGTACTGTTTTTTTACCATGCTTGAACCTTGCAAAAGATTTAAGACTTCCATTTAACATGTCAAATGAGCCTCTTTGCAATTAATTATGTATTTGGCACAGAAAGTTCTTACCCTCGCAAAAGCCATTGACCAAAACATCTTGCTTCAAAGTGCCAGCAAGCTGTGGAGCCTGCCAGGATTCGTAATGGCTCCTTTCAGTCACTGGAACACAGATGAGGGCAGAGGATCATATGTATTTGTTTTTATAAAATATGTTGCAGATTCTTTGATTTCAAGGACGGTATAGAAAATTGTCCGTACTCACAGCACGGACCAAATTTTTGTCTGAAAATCTTGATGCACAGTGTCAGGCCTAACACATTATACTTAAACTAGATTCTATCTCACTAGATAAATCCATTTATCATGCAGTGAGCATAAGGTGTTCATTTGATTTCAACAATCTTTAGTGATTATGTTTGGATTCTGTTGATATAATAGTTATTTACTTGAGAAGATACAGTTCATGCCAAGAAGAACAACCCTGCAATCATAACTCTTATAATCTGCAATCAGTGACTCTGTAGACAGACAATAAATGCCAGTCCTCGAGGTCAACAGAAACATGACATAACCAAAGTAATTAAATGTGCACTTAGTAATTATTTCCTCATTTTAAAAAACGTTTTACATATAAGCTTTTTTTTCACGTTGACGCAAAAGAGATTCATATCAGTAACCAAATAAATTAAAAGACGATTTATTTTAACTTGTTTTCCTCACTTGTAAGTCGCTTTGGATAAAAGTGTCTGCTAAATGACTAAATGTAAATGTAAATGTAAACTTAAATGACCAGAACGCTCCCCAAGGTAAAACCCGAAATCACCTGCACTGGTGGGCATATTATTAAAATACTTAATAAACAAGTAATGTCTTGATGTTAATCTAAAATGTTTTATGTGGAGGTTTAGCATTCAGAGATAAAAAAAACAAAACATAATTAGCTTAGTGTATAAAACGATATAAATCAATGTAAAAAGACCACCATAACAGAAACAACCTGATATGGCCTCCATTTACGTTTACATTTACATTTAATCATTTGGCAGACGCTTTTATCCAAAGGAAAACAAACAAGCGATTCTTCATGAAGAGGCAAATAGACACAGGAAGGATTTTTTTTTTTTATGAAGGGGTTAAATGCTCACGATAGCACTGCAGATCTCTGATTTGAAACATACCAGTCTCACCGAGAACGAGATTATTTATATGGCAAGTAGTCCACATTCAACATATTGTCATGCATTAATCACACACTTAACTGTGAGTGCTTTAGCTCCCACACAGTGGGTTGTATTTTTTAATACTGTTGTACACCAATAAAAGGAGAAAAAATCTATCAGCAGTTAAAGGTTACAGCAACAAAATGGCTGGACTGGTGATCAGATGTGAATCATATGGCCATGAGGCAAAGTCTGGAGCATTACATTATATGCTGCATCAGCTGGGAAACATCCAAACGTTAATGAGCATTTAATCAATAAACTGTTTGAGAAAGTCATTATAATACCATTAACCTTTTGCTATTTAAATGCATGCCACCCTTGAGATAAAATGAATGAGAATATGCTGATAGGTCATCTCGCTGAATAGTTTAGATAAAAGCCAAAGCAAATCTAAATTTTTATACAACAACTCTAGGACTTTAAAGAAATTTCAAGGGTTACATAAGACATTTACAAGAAAATATCACGTTAAATGGTAATTGAAAACGCTGTTCCAAATTAACTAGATGTCAAAATATGTTAGATCAAGCATAACTGTTCAGCACAGAAAAACTAAACAAGATGTTATAAGCACTGTGAAGAAAACAGATGTGGAATAAATGTGAGGAGATTATCTGAGGACTCTGATATCCAGTCTGCAAAGACGGAGAGGTCTGTCTGATTCTTGTCGAATTACTAACTTTATCTCCAGTTTTATAAATTGGGTGACTGTCAACAAAATGATAGAAAAGATGAGGACGGTGACATTAATAAGTTGACTAGTAAACAAAATTCTTAACCTTGGACAGAATGTCAAAAATGATGGAGAGATTCAGCCACAATGCATCAGGCTCAAGTTAAAAAATGGCATTTTTCAACCAAAATTGAATTCTGTCTTCATTTATTATCCAGATCCAGCTCTCCACACTTTGTAGTCTGATAGAGAAGCACTAGCAGGAGCTGTGCTAATAACTCATTGCCTTCAATGCAACTCCCTAAAGCACGCATTCATTTTTTTTTTTTTTTTTTATAGGCATTACTGTTATAACCAAAGCTTTTGACAAACTTCATCCTAGAAATGACGTTTGTATAAGTGTTTGATGTGAGTGATATTCTCATTAAGGTGAGCCTGGTACGTGTTGAGATTAAAAATGAGAGAAAGGCCAAGGACAAATTCTGATAAAGAGCCCCTTAAAAGGAAAGAGCACCTACGTTATCAACACCTTAAGGCCAAAAGGAAGACCTTAATACTTTTAGTTCAACTTCAAATAAATAGGCTTTAGCACCAAAACTAGGATTAATCCCCTCCTGAAAGTATTTAGATAAAAGACCTTTTGGGTTTAAGTTCAGTAGCCTTCCGTAATTGGGTCATTTTCAAAAAAATAAAGAAAGTTATGAATTCAGTTCGGAAAATAATAATTACAGTGTTTCGGACTGTGTACGGACCTCAGACCTGACAAATTCAAATAATTAAAAAAATTGCAAAACGGAGTCAAAGAATTTCATTATGGAAGTGCCTACAGAAACCTATAACGCCTAATACCTAATCAAGGTAGCTTGAATAATGATATAAAAATGAACAACAAACAACCAATTTGCTAGACTGATTCATTAGAAAAGCACATGACAATAAACATACTTAAAATTGTTGAGTCTGTGTAGCCAATAGACTAAATGAAACTGTGCTTAATCTGACGTTGGAATCCAATGTTCTCGCTGCACATTGTCTCCTTTTGTTGTGCAAAATGTGCTTGTCGCAGAAATCTGACAGATTAACTCAAGATTTTTGAAAGCTTCACAGCGCAACATAGCCTAATAATATGTTTCTGTGTCTCGAACAGCAGTGATCCAAAATCACATACTTAGTAGGCAAAAAACAGTATGTGGTAAAAGAAATACATTCCCCAGCTGGGGAAAAAAAAAAAAATTATACATACATATACATGCATATATTGTGCTGTCTGGATTTTAATAGGCAAATACTTAAGAGTCTACTGGATCATTATTACAGTGATTATTATGTTTCTAGCATGTTTTGTGTTTAGAAACGGTTCTTTTAACCCTAAAAGATGAAGTGTGTACCTTAAACAACCATGCATTAAGACACATCATGGCCGTATTCCTGGATGAAAATGCCAATCAGGGTTAAAATTGTGAAAAAATGCTTCAGAGAGCATGAAAAATCATTTTGACACATGAATTGGCACCTCTGAGTCCTGACCTTAGCCTCAGTGTTTGTCTTTGGGATGTGATGGAGTAGATTTTACAGAGTGCTTGACTCTTGCATTGTCAATACAAGATCTTGACCAAAAATTAATGCACCTATTGATGGAAATAAATGTGATTTTTGGCTAAGATCTTGTATTGAAAATACAAGAGTCAAGCACTCTATAAAGTCTGCTCCAGCACATCCCAAAGATTGAGAGGTTACGGTCTGGACTCTTCATGCTCTCTGAACCATTTTTTCACAATTTTAACCCTGATGAATATTGGCATTACTATCCAGGAATATGAACATGTCTTCCTACATGGTTGTTTAAGACATGAAAAGCTACACACTTCATCTTTTAGGGTTAAAGAACCATTTCCAAACATAAAACATGCTATAAACATAATAATCACTGTAATAATGATCCAGTCATAGACTATTAAATATTTGCGTATTGAAATTCAAACAGCTGCTTTTGTTTTTTTTGTCCGGGCAGTGTATGTTCAAATTAACAGCAGGCAAAACCCTGTCAATAATTACCATTTTAACAAGTGAAAATTTACATGTTGATATCAAGAATTCATATCCTGGGAATAATTAAAAGTCAAAACGGCTTGTGATAGCATATAATGGACACTTTATTGTCCCTTGCAGTCAAAGGAGACGTTTTGTGAAAGGCAATGAAGCAACACAACTGACACTGGTAAGTCACATGATAATGACAACATGGCTAATGTAGAACGTCCTGATTACATTCATGCTACACACATTCATACTATAATAACAAAATAATTACTTATTCAAAATAAATACCTACTCAAGAGAGTATGCGATTTCGGCCGCAGACAATGTTTTAGAACAAAGCTTGTAAACGAAAACTCATTCACAAATCACTTTAGTGAATGAATCAAATGACTCACTCAAGTCACTAACCGCCATCCACTGGCTTAAAAACGTAAACTTAAAGAAAAGGTGAGTAAATTAATGTATCATTACTAGTCTTTAATCTTACAACTAATCTTTTTGGTGACCTGATAAAAAAGAATTTAAAGTCACTTAGATGACTTGCATGCAGCATTTGTTTTACACGTCTGATTTAATCCTGCCTATATCTGATAATACAACAACGGTTAGAACAGATTTTTTTCATTGCAACAAATACATATACAGTACAGCTTGAAAGCTGCCATACATATGATGTATCTTGAATATTTTAAATGTTTATCATAACTGAAAAATCAAGGGATATATTTGCTCCCATATTTTGAAAATTACTCAATTTTAATTAAAGAAAGGACCATTGAGGGTCATACCATTAAATTATTAATTCAGGTCTATAACAATAGTGAAAGTGAAATTGCCCCAACAAGCCAATTGCGAAACCAACTTAATCACATTTCTCCTGATCCTTTCACATGCTTTTATTTCTCGAGAGTTACTCAGCAGCACCCTTTGCTGTTCGGTATGAGACTGCAAAAGCACCAAGGACCGAGTGAGAATCTCATTACAGGGCCTGTCGGTTTCTTCAGGTGTATTGAATAATGAGGATTCTCTAGTCTGAAAGCTCACAATGTCTTTGCGCGGATTAATAAACTGAATTAGTAAATGATTCTCGAAGAAAAAAAATCTTTAGACTGTGTCTCCTCTAATCGAGTTATAGGACACCGCATCACTCATCATAGAAGTCCACAACCTCGAAAGAGCTAAGTAATAAGATGCTGAAGTTGCTCTCCGGTGATTATAACTGTGGCTGAATACTACCTGAAGACTTTAGGGGCAAATACTGTGACAAAGAAGGAAAGCTGTTCTCGGTGCAGTTTCAAAGGACAAAGGCGGCAAAAATCAGTTGTAGTAGTAGATGAATATTGGCTATTCTTAGTGGGTTGATGGACCTTGCCCTTGTCAAAGTTTTATATACATATTTATTATATATACTGATGAGGTATCCGGTAACATTTGATACTATTTTTGTCCATTAGAACCATAAGGAAAATGTGGTGAATTCATATCGATCTATTGTCAATCAGGATGTTTCACCTCTCTCCTTGAAATATCTCTGTCCAGAGTTTGACAGTTGTTTTTTGCAGATAATGAAGCCTTGAACTGAATGTTCCAGAATCTGGATTGCTTAACCTACGGAATCATGGGCTTTTCTCCAACAACTGAAATAAGAGATAGCAGAGTCATAGCAACAGTAAATTTGTTCAGGGGAAATCTTCTTTGCAATACTTTTGGCATGGTTTCTTTTAAGTCACAAGGATGGGTTTTTCTGGCCGACTGGCACTGCTTCCCGGCATTTGTGAGGAGTCTGTGACCTTTCTGGACTTTCCCTTAAAGGCCCATGAGCACTGGAAGAATGAGATGTGTGGTTTATGGGAAAAAAGCTAATCTGTACGATAAAGAGTTGGAGTTAAAACATGTTAATGGGCTTTTGTTTTTGTGTCATGTCACTGAGTTCTATATTTGAACTTCAGCTTGCTGTGAATGCATTCAAAGCCTAAATGCACTAATTCTAAACAATAAACCATGTAGTACAATGATGAAAAATAATCAAATCATAGCTAACAAACTATGGCTGTTTGATGAAAATGCATGTATTTATGCATGAAAATTACGTCATTTTTATTTACTATTTACTCACCCTCATATCGTTCCATGCTGCTATTCCCTAAAATAAGAGATAATGAGTGTTTATAAGAAAAGTAGGGATTTCTGAAGATGACTTGGACATGATTGGTTCTTGTGTTCAACTCATTAACTCAGAACCAGTCCCAGCAGTTAACAGCCCTCTAGTGGTGGAGATAATGAGTGAATAATGATTTAAATTAAGCTATTGTGTTACTAAGAATTTAATTCACAAGAGAGCACCAGAGAGTTTCAGTTCCACGGCAGTTTCAGAACAATATGAGGGTGATTAAATAATGAGAGAATTTTAATTTTGGGGTGATTTAATCTGTCAATTTTAATTGCAGTACCATACTCTGTATAAACTTAAGTTCATTAGACTTGCTAAACTAGTATTCCAGATTGTTGTTAGGCCTGGCAGGCATGCTGCCTCTTCCTCAAAGCAAAAGTTGAGCTCTGAGATTTTTTGTGATTATTCCAAGCAAATGTAGAAAAGCACTTTTGGCAAAGTCTCCAGTAAGACATCTAAATGAGAGTCGACAGCACTGTCTTGTGGGTTCCAGCCTCATCGCTATGTTTTTCTTCCCTCCTGCCTCTTCAAAACCAACCCTGAATCAGTTATTTGCTTCATTAGATACCTTATGGGAGTCTCACTTCAATGGGTAACCGAATTTAAGGAGGGAAATACCGCAATCATCCAGTCCTCTGTGGAATGCAGTCTTTGAGCTGCACTTGTCTGGATGGGCTCTGTCGAGGTGGCAGTCTGCTTAACAGAGAGAACTTGATGGGGAAAAAATCAAACAGTATCCAGACGTATTATTTATTGCATCCAGCAAGAACCATTTAGATATTAACATACTCTGATACTGTGATGAGCACAATGAGGTGTAGAGATGTATAGAGTAATAAAACATTCAGTGCATCGCTGCCATAAGGCCACTTACTCGAAGAGAGACGATTAACGGAGGAAAAGCGCTCAGAAAGAAGAACACTTACTAAAGATGATTCACGCGGTCTGCTTTTCTGGGAAGTAAAAGTTATAGCATTATTTTATCATTTAGGCCAGGATGTTCCCGAACTAATCTAGGCCACCCCCAGAAAATGTAAGCAATGCAAACATGTCAAGAAATATAATGAATGTATATATATATATATATATATATTCTATCCTTTCTTTTTCCCTTCCTACTCTAGCTTATGCTATCTGAGCAATGTCTGAAACTTGTATTGCAAGCACTTCCTGTGTCTATTTGCCTCTTCAAGAAGAATCGCTCGTTTCTTTTCCTCACTTGTAAGTCGCTTCGGATAAAAGCGTCTGCCAAATGATTAAATGTAAATATATATACCCACACATTTTGCTTTCTTGTGGATTTTACCATTTAATTATTTGACCACTTATAACAACTTCATATTTAAACAAAGAAATAAGATTAAGTTTAATGTGTCTGTGTGGTCTTGAATTTGAACAATACTATTCAATAAAACGCAACTTAATATGATTCTTAAATCGGTTTGTTAAAAAAGAGCCGCTTCAGTGTCATGGCTATAGAGCCAATATTTGTTTTCAAATAAGAAGAAACTGGATATAAATGTGCCATTTATTGTATTTGGCCTGAGTTAGAGTTTATTTGATCTCATCCCTCATGAGGTCCAAACTCCAGCTGGTCTTTGCGATCATATGCTGGAATTGTTGTTTGTTTTGCCCCATGATTCATTTGCTTTCTTTAAATTTTAATACTGTAATTATTATAAGCTCGGTCCTTAATGTTCATCTATGGGAATAAGAACATTATGCATAATGAAGTTAAAATTACACTATGACGATTTTATTAGATACATCAACTTCCAGTAAAAACATATCAGCCAAATTAAATTGCGGTATCTGTTAATAAAAATCATCATTATAAATATTGCTCATACTCAATAAAGAACCTAAACCAGTCTTTAACTCCAAATATAAACTTTAGTTTGTGCTATGGACATAAATTATACCTCAATTCATATAGCTTGTTTACGAGAGGTGTGCTTTTATTTCCTACATAATCAGGCTAATGATATTCACCTGACAGACAATAAGAAAGGACAAACATCATAGAATTATATTTAAGAAGTCACCTGAGATAGATATAATATAGAGAGACTTGGGGTGATCCTATTTGATCTGGGCCAGCAGGTAACCACCAAGCATCCGTGCCAAAAAATGACAAAAACACACTTTATGGCAAACACCCAGACACTACTTTGATTGTTACTATTAATATAAACGTGGCAACTTTCTGTAAACATAAGTAGCCTAATTGATATTCAGTACGTACATGGACCAGCTTGGACAACATGGCTACTCACAAAGCCTATAAATAAACAAATAAATAAATAAGTGACATTAAATATTCATTTGAGTTGAAATTATTTTAGAATCTTACCTGTTTATCTTAAAGCTTCCGTCAGTCTATGGTCATGACAAAATTACCAGTTAGTTACCCTGAAGAGCAGTCTGCAACGTTTGAATGGACGACGCCGCAAGTGTAGCCTACTTAGTACGTGAACGTAGAGGCCTATGGCAAGCCGTGTTGACTTTTGTTCATTCTCAGGATATGAACTTGTCATATCAACAATTACATTTTCACTAGTTAAAATGTTAATTCTTGATATCAGGAGTTAGATTTCCACTAGTAACAATGACAATTTTTGATCACAAGAATTACATTTCCACCAGTAACACCTTTAATTCTTGATATCAACAATTCGATTTCTGATATCAACAATTTAATTATTGATATCAACAATAGAGTTTGAATGGAGGCCTATGGTGAGATTTCACCAGTGAAAATACAATTACACATATCAAGAAGTATAGTTTTTTACTAGTGGAAATGTAATTCGTTGGCCTGGCGATAACAAACAAGGGCAATAGTTGGTGACATTAAACTGGAGGTGTTGTTATTTAGGTCAGTTGCTATAAGCATATTACGAGTTTAACTAACTTGCTTAGTAATGTTCTCTTTAATAAACTCTCGCTCCGCTAAAAACAAAAACGTGCGTTGGTATCCGTTGTTCTCTGCACATTTCAGAACGCAAAGGCCTGAGGAATCAAGATGTTTGCGTTCACATACTTGACCCCCCCCCACCCTTTTATATGCCAAACGATACCACATGTTATGAATGATTTTATTGCTGATTACATCCTCAAATGATGCTGCTGAAAATTGAATAGCCTTCTGCTCGATGCAGTACGAGAGATGTGGAAGAAATGATTGAATCAGGTTCAGCTGAGTTCAAAACAGAACAGATTTTTCAACAGGATAGCTAACTGAAAATGTACTTTACCAATTGGCTAAAAAGGCCAAGATTAATACATTAGTCAGAATACCTTGGAACTGACATTATTCCCTAGCTGGATCATCATTCACTCCCCAGTATTTAATATGTTATCATTATGGAAACCTCATCATGGTCCATGTGTTATTTAATTTTTTCCCTTTTGTTCTAGTATAGGGGTAAACTGAGACAAACCCACACATTTCCTGACTTTTGCTCAACCAGTAAATTTCACAAGAACAGTCTTTACTGTAAGAACTAGGCTTAAAGTTACAGGCTAAAGGTTTCTGACAATTTTCCATATCGGTCACATTTTCAAATGTAACTTGAACAATTCCAGTTTAGAAAAAGATGTGAAACTGGCAGCTGCCTTGGTATTTAGAGATAAAATAGGCGTATATGTGTTACATAAAATTTTTAAACAATATCCTTCAATATTCTGTACAGCTGAACAATAAAAGATGTTTACAAACTCATATTGATGTATAGCCTTTACCATGAGGCACAACGCCCTTGATCTTTCTTTTTATGCCCTCCATCCTTGATAGATTAATTTGTGTCTGCAGTCTTTGAGTGTAAGAGTGTAAAGCACATCCAGACTGTCTTGAGATTTCTTCAAAGAAATTACTGTTTATTTAGCAGCGTGAAAACAGGGCTAAATCTACAGTATTAATATCTTTGTGTTATAAAACAAACATGAATACATTAAAACAGCCATATAAACACATCAAAAGACTCGTGTGTACACTTCAGCTAAATGTATTTGAAAACAGATGCTATACTGTACAACAATCACAATTTCTAATTTTGATTATTTCTAAATTTGATATTATAATTATTCAGCCAATGTGAAAACATTAACATAATAACAGAAAATGGCTTGGTTTTACAATGACTGTACAATATAATTGACCCTTCGCAAACAGTTTGATTGACAAGCGATCTGACCAATCAGAACCCCGAATCCGCCATTTTGTCTGACAAAGCAGTCAGGGGAGTTAGTAGATTAACTTTGGTAACTTGAACTTCAAAAATTGTGTCGCACTTGAAACAACATTCCTTCTGATGTTCATTCATGTTTATTTGATGCTGTAAATGAACTAGTATGAAGAGATGATCGGTTCACGAGCCGCTTGAAGGAGCTACAGCGATCTGTCACGACACATTAAAGAGACACTATACGCTATTTATTGTTTAAAATTCTTTAAAAAATTACTATATATTAAATGTGAAACTATTTTATATGTCAGTCGACGCGTTTTCATGTATGTTGTCGCGTTGATGTATTTTTCACCTCGTGATAACATGATGTGTGGCGTGAGAGCGCATGGCTTGTCCGACAAAGCAACAGTAACTAAAGGGGGCGGGTCTTTGCGAAGGGTCAATTATGTGTCTTTATTAACTGAAATATAAAAAAAAAAAAAAAAAAAAGGAAAAAAGACTTTAACTGATATACTAGCACTGGTTCAGTTATCCAATGCGACAAGTCTCTCCTTCAATATGTGTCTTCAAGCCATCATCTCAGATTCATCAGTGATTAAGAATTTTTATGCTAGAATCACTCTTATGGCAGAAAGCCTTTGTTCTCAACTTCCTGTATAGGATAATTGGCAACGAATTAAACCCTACAGGCTTTTTACATAACATGAACACAAGACCCAAATACATATTAATCAGTTAACTCTCTTTTTCAAATTTAACTTTAGGAAATCACAGAACCCTAAGTGTATCCGAGGGCCAAATGGAAAAGCGATTCTTTGCTTTGGGCAAACCATTGCTCAAGGTGACCTGAAGCAGTTTGTTTTCCTTAAGATGGATAAGTGGATAACTTGATCTGACACTCTATCCTCTATCTCAGTGTACTGAGCTGTTGTTGAGTCTGATTGCATGGCATCCTGAAACTGTTAGCTGAACTATTTTGCATTAACAGAGACAACACGTCAGAGATACTCACTCCTTGCACTATTTTCACAGGCTCTCTTTTGTCAGTGGATTAAGGTTCTGTGGGAAATGCTGATTAAATCAAGAGGGTTTATCATATGTAAAATTCTAGTTAAGGAATAGGTTAACCACCTTCATTTTGAAGTGAGATTTTGAATGAGATCTAGTTTAATTTTTTTTAAAAAATCAAGGGTGCTTTTAGGGGCATGACAAGCTTTGGTCACCTTTGAATTTCGTTGTATGGAAAAGAGCCTTGTCAACATTTTACTATACTTCTTTTTTTTGTTCCATGGTAAATATGTTTCACTTTAGATGAACTATTCATATCAGAATGAAATGTTTGCATCTGTCTTGAAATAATGTTCAGCGACAGTGAGTCAGCAAGTTATTAAACTTTCCCTCCAGTCACTTTACAATTTTTACCAAACTAAAAACATTACAGTCTCTGCGCTCAGACTTTTTTTATGTAAATGTCAATGCATTGCATAATGAGATGTAACCCAAGTTGCCCACAGGTATACTGTGACATTAAATGACTGCACAGGAAGCTTATTATTACTAGCACAAATAATATAACGACCTTCAGACACTAAGAGGTGATTCTCTAATTCAATATAAAACAGCACCCCTTTTTAATAAATAAATAAATAAAAATAACAAGATTAATCACAATATTCCACAATTAAATGAATAAAATATCTCTGACTTTAACCATTATTTTAAGTATAGGATCATTTTTTAATTAGAAACCTTTAAGTTTTGTATTGTCACATTGAAAGGCTTTTAAGGATTTGGGAGAATGAGAACTTGCCCTGGCTTTTGTATGATGATTATGATGTGGAGTATTCGGTATAAAATTACTTTTAAAAGTAATGCGCTACTCCCTAAAAAAAAAGTAACTAATTGCATTCCTTAGTTACTTTTCATTTAAAGTAATGCATTACATTACTTTGCGTACTTTTTCTCACCTGGGCTGGACTTGCTTGTTTATTTTTAATAATAATAATAATAATAATAATAATAATAAATTCTATTTCTTGCAAATGTAAAGTCCCTTTTACACCAAAAGTGAAATGAATAAGCCTCAGGCTGAAGGAAATGCAAATTCACATCTGTACAGTAGAGGGCGCAGCTCAAACAGCTGTGCTGCCATTCTGGATTCACAGTTTTTATTAATTTCAAGGAATACTAAATTTGATTTTGTGCAAGTAAGATGAGTAAATGTATGTAGTCTAGAACTACAACAATCGTCATGTTCACACAGAGCACACAACGCCTCTGCACTTTTCTCAACATGGGGAAAGGAGGGCTGTCAGTCAATAAATGGGAAGGTCCTCACTGCAGAACACGAAATCCAACTCCGCCCCATCTCCGCCCCCTGGATCCAACTCCTCCCATTTCACATATCCCTTAACATACCCATCTCCGCCCCCTGGATCTGGTGTGTTCTGCAGTGAGGGGCTACTGCAATAAATGGGAAAATAAAACTTATTTGAAAAAATATATTCACACAGATATTTTGTAAATGTAAAAGCAATTAATTACTTTGCTAGTTACTTAGAAAAAAGTAATCTAATAGTGCCCTTAACAGATGGTGTGAAAAGGGATAGTGTGGACAAACAGGTGGCAAATTCAACTTGAGTCATTTGGACCAAATTGCAAGACTCGTGTTTTAATGATGCAATTCAGACTGTGAGCTAAAAGGCCTTCTTTTTCTAACAGGCTGAATTAGAGAAAACATTTCTGAGCAGAATGTCAACAAGTGTCACTTGACCTGGTACATTTCTGGGAGTAGACTTCAAGTTATTGTGGGTGCAGACTAATTGAATGTGGCCTTGCAGGTTTTTATTCAAGATAATCACCACCATGCATGATGGACTGTGATTCTCCATCTGTTTCCAGGCAACATCGGCCAGCACAGCACAGGGGAATGAGAGCACGCCTGCCCCAATCATATTTTCAAACCTGCCTTCACGGTAAACACCAATTTGTGGGGCCCATGAGATGAACGAGGACGCATCCACAAAAACATTATCCAGACTACTCACATCGTCCAGAATGTTTCACACATCCATCCATCCATCTATCTATCTATCTATCTATCTATCCATCTATCCATCTATCTATCTATCTATCTATCTATCTATCTATCTATCTATCTATCTATCTATCTATCTATCTATCTATCTATCTATCTATCTATCTATCTATCTGTCTGTCTGTCTGTCGTTCTATCTATCTATCCATCCATCTATCTATCTATCTATCTATCTATCTATCTATCTATCTATCTATCTATCTATCTATCTATCTATCTATCTATCTATCTATCTATCTATCTATCTGTCTGTCTGTCTGTCGTTCTATCTATCTATCTGTCTGTCTGTCTGTCGTTCTATCTATCTATCCATCCATCATCTATCTATCTATCTATCTATCTATCTATCTATCTATCTATCTATCTATCTATCTATCTATCTGTCTGTCTGTCTGTCTGTCTGTCTGTCTGTCGTTCTATCTATCTATCCATCCATCATCTATCTATCTATCTATCTATCTATCTATCTATCTATCTATCTATCTATCTATCTGTCTGTCTGTCTGTCGTTCTATCTATCTATCTATCTATCTATCTATCTATCTATCTATCTATCTATCTATCTATCTATCTATCTATCTATCTATCTATCTGCTTATCTGTCTATCTATCTATCTATCTATCTATCTATCTATCTATCTATCTATCTATCTATCTATCTATCTATCTATCTATCTATCTATCTATCTGTCTATCTATCTATCTATCTATCTATCTATCTATCTATCTATCTATCTATCTATCTGTCTGTCTGTCTGTCTGTCTGCTGTTCTATCCATCTATCATCTATCTATCCATCCATCCGTCCGTCCGTCCGTCTGTCCGTCTGTCTATCCGTCTGTCTATATCTAGGGCAGTATAAGCATTTTAACAGTTGGCTGCTGTAATTTTGCTCCATAATGTCCTTAGTGATGCTGGTGAAACATTTAATACTTTCCTGCTGATGTTATGAGAGGTTCCTGAGACCATAAAGCCTAAATCAAGCTCACGTCTATAAATTTGTCATCATTCCATCAAGATGTTATGATAGCAGTATACAATTTCATGTGGGATAAGGGTCTGAACTGAGATAGCACATTATGCTCTGGCACATGGAATATTTTGATACGTATTTTTCGAGGGATCATGGGAACAAAAAGAAAATTTTCCACTTTTCCAGTTGAGAAAGTAAAAATGGATATGTGCAGTTATTACATTAAGAGGTTATATAAATAACTGTTGTTGAAGTGTCCAAACTAAGTATGGTTGATTCAGTCATATTAATTTATATTTTTACTGTTTATTTTTTTAAACCTGCTAATGTAGATTGCATGATGCACATTTTTGTAAACAAAAGAAAAAGCACACTGCAAATATTATGATTACTGTTTACAGTAGAAGAAGAAGTGCTGAAGGCGAAATAGAAATGGAATAAAGGTTGGTATTAATCAAAAACAAATCAAAACATGCTCAGATCAGCCACAGAATAAAAACTCTGTCACCCAAAGGAAAACACAAGATTAAGAAAGAAACAACAAATAAACATACTGAATTGGAATGCACTCCATCTAATGATTTGACAAAATAGAAAACACAAATTGAAAGACCTGACCACTATGTCCAACCCTTAACTAAAAAAAACGTTTTGACCATGTCTGGCTTAGTGAACAGGCAGACAAAAACAGATCTGGAGACCAAAAGAAAATAGACTCCCTACTGTTCAAATAATGAATTACACAGAACAGAATAACATAACCTCATACCTTAAATCAAAATCACATTCTTTTCCCATTTTGCAAACAAACACACAGAACATTTGGTTGTGGAAATCCAAATCTACAAACTCCAAATCCAAATCTACTCAAAAATATGAGCATTGAACAGGACGTAAATGTGAAGGCAAAAGTAATCCGGACACTTTGCACAGGTTTATTGTGTGTTAGTATATAATGTAAGTGTGCATGTACTGTATGTAGATAATGTTTAAGCCACAGCTTATGTATGTGTATATATATATATATATATATATATTAAAGTTTCTTTAAAGTTTCTCCAATCTTGAATCTTCACATCATTTTCTCCCATTGCTGAATAATTACTTTGGCCCATAAAAGTCCATCTAGATTGCTTAGAGATTGTATTTAGACATCACTACAACTTTTACACCTTTACTTTTTAGGGTCCATTCTTTCAAAGTACGGCATATCGTTTCACTCAGCTTTATCTGCCTTTGAAATGGAAAGATGGAAACTCTCTAAAACCATTGTTGAAATTGAAGATATTTAAGCCTCCCTCCATTGGCTTCTGGTTTATTTTAGATTTGATTTTAAGATTTTAGTGTCTGTATTTAAATCTTTAAATGGGCTAGCTCCAAAATTTCTCTCAGCCTTAATACAGCCGTATACACTCCATCAAGAGCACTCAGCTCAGGTCATCAAAAATTAGTGGATTTAAAGTGTCTAAATTTCATTTAGGTTTAATACTTCCTCTAAAGGTGAATCATGATTCCCATTAAGACAGATACAGAACATCTATTCAAAAGGCCAAGTAAAAGCAGTGAGTCACTAAAGAACACAAATCCAGTTCCAGTAAACCGGGTGTCATGGCCGCAATCAGGGTTATCACTGTCATGGAAAAGGAGGAAATTGGGAGGGGGCCAAAGGAACGACAAACGTGGTTCCAGGCTGTGAAAGTCATTGAATTTTATATATTATTGGCAAGTAGAAATAACTTACAAGTAGTTCTGGACGATTCATGAGCAAATAAGTTTAAATTGAATGATTTTTATTAAAAACCATGACCTACTGACTCACAAATGACTCTTATTAACCTGTTCATTTGAGTGAATCAAGTCCTTACAACTTCGATTCCTGAATGAATGACTCTTATGATCCAGCTCTTTTTAAAGAATAATATATAAAAAAAAATGAATCTCAAGTTATTATATATAAAGTATAAAGTATTTTATATTATAATTGTACTGTCAATATAATGAGTTATTGAGTTATTAATGTCCGACTCGAAATGATAAAGAACTAACGGCTCAGAAAACTTTATGAGAATTTAAAGATACATTTTATTAAAAACATTAAAAACGTGTGTTACCACATTTGTTTTTTTTATATCCTATAATTAGGAACAGTTTTATTGCATGCAGCCTCCATGAGAAGTCATTAAAAAGTCTGTAAATTAACCCTGTTATGATGTGTTATACAGGCCTATTCTGAACTCTAAAATGAATTTAGCAGCAGAATACTGTAAATGCAATAGGATTTTGCATTTCTTTCAAATATTTTTCTTCTTCTTCAAAAGTAGCCTACTAAAAGAATCATATATGGAAATATGGAATCGCTAAAGGGAATCAGAATCATGAAACTCTTCAGAACAAACGGTCACCCGGAAGTGCGTGATATTGTTACAGCGCAGTCAATGGATAGTTGGAGTAGTTGACTATCTGGAGCCACAAACTAAAGTACAGCATACTTACTGCTCCACAGTTCTCTGGAAGCGCGTGAATGCCTCGCGTGCTGGAATGGCTCCACTACTGAGTTTGTCATGTCCACCGCTGCTTCTACTGCCTCTTATTGCAGTATGTTTCACGAAATTTGCAAGTGGTGAGTTATTATTACTTTTATCATGATTTATTCATTACCTTTTCCCAAAGTTGGAGGGAATATGCCGCTTCTACAAGTTCATTTTAAACTGACTCAACTGCTCTTCTAGTTGTTGATTTAAATATGAGTGATTCGAGTGTTATAGTTAATGTGTTTGCTGTCAGAAACTTTACCTTCACACGACCTCTGTCAAGGAAATGAATGTCAAATCACGCAGTATTTGTGTATATAGAGACAAAGCTGCTTGTAACTTGATATATTACGTTTATATTCCATATCACGGGTTATAAAGAGTGCATACTACATACTAGATTGCTCATGGTTGAGGTGTCCCGTCACTCTCTGGTGGCTCAAACTTTCATGGTTAAATCCAAAATAATCTTAAGGATTTATTTTTGTCAACAAGGGCTGTGTGTGTATTTACAACCACAATTTTTAAAGGAGATGAAACTCAAGGATAGAAAGGATTTGGCATATTAGAATGAGAATTAGAATGTTGTGCCACTTTTGTTCTGTCTGCGGTGGTTATATATGGTATTTTAACTTTTGGGAATGGGAATTTAATTTTTAACTTATTGTTAACTTATGTGTAGTCAACTCCTGCAATGCAAACAAACGGGTCAGTAGATGTCTTTTATATATGAATGGCTGTAGTTTGTGTTATTGCACTTATGTACCCAGTGTTTACTTTATAATATAAGTTGAAATGTAGCTAAATGTAATTTTACTTGTACTTAATTTAGTTTAAGTTTTTGAATTCTGATTTAAAAAAAAAAAAAAAAAAAATCAGTGATTTCATTGACTTTTTTTAAATGGCAGGCACCAACAAATATAATTTAATGCAAAGATTTCATCAATCAGTTCATTTTCATGTTGGTCATTATGAGAACTTTTATTTTCTATGAAGAGACCATATTTGATATATTTGTTAAATATTGCCTCTTAATTATTTCCCAGTTATTTATGAGGCATTTATTTCTTTTTTTTCTAGATAGGCTATAAACACACCGAATGCCATCCATTTATATATATATATATATATATATATATATATATTTTAAATCAGTAAAATACTGTAACAATAATGGTTGTTTTATTTATATATATATATATATATATATATATATATATATATATATATATATATATATATGTATGTATGTATGTAAAAAATTACATATTATGTAAAAATATGTATGTATATTATATCAATGTTAATGTACAAAACACAAAAGTATTTGTAAATAATACACAAGGTATCGTAGCACAATAAACATCTGCAAGATATTAGATAAATTCATTACATGGAATTGTTTACCCCCCATATTTATTAATATAAATATCTTTAATACTTTCTTTATTAAATTTTTTTTTCATTTTCTTCCCAAGCCATTGTTAAATTTTTGACCCTGACTATAACTATTTCTTTCCAATATATACACTTTTAGGCGCAGAGACAATTATAGATTTAATTATGGTTGGGATATAACATCAGTGAGATGAGATTACTTAGTTATTAGTCTAATATTTTCTTATAACCCACCCCATGGTGCCATAGCTTCCTAATAAGTTGCACATGGAAACCGCTTACGCCAAAGAAATGGGTTTTGTTCTTCTTGGCTGCAGTCCATGCATTGTGAACTTTTAGACCTGCTTAACTGCACCGATCAATATGCTGGCTCTCTATCCTCCATAAATCTCTTTAGCGTCTCTGAATGCTTGGAGGTCACAATCTCAACTCAACACTGTTGCTGCTATGATGAAAGGATTTGTTTTAATTAAATGATCTTCAAAAATAGATTGGTGTACATATGGATGAAATGAAATATTAATGCTGCAAAACTCAGGCTTGTGCATATGGTAATGCTATAAAAATTCTGCCTGCTTGACACTACACTTGCTTCATGTTTGGGCTGGTTTTACAGGACTTTTTTACTTTAAAGTGATGCTTCTTTTCTTTGAAGTACCAGAATAATATCCCTAAACAAACTGTAACCATGATTTATCCAAAACATGATGGCTAGTTACCACTACATACTTTTTGTTTTACTTTGGAAAAATTTGGAAATTTTATTTTATTATTATTATTATTATTATTTTATATTTTATTTATTTATTCTTTCCCCCCTGTTGTCACCTGCCTCAGTGCATAAAATTACTAGTTCAATTTCTTTTGTAAGAAGCAAGCTTTTTAGTCCTGAAAAATATAGAAGGAAGAGTAAGAGATGTTCCTTTCTGTGAATAATGGGGTTGTACTCTAGTATCGGCTGTGAAGCTCACATAAAGAGACATCCACCCTCACCAAATGTGACCTCCATTCTCAAGATGGTGCGATGCAGAGATCAGGCTTCTGATATGGCGTGACAGTTTGTGAACCAGTGATTTATTAGTAACCTTTTCGATGAACAAACATGTAATGAATTCTCGTTAGGCTAATGACATAACTGACAGCGTTTTGAATATTATATGACAAAGGTTATGTAAATTAACACATTCTGCAGGGTTTAGCATTTATTTATATTTAAGAAACATTCTCAGCCTCACAAAGTTTGTCGTCGGCTCTATTTTTTGGACATGACTGGCTACGTCACATTAATTTTCATCGTGAAATTTTTACTGAACCCTGCAAAGCCATCCTATAGCTGCTAGACACATAATTCTCTCAATTTTTTTTCTTTCCGGGTTAAATATACAGCTATTAGTCATGCCTCATTGAACGAGTCATTAGAGGAAGGCTTGTCTGTGCCGATAGCTCTATCTTTTTCCTGAGGTCTGACCCTTTTTCACAAGGAATGGCTTATATCAGTGTTTGTTGAATGTCTTCGCAGAATTGCACAAAGCTCCTCCCTTAAGGGACTTTTGAATGGTCTGTAAAAATTGAAGTGCCATATCTGGAGTTCCAGTGAAACATCAGGAGAGGTCAGGGAGAAACGTGCTTCCTTGATTGGACTACGACTTTAATTGCATCTGTCATTCCTTACACATTTGCTCCAGATTACTCCATGCAAGACTGATGTCATTAAATATAGACTTATATGGTTAAAAATGCATTATTCTCAAATGGGTTCATATGGCAGCTGCATTGCTCAAACAGTGTAAAAAGGCCAAGATATATACAGTAAACTTGTGTGGGTTGTAAAAATCTGGGTGAGATGAAATGCGCCTACACACTTTTATACTGCGACAGAGAATGCTTGATTTCAATAATATTGTGTCACGAGCGTATAGAGGGAGAATGTAAGGGTTTTTACGAAAGTGACAGACCAATGAGCCAATGAGAAGCAGGTACAGGTATTCCTGCTTGATTTCAAGCTTTTCCTTGCCCTTAAACAGAGGTGTATAATATACTGGCAACTTAAAGGGTTAGTTCACCTAAAAATGAAGTTCTTCCCCTCATGTCGTTCCAAACCCGTAAGACCTTTCTTCATATTTGGAACACAAATTAAGATATTTTTGATGAAAGCCGAGAGGTATTGGCCGACTCTGTACACGTGCACGACGTGTGTGTAGAAGAATGACATGGAAGAGAAGAAGTTGAATAAAGTCGTTGTATGCTCGTCACTTCATAACATTAAGGTTGAAGCATTGTAGTCACATGGACTATTTTAACGATGTCTTTACCACCTTTCTGGACCTTGAAAGTTGCAATGAAATTGCTGCCTATGTTTCAGAAACCTCTCGGATTTCATCAAAAAATCTTTATTTGTGTTCCGAAGATGAACTAAGGTCTTATGGGTTTGGAATGACATGAGGGGAAGAACTTCCCAGTTCCCAGTATATTGTTCACCTCTGTTTAAGGGTGTGGAGGCTGAGTAATAAATGACAGAAATCTCATTTTTGGGTGAACTAACCCTTTAAGTTAAAGTATGGGTGCTATGTCAAACATTTTACTCAATTAAAAGTCAAATGTGAGTGAAAACAAGAAAATGTTATTATGTTCTTGCAAAGAAACCTGTCATAAATCACTGTTTTGTGATGCATATACATATTTTTAGTTGGCAATATCCTGAAACTTGTTACCTGAATATTCTGAAAATTAGCAGATGATTTTACAGTATCTTGACATTTGAATAGTGCTGTTTAGACTAATAATCAAAACTGATCATGAACTGTGCTTTCACTTGACTCAAGTTCATCCATCTACATCGATAGTTATTATAAAAACTCATGACTAGTCAAAGTAAAAGGGATAGTTCACCCAAGATTAACATTCTGTCATAATTTACTAAACCTTGAAAAAAATGAGCACAAAATTAGTTATTTATAGCACAATGTCCAAGCTGATTTTGTGTATAATGAAAAAAGAATGAAGGCTGTGGCTGTTAAGCTGGATTTTAAATGCAAGTAAATAATAAATGTCCTTACGTAAAACCTCATATGGATTAAGAAGGCTTGGAGTACTGTACTTTTATGATGCTTTCATGCTCATATAATGATTCCTGCGATGATGCTTTTTTGTCATTTTTAGAACTTTGGAACTAGTATCTCTAAAATAAATGTCATTGGCTGTTCAAATAAAAGGCAACTTTTGATTTAGTCACATTAGGATAAAGAAAATTAAAAGAAAGATGGGAAAGATTTAAGTCATAGTGATATATGACCAATGCTGATTACAAATTTATTCACATGACGAAATTAATCTAGATTACTCATATTAAGTAATATATTCTGATTACTTCTAGATTACTTTTGATCTAACTAAAATATTTTTCATTCTTTGTTATCAGCAACATGAAAAGCATTACATTATGCCAGAGTTTCCCCAAATTGGGGTTAATGAAACAACTGCAAGGGGGTTATGAGTTTATGAAAAGCTATTAAATCTTAAAAATGTAAAATGAATTATTTGAAAGTAATTACAATCAAAATAAAATGATTGAACACTAAACATATAAATATTTTATTTGTTTAGCTGCATGCCCATGTGACCATTAGAGAGAACTGTGAACATGCAAATGTGTTGTTAAATTATTGAAAAATTTCAGGGGTCTCCAAGTAAATATTTTAGGTCAGAAAAGTTTGAGAATCCTTGCATTACATGAACAAACAATAATAAACAGACTTTACACATTCATAGTTTTCCAGGTTTTAAATATTTTTGTCCAGATCAATAATTTGTGTAGGTCATTGGATATGATGAAGTCATAGTGTTTCACAACTATATATCAGCAATATTTGCATAATGTCAATCTCATACATTGAGAAGTACCCAAATTTAGAAGCGTCACAAATTTATTTAAATGGCCATTTTATATTGTAAATATAGTCAAAGCTAAACACACAATAGGATTTTTTTTTTTAGAAAGCTAAATTTAAGAATAAAAAGAAGAATAAAGGATTATGAATGATTTACTGCCATTGTGTGAATACCATGTAATCATGTAATCTATAATATAAAAAGTTACTGTAATCTAATTGTGAGCATTTTAATGTAATCTAATTACAAATACAACATTTTTAGAATCTAATTACGTAATCCAGATTACATGTAATCAGTTACTACCAAGCACTGTGTATGATGTGCTTTGTACTTTTAAGACTACATGAAATTGTAATGGAGGTAAAAAAGTATTTTTTTTTTTCTTGTAAATTGAGTAAACATATTTGGTTTTATCAGAACTCAAGTAATGTACCGATTCCACAAAATAATACTTAAGTAGTGAAGTACTATTACTCAGAAACTTTATAACGCTCTGCCCTTAACATATTTTATCTGGTGTGTAGGCGCCCTAAGACAGCTGTTCAGTGAGAATTATCATCAGGCCCACATGAAATTTGTGCCCACAGAATGTACAGTAGATTTCCACAGAACTAAGTTCAGGTTCTTCTCATGCTCACACGTTGCATATCGGGTTAATTTGATAAATTACTTTGAAAAAGAATTCCAAATGATTTTCCTTTAAAATCAGCATATAAAATGAAAAGAAAAAAAAAAGAAAGAAAGAAAGAGAGAAAAAAAGCCATCCGATTCTGTCTGGGCCTGCTCATCATGCATTCCATGTATCAAATGTTCCACAATGACTCTTCATGAGATGACATCATTCTTTTGCTTTCATTACAAATCAGTAGGGTTGAGTTAAGGCACGTTCTGACATTATTCTTTGTCTCCTTGTCAGATCATAAAGGCACTGTATTAAGATCAACACATATATTGCAAATGCCCTCTGGGCAGTTTATCACTTAAAGCAATATAGCACGGTTGAGTAGTTTTAACGCTGGATGAGTTTTGCATGCAAAACACACGAGATTAACATCACAATTACTCATGTGGGCTGGACTGTCAGTGTTGTCAACAAATCTTTGCTGTCATATTTTCTTTTCTGTTCTTATACTGGAGACTTCTTTGTGGCAGGATTGTATTTTTCTGCCATGCCAAAGTCAGCTAATGACTTCTGGAAGGATTAAAAAATGATCGAAGCACATTGCGTTTTAGTGCATTATGTCATCTCATTTATGAACCTATAAAAGCATGTGTGTGTTAATGTCTGCCTAAAGCCATCTGTATCAAATCTAAAAGTATATGAAAAAATAACCAAAGTTCCTTTAAGGCAAGTCAGCGTACTTGGCAGCTATGTTAACAACACCCCCTGGCAGCTATTTTCTATCGCAATAGGCATGCAAGTACAGGTCCTATGTACTTGAATGTGGAAAGACTGAAATATCAGAAACTGTTGGTTAAGCTTATGTTTCATATTTCAAAACATGGTATCATATTTTACAAAATGGTATCATTTTCTGACCTAAATTACTCAAGTCAGTCCAGATAATGAGCATGCATATGATTGAGCAACAAGACCAACTAATATTTTATGTGGCGTTTTAAATAAAGGGCAGGAGTTGCTTATATTGTGATTTCTCCCATTAATTTATCGGTTCCCTTTTAATATCGCTGATGTTAAATGTATGCTTTTACCATGCAACATCTTAGCCTTGCACATAAAAGTGCTTAAATGCATGTCTCAATTCTTTCTTTGACTTTTTCTTTTTTTGAGTCAAACATTCTGTGCCCAAGAGTATGAACTCGTTTCATGACACCGTTCCCATGGTGAGAATTATTGTGGAAAAAACAGTCAAAAATTCTCCCGGTTTGGCGAGACCTTGTTTGATCCATTGCATTAACTCAACAGATCACGACACCAGACTAGCACTGCATTGAGGTTTCTCTCTTTAAACTCTACCTCACTGACTTTCCAGGCACTGGAGTGGTTTTCATGCATGCACAGACAAATATTGGGTCTCTTCCCTTTGACCTTGAAAGCTTTTGCAGCATGATTGATGGTATTTCACTGCATTCAGGAGAAAGTGCTCCTTTAGTGCACGCTGGGTAATATTTGTGTTCCTGTAGGGGTTTTGGACTGTTTGTAGTCTAGCAGAGGTTATCAGAAGATTTTTAATTGTTTGTAGATTATGTGGAGATATTTCTTTATAACCTAATAGGATCAGTTTTCTACTGCCAACACTGTTTTATTGTATGTATATGTAGTTTTTAGTTTTATATTTTATTTTATGCAAGATAATCCTGTAGGAAAGGGGAAAAAATAATCTCCTGACTCTCAGGTTTTCCTTAAGACCTTTGGGAGAGAAAGACCCCATTTCCCTCCCCCAAAAAATAGTTTTGAGAGAGTTACACCATGCATTTTTGGTTGTAATGTACTATAGGCCAATTGCAATTTGTATGTTAGCTAAGAATATAAGAATAACTTACAATACATAAAAATAATATGATCAAGCCCAGAGTAGAAAATCGATTATATATCTATTGCTATTTCTTATACCCTACCCCATTTCAATACCCTATTGTTAAATTGCATTAAATATACATATAATTTAAAGTTTGCATAATGTCCTTTTAAATAGTCTTACATTGTGTCTGAGTGGAAATTCAGTACTCTTTAATCTACAGTACTTTTTTGCAGTGTATGGAAGCTTGTTTCTTCCACAGAATAAAATAATTAAAAAGTAATTCTAACATTTTATCTCAAATTCTTTTTTCCTCAAGATATATACTTGCAATTGCGTTTTAAAGTCAGAATTGTGAGAAATAACCTCGCCATTGAGAAAAACTAGCAATTCTGACTTTATAACACGCAGTTATGAGTTTATATTCTGACTTTATAACACGCAGTTATGAGTTTATATCACGCAATTCTGACTTAACTAACTTGTAGTTAAGTCTTAACTTAACTTGTCGTTGGGAGATTATATCACGTGGTTCTGACTTTATAATTTACAATTGCAAGTTTATATCACACAATTCTGATAATTTGCAATTGAGAAAAAAAAGGGAGATTTGCGAGATTAAAAGTCGCAGTTACCTTTTTTATTTTTTATGCAGTGGCAGAAACAAGCTTCCATAGTGTACAGATGTGTTAAGTTAAGGAACATAAACAAATATAACAACAGTGATAGTGCATGAATTAAAATATTTAAATCATGTTCCATATTTCTATTTTTTTTTTACCAGTTTAGATCTCCTTGAAAAGGATGAGGTAGATATTTCAGAGGTGTTTCATCAGCCATGTCTAATTTATGTCGTCAAAAATAAAATCACGAAGCCCCGGTTTCACAGACAGGGCTTAGACTAAGCCAGGATTAGGCCCTAGTTCAATTATGGTATTAAGTGCTTTTTTTTTTTAATAAATGTACCCTAGAAAAAACACTGGTGTGCATCTTGAGACAAAACAATGGCTCTTAAAGATATGTCAGTGCAAGTTACTTTCAGTTAAAAAAATTCATTTTAGTTCGGGACCAGCTTAAGCCTTGACTGTGAAACCGGGGCCAAACATATAAAGAGGACAGTCATATAGAATTATGAGAAAGAGCCAAAGCAAAGGTCATCACCCATGGTTGTTTGACTGTAACCACACCAAGAATGGTTTAAAATGCCTAAGATCATCCCAGACACTCTGTATCAGTGGGCTGAACAAGCAATTAACTTAAAGTGAGCGTAAATATCTTTATACACTGCAAATTTGTTTTTGATATGAGGCCTCTAAACACTCAGAAACCATGCTGATTTATTTGCCCTATATGTATTCCTGCCTGTACACGTTTATGTCAACAGCCTTGTGGTGGTTAATCTGTGCTCTCAATTTCCCGTTTTCTGTTTTGTGTACAGACTTACTGCAGAGATAGAGATAAACCAGATAAGCCTTTTACCTTAGGCAGTTAACTAGCTATACAGCATACCATGCAATGCTGTGGGATATCTTTCCCTCTCAGCCTTATGTTTAACGTATGTCTACATCAGGTGTCCCATATGGTCAAGCAGACTGATGGCCACACACTCATTTAAAGAGCCAGAATCCTCTCATGCAGTCAGTTGCAGACCTGACAATGATTAATTGGGGTGTACGGGATTATTTGCTTCATCGAGCCCTGAACTGCAGACCTCAGATAATTGCACAAGGTGACAGCGAGGCGGATTTTCTGTCCCTCTAGAGTTTCATGGGATCCGACACCGCAAGGTTTACTAGGTCACCCATTGTTGTTATCTCTGAACGGTAGTAGAATAAACAAGTTCTGACCTATCTGGGATTTTAAGGTGTTGCAAATAACCAAGCCATTGCAGGAGTGGAGGATTTTGTAGACAAAGACGATCTGCAATGCCACTGGCAAACATGCCTAGACGTGGATCAAGTCTGGACACCTGACAACAGCAAAGTGAAAAAAGTTATGTTGCAAAGTCAGTGCACAAGATAAACAAATCAAAACACCCACATCCATCTATCCATATACTTTCTCTCATCCCACTTTAACAAGTATATAAGTAAATGATTTAAAACTTATTTGTAAGCTATTTTAAAAGAGTAAACATATGATTCAGTTACTTCAGTTCCATAAACTTGATGACGAGATCCTGAAAATAATAATTTTCCTGCACATTTGTTTGTTTGTGTTTTGTTGGGGGAAAAAAACTCAAAGAACCTCATATATATAAACCTTTAAATATATCCCAAGGGACATATTTAAAGGGGACCTATAATGCCCCTTTAGCAAGATATAATAAAAGTCTCAGGTGTCCCCTTAATGTGTCTGTGAAGTTTCGGCTCAAAATACCCCACTGATCATTTATTATAGTTTGGGAAATTTGCCCTTATTTGGGAGTGAGCAAAAACACACAGTTTTTTGTGTGTGTCCCTTTAAATGCAAATGAGCTGCTACTTTCCAGAAGAGGGCGGAGCTTTAACAGCTTGTGATTCAGTTGCTCAACAACAACAAAGCTGGAGAATCTCCCGCAGCCAAAATGACAATTGTCAGTAACGGAGTTCATCCTTACATTCAAACCGGAGTCAGACCAGATAAGCATACAGCTTATAATACATACGGACATTTCTGAATGGTTCGTGGATAAATTTATGTAGTTGCTTTGTTGTGAAAACCTGGCAACCCTGGTTTCAAGGTAGGAAGGCATCAAGGCAAGTCCGAGTCCAATGTTTGCTTAACTTCCTGTCTCATGAGATACCTTCATCTGATTGATTTTTGAAGGCAGCATAGATGTATATATCCTTCGCTGCCTTTGATATCACACAATCCTGTGCGTTCCATTCTGTGACAGTTGAGCTAGAACAATAAAGCTCACACTATTTTGCTGTAGATCATTAAACTGTTACGCTATCGCAGAAATCTGTCCGAAATCAGTTTCGTAAGATACCTTCGTGCACAAACGCTGCCTTACAAGTCATTGCCTGATAAGGCAGCGAGTCAACAAGTCCGCTGCCTAGGTTTCGGATGCAGCCAGTGAGTGAGCGAGTCATTCAATTATTCATTGTTCAAAAGTGAATTCATGAATTAACTTAAGTAAATCATGAGTTGGTCCATTAGCTTACTTATTTAACTTTTGTTCAAAATCAGTATCACATTTACACTCGTGGTATTCAAGAAAAAACTTGTGTAATATTGCTTAACTAGATCATGATATAAATATGAGACAAATACTCATACAGGGGAGTTTTTCTTCATTCAGTATATGTGGATCCATGAATATGCATATTAGACCTGCCTCATCTCAATCCCATGAGCTCAGAGTTCCTGATACACTCGGCCAACTTTACTCTTGTAAACGCTACATGACGGCACGTGGAAATACTTGTTTAATTCAGCCATATAGGTTTGAGCCATAAACTGATTCAGAAGAAGTGGAAGGGTGAATTATAGAGGCTCGTCTACCAGTCGATGTATCAGAATGGTAGTGCGTTTTATTGCTCTCTACAATGTTGGACACATAACGGTAATTAATATGCCTTTTGCTTGGCTACGCTATCAGCTAATGCTAACAGCTAATAATGTATTGCTAATGTTACAAACCATCATAACCTTCTCAGAGTCAGACAGCTGCCTTCTAAAAATCAGTATCCTTAGAAAAGCTTTGAACAACTTAGAACGTCAGTGCAGAAAGGCATAGTTATGATCATGACAACATAATATACATCTTACACATAATTAACCAGTTAATTTGCTAATTGTACCCGATTTTTCATATCATCAGAAAAACATAACCTGGCTTCTCTTGAGACCCCTCTGCTTCACAGCATAGTAATGATATCCTAAAGCTCATCCTGCACTTATATATATTACAGGATTGATTATAAGATATTTGTGACAGAGAATTTAGGTGATTTCAAACCGCGATTTTGAGACTGTCTGGTTCACTGCAATTTAAGGAGAAAATACTAAGCAATGGTGTTGGCTTATGAATTTGCACATGGTTTGTCTTAAAGCATATTAAAAACACCACACATGTAAACAACATTAAAAACTTGATTTTCAGTGTGTCTTTAATGTGTTATTTTTTCTCATTACTAATTAATTAAATGAATTAAATCGACAGCCCTTATACACTGTTCCCATCCGAGTGACTTTTCACTTGGACTTTGAACTTGTATCTGCTGACTAAATCAGATAATCAGAAGTATGAATCGGACTGGTAAAATCATACCCTCTGACTATGAAACCTCTCTTTCTGTGACTACTGTCTAACATACACCTGTACCAGTGATACTGTTTCAGACAATTCAGAGAAGGGGAAAGTTTTATTATGCCACATCATGAAAAGGGGCTGAATTTAAAACTGACTCACTGGTTACTAATTTACAAATTACAAATGCTTAACCACTCATCTTTATAGTGGCATTGTGTTACGGTAGATTCGCTGCTGACGGTATTATTAATCACTGCGTTGTTGCTCAGGTAGCTAACCCTGAGCAAACATGACATGTCGACACCTGTAAACAGATATTTACATGTATTGTTCTTTCCTTCAGACTGAGAGTTCCTGAATGTTTTAATCTTTTCAGATACTGACCGATGTGCTGAATTCCAGCTAGTGATAAAATCAGCACCTCTCTTTCTTTCGCACAGGTATAAAAACAAGAAAGAGCTGAGTCTCAACATGGGGCAACCTGCCCAAGCTCAGCATTGGCAATGAGTTTGGCAAAGCACCAGTTTTGGGTTGTTCTGACCACTATCCAAATTGAGGTGTGATGAGGCTGAAGCCAAGCAGAACAGACAATTCGTGCTGGCCTAAGAAAGCTAATTTTCTATTATAGACATAACTTTTTTGGGGGGATTCTGCAGGTCCAGCTATTGTCTTGAATAAATCTTTTTTTATGATTCTCTGGAATGCATGTTTAATTGGTACAAGGACCTTCACAACCTTGTTGTCTTAAAAAAGCTGTTGTATTTATGGAGAGAAAAAAAACAAAAAAAAACAGATCCTCTGGAATTCTGGCTTATATAATGTAATTGTCTTATTCAGAATTTCTTACCATTATGTTCATATATATATATATATATATATATATATATATATATATATATATATATATATATATATGTATGTGGGTGTGTGTGTATAATAAAATAATAAATAAAAAAAGTTTCCACAGCTGTGCGGGACATTTTCTATTTTTAGATAAGAGAAGAACAAATACATATATTTTTGAATGTCAGTATGTACAGTAGCTCATAGGAAAGAAAAATCACAAATAAAATATATCTAGACTTAGAAGATATCTAGACTCTAATCTCCCGCTTCTCTTTTTTTCTCTTGAGCAAATCTCACATGTCTCAACAATTCCATCAGTCTCAACTGTGCAAAACCTCAAATGCTGTGAAGTCTTCAAAGATCAAATCACACTACTGTTCATAATTTGGGGCACTTTTTTTATTTTTAAAGAAATTAATAATTTTATTCATCAAAAGTAACTTTTATAACGTTACAAAAGATTTATATTTCAAATAAACAGTCCTTTTCAAATTTCTATTAATCAAAGAATCCTAAAAAAAAATCATGTATCATGGTTTCCACAAAAATATTAAGCAGCATAACTGTTTTCAACATTGATAATAACTAGAAATCTTCTCGAGCACCAGAATATTAGAATGATTTCTGAAGGATCAAGTTACAATGAAGGAAGGAATACTTGTCATCAAGTTTTACTTTGTCTTATACACAACAATCAAAAGAAAAACGTTACAAAAATTATTTAAAAAATCCAAAAGACCAAAACATTTTAACGGTCGTGTATGTATAGAAGCTATGAAAATTGTCTGTTTATCAGTGCAATATTTCTTTAAATATATTTGCTTTTCAGATGCATTCTTCCTCTTTTCAGATTTTGGTTAGTTTGATTAGTTTGACTGTAGCTAACTGGCCTTTTTCCATTTTGAAGTTTGTGTTGAGATCTTTAAATTTGTGTTGGCGAACAGACCCATCAGTGAAAACTCATGTGAGCATTTCCTAATGAGTTTTTTCTTCTTTGTCTGCATTAGATAATAATGCAGATAAGAATATCGATGCCTTCGTTATCTTCTACAATGGCAAACCCATCACGCTATGGGGTGTGTGTTTCCTGCTTTTGTGCAGGCAAGAATTTTATCCAGAGCATGTGGAATATCTCAGCAGAACTCTCTCCAACCTGAGGGCAGTGTTGAGAGAGTATTTTAGATTGCGTTGAGGGCAGCGGGGAGATGAACATCAGGATGTGACAGGATAAGTGATCCAGCCGCCCCCGCAGGATGTTGTCACTCAAGTCCAAGACCATCTGTTACTTTAGTTTGTGGCACTTTGGATTCAGTCCTTGTTGTGAGAACAGGAAAGACCGCTGAGTTCATTTTACCCAGTACGCTCTTAGAACAGACTAATACGGTTGATTCTTGGTAGGGATTAAGAACCTAGTTCTGGGGAAAGGACAAAAAATTGATTTAAACCGTCCAAATTTATATTCAAGAAAGAGCGCTTGATCATCCTCGCTGGCTTGAGAGTGGAATAGTGTAGGAGGTTCATCCTGATTTACCCAAGCGTTAAACACCAAGGGCAAAGCTGTGATATCCCTAAAATCTACAGATTGTCATGTCAATGAGATCTCTTTAAGCAATGGTGCCGACTCTATTAAAAGTAGGTGTATGGTTACTTTCCAGAGCCAAAAAGCTCTTTCACACCCTACAAAGCCTTAGGTGAAAGCTTATAGATGGCTTAAATTTACCACGCAGAGTTTTGTGAATTATGTACAGAGCAAATTATAACTTCTGGCTTCTTTCCACCCTCAGCAGATGGAGTGAGGTCTGAACTCAACATATTTCATCACTCATGCGCCCTGAAGAAAGACGAAGGGCCGTGCAAGGCAATGAAGGACAGGTTCTACTTTGACATTGACACGGGTCGCTGTGAGTTCTTTGAATACGGAGGGTGTCAAGGCAATGCAAACAATTTCGAGACCCAGCAGGAGTGCGAGGAAATGTGTCTTGTGAAAGGTAAGACAATCTTTACCTTACTCTTCAAAGACGAATAACCATTAAAATCAATACAAATGTCAAAGTTTTTTTTCTAGGAAATGGCATAAAATAACCTTTTCGGATTCAAAGCATCTTTCAGAAAAAGGATGTATTCTTTGTGTTAGTCCGATTCCATTTCCTCTCCAGTATATTGGATGGCCTGACCCAGACTTGTGTGTCATGACAGTGTTCCACACACCTATGCAATAAACAGAATTCCAGATAAGCGTATCTTGGGTTAAGTAAAAGCAAAGATTACTAATATAGAATTAAGCAATAAGTTATGAGAGGCTGTGCTATATTGTGAATGAGTCAAAGATAAAGAGCAATGCTCTGCAGGGTATATACTCACAATATACTACAGCTTTGAGCACTCAAAGAAAAAATACTTTGCTTTATCTTTGACTCATACACACTCATACTCATAACTTATTGCTTAATTCTATATTAGTAATCTAAACACCTTCTATAGAAATATATTGAGGAAATGCATTATTTGAATTCATTAACTCCATATACAATGAGCTCCACAACTGTGAAAGGGCTTCTGTTTTGCATTTTTCGTTTACACTTTATTTGGTAATACTTTATTTTACAGTGTCATTGTTACATATGTTATTATGTATTTACTGTATTAACAACTAGAAATTATGCATAATTACATGCAGTTAACCCTAAACCAAACCCTTATCCTAACCCTAACCCTATAGTAAGTATATGTAATTAATTGTCATTACTGTATAATTAAATGTATAATTACACTGTAATACTGACACCTTAAAATTAAGGTGTCTTAGTTACAATGTAATTATACATTTAAGTACTGAGTAATGTTAATTAACAACATGTACCACTTACTATAGGGTTAAAGTTAGGAATATGATTGGGTTTAGGGTTATTTGCATGTTTTTGCCCATAGAATATAAATATTAAATGAAAAACCTACAAAATTAGAAATGTTGCCTTGGTTACTAACTGAAATAAATTTGAGTACTAAAATGACTACAACTGAAATTAAATCTATATAAACATACACTGCCCAGCCAAAAGTCGCTGTTGGGCAAATACTTAAGAGTCTATGGATCATTTTTACAGTGATTATTATGCTTCTAGCATGTTATATGTTTGGCAACGGTTCTTTTAACCCTAAAAGATTGAGTGTTTAGATTTTCATTTCTTAAACAACCATGTAGGAAGACACATCATGGCCATATTCCAGCATGACAATGTCAAGATTCATCAGGCTCAAATTGAGAAAAAATGGTTGGGAGGGAGCATGAAGAATCATTTTCACACATGAATTGGCTTCTCTGAGTCCTGACCTTAAATTCACTGAAAATCTTTGGGATGTGCTGGAATAGACTTTACAGAGTGCTCGACTCTTGCAATGTAAAGCTCTGTAAAGTCTCCTCTAGCACATCCTGATCCTAATGAATGGCAATCTCTAAACTTTTCAATTGTAACCCTGATGAATCATGGCATTGTCATCCTGGAATATTACCATGATACATCTTCCGACATGGTTGTTAAAAGAAATGAAAAGCTACACGTTCCATCTGTTAGGGTTAAAAGAACCATTCCCAAATATAAAACATGATAGAAACATAATAATATAAACATAAATATAACATAAAAATGACTAAGTTATTAACTAAAATTGAAAGTAATAAGAATAAAATCTAAACCATAATAACAGTATATAAATACTACTAAAATAAGTGTTCTAATTTAAACGTTAGCATAACAACTTCACTTAAAAGATGATTTCATACTGTAATATGAATTTCAGAAAGTCATTGTTTCTTTCTTTTTTTCCTCAAAACCCTAGTATTTTCTTTTAAGGAAGTTTAGATGGAAAAAAAGATAACTTTGTTATCTCAGCATTTTGGACCCAAGTGTAGTCAATGTCATGTAAACAATAACAGCACATTAGTCTGTGGGTGCAGCACGTCATATCTGTACTTTACTACGCCTGGAATGATGTATTGACCAATCAGCACCCAAAACCAGAACTACTCACTTTACAATCATAGATATAACAGGCATTCCACCACAACATATACTTTTATGAGAAGAGTGAAGAGTTCACCATACGGGAGTCACTCCCAGCGACTCATTAACATCCCATAAAAAGACAATGGAATGCATTGGTGCAGTACTGCTATTATGGTTTTGTATAGAAGAGTCATGATTATAACTTATTGCTGAACTATATTATTTTGTAGAGGGCATGACACATCTTAAAAATACTGAGACTAAGAGCAGGAGAAGAGCTGTTTTGTTCAGAAAAGCAGGCTTTCAAACAAAGACATTGTGTGTATTCCCAACATACACATACACATGGGATAATGCATGTTTTGTAGTCCTTCAAAGCAATGCTTTGATGAATACAAATAACTCTAATGCAATGAAAAGCAAACTTTAAATTACGTTTCATCTTCAATATTGGCATTAAATTAGTACATAAAGGCAGAAATTGAGATTACTCCGAGTACAAAGAGTCCAATTCATGGAGATGAGGGAGATACCATTTAAACAATTGGATTATTTTTGCAAGAATTCTTGGTCCTTTTCCAATTAAAAAGAGGACAAATGTGCGGTTCACAGTAAAGCCAAGCCACATTGGATTATTTACAGCACTTTGTTTGGTTGGGTGAGTCATATCTCATTACGCTTTCCAGTGGGGGTCATTGTGAATTGGACGGGCCCCTGCAACGTTGCCTCCTGTGAGAGATCATCATAATAATCGGCACAAAACAGACTCTGTCATGTGACTGCTAAACAAGCCTCAGTCCCATCACAGAGTGGGGAAAACAGAAACTTTGCAGCTTATTTGGACAAACACCTCCAAGGACATGAGCACTCGTAAATGCATGCGAAGTATTGCCAAAGATCCCCCATGGAGGCTGGAGAGGAAATTGACTGCTGTGTTTGGATTCATTTCTTCTGCTCTCTTCACCACATGCTCCTATTTATTTTCAGCTCTGCCAAGTCCGTTTCTAATTTCTGTGGCCACCAAACTTGCTTTTTTCTGGAAATGGAGGGAACATTTTAACCCTTCAAACATAACCCTTCTAACACAACATCTGGTGTTCGATGAACCAAAGAGGATTTATGTCACACTCCTCTTGGGTGAAGCTCTGATGTTAGCACCATCTCAAACAACACTCTTAAATAAAGCTTCCAAAAAGATGGTTGGTTTTGTGGCCATGCCGTATAGAACAGGGGGTCCCAAACCCACCCATTTCAGGTCTAATGAGCCGATGATCTGAATCAGGTGTGTTTGATTAAGGAGAAACGGAAGGAATGTGTTGGGGAACCCCTGCCATAGAAGAACAATTTTTGTTCCCCAAAGAACCTTTCAGTGAAAACTCTTAAAAAGAACTGTTCAATAATCTAAAGAACCTTTTGAAAGGTGTCATGGATGGCAATTAAGAAACTTTGTTTTTAGCAAATGCACTTCTTATTAAAAAAAATCCTCTTCCTTTTCCTTTTTTCTGCATTTTAATTCTGCATTGCGGCACTTTGGCTCATGCTTGTGATGCTTTGGGTAAAAGCGTCTTCTAAAATAAAAACAACAGTAAAATGAGTTCACACTGCTTGCATTTAATTCTTCACTTTTTAAAATTCAGATTCAAAGGGAATCACTGAGCATAAGGAACCAACATCAAATAATAAACCACTGTGAGAAATCAGTGATGAATGTCTCCATCTAGTGAATCAAATTATCAGTGCATTTGTTTGTTTTTGCATTGGTGTGTAAAGTATGAGACAGAGAAAGAGACATATGGTGAGAGAAACATAATTTTCCAAATGTTTTTCCTAGGAGATTTCCAAAAATTTCTTTTGAAATATTAAAGGTGATGTGTGTAATTTCTGTGCCTCTAGTGACTATAAACGGGATTGCAACCTGTTTGCTTGAGCCAAGGAGCTATTCATGGAATTTACATTCATATCAATGGTAGTTGCTCAGCTGGTGCAGAAACTACTTGAAATTACCTGTCTTGCTGCCATCTTTGTTAATGGGCACTCAGTTAAACATATTACACATAAGTCCTGTCCTTGTGAGTAAATGACAAGCGCAGCGAGAGACACTAGCCAGGCATCAATACAATCTCCTTTCATTATAGCACCCAAGAGGCTGTTCAGGAGAACGGCAGTTTTGAATAATTCATTTTGGTAAGTGTTTCAGATGCATGCCATCTGCACTTCTCTCTGGTAGAAGTATAAGAATATTGACTATGACTATTTCAAATTGCATAGGCCATTTGTAGCATTAGTATTCAGTCAATTTCATTCAGTTTATTAAGTGTCCTTGTGAATGTGATCTTTTGATCAATGCTGTATGTGAGTGGTCATTTGCTAAGCTTAATTAGCATTCCTCCACCGCTCTCGGTCAGACTGTCTGGGACATGGACTATATCAGAACACCATCTAATGCAGTGAGTTTAGCTGCCAACTGATGAAATCTCCCACTTCATCATGTACAACACAGTGTGCAAATTGAATAAGGTGTATATGTATGTTACTTGTTATTTAACTTGCAAGTTTTATCTACAGAAACTTGGGGTACTCAAATGACTGATAATCCACCTTTTGGCCATCTTGGCAACACAGTTGGTCATGCAAATAAAATCTGACAACCGTAGTATCTTAAAGGGATAGTTTACCTAAAAATTGGATCTGAAGGGCGTGTTCAGAATGCAGCGTAGATGACGTGCAAATACTGAATTGAGCTCTCTTTCACGTCCTCTTGCGCTTGAAAGGACAAATTCACACAAAATATCATAGTAAACATAGTTAGTCTTAAGTGAATGTAAATAGTTAAGAAAGAATACATATGTGTTCAGTATCAGTAGCCTATACTGAATCCGTACAGGTCTTAAAGTGACAGCAGCCTATTAATCCTGCTGCTGTCTGTTGTTAATGTTAATCATACAACAAAATACAAAGAGAAAATCACTCTTTAAAAGACTATGCAGTTTTTTTTTTGTTTGTTTTTTTACATTTGATTACTTTTCTGTACCTGAAAATGATAAATTTTCACTGGTATCTAAAATGTTGGTGTCATAAGTTACAAAACAGTTTAATGGCTGGTAAAAATATTTATGACTGGTAAATTTTCACTGTCCATTGGCAGTTGAAAAGGCCCTGTATATATATGTTGTTGTTTTTGTTTTTGACTCATATCCTTAAGCATTTTTAGAATATCTTTTTTATTTTTTGCTTACTCAAGAGATTTTTCCCTGACTAAAATCACAAGCAGTAAGTGACACTGTAGTTAACTTTGAAATATATCCAAAAGCAGCAACCTGCTTCAATCTGTATAGTGATGTTTATGATTAGGTGTGTGCAACTCATCATTCCCTCTAAATCTGATTCATCCGAAAGAAGAGAGAAAAACAAAATACCCTGATGATTTCTCCTAGCTGATTGGATTAAAGCTGCCTTTCTCCATGATGAATTGCCACTTAAGTGAAATATTTTAATTAGCAGCTGCCATAAATAAATTCTGCATCACAGGGCAAAAACGTGGCTGGAAATTAAGTGATTTTTTAAAATCTGTGTAACATTGGAATCCAGCCAGTAATTTATCAACAGGGTATGTGCTATAGATTGAGCTAAAATATATCAATCACTCCAGCCTGTCTGTGGCTTATGGCCAGGGGATCTGTTGAAGCAACGGTCAGACTGGTTCTTCTGAAAGCTGCTGCTTTAATATTCAATTCCAATATTTGTCTAGATTAATCATGAAATGCTCAATGTCTATATTAATGTGCCATAGTTTCTCTGTTGTGCAAATGTTTCCCATGTTCTCATTGTAAATACATCATGCATAAAAATAATGGACAAATGAATGCCATTTTTTTTTCTTATTTAGAGAAGGCAGTTTCTCAAATTTTTAATTATCTTAAAAAAAGTGACTATCTAGAGCTGTAAAATTAAAGGTAGAAAACAGGGACAAATATTCATTTCAATGAAGAGACCTTGAAAAACCAGGCACTGGTAAAATAGCTACTGTAATATAATGAAATGTTTACAATTTCTATGTTACTTGCAAAAATAAATCTTATGTCATGGCTTTTTGCAGCCAAAATGTGTAATTACTACAACTCGTGTTTACATGAGTCACAGAGACCGTTTCTCATGGTCATAAATATTTTATGTGTGATATTCCAAAAACAAAATACTTGTAACACTGTCTAAGACTGAAGTTCATGAAAGCTTTAAATATAGGAGCACATGATTTATGGTCTGTCCCATCTTTTTGCTTTTTTATAGAGGAAAAGAGTCCATGTCATCTAGAGGATGAGCCGGGGCCATGTCGAGGACTGGTGCCTCGCTATTTTTTTGATGTCAAGAGCCAGGAATGCCAACGTTTCTTTTATGGTGGCTGCTTTGGGAATGCCAACAACTTCAAGACCAAAAAAGAATGCCATGATAGATGTCAACGTATGTACCAGCAACAAAACATTTCTCTTCTCTGCAATTTTCAATAATAACATATTGTGTTTGTAAAAGCCCTGTTATTTAAGTCATCTGCATGACAAAGGATACAGCCCTTTGGTATTCTGATCTCTATAAACTTAATTCTATAGTACAGTTAGCACTTTTAATTTAGACACACATTTTCTAGCAGTAATTTTAACCCTTAAAGTCAGTGCAGAACTGCAAATGTAGAAAATTATATCTTTAGGAATCAAATTGTCCTTGATAGGGCTGTTACAGAATATTGGACTAAACGACAAACAGAGCAGCACTGCACTGTATCTTATTTCACATGTGAACAGGGTGTTTACACAGATGTCTTAAAGGGACAGCAGCTTGTTTATGGTCAGAGAAGGTGGAAACAAAACAAAAAACGCAAAAAAAAAGACAAAAAAAAAAAACCTTTAATAAAACTATAATGCAATAAATGCTTCTTTGTTTACCACAATTGGAGTTGTTTAGATGGCTGTTCCACATACCATAAATACCCTATTTAAAGGCGCAGTAAGCGATTTCTGAGAAACACTGCTAATATTTGAAATCAACGCAAACAAGCACACCCTTCCCATCATTGCTCCACCCCCAAAATGCGCGAACAAACAATGCAAGAGTGGATGCCTCTTTATCATAGCAGAAACGAAGCAAAATAATACTTTGCAAAAAGAAAAAGTGAAGATGACGAACAAACAACAAGGAAGAAGAAAAAATGAACACAGTATACAAGCAAGAGTTGATTGTTCCAGACAAACAACAACACACAAAACTGTACTGTTACTATAGCTAACATTGAAACAACAGGATATCGTAGTTATCTGAAACATAGCAAAACCAATGTTACTCACCTATGGAGCAGTGATAAAGTGACCTCGGCATCCATTTTCAGGCCTTCCCGCATGGTCTCTAGCGCTGGAAAGCTTTTCTAATATTAGCGCTGGTCCTTCTTTTTCTCGTTGCTTCATAAAATTAAGTTTGAACCACTGCAGTCACGTTGACTGTTTTAACGATGTACCTTTCTGGAGCTTGAGTGTTAGTTACATTGTTGTCTATGGACGAGTCATATACCTCTCAGATTTTCATCTTTATTTGTGTTCTGAAGATGAACAAAGGTCTTACAGGTTCGGAATGACACGCGGATGAGTAATTAATGATAGAAACGTATTAACAGTGCATGTTGATGCTGCCTAAAAAAAAAAAAAAAAATACTAACAAACGGACAACAAATATGATGTTTTCTCTTTGTTTCCTCCTTTCAGCTGGCTCAAACCACATGGAAAAAAATTCTCCATTAAAACCAGAGGAAGAGAAAGCAAAACCTGAGACAGAACCTCCTGTTAAACATGGTGAGATGAAACACAACCTGCTTGTTGATATGTCAAAAAACCTTTTTATTTACTGGATAGTACAGTTGTCTGTATTTAAAGGTGCACTGAGCCATGTTGTGTTTGTTTTTGATTATTGTTGGACTGTTATACTTTATACTGACACCTTTTAGACATCAAACAAATTTATTTTTATGAAAATATCATTAATATATACGGAGCCCCTAAAGTGACGTGGTGGTGAAAAAAAATCTTTTGCGTTCCCATGCAAAGATATTATCGTTCCCTTGCAAAACCTGTTGTGAGCTCAGACAAAACCTTCCCTTTTTAATGATCCTCTGGCTGGCAGTAGTGTTTTAGTCGGCTCCATGCATTAAAACACATAAATGATGCGGGTCCTAAAGCTCTTGCCTTATTTTTCCAGTGATATTTATCTGGCATTTTCTCTTTTGTAAAGTCTCTCAGCTATCTCTCTTTCAACAGTCTTTCTTTAAATCCCCATCTTGCTCACTCTCTCTCCTCCCCCATCATGAGTGGACACGCCCCCTATTGCTGATTGGCTAAAAGTGTGTTGTGGTGCTTGGTCCGATCCACTTTCAACAGCACTTCTCAGAAATCGCTTACTGCACCTTTTAATGTCTAGGTGTCATAAATTTCCTGAAAGAGCCACTAAAATGAAACAAAAAATAAAAACGCCTCACTATTTTGCTCTTTGGAAAAAAAAAAAAAAAACACTGAACAAAATTAAAAATGAAGAGTCATTTGAAGAGAATGCAAAGGCTGTTTACAGAGAGATCATAGAACTTAAAAGGTTAGTTCACCCAAAAATGAAATTTCTGTCATTAATTACTCACACTCATGTCGTTCCACATCTGTAAGACCTCTGTTCATCTTCAGAGATCTTGAGGGTATTTTTGATGAAATCCGAGAGATATATGACTCGTCCATAGACAGCAATGCAATCAACACTTTCAAGGTCCAGAAAGGTACTAAAGACATCGTTAAAACCGCCAATGTGACTGCAGTGGTTCACACATAATGTCTTGAAGTGATGAGAATACTTTTTGTGCAAAAAAACAAAACAAAAATAACTTTATTCAACAACATCTTCTCTTCCGTGTCATTCTCATACACCGTTTACATTCAGTGCTTCCGTGCTTTACTTCAGAATGGCGGCTCATTATTGGCCGGCTCCTGCATCAGCGTCACTTGAATGCGTTGAGCTGCTCACGTGAACAGCTGAGCCAGTGTTCTGATGTAGAACATGATGTGTGCTACATAAACAGTGTTTGAAAATGACACAGAAGATATTGTTGAAAAAAATTTTGTTTTGTTTTGAATTTGCGCACAAAATGTATTCTCGTTTGAACCACTGCAGTCACGTTGACTGTTTTAACGATGTCTTTAGTACCTTTCTGGACCTTGAAAGTGTTGATTACATTGCTGTCTATGGACGAGTCATATACCTCTCAGATTTTCATCTTTATTTGTGTTCTGAAGATGAACAAGGGTCTTACAGGTTCGGAATGACACAAGGATGAGTAATTAATGGCAGAAACGTATTAATGGTGCATGTTGGTGCTACCTAAAAAAAAAATTACTAACAAACGGACAACAAATATGATGTTTTCTCTTTGTTTCCTCCTTTTAGCTGGCTCAAACCATATGGAACAAAATTCTCCATTAAAACCAGAGGAAGAGAAAGCAAAACCTGAGACAGAACCTCCTGTTAAACATGGTGAGATGAAACACAACCTGCTTGTTGATATGTCAAAAAACCTTTTCATTTACTGGATAGTAGAATTGTCTGTATTTAAAGGTGCACTGAGCCATGTTTTGTTTGTTTTTGATTATTGTTGGACTGTTGTATTTTATACTGACAGCTTTTAGACCTCAAACAAAAAACTGTTTTAGAAAAATATCATTAATGCCTCTTATATGAAATGTTGGGTTATTTTTAGATGATGCTCCTTTGCATGCATCACATTTGCCACAGCAAAGAGTGTCCAAACCAGCTGCACAGGAACCAGGTGAGAGTCACACATCTCTCACACACACACACACACACTCACACGCTCACACACATACACACACACACACACACACAGACACTCTCTCGAGCTGTGGATGTGAAGGCAGAGGGTTCAAGACAGCTGTGCTTTCATGTCAGACAGTCTGTTTGCCTGAGTCCAGAGGGCAGCGTTGCAGCCATTTTTTCTGCCTCCTTCTGCTTATTTTGACAGTTAAGAGCTGCTCTCTGCACCACAGCTCCAGGGCTCATGACATCCCATTCTGGCATAGAGATAGCACACACTGAGACACAAAAATCACAGTCAAATATTCGATTTTGTATATTAAGCCTCAGTTTTGAAATGTAAAAACTGAATTTTAGTGTCTGTAATTGCAAGAATATTTTGTGTTCAACTACATTTTCTTCTTGCATGTGGGCTCTTAAAGGAACAAACTGTTAAACACTTGCAATTTAATGTATTTACATGGTTACAACATGATAATGGGAGCTATCATTTGCCTCGGGTTAATGAAGTATAGTAAGTGAATTACCATGTTCAAGATAAACCATCCTGTCAGTGGTTTGTTTTACTGTTTTGCAATTGGCTTTTTGGGTTAAAAGTAGCTGCTAATTAATTACAGTAATTGATTATGGGTTAAAAGGGTGATTTAGATGTCCAACTTCTCTGTGGTGCCGTTGAAAGATGATGCTTAGATTTTACTGCCATCTAGTGGATAATTTATATCAAGTCAACTTTAATGTCATTCCAGCCTGAATGAATACAGGAAGTGGTACCTTTAGGTTTAAACATCTATCATTATATTATAAAATAATAACTTAATGTAACAATATAATATAAATTAACATTGATGTAGCTATTTGAATCATACACTATTTATCAATGACAAATTAATATAGTGTCCCACTTTACCTGAACTGTGTGTGCTACATAAACAGTGTATGAGAATGATACAGAAGAGAAGATATTGTTGAATAAAGTTATTTTTGTTTTGTTTTTGCACACTTCATCAAACAACTGCAGTCACGTCGACGGTTTTAACAATGTCTTTAGAACCTTATTAACATCAATGACAAATTATTATAGTGTCCCACTTTACCTGTTTACATCCTCTATAGAGGAACAAAACGTATACTGTAAACAATACATAAGAAACAGTAGAGATCAGATATAGTATGCACATTGCGAATAATATAGTTACTGTAATTGGTACTTCATCGCAAACAGAAAATGCTATTATCGCTACTCTGTACTGTGACCTTAAGCTTGGGAAAGGTGCTTTATAAGCAAAACATTATTATTCTTATTAAAAGTGGCTAGTTAATTGTTCATTTGTGTTGCAGAAGTGAATATAAATTCATTAAAGTGCCCCTATTATACTATTTTCAAATGGTTCCTAGTTTTGTTTGAGGTCTCCTACATGTTTACATGCATTCAAGGTAAAAAAAAAAGCAAAACATTTTATTTTTCTCATAATATATTGCAGCATCACCTCTTCTTTGATAAAGAATCTGGTCTCTCTAAACTCCTCCTTTCGAGAACCAACTCTGCTCTGATTGGTCAGATGGCCCAGTCTGTTGTGATTGGTCTAACGCTTACAGAGCGTGTCAGAAACTAAAACGCCCATTACCATATCTGAATTTCTACAATAACTCCATTTGTCATGCACTTTGATCTTTGAAACTTTGAATAAAGACATTCTACATTCACAAACAGCTATATTACACACTTCATGAAAGTCAATATCCGAAAAAGTAACATAGGGGAACTTTTGAACTTTAATTATATTTGAGCTTTTTGAGATAATGTACTATTTTAATGTAATATTATATCATGTTATTATGGGTTATGTCTCAATGGAACATGCATGAGAGTGTGTTTTAAACTGCTAGTGATAACGTCAATACATTGTTATTACATTTCAGAATTCAATCCCCCAGAAGTCTGCATGAGTCCGGTCGATCGGGGCGACTGTGACGGCTCTGAGAGGAGATACGTGTACAACCCCAAGACTCAGAGATGCCAGGCATTTCGCTACACTGGCTGTGGAGGCAACAAAAACAACTTTGCCCACAAGAAACACTGCACAAAAATGTGCATGAAAGGTGTGTTTACTGCAGCCTTTGGTTATTTTGGAGGGTTTAAGATTATAATTGAGAAGAACTGCGTAGTTTAGTGTCAATAAATGATACAGAATGAGAACTTGAGTTCCAATTTAGGGTAGACCACAAGAAAAGTAAAGCAAGATTTATGCATGTTTTTGATTCTCTATGTTCAATGTTTCTCTTTCAGATCGCATCCGGAGAAACCAAATACGGATAAAGACGAGGAACTCCAATATCTTATTCCGATCTGTCTAGGACATACATATTCATGACACCAAATCCTAAACCACTCTTTTATCCACATTGTGCACCTTTGGTATTGTGGTTGAGAACATAAGAGACAGCAGCGTGTACCTGAGCCTCGCTGACCCACACATTATTATCATGTATATAATTATAACAGTTAAGGGATTTTAATCTTGGCTTCATATATGAAGACATTCTGTGTATGTTAAGTGTAAAACCTAATTTTCCTCTCTGTATCATTTTATGGGGAATCAAGGACAAATTTACTTACTAAATGACTCATTAACTTACATTATAAATTACTCATTTGTTCACAATGCCGCTCATGGATCTATTTAACACCGAGTATTTATGGCTGTTATAAATTTGTGCTGAGGATTCTAAATCCTTTCTCTTTTTTTGTGTGAAATTGTTCTCAATGTTTAAACATACTAATTCTATGTCTTTTTATAATGTTTATACAGTACACTCCAAAGCGTTAACGTTTTCTGCCCTTGCACTGCCTTGAACTTGTATCATTGTTTGTATGTAATGACTTGAGGAAAATAACTGTCTTTTATCCAGGACACAGTGATAAACCCTTGAGTCTAGCGTAAAAAAAAAAAACAAACTTAAATTTTATAATAAAATATGCTAAATGTGACCAACAAATCATCACTACGAACATCTCTTACCTCTCTACGGCTGTATCATTTAAACTACCAAAAAAGAGTACCAGCGATTCCTTTATGAAAAGTGTTTTAGAACTTCTTGACGATAGGCATGTTTAAAAAAAATAAAAATTCTACACAAGATGGAGCTGTTGCTCTTGAGAAGAGATTTTACAAACCCACTATCGGTTGTTTATATACATGTACCTGCACTCTTTCTAAACAATTAAATTTGAATGATCTTTCATTATGTTTCTTAAAGTTGACTGGTGAGATTCTTCTGTCCCACTTTACATTCGGTATCTAACTTTTATGAACTCTATTAGAATTTTTAAAGCACTGTGAAACTGTCATAACAAGATTGGGGTCATCTTTCCGAAAAGGGTCTAACTTTTTAACTCTGATACATTTTTTTAAAATCTAATTTAAGGTTATAAGGTGTACTTGTTTCAGTGTAATTATACATTTAAGTACTGAGTGATATTAATTAACAACTGCACTTACTAAATGTACCTACTAAGATTTGGATTATAATTGGTTGCATGTAATTTACAGTTATTATGTAACATGTGTAACAAGAAGGATACTGTATAATAAAGTGTAACCTAAATGAATGACTGTGTCCAACAAACATCCCATCATCAAATCGACATAAAACGCCTTAAGAAAGAAAAAAAGGTGTTCAGCACATAATACAAATAGAAGTCTGTAGCTTTTAGAAGCTAGAATTGTTTGGATGAGGTATATTATAGTATATATTATTACTATATGATTTTAAATGTGTAAGTGCAAGGAAAGCTTAATGTGCCGCTGAGGCGGGGATAAGCAGTGATGATGTAACAGGAAGCCTCTACGCTGAATATCTCACAGCCTGACAGTCGTCGTCATTCACACGCTACGCGTCTCGTGCGCCTTTTCATCTCGCGCTCTGATATTGTGCTTCGCTTCATGCCACAGTGACGTCGCAGAGGAAAGTAATGACTGTTTATGTTTTTATATAGCAAGAAGGCGCGTTCGTTTTTATCTGAACCTCTCCAGACCACCTTGGATTTAATCTACAGGTAAGAAAATGCTTGATACGGACGAACGACTTGTGAATTATATATATGGACAGGGAATTAATTTAGTGCTGCTGGAGCCTCTCCAGTCAAACCGGCTGTCACGTTATAACAATTGCTGACTGACTCTTAGGAATTAATAAGAGCTTCAAACTGAGAAATAAACGGAGGGGTTGTCTGCTGGACTGAAATATCGTTCAGATATTGACTCTTGTGTTCCGGTAATTGAATAACTCTCGTTAAAGAGATGCGATATGTGAGTGTGGGCATCTGTGCACGAGCGAAACTAGATTGCACCAACAAATTGATCATCATTGTAATTTATTTTGTATTTATTGGTTTAAACTATAATATTTCATTATGAATGTTCAAACTATAATAATTTATAATGGCTGTACTGGTTTCAACACCAGCATGCCAGTAGTTCTTTCATTTTTATCCCAAATAATGTTAACTGACTGCCAGATTACTGAGCAAATCCAAGATTCATACACCGTTGTCGACAAAAAGTGAGAAATGTCATTACTACTACACTATAGCTAAGATAAATACCACACATTATGCCAAAAACCACTTGAAATTTGATTTTATTTGTATGCATATGTATATATATATGTGTGTGTGTGAGTATATATATGTATATATATATATATATTATATATGTGTGTGTGAGTATATATATATATATGTATATGTGTGTATGTATGTGTATATATATATATATATATATATATATATAAAATATATGTGTATGTGAGTATATATGTATGTGTGTGTTTGTATGCATGTATACAAACACATAGTTTGATATATATATATATATATACACACATATATATATATATATATATATATATACACACATATATACACTCACACAGACACATATTGAGTGTGTATATATATATATATATATATATATATATATATATACATATACACTCAATATTCTAAACAGATTTATTTTCCATGCAATCTTAGAATCATACTTAATCATTATTCCAAAACCTTATAGCCTACCCATCAGTGCCAGGGACTGAGAAGATAAAATACCAGTATCATGAAGTAACTAGAAATACCAAGGTCTGTTGACACCTAAACACACTACTGACAGAAGGGGTCTGACAGTCTCTATAAGGAGGAAAATTGTGATAATTAATGGCCAACAGATAGCCTTGGTATTTGTGTTTTTTGGCCACATGGTTACAAAATCTGGACCTTGTGGTGAAATACTGTGGAGCCGATGGGGAATAGCTTGCTAAAATGATCTTTTCAGATCTATCTCATATGATGCAATGACACCATCGCCGTTTGACATGCAGTATATAAGATGTTTCATTGAAATTCTGTCTTATCTCTGTTGCTTGGCTCTCTAATCTCAAAAAACTGTGAATGCAAGCATCAATTATTATTGCTCATACTTGCGCTTAGGGATTTGAACAAACTTCTTAATGTAAAAATTAAACATTGTAGCGTAACTAATCCTTGTGCTATTGCTTTAACCAATACCTTAAATCATACAGCTTTCATAGACCGATCAGAACGCACTATCAGTCACCTAGCAATGCCATAGAAACCACTCTGAATACTCTAGTAACTGCACAGAAGCACGGTAAAACCACTCAGAACACATAGCAAAGCTCTGGCAATCACATTCTAGTATAATGGTGGCAAGTTTCACATGGACAAGCATTCTCTAATTTCTCTTATTTTCATAATCAGACCAATAGTGCTGAGGTATGAACAAATTGTTCTACGGATTCAGCTGCATAGGTTGCAAAATTAAAAGTGACCGTTAGTCTCTGGGGATGTTATAGCCGGCAAAGGGACCTAATGAAGGAGGATTTGCTACTTAGATCACGGAAAGCCAATTAATCCCCGCGCAGAATACGTTAAAGAGCATAGATTATGTTTTTAAAGGGAATCAATTATTTAGCCTCACCGTTTGAGTGCCTTTTATGCGCTTCTCAATGCAGAGCCCCAAAGCATGCATGTGTTTGTCAGGGTTGAGTGCTGCTTTCAAGGAGGATTTAATGTCAGTGGAACAAAGCTGTGTTCCTGCCCTGGCGACATTGCGTTCAGTTACTGTGCCATTACCATGGTTCACCCCTTACCTCCCTCACGAAAACGTGGAGAGCAGACAGTAAACAATGCCAGTGTTTAAGTGCAAGTATAGCTATCACAGTCCTGTACTGTAAGTAAAAAAGTGTGCTCTTGAGCAATCCACTTTACAGTCCCACTGGTTGGATTAATAGAATTTGTGCACACTGGTCACACAATAATGAGATGCACGTGAACTCAAAACACCCCTGAGCATTTGCAAAGTAAATATTTTCTCCATCTTCACCGTCAGACAGGTCATGATTTGTTATTAGCAGCAGTGTCAGAGTTCATGATGAGATGCTTTGAATTAATGCAAAAAAAACAAAAAAGATTGATTACACTCAGGGATTCAGTGTCTTGTTTCAGGCATTAAACTGGAGTCAGGCTAATAGGCCCATTTCATTTCCTCTCTCTAGATTCATTATATTTTATGTGCGTTGAAGTGCGGCAAGCCTTTTATTGCAACCCGCTCTCTAGCTGTTATTGCCATCATATCTATTTCACTCACAATCAGGGTTATCACATAGCATCAACCACAAAAGTCAGTGATGTTTATTCATAATCCATTGTTAAAGAGATACATGGTATAGAATAATTGCTGTAGGTGTAACCTCATGAAATATCTGTCTACGATAGAGAGAGAGAGAGAGAGAGAGAGAGAGAGAGAGAGAGGTTAAAAGTCTCTTATGCTCAACAAACTGCATTTATTTGATTAAAAATACAGTAATATTGTGAAATATCATTGAAATTTAAAACATCTGCTTTTTATTTCAGCATATTTTAAAATGTAATTTATTCCTGGGATTATTTTCAGCATCATTACTCCAGTCTTCAGTGTCACATGATCCTTCAGAAATCATTCTAATATGCTGATTGGCTGCTCAAGAAACATTTCTTCTTTTTATTAATGTTGAAAACAGTTGTGCTACTTATTTAAAAAAAATAAATAAATAAAAATAAAACTGTGATTAAAATTGATTAAATTGATAAAAATGTATCAGTAAAGACATTTACAAATGTTCCAAAATATATCTATTCCAAATAAATGTTGTTCATTGAACTTTCTATTCAAAGAATGTGAAAAAAACTATCACTGTTTCCACAAAAATATTAAGCAGCAAAAACATCAATATTTATACTAATTAACAACTATTAGGCTAATTAATAATAATTTAGCACCAATATCAATTGATCACAATTTGACTGTTTTTACTGTATTTCTGATACAATAAAGGCATCGTAAATATATTTACAGTGGGGTCTATTGTACTTATATAATTCAGAACTGGAAATACACAAGTTTTCGGTTTGGTTAATGTAAAAATGATTATGCCTATCATATAAAATAATTTATTATTAAATTATAAAAATTCAAAATAGAAATGCTTCTCAGACTTTTGAACGCCTTTGTATTTTGGCATTATATCAGATATTGGCCACATCCACTCTCTAGACATTAGAAATGGTTCACTACAAACAACAGCATTATGTGAATATTCCTATGGATACTGCAGCCAGGTTTGTCCTGCAGTATGATTAATCATGGCTATACATGTAGCTGATGACACAGAGTGAATGAGGCTGTAGTATTTTTAAAAACGGACCTTAGAGATTAAGGGCTTGTGTGGGTTGCTGAACAGTGGAAACATAAATGGAGCTTCGGAATGAATGTTTAACGCTGATATACACTAAACCAACTGCCGCTGGCAGGCAGTGGCTTTAAGATTTACTGGCCTCTGCCACCACTGGGAGTGAGGAGCATCCTGGGAATTCATGTAGATGAATCAAAGCCCACCCACTTCCAAGTGGGTCAGTCTTCAGTTATCATGCGTCTGCCAAACACTTCCTTTAAAGTGGGATTTAATATTTCTCAGAATGATTTAGGAGTGGAACTGGATCTTCCTCTTCTAATTTTAACACTTACCTCCTCTCCTTAGTTTCTCACTTTTGTTTGCTCTTCACAGAGCTTGCCAAAAGTGTTACCTGAGTTGCATAACTCATTGGACCGCAGCCTGTTGTGCGAACCGTCGTTCTCTCCCACAAGCAGCAAAGTCTCCTGAAGTTCAAGTTCAGGACCTTTCACATGCCTTCTCTAGTCCTGGAGGGCACAAGCTGAAGGTCTGCACGTTTAAAAATAGGGGTGAATATGATCAGGGTCCGAGTTTTATTTTCATGGCTCAGAGGAATCCTGGGAGCGCAGACTGGTGCCCTGCAGAGGCAGAACTCATGGTCCCTGATAATGGTCTGCAGCGGAAGTGGTTTTAGATGTTAGACACAGCAGGACATCTTTGGGGATCTTCTATGAACACAGTGTTTACACCACTGCTTCCCCTGAGCTTTTTCAGCTGTCTAGTTTTAATACATTAGGGATACATTTGCTTGTGATCGGTCAGGTTTCCAAGCAATGAAGTAATTGGAATAATTTTGGTTGTTGGAATCAGAATAATCGGAGGGTCGAGGTTCTGTTTCTGAGGTTTGAGAAAGTTCTAATTGTCTCCTCTATTTGTATATGCATTCTTAAAAAAGCCATGTGAAATAAGGAGACCTGTTCTGTCCTTTTGATTTATTGGAACAAGCCTGTTCCTGCAGAATATGCAAAATCAGTTGTTTTTTTAGTCATGCATGCTTCATTAAACCGAAGTCTTTCTTCACTGCAGGAGCTGCGTTGTGATTATTTTTAATATGGGCGTCTGCAGTGCTTGATTTAAAGTGTGTTTTTAGCAGCTATATTTTCACAGGATGTTCTTAGCTGATTTTAAACCCTAATAGTGCTGCAACGACACGTCGAAAATACGTCGACTTGCGTGAAACGTCGACGCGTCACACTGTTTACATTCATCTCGCGTAATGGCGGCTTCTGCTCCTGGGAACGGAGAAAGTTCCATCCTATCACAAAAACCTAGACCACGATTATCAAAAGTATGGGAATACTTTAAACAGAGGCCAAATAAAATGGTCCTTTGTTCCCTTTGCAGAACCGAAATGGCATGGAATTGGATCTCTGCCAAATTTTTGCACGTGCAAGATCATATTTTGAGCGTGCAAAAGGGCATTTCGCGTGTTGAGAAGAAAATCTTCGTCTCGCAAATAAGAAAACATTTCGAGCGAACGAAAATCAGTTTTGCATTTCAAAGAAGTTTATTTGGATGTGCGCAGTCGTTCTCTTTCGCACGTGCAAGGTTTCAGTGACTCACGCTCCTGATACCCGCCCTGCGGGCTCGCTGAGACTCCCTGCATTACAGACAGCGCAAGAGGAAAAATACATGGTTCAGGAGACGTTTGTTCAATGGCTTGAACTCTATCAAAGTTCCTTTTAAGACTGTAAAGAAAGTCTTTGACACTCTTCAAATGTCTACCACTGGACGACCACACATAAGTGGCTTATTTTTAATCAAAATCAAATCGTATTATTACATAATGGCATGTCCCAATGTTTCTATACCTCAATGAACTGCTAAATTAGTTCTAACTTCTTACTTAAAAAAAGATCTCTAGATTAATAAAAAAAAAACTTAATGAAAATAATCATTAGATTAGTCGACTAATCGAAAAAATATAAATAATCGTTAGATTAGTCGACAGAAAAAATAATCGTTAGTTGCAGCTCTAAACCCTAAGTTTCAATGTGCTGTCAGTCGAACACTTGAATGTCTGAATCGTGCCAGTTGATACATTTACATGCATTTTCTGTGTAGTTTAGCATCTATCAGCACAAATTAAATTATGGGAAATTTAAAAAAATTATCATTTTGAAAATTCACTAAACGACTCAACCAATTACTAAATGCAGTGAAATGCACTGGGGGTATTTAAATATTTTTATTTATATATTTTTTTACATTTATTTGTGCTGTTACACTGGTTGAAAATGGACAAACCCAGCAATTTGGTTGTTTTAACCCAGCAGTTGGGTTAAATGTTTGCCCAACATACTGGGTAGTTTTATTTTTTCTATCGTTTAAAAATTACTGTATCGCTTGCTTAAAATGAAGCCAAAATGTGTTAATAGAATAATAATTAAACAATAAACATGTATTAAATCACTTATTAATAAATTCTCATCTTTTGATTATTATTGTTGCCTCTAGTTATTATGTTTAATAATATTAGTTATGTTTGTTTATTATGCTTTATTTATGTTTATTTTGGGTTCATTTTTAGTCAGGCATATACTAATTTTTAAACAACAGTTGAGTTAAATAAAACTGCCAAGCACGTTCGGCAAACATTTATAACCCAATCGCTGAGTTTGTCCATATTTTAACCCAACTTGGGTTCTTTTTAACTCAGCATTTTTACAGTGTATTTTATATGCAGGCTTTCTTTGAGGAATGCTTCATTAAAAAAACTCTTTCTTCATTGCAGGAGCTGCTACATGATAATTTTGCATATGAGCATCTGTGTTGTATGCTTTGAATAATGCATTTATTGTAAACTAGAGAGAACTGTGTTTTTAAGCCAATGTGGGGGTAACATAAAAAGCGATCTGATTATGTAACATAATCAGATTACTTTTTTCTAAATAAGTAAAGTAACACATTATTTTAAATTTTCAACAAAATATCCGAGTCATTTTGTTTTCCCATGTATTGACTGACAGCTCTCCTGTCCCCATGTTGAGAGAAATCAGGAGTAGGTGCAGAGGCGTTGGGTGTGCTGTGTAAACATGGTGGTTATTAGAGTTCTAGACTAAATGTGAGCGTGCATCATCTCACTTACACAAAAACAGATTCAGTATTCCGTAAAATGAATAAAAACGATGAAATGCAAACTCGGAATATTACTCAACTATAACACAAATTTACTTAATGTATTTAATCTCCCTTTATTTACCAGTGTCTTTGCTTTCGATGATCCAATTCAACCATACTAAGCAAAAATGACTAGTTAAACATCACATTTGTGTTTCAATTTTTGTGTTGGGCTGCATTTTAGTCCAATTGTTTGCGCCATTAACTTCCTTCTGTCTCGGTCACTCAGATGTACGTCATTGCTCATGTTGAACGAGTGCCCACTACTGGCGGAAATGTGTTTGAATGGAACACTGGAAGCCCTTAATCACTTGGAATCTGCCATGCATGGACTTGATTTATTATTTATTTATTTTTTTCCTTATAAATTTGTTTTACGCACCATTTAATAGGCCTGTATGTATGCTTGGGCTGATAAAAATGAAAACAAATATTAAATATGAATCTATTCTTAATTTCATATATATTTATATTAAAAAATACACAAACAAAAATGATAACAATTCAATAAACTATAACTGTGTTAAACCTGTCAAGTATTACATGCGGTTAAATGTCAAAATAATGGCAATATCTTATACTATAGAGTTATGGGGGTAAATTAAGGGCAACCGACTTTGACATCACAATCATGGGTGCATTGTGGTCTATTGATCTGCCTCAAGTGTACATGTTGCGTAGACTCGCTCCCACGGTCAAAATGGAGGGGGACGAGGGTCAGTGTAAACTTCCCTCAGCCACTTGCAGAAGTTGAACACACTTCAGAGGAAGTGCTTAGGGAAGTTCGTGAGTACATGTCTAAAATTGGATTTGAATGCAGCCCTGAACTTTCTCTCTTCAATCCTATTCTTCTGCAGTCCAGAATGACAGCACAGCTGAACGGTTTGTTTGAGCTGCTCTTCTCATTTGTTTTTTTCTTATTAAAAAGCCCCCGTGAGAAAACGTAACTTAAAATTAACGTAATGCATTACGTTCTATTAAATGTAACTGAGTAATGCAATTAGATAGGGGAGTACCGCAATATCGTAACACATTACTTTTAAAAGTAACTTTCCCCAACACTAATGCTAAACACTGAAAGTTACAATATGCTATTAACACTTGAATATGTTCTTGAATATCTAAATTGTGCCAAATGAGTCGTTTAACATACAATTCACCAAAGAAATTCTGCAAATCAGTTTAGCAGTTAAGCTGTTTGGTAAATTAACTCCTGCATTTCCATAAAAACAGTTTTCAAATGTTCCATCATAACATTTATCTGTATCCAGACACTTAAGAGCAAGTTATGACAAACAGTGGAAACACTCTGGGGATGGATTATGGTCTGAGCCCTGAAATAGCTTAAAATATGTATTTACGCTGCAGGTGTTATTCTGGAGCAGCTAGTGATGGCTTTATTTTTAAATGTGTATATTTGTAACTGTATATGAACAGCTTGGCCGCACATTTTATTTCTGTTCTCCATGGGCTGTTAGCCACACTGGAAGATAATGGTCGTCCCTGTGGTTTTGCATGTTCAGCTGTGTTACGCTGGGGCAGGAAGGGGTGGTTCAGATCACATTACCAAGAATCAACATTGGCAGATGTTTCCAGGTAGTTACTTGCTGTGTTTCATAACAGCAATTTGCTGCCCTGAGTTGACAGATGCTGGTGTAGCATTCAGGCTGAATAAAACATTCATACTTATTTGCTCAATGCTGGACTACTTTTTATAGGCTTCATTTCATACTCTCTAGCTCTATTTTAGGTTACAGTGCTGGAACGGTGTATTCCTCAGATTGTGTTACAGTGTATGACTTCACACCCTCTTTTGTAATATCCTATAGCTATCTAGACGAACCTGATGCTCAAGTATACATAATCCCTCAAATTGTCCCTGCATTAGCTGCTATTGTTGAAACCATCATAATGTGACATTGAAATAACCTCACTGTGTTTAATTCATAGAAAACAAACATGACAAACTTGTGTGTGCAGTATACCATTGAAAATTTTGGGGTCAGTAATATTTGTTGAAAAGAAGTGAAACCTTTTATTCAGAAAGGATACACAAAACTGATCAAAAGTGACAGTGAAGACTTTTACATTGTTACAAAAGATTTCTATTTCAAATAAGTTTGAACTTTCTCAGCAAAAACTTTATCATGGTTTCCACAACAATATTAAGCTGCACAACTGTTTTCAACATTGACGATAATCTTGCACACCAAATCAGGATATTAGAATGAATTCTGAAGGATCATGTGACACTGAAGACTGGAATAATGATGCTGACAATTCAGACTAAGCTGAATTGTCAGCATCATTATTCCAGTCTTAATAATAATAATTAATAATTAAGCATACATTACATTTTAAACATTAAAATAGAAAACTGCTATTTAATAGTTGTTTTTACTTCTTTTTTGATCAAATAAATGCAGCTTTGGTGAACATAAGACACTTCTTTCAAAAATATTAAAATAAAAAAATAAAAAACTTACTGACCCCAAACCTAGTTAGAGTTATAACAACACAATAATATTTCTACTGACTTTTTTGTTGACCTCGTTAATCTTATAAACTAGTAGAAGTTAATAAAATTATACAGTTGCCAACATGGACAGATTTTGCAACATGAACAAAAATGTTAATACATTGTAGTAAACATTTTGCTTATTTTTGCCTATGACGTTCACTGTAGTATTTATAATTTTTTTTTTATTTACTTGTATTATAATTTACAATATTGTTACTTTGTTAGGTCACCACTTGGCATCCAAACCTAAAAAAAAAAACAAAACTAAAATACAAAAACCAAAGCCTAAAGCAAAACCAGTTGAGAACAACTGAATTACAGTACTGTTTGAGATGAGGATGTAATGCACATTCTGTAAATGTGATTCAAGATTACTATTGCCTGTGCTCTTATTCAAATGCAAAACAAAGAAAAAAAAAGAAATTTCATTGTATAAAAAAAACATTCTGCTGCTGTTTACAGTCGTGACAGTCATCAAAGCCATTAGAGAAGTCGTACTGTATGAGTTGTTCAGGGCTGTGGAAGGGCACGGGGATCAGAGGAAGCAAGAGTTTGGCATTTTCTAATGGCCTGTGAAACAACCCCCCCCCTCCAAGACACTTCACAGCAGATTTCACTCTGACAGCATCGCAAGACATGTTCTTCAGCATCTGCATGACTTCATTATGATTCGCTTTGTAAAGCTCAACATCTGTTTGTGCCCAAGGCAAGCTGTGAGCCAATATTGGCTTCATCCTAATGATCAACTAAAACACATCGGCTGCAACTAACAGAAAAAACCACAACAGTGAAATGACATGAAAGGATCGTCTGAGGGTTTGAGACAAAACAAAAGGTGTGGAGTAAGTGTGTAAAGGAGTGAACTGCACCTTGGGATGTGATGTGCAATTCAGCTGGCAGGTTACAGCTGGGAATGCCTGGTGCAAAGACAGCTGTTGCCCTTTTGGCTGTCTAGGGCATGGTCTTGATGCAGATTTTATGTAAAAATACACCAGAGTTGCCAGTTGCCAGAAAGAATGCATTGCATTTAGAAGCAGTGTTGTTATTGTTAAGTAAAACTGAACTATTAAAAATCATTATCTTTAATTACAACAAAGCTCAAATAATATAAATATCAGATAAGCTATAAATGTAAAAGAATAAAGCTTTAAATGTATAATAAAAGCTGAAACAGGCCTTGGCAACTAACTGAAATAAAATAAGTTGAAGTACTAAAGAAATAGAAATATTTTAATAATAAAAAAAAATACTAAAACTAATACTAAAAACTACTAAATATGGAAGAAAACAGTTACTAAATCTAAAATGAAAATGAAAATAAAAAATATTAGTTAATTCAAAATATTAATAATTCTGTATCTAAAAATAATACTAAATAAAAAGTATAAAAGTAATACTAAAATAATACGTCTCAGGAAAGAAAATGCTTTACGGTTATGTGTTTTTAGATCAATTACATTTGAAATATGCAGTCAGTTGTCAAACTAACTCTTTGGTTCTTATAAAAATCCTTTGGTTCTAGACAGGATTTTTTCTCTCTCACAGCTATTGTACCCATCATATGACTTCAAAAGTCTTTGAATATAGAGCATGAGTCGTATGGCTACTTTTATGGCACTGTGGTGTTTTTTGTTCTTTTTTAAGCTTGATAGCTGTGTTTTCTCTATGATCTGCCAATGGATCTGTGTGAAATTCTTTAAAAACTCCCCCTTGGTTTTCCATAAAAAAAAATAGCAGCAAATGAGTTTGGAATAACATTAGGGTAAGTAAATAATGACAATTTTCTAGGATTTCAATTCAATATATTTTAAGGAGTGTTTATCTTGAGTGCACAGTTGCAGTGTTTATATTTGCATCTCTAATGGAAATGATATGAATATAACTTGTGTAAGGGGCATATTTACAACAACAGATGTGCCACTGGGTCTGTGCCGAGCATGTATCTGAGCGATAAGATCATATTGTGGGAGTTCTGAGCGAGCCTGAGTTATTCTGAAAATAGGAAAAGGTAATTGTGAATGCTTCTAAGGAACTTGGACAGCAAGTAAACATTATTCGGTCACTCTAGGATGTTTACAAGCTTCAACTGCATTCAAAACAATAGCGCAGATTAGCAGAAAAAAAGATTTCTTACAAATCTATACACAAGTATACGGCGTTTAAATCACTTTAATATATACACCACCCTTCGAAAGTTTGGGGTCAGTAAGATTTTTAGTTTTTTTGCTCACCAAGGCTGCATTTATTTGATACAAAAAAAATGCTCACAAAACATTTCTTATTGCTGTTTAGTATTTTTGTTGAAAACTTATTTTTGTGATACTTTTTTCAGTATTCTTTGATGAATAGAAAGGTCAAAAGAACAGCATTTATTTGAAATAGAAATTTTGTAACATTACAAGTCTTTACTTTCACTTTTGATCAATTTAATGCATGTTTGCAGAAAAAAAAATCTTACTGACCGCAAAGTTTTGAATTGAAGTGTATATTGTCTTTGTTGTGGGATAATTAATAGTGGACTTGAGTTGAGTTACAGTCCTGTGCCACTATTGGTTTGTCAAATGAATAAGTCTTCACACATGATCAATAAACGTATTATACATGGTCTGCTCTGCTGATTTAAGGAACACGTCAAAGTCTTATATATTACCAAATGAGGTATTAAGGGAGATTGCTTGGCCAACAAAGTGAACTTTTTGTCTATTGATTGCAGCGGTAATAAGGTAACACACACGCGCCATCATTTGTAACGCTCAGTCATTTATCAGACTGCATGTTTGCAGGAAATTGCATCAATTTCACTTATGACTAACGACCCCAACAAGTGTTATTTAAGGAAGCGTTATTGGATTTCCGTTTGTAAATGTAAGGATGGAGATGATCGGTCATTACTCAAAGGAGTGTGCGTGCACTTAACCCTTGATTATTTCCTGCTCATTCTGAATTGCTCCACTTTATGTGGCACGTGACGAATTTCAGAAGGGGGAACTATTTAACTTGTAAATGACCACAACACAAATGTATTTAGATCAGAGCAAAAGTGAAATGTCCGATATATTTAATGTGAAGATCAAGCGGCAAACTTCCTTGAATCCAATCAGAAGTGACTTAAACTGCAATTCATTGACTGGCCACTACAGACAGGTTCCAAAAGGGAGTCAATTCCATACTCAATTCCCCCACCCCAACTTTATGCCCAATTTTACAGCAGAAAAAAATTATTGGTACAAAAAGTGGTTTTGGTCTAGGCGTGGCCACTTCAGTGACATATTAATTGTACAAACAGACCATCCCAAGAAGTCTGGGCTCAATTTTGAACCTTGTGTAGTATAATATCAATAACAGATAAATAGTTATTTCAAATGTCAACCGCCAATATCTTCCTTCCCAACCTCCAATGCCCCCGACTAGCAATATAGCATTAGCTCCTTAGCCTGAGCTTGATCACGTCAAGGTAGACGGGGCGTGATTTCAGAAACCAGACACCTCAACTTCGGCCACGTCCTGCCTCTTTGCCCATTTTTGGTTATCCGGGAGTGATGCATGGTAATGCACTGCCAAGATGGCAACGGCCGGCTCCACCCACTTTGGGCTTCAAAAATGCTCTCCAGAAACCAACGGGTGACCAAGGGTACTAAAGATTAAAAAAATTAACTTCATTTATGTCGACAACATCTTAAAAAGAAGCTTGAATTGAACTTGCTACACCTCGTCTCACCCCCTGAGTACTTAGTTGATATATCCGTTTCAAAATCAAGCAGTTAAAATGAGCATAAGGCACTTTCATTTTCCTCCCATTTGGTTGTACTCAAAAGGCTGCATTGGCAGGGAGAAAAAGAGCTGTTTGTTCAAGTAGTGCAGATATCAACAGAAGATAAAACAGTGCAGATATCAGTAGAGGACAGATATCAGTCTGACCAGCCCATAGAATGGCTCACAAAGGCTCTAACCTGCATGTTTATTCCCTTGAATGGAAAAGTAAACATCATTATTGCAGCTCGCAGTGGTCCTTGGGATCTGCCAGTGCAGTTTCATGATATGCTGCATTGTGAGTAACATTACGACTGGTTTTCACCATCTGTTTCAAGTTTGCAATACCCCCCTTTGCTTTCCCCACACCGCTGCAAGAGTCTGACCCAATATGAGTAGCGCAAATCCAAACAGACCCGAAGCCATGCCATACCTTCCATGTGAGCAGTCAAGGGACATTATTTGGTAATATCAGGAATCTTTTCTCCGCATTAGAAAACTTTTTTTCGCAATAGATAAGCGTCTTGTGAGTCTGTTCTTCCAAACCGTTCTTCACCACTGGGTTTTAAAGAAACCACACAATGCTTGACCTGACAAATGGAAAAATAACTTCTACGTAGGTCTCAGTAGTGAAAATTGAAGCTATATTCACGATGGTTTTGCTAGCGATATAATTAAGCTACATTGTAAATAATGCAATGATTTTGTCATTAGACAACTTTACCAATTAAACAGGGCAAGTGAGGTGAATCAGTTCAAACTGTCTGTGAATGAAGTGAATTTATAAAAAAAAAAACCCTCTGATTTCATGATTAAGTTGCATCAACACACAAAAACATTTTAAAGAATGTTTCTACAGTATAAACATATAGTTGTTTTAGTTATATTGTACCAGCCTAACTTCCACGTGTTCTTGATCAGTGCAACAAGAACTGAAATAACCATCAGAGGCAATAGAGTTGAAATATTTTGAATGCGTATTCTGTGTGTTAATGGGCAGCGGGTGCAGGTCTATGTTTACAATAGGCGAGACAAGTACTTCTTTCCATGTCAATAACAGCATAAGAGCCCTTAGAATGTTTTATTGATGTTACCTTCCTTGCAGATCGCTAGTGGGTCATTGGAAATGCCAAAGAAGATGACAGCTAGCAACTGGACGATTTGTCTGTTTCTGCTGGGATCAGTCACTGAGGTGAAAGATTATTCGCCACATCATTTTTATAAACATCTACGAGATTTATGTCGCTTTAAAATATGCTGTAGTGCTGCAGTGATTACGTAATTTGTAGGCTAGCCCGGAAGTAAGCATCGACCCGGTTCCAGTTTTCCAGTGACTTTTATATTATTGCAGAAAATAAGCTCTTTGACAAAGAAAAGTTTATGATTCTTTCAAGTTTTGTAGAAGTAAAAAGCTAAACATAAGCTACAAACTACCCCACCGTCACGTGATTTCAATGTCACCTCCATTAAGCTTCCAACAACACTTTAAGTCTTTCATTTAAAAAGTCTGAAAAGACTGAGTTAGTTAGAATAGTTCACTAGAGTGCGATTATAAACACAATGAGGATGTGAAAGCGGACTAGTGAGCAGATGAGTGTATTGACATTTAATGCCCCGACAACCTCTCGTCCCATTTAGACGCTTGTTTGCAAGCATGTAGTATGAAAATATCTTGGAGCTTGTGTTAATCACAAATCTTATTTCAGGCATTTAACCAAAAACCCATTCAAAAATCCCATTGACTTCAGGACAATGGAACCAAAGTTCTAAAACATTAGCTCATTTCTGGGTTTTGGCCAACAAACATACCTTGCAGCTCTCTATTACACTATAGGGTAATGTCTTTGATGGGTAAATGTCTCTTAATGACACATTATGTGTTACTGTTGGAGCTAAATACAATAAGAGATTAGGTATTTAGCATGTTTCAACTACAGTTGTCTACAATCAGTTACAATCTGGGGCAGGGAAAAACAATTCAATCTATACATTTAAAAAAAAAAAAGCAAGGAACTCTATAGGGCCTATAGCTGAAGTAACAACCAAAAAAAGGCAATGTTTTACACGTACCTGTCTCCTACATCTAATAAAAAAAGCTTGTAAAAACAGCCTGTTCTTAGACGTTACTTAATGTGCCTGTTGTATGTAGTTCATTGTTCTAGCCAGTCCTGAGGTGAACGAAAGCCAGCAACAACATCCTCAAAATGTGTACCATGACATCGGTGTTACCAGAAACAAGATTGTGACTGCACAATTCGAGTGCTATCAGAAGATCATGATGGACAACAGCCAAGAAAAAAGAGGTGGACACTTTACATATTAGATGTATTATCCTCTATTCTATGTGTAATTCAATGTTTTTCAATGTTAAAACACTTTACAGAAATTCATGCTGCAATTAGGTTTTTTGTATCACTGTAGCACACGTGTCATGCTCCGTGTGCAATAGCTAAAAGTAAAAATGTAATAAAATTTTCAGTAAGCCCCTCATATATATTGAAAACTGTGACATAAACTTTGTCATCTTGTCTAATTAGTACAGCAAGAACACACAAAGCCTCAGGTGACTCATATTCATTGTTAGGCAGAGTGCCTTTGGCCCCATTGGGTGGCAGGACAGCTGTGAAATATTAGCTCTGTTCCAAAACCTAGTGGGCTGCATACTTTGCATCCTAAACAAGACACAACAATGATGGATTTGGAACCCTCTCCATAGGCTGAGGCACACAAATAGAGCAAGGGGGACTCGATTTTGGAACAGGCGGATAGAACTAAGAATAGTGATAACAGGAAAATAACAGGAAGTTACGGTTTCCTAGTCTCCATAGAAACTAATGTTTTAGAACTATTTTTCTATATTCAGCTGGCCCGATGTGCAACAGGACCTGGGATGGATGGTTGTGTTGGGATGATACAGAAGTCGGCCTCACCTCCGAGCAACATTGTCCTGACTATTTCCAGGACTTTGACCCTACAGGTGAATATCAGTGATCAGTATAAGGTTCCTTTAACCTGTATAAGGTTCAGTCTGAGCACTTTTTACTCATTTATCTCAGTTCTTCCGCTCCGTTACCCCTCACTGTCAAAACATGCTAAAATCATAGGCTAAATGGCTATTAAAACTTTTATAAGACATATTTTCTGCCATGAAGAAAGATAAGGGGAATGAATGAGCATGTTTTCAAGACTAAAGACATTTTTCAGTTTAAAAAATGTTGCAGTGACGTTATTAATTATTTTTATAATTTCTAACACATCTTAAAGTGCTCAGGGAAATAGCAGTAAAATAATACTTTAACCATTTTTTGGCAGAAGCTTTTATTTATTTAAACATTTTAACCACTTATAATCATAAAAAGAATATATGGAGAAAAGAAGCACATATGATACACACGTATCGAGGAGTAACTTAGTACACCAAAAATAAAATAAACACATCTTAACACAATAAAAAGGTAAATAAATGTAACAAAATATTAAATAAATAAATCACACCACATACTGTATATAAGACAAGAGGATTATGATGTGCCATCCCTCAAAATGTTATCAAGATATGGAGTTAGCGCATGGAGAAAAGCTTCACTTTACAAATGAATAAAGCTTTCCACTGTGTCTGGTCTCCATATCTTGTTAATACTAATGCTTCTCTCAGTACCGTATTATGATCTACTTCTATTTCTGCAGAAATGGTCACCAAAATATGTACAGAAAGTGGGCAGTGGTTCTTGCATCCTGAGAGTAACCGCACATGGACAAATTTCACCAGATGTAATTTGCACACTACTGAAGGACGAAGGGTATGAGCATAAACACTACAAACACTTGAGATGAATGTAAACACACATTTGAATGGGCTTGTGCTATAATCACTCCATGACTCTATTGTTTGTGTGATTGCAGACCGCAATGAACTTGTTCTACTTGGCGTTAATAGGTCATGGGCTCTCTTTAACGTCTTTGTTCATCTCGCTTGGCATATTCTTTCATTTCAAGTAAGTGCAATCTTGTCTCTCTCACTATTTTATTCATGTTCTAATGCTTATGGCAAGTATTTCATGTTACTTTGCTGTTTTTTGTGCTTATAGGAGTTTGAGCTGCCAGAGAATTACCCTGCACAAAAACCTTTTCTTTTCCTTTGTATTAAACTCCATCATCACTATCATTTGGTTAACAGCAGTGGCAAACAACCAGGAATTGGTTCAGCGAAACCCAGTAAGTGTGTATCGAGGACTAACTTAGTACAAAATAAAATAAAATATTGTCATTGTTTACTCACCCTCATGTCATGCCAAACCTGTACGCTTCAATTTTATTCCTGTGTAACTCAAAAGGAGAAATTTTTGAAAAATGTTGCATCTCTTGCCATTGCGGGTTATGGAACAAAAGGGTGAATAAATGAAGGCAGTAATATCTTTTGATCATTTAAATGCATTACAGTATGTCATAAATCTGCTGTGCTAATTGTCCTTAAATGTTTCTGTTGCTTTTATTCAGATAAGCTGCAAAGTATCACAATTTATCCATCTGTACATCTTTGGATGCAACTACTTCTGGATGCTTTGTGAAGGGATTTACTTGCACACACTCATTGTTGTGGCAGTGTTTGCTGAAAAACAGCATTTAATGTGGTACTACCTTCTTGGATGGGGTGAGTTTTCAAATAAATCAAAGGATCTTATTTATAGCATTGACTGAATAAATGAAACCTAACTTCTTTTAATCTCTTTTTAAAAAACAAAAACAAAAAAAAAAACAGGTTTCCCACTTATACCTGCTACAATACATGCTGTTGCCAGAAGTTATTATTACAATGATAAGTGAGTATACTTGCTTTGTGGTTTTCAAGCAAAACATTGTTTTTTCATGTTCTGGTCATCATAAAGCATTGTTTCAGTCTAGTAGAAAAAAAATCAAAATACACTTTTATTCTATTTATCTTACCTATTTGTGTTTCAATTAAAATACAATGGCTGTTTTCTGAAAATTAGTGGGGGGGAGTTTTCATGCACTGAGCCAGAAATCTCCACTTCAGTAGCACTTGTATATACCAAACTTTTCAGTTTTATTACTATGTACTGTATATTCTGTAGATTTTTACAGAGGGGTTTGTTCATAAATCTATGGAAGCTTGTTTCCGCCACTAAATAAAAAAGGTAATTGCAACTTTTTGTCTCCCAATTCTGACTTCTTTTCTCAGAATTGCGAGATATAATGTCAGAATTGCGAGATATACAGTAAACTCACAATTCTGAGAAAAAAAGTTAGAATTGTGAGATGTAAACTTGCAATTGCAAGAAAAAAAGTCAGAATTATGAGATAAAAAGTTGCAATTACCTTTTTTGTTTTTATTCAGTGGCAGAAACAAGCTTCCATATTGACTGATTTTACACAATAATTTATTTCTAAAAACAAGGGGATTTTTTTTTTCTAGCTGTTGACAGTGATAAAAAAAAAACAAAAAAAAAACATTTGACTCTAATATGTATATCAACAAAATAATAATAAAAAATTAACCTGGCTTGATCCAATGATCGATTTCTGTTCTGGAAATTTATGCAAATGAGTGCATATTTAATTAGATAATGCTTCATTTATGTAACGTTGCAATTTATGTAATGTTTGCAATTCTTAAGATAATCAATCATCTGGGAAAGTATAGTGACATCTATTAGTGAAACAGTGTCTTGCCTTAAATTACATTTAGAATTATTTTTGCTAATGTAGGATATCATAGTGTGACTACAGTTTTTGGTATTTTATTTTTTGTACTTTTATGAGCTACACTTAAAAAAGAGTTAATCTTTTTTTATTATTATTAAGATGCTTACCTAAATCCGCATGAATTAAGGCAATTATTGTACAAAATAATACTCCTGTTTAAGGGATCCATATCAAACGTTTGGCTAATCCTTGCCTTCCTAATCCACAGTTGTTGGATCAGTTCAAATACTTCTCTGCTATACATTATTCATGGACCTATCTGTGCAGCGCTGCTGGTAAGACATCTGGATGTTTTTGTCCTTTTCGTTTCCAAAACATCTTTTTGTGCAGCATTAATTATAATCTTTGTATATTGTTTGTGCAAATTGCATCCAGAAGTTTGTATTCACCAATCTGAATTCATTTTCGGGTAGCCTAGCACTATGTTTATATGTATCAGCACATCAAAAAGAACACCAGCATGCTAAAGCGGTTTGAAGTTACCTACATGAACTCTCTACTAACATCTGCCAGCCAGCTGAGAGCCTTTGTCTTTGCAGTTGCCACTCATCTTGCCTTTCCTTCCAGGTGAACTTGTTCTTTCTGCTGAACATCGTACGAGTCCTCATCACCAAACTGAAAGTAACGCACCATGCAGAGTCTAGTCTGTATATGAAAGCTGTCCGCGCTACCCTCATTCTGGTTCCACTTCTGGGCATCCAGTACGTTCTCCTCCCATATAAACCTGCGGGGCGTGTTTCCGCTGAAATCTACGACTACATCATGCATATCTTAATGCATTATCAGGTAAAAAAGCTGTCAAATAGTTATCCCCAATCTTGCATGTACATTCACACTGACATTAACTGTTTTGCTCACCACCCACTGGTGATTTTCCAAAGTTAATAGAAACTCAGCATTTGCACCGGCCACAATTTTGACATCAATACCATGGGGAAAAACTGGAAGCAGGTATAGTAGGCTGCTGTCACTTTAAAAGCTGACACATGGATCCATTATACTGTCACACATGCATTTTCTTTCTCAACTATTTATGTTCACTTAAATCATAACTGACTGTGTTTACGTGAATATTCGCCAAGACCTGCATTTTTTTTGTATTTAACTGTTTAAGCGCAATAAGCAGTGAAAAAGAGCTCAAATTAGCAATGAGAGGTGGTTTTATGTGCACAAACTTTGGGTGTCAGCACAAAATCTGTGCGAATGAGTAAAATTAAGCGTCCTATGCAGAAATTCAAGCCCTGTAACACCAACAATGTTTATCCGGAGCAAATGAAATGAGTGAGTGAGTGAGGGGAGGCGGGTTTGTGTGTCAATTCACTGTCAGAGAGATGAGAGAGAGAGAAAGCAATGATGGTATTGTGTATTTATTCTGCAGAAAATGAGTTTTGGAAGCATTTCAGATATTTCAGTATTGAAAAATCTATATTTTTCATAACACATTGCATTTAGTTTATTATTTCAGATGCCTTTTTAAAAGACTACTACTGAAAAGTGCATATATTATATTTAAAATTCAACCCGCCAAAGAGGCTAGTAGGAGTGACTGTGTTACACTCCACTGCTGAAATCCACCCGCAATTGCAGTGTTTTTTGCTGTAAAATTGCTGTACAAAAGTTTGGGGTTGGTAAGATTTTGCACTAATTTTGAAAGAAGTCTCTTAAACTCACCAAAGCTGCATTTATTTGATCAAAAATATTGTGAAATATTAATACTAATCATAATTATTGTTACTCCTGAACTTTACAGTTTGTCGGCAGCCTTATATTAGCAAGGGTCAGGCTATCATTCTCAATTTTATTTAAAACAAATATTACTTTGCAGTTCCTAACTTCAGTTATTTTCCTATGCCAAATTTTACTGGCATTTTGCACTTGTGGAGTGTTCAGTTTTGACCATGGGTACATTATTATTACAAGACTGGATTTCCCATTCTCTTTGTCTCCTTGACTGGCAGAATCTCAACAGCCTGTAATTAAGTTAACTTTGCCAATAGTTACTTAAAAAACTTGTAAAGCAAAACACAACAGAAGCTCTGTAGATACTAGCCAGAGGGGAAAACTTGTCTCTTTAGATATTCTCCTTTTAATCACTAATCCTCACATTGTTCCTACACCATACGCTGTTATTTATTTCTGTGGTAAACAAAAGTTTCCCACACTGGTCTTCTCCGTTAAATAACAGTATGAAAGTCCTGTAAAAGTACAGGTAAAATTCACAGATAATCTTGACTTCCATTAAATTCTACTGAAGAAATAACAGAAATAACACAAGCAAAATAATGACAACTTTTTTGGAGGTGAATTATTCATTTAAAATAAAAGTTAGAATAAGGACATCAGGCCACTTGCCTCTTAAAAGTCTGACTCCTGAACATTTATTCTGAAATTGGTAGGTGAACAGCAGCAAGAAAATAATAATTTGTAGTCTGCTGTGAAGAAAACAGCAAAGTGAGAAGACTTGGACAGCTGGTACTGCTAGACCTAGCTGAATCGGCACAATGAATAATGCAACAAAACAGGCTTGTCATCCCAGATGCCTCTTTGTGCACATCAAGAGCACTCTCTGCCAAAATGTGTCAAAACACAAGGGGGAACAGTACTCAACACCAGCCGAGAAATGATTAGTGAAGAGGTTGTGATATGGGAGATTATAGTTTAGCAATGCAAGATTGCAGTTTATGCGGATTTACTGCTTACGTGCATTTCTGATTTTTTATGTTTAAGGGACTGTTGGTGGCCACAATCTTCTGCTTCTTCAACGGAGAGGTAAGAGTTTACCCCACTAAAATGAAAAATTTCCTGTTTATCTGCAAGGAATTACAGATTGTGCAACATATTTTTCCTTGAAAGCAAAGCTCAGATATGGAGATTCTGCATTTGCTGTTTAATTCTAAATCCTAAAAGCATTGGCAGATATCCACATGTACCAGTACAAGAAGCCTGACTCAGAGGGAACCTGTCCAAATCGTTTTGTTTTTTCATTGAGCTGTTTTAGAGGCACTGTGGTAATGCGGCATGCAGAAGCTATAATGGATAACATTACCGGTCTGGCAGTTAAAACAGCCTGTATGCTTAAATACATGGCTGATGCAATGACGATATATGTGTCAGTCGGTAGAGAGTTTGCTTTATAGCTGTCAAAATGTCTGACGAAAATCTATATCAAATACGCTCTTAAAAATAAAGGTTCCAAAAAGGACATCAGTGGCATAGAAGAACCATTTTTGGTTCTCCAAAGAACCCTTAAAGGGGCTATATGTAGAATTCAGAAACCCTTGTTATTAGCGACACCGGTGGCCATTAAGTGAACTGAAGCCAGAGACTTATTACTTGTGTTCACACTCGTAACATACAAGACACTGAACGCGATTCAATGCCACAATATACTCACAGCAAAGATCTTTTTTGCTCTTTGCTTAGACGTAAAAATAAGTTGGAAATATCTTTGCAGCGATATACTTTTAATGTCCATCTTGACTCCGCCCCTGCTGCTGGAAGCGACGTCGTTTGGATGAATATGTAAATACGTGCTGTGTGCTTTCCTCTTAATAACAAAATCAACACACAACAAAACAGCTGTTAAGAAAGCATCTGATCATAGCGATGTGGATATATTTGCACAAGCTCTGCAATTCACCGTCATCATGTCAACAGATGAGGTAATTAAAATTACACTGTTATGATAGTTTGATTATAAAGTAGCCAATATTTGAGACTGTAGACTATATAGATCTGGCTTTGTGAGACTATAGTTTGAATTAATCTCTTTTCCTTGCATGACACATTGACATTACAGTACAGGTTAACTCTTTCGGCATTATTCTGGCCATTGTATAAGCGTTCGTTTCATGTGTCATCGAACGCAAGAAAGGCTCTCAGGAGTGCGCAAATGTCACATACTTTGGATTTTCTCTGCAAAAACACCAAGAGTACTTCATAAAAAAAAGAAGTTTACAGGCCTTCATTGACAACCTAGGACTATAAAAGTTTTGTTACAAGCCGATCACACATCGAAATCACAAAAAAGTGATTAATACATGAAAATTCAAACATTTTCTTAGTGTAAAGAACATTTTAATAATCTGAAGAACCTTTTGTGCAATGGAAAGATTCCATGAATGTTAAAGTCCAAAATGAAATCAAAATGTAAGATTTTTGGCTTTTAGTATGAATACGTTAGCCTTAAGGTTTGAATAACCTGGTGTGTTATAAAACAATGACAAAATTCATATTTAGGAGATATAAGCATTAAAAACAGTCTCTCACTTCCACTAAAATGGATCACAGGATTTTCATGACATCACCGTGGACTTCAGCTTATTATCAAATCTTCTGTCCAATCAAATGCTCTCCAGAATCTGAAGTCCCGCCCCCTCCTACACCATAAACAGAAGCCGATGCTGTAGCTGAAATCGGCCATTTGTTCACACATTTATTAGTTTTTATATATTGAATGGCACATAGTTCACTATATAGAGGATAGGGAGTGATTCAGATGGTGTAAATATGCTTCCCATTGATGCGAATGAATGCACGTGAACCGCTGCCGCGTGAGCACAGTCTGCTCTGGTCCAGAGACACATATGTGCGAGTCAGCACAGACCACAAAACCTTCAGACACATGTGAATTCTACACACAAAACTATATTTTAAAGCAATATGGAAGAGAAACAGATAGATTATGAGGAAAATTGAGTTTTATGAGCTCAATGGCTCTGGGCAAGCTGTGATCTAGGCAAAATGCTATTGGCTATTTTGAAAAAAAGGAGAGGGGCTTCTAGATATATCCCGCCCTGTCTTCCTGTTTCTTTGGAAATTACGTCAACACAGTGAAATAAGCTGCGCTTTCCAACTCACTTCAGTGGGCCTTTAAAAGGTTCTACGTGGAACCATCAATGCCAACAAAGAATCTTTATTTTCAAGTGCATATACTACTGTGAAATATCAATTTTATAATATATGTTTTACTGCTTTGAGTTTTGTTGCATGGCATTGTGGTATTTTAGTACTGATGCCAGAATTATAATTAGTTAAACTTATAGATCAATGTAGATGACCTACTTTCATTTGTACAGTATAGTAATTATTTTAATTAGGATATCCAAAAATATGCATTACCACATGGTTTTCGCTACAAATATTATATTTCATTATTATTTGCTAAATTTCTAAATAATAAACTTTTATATGACAAATATTATATTATTATTTGCTATTTTATTATTAATTTCCTTTATACAAATTACATTGTGATATATACAATTACAGTGAAAAGAATTTTATGTTTTTGGTCATGACACCCACACCCCAAAATGGTGACATGAGATTAGAGATTATGGGCCAGATTTACTAACAGCTTGCACCAGAGCAAACCCTCTTTTGACATACAAAAAAAAAAAAAAAAACTACTTTCAGGATTTACTAAAGGCACGCGTAGTGAAAATATTGCGCTGAAAATAATTTATGGGAGGAGAGTATTTAAATAAATCATGCAAGGTGATTTACTAAGGTTTCAGCTAGTTAATATACTGGTATTTGCGCCATTATTTACCGCCCAAAAAAGCATGTCTTAAACCTGATGCTATTATGCCCTGCTCTCGGTAGCTTGCGTTGGTCATTATGGAAATGATCCGACGGCGTCTGAGTTCTTCAATTCACGCGTCATCAGTAGATCACATGCTTTCCACTCCCACTTGCCCTGTTAAGTAAATCTGGCCCTTTATGTCTAAATCATGAATCTTATTTTATAAAACTAGTTAAAAAGTGAATTGTTAAATGTTAAAAAAGTAGATCATGTATTATTTATGCTGCATAAGTGATGTATGTTCACTGAGATCATCTGTCCATACATTCCCCAGGTTCAAGCAGTTTTAAGGCGGCACTGGAATCAGTACCGCATCCAGTTTGGAAGCACCATCGCGCAGTCCGATGCTATGAGGTCTGCCTCCTACACCGCGTCCTCCATTACAGAGGTCCAGGGTTGTTACAGCATCGATGGCCACACAGAACATTTGAATGGCAAAAACTGCAATGACATTGACAACATCTTAAAGCCGGAGAATCCCTTTGCCTGATGCCACTGAACGTGGCAGTATATAACTGTTGATTACAGCGACAGCTGTCACATGGCTGACTTGGACCTTTCTACCCATAATTCACCGCTCATATTCTCTGAAGGGTGGAGAAAAGGTATTTCTCCTAGAATTTACACTGAAAAACATTTTGCTACCTTCATTCAATGGACAAATATAAGCATTATTTTCATTGTCTTTGTACTTTGCAGTGTTTTAGTTCGCTCGACTGCTGTCTGCAGTGGAATTAAGTGCAAATGTTCGGCTCTTATGTGTAATGCACTTCTTTGTCTTATAGGATTGTCCCTGTGATAAAAAGATTAATCTAATTCAAATGATGATCACACTGATCACACTGAGGAATGTATATTTTTAAACAACAACAACTATATATATATATATATATATATATATATATATATATATATATATATAGTTTTATATATATATATATATATATATATATATATATATATATATATATATATATATATATATATATATATATATAGTTATAGTTATATATATATATATATAAAATTGAAGAGTGCGCAAAAGTCAGTGCCACTTTTTTAATAATGATTTGGCAACTATTTTAATGTAAAGCTGAAAACAGTATTATAGCCAGCTGTTGTCTTTGTTTATTTGGACAAGAAGTAAATTGAAACTTCAGGAATAAATCAATATTTCAGTATTTTTAGTATGCAAAATTTTGGTCTCTAATTGTTATTTAAGTATATCTGTTGTTTGACAAAACAAATCACAAATTTTGTGAGTTCTCTGTAAAGTAATTCAAAAACACCTGCTTTAGGGACTCCTGAAATTGACACTGGAGATAATGGACCATAATTTATGGAACATTTCCTGGTTTAGTAAGAACTCCGCGTGAAGTATTACAGTACAAAAACATGCTAATCACTTTAAGATATACAGTATTTCTCAATATAATCTAATTTATATTTTTTCACAATTAAATTTATACTACCCATGCCACATTTTCGGTGTTGTTTTGACTTCACATTTCTCAACATGCTTGTAGTGTTCAGTCATGTGACTTATAAGAAATAAGGTACAATAATCCACTACCTAGAATATGCTACTCATATTTCCTTTAATACGCTTGGAGTGTTGGAGATATCACTCTTGTGTCAAAGGCAGGGATTCAGAGGCAATCTGTGAAACTAAATAAAACAAGGTTCTTGATATTTGACCCTGTGGCTTCTAGAGATGCTTTAAATTCTAACTTTCACAAAATTCAATTACATTCCACATGAAATGAATAATGTGCCCAGTGTTTATTTCCTTTGATGTCACAGCTTTACCTAAGCTCACTCCGTTCTTCTCTGAAAATCAGCAAGTTTTCATAATGCTTAAAGGAATAGTTCACCCAAAAATGAAAATTGTCATTATTTCCTCACCTTCATGTCATTCCAAACCTATTTGTTCTTAGCTACTTCTGTTGGACAAAAGGAGAACTTCTGATGAATCTTACGCCGCTCTTTCTAATGATGATCACAACTGTCAAACTCAACGTACAATAAATGAGCTTTCTGAACTCGTACAATATTTACATTTCAATCTGCTCACTGTTCACTTGACAAACCGACTGAAATCTGAAGTCATTATTCACTGAGCTTGTTATGAATGAGCCAATTGATGTGGTTCATAAACCAGTGAAGAAGGAAAAAAAAAAAAAATCCCCAATCTGGTCGCATTATTTTTGGGTGAACTATTCATTTAACTCCTGCTTTTGTGCAATTTAAACCATGTAAACAGAATTGTTGACACAGGTAATGCTACAAATGCGTGAATGCGCTTGTACTAAATATGTAAATATTATATTGTTAGCTGTAATCACATGTATATTTTATAGGGGTGTGCATAATATTGTTTTACATTGCATTTCTTCCACTTTAAACAAGAAACATAATTCAATCTGGGTTCAGAACAAATCAGTATTGATACTGCAAATCACAGCATGTAAAAAAGAATAAAAAATATCCACTGTATCGTCTCATCATGTTGCGCACAGACTCATAATATTTTTTTTCCTTCAATGTCATTTCTTTTTTTTTAATGACTGTGTGCCAATTACTGTTGCTCATGATGTTTTGTTATGTTTGTTATGTTGTTTGTGATAATTTGTGTTTCGGCGAAAACAAAACGCTCACTGCAGGACGGTTTCATAGTATGTTGCAAATACATATTAGTTTGTAGATTTTCGACCTGATATTTAAGCTTCTATGTCGGTATCAGAATAGCTGTATTGTGTCTATGCTGCACCTAAACTCAACCACTACAAATGTTCTTTTCTGTATGAATGTAATTTGTCTTTTGTTCTCCTGAGGTGTATTCGTGTAACATTTATTTCATAAAATGTGGGCAGTGTTGCATCATGTGTATCGTATTATTCTGTAATTATAGATTATTATTTCAAGTGTCTAGTTTGAATGTTAATGTGTGTTTCATTAAAAGCACTGGGGTGGGGAATAGATGTTGGTCAAAGTATAAAAGCACATCAAAGGTTCCACTATTCACACTGAACAGGATTGATATTAATTTGCTCAAATTCCAAGGGCAATCTAATGACGTCTGCTCACCAAGTCCTGTTCATCATCAAACACGTCCTTCAACTGCCTTCAGTCGAGTGCATTTTAATAAGGTGGCTTCTCTCTCCTAAAGCTAATGCATCTATAGATGAACTCTGCTCTGATAAATTTAGAGAAAGTTTAACAACAACTTCACTCCTTTTTGGTTTTTGTCCAGAAGTTCATAATGCTACATTTCAATCAATAATGATAATAATAATTATATATATATATATATATATATATATATATATATATATAGGGCTGGGTAGGTTACTTTTAAAATGTATTTCACTACAGATTACAAAATACATGCTTTAAAAAGTAATTTGTAACGTATTTCATTACATTACTCAAGTTTAGTAACTTAATCTGAATATTTTAGAATACTTTGGAATACTAATAAGTGTGGAACAAATGCAAAAAAGTTATCTTACAATTCTGACTTTTTCCCTCAGAATTGCGTGATATAAAGTTGCAATTGCGAGTTATGAAGTCAAACTTATGAGATATAAACTGACAATATTGAGAAGTAAGAATTATGATATAAACTGACAATATTGAGAAGTAAGAATTATGATATAAACTGACAATATTGAGAAAAGTCAGAATTATGAGATATAAACTGACAATATTGAAAAAAGTCAGAATTATGAGATATAAACTCACAATATTGAAAAAAGTCAGAATTATGAGATATAAACTCACAATATTGAGAAAAGTCAGAATTATGAGATATAAACGCACAATATTGAAAAAGTCAGAATTATGAGATATAAACTGACAATATTGAAAAAAGTCAGAATTATGAGATATAAACTGACAATATTGAAAAAAGTCAGAATTATGAGATATAAACGCACAATATTGAAAAAAGTCAGAATTATGAGATATAAACTCACAATATTGAAAAAAGTCAGAATTATGAGATATAAACTCACAATATTGAAAAAAGTCAGAATTATGAGATATAAACTCACAATATTGAGAAAAGTCAGAATTATGAGATATAAACTCACAATATTGAAAAAAGTCAGAATTATGAGATATAAACTCACAATATTGAAAAAAGTCAGAATTATGAGATATAAACTCACAATATTGAGAAAAGTCAGAATTATGAGATAAGTTTATAGACCCAATGTCACTTTACGAAGTTAGAGGGGGAAAAATGATAAAATATTATTTGCTGAAGTGTAAATATTATACAATAAAATATCTATAGGCATCTTTACACAGCCAAGTTAAAGCTGCTCAAAAAATCAGTATAAGGATACAATGCTGCATAACTAAAATATGCCTTAAGACTAAAATATGCCTTCCCTGGCTCACTTTATCCCCTAGTGTCGAAGTATACATTTACAATTGTGTTATGGCACCTCTGAGGAGCATTAAACAGTCTGTTTACTTCAGAAGCGCTTCTGAACCACCTTAGCAGTATAAATTTGACATGTCTACATAAAAAAGTATTTTATAAACAGCCTGAACTGCTCATTTAGTAGCCAGAGATGGAAAAAAAATATTCAATTAGAGGGGTAATGTGTAATTAAGCACCTAATGGAAATAATGAACTAACAGGCCCTAATTTAACAATCTAAGCACATGGCACGGGTCCACTTAGGGCATGTCCGAATCCTCTTTTGCTAGTTTAATGATGGAAACAATGGTCGGCGCACCAGGCACATGGTCCAAAAGGATAGTCTATAAATGAGTGATGGGTGTTTTTTGGGGCATAACATGCCAATCAAAGTCGCATCCAGTGTTGCCAAGTACACATCGGGCTACTTTAACGCTTTTGCCGCGGGTTGTTTTTCATGTTTGCAGGTTGAAGCGACTCCAAATAACATGATATTTAGCCCCTGAAATGTGAATTTTACCAGGGGAACCTCCTGAAACGCGATTGGCCTAGTTTTGAATTTGCAATTGGGTTTTGTTGTGCAACCCTGGTCTCATCTCCCATTCCCTTTAAAAGCCAGTTGCGCTTGCACCATGGTGGATTTGCTATTTTTACTATAAGCAGAAAGACTGAGAGGATTCCTTTTATTTTTTAATATTTAAAAACGATTTGTGTGTGAAAATGATAACTGTGTTGGGCTAAAACTAGCATAAAACATGTGCGTAGCGCTCTGTGTCGCATTGCGCCGGGTATATGATAGGACCCAACGTGTTATTATTTTATGTAATAGGGTGAATATGAACGCAGGTAAAGAGTTACTTTTAAATAGTGGGAAACAGAACGCAAACAGCAAAGAGGAAGATATAGCTGAATTCCTACCTGCTAAAGCACTTTTTTTAACTTTTGAGAACTAAAGGATATCATGCTGGGAGTTAAGACTAAAAAAACAGTTTTACCAAGGAAGTATTGGCCGCCAGATGTTTCCTTTGACATGCCACAGTGCGGCATTAAATCGAGAACATGTGCTGTCCACCATCTTGGACAGAATTAAGTAAACGGGGCAATCCCAGAGAGTCTTAACAACACTTGAATGGAAAACAAACTGAAGGAATACATTGAGCCAAACAACAAATACAAACCTGCCTTGGAGACATGGAGTCATCATAAATACTAAGCTAATTTTCCTTTAGCTTGAACACATTTATTTATTCTGTTCCGACTGAAAAGATCATGTTCAGTGTTCGAGCTAAAAGAACAAGCTCTCTCAACACGTAGAACGGTGTCTAATCGGAGGGAAAGTCCTCTGAAGCTGAGGACTGCTGAAACAGGTGGGCTAACATACACTTGACAAACAGGAGATAAGCGTTCATTCCTCTGCCCACATGAATGTGTGTTGACCATATGTTCTGCTTTATCCAAGAATTTTAACCTACGTCATTGCCTTAAATAAATAGCACTCATCTGTATTCAGGGAGATACGGCAGGAATGATGAGACCGTTCTGCCAGGTGAGGAATGCAGTTACAGTATGAAGAAACTACAATGATTTTTCACCATGAGGTTAAGAAATAACCCCAAAATGAAGAAGTTGATAGCAGAGTACACTCAAAAAAATATTTCTGTCTAAACATAAGTTTTATGTAATTTAATTACATAGCATCCATCCATTTGGATTACATAGTTTTAACATAAACAAACTAATAAACTTAATGTGATTCATATTTGTCAGTCATATGTAAATGAAATGGGTACGATTTATGTAATAGTTGAGTTTATGAATAGTGAGAGATTAAATGTCTTTTATCTTCAGTTGATTTCATCGAAGGCTGTGAAGTCAGTTGTAGTTCTTGTGTTTCTCTGTCCTTCAGTGATTCTGCTTGTTAACAGCAGGTGTTCATCATTAATGATCTCATTAACTCTGACACTGCTTCAATGGTACTTTAACTCAGTAGTGCGCACATACATGACCACTAAACAGTGTTAATTAACCTGGGCATTTTTCTGTGAAAAATTACATAAATCTTACCTATTTCATTTATGTATGACTGACAAATATGAATCACATTAAGTTTATTAGTTTGTTTATGTTAAAACTATGTAATCCAAATGGATGGAAAATTGCCATGTAATTAAATTACATAAAACTTATGTTTAGACTGAAATATTTTTTTGAGTGTATTAAAAACGCCACATTAGGAATAGTTTACCGCAAAATTGCCATCCTATAACCTCATGTCTTTAATGTTAAGTAAAACCGTATAAACTGAAGTTCAAAAACTACTATGATCACATTTTGTATTTCAAGGAAGAAGTAAAATAGCACAGGACTCACATTGCATTTTCCTCGCTGAAAATTGGTTTTACATAAGCTGAAATCATAATGATCAATAAAGGTCAGGTAGTTGAAATGAAATGTTTCCATGTGCTTAATCATGTTTGCAGTTTTACATACTCTTCTGAATACATTTAGTCGATATTTTATGTGCCTCCTGAAATCAATGCTAAACACAAGGACATACAGAAAATGTCAGATGGGAAGGAATAAATTAAAGACTACTACCAGCAGCAGCTCTCTTGGGAGACCTTGCATATCACACACAATGACTGCAAATGATGTTGATGAACTATAGAAGCTGTTTAATTGAACGCAATGTCTTTCAATAGCTAAAGCCTAGAAAAGCCACATTATGTATTGTTCAATCTAAATATAATAAACAATATTAGCGTCCGTCTTATTCCAAAATTATAAGAATCAACAAGGAAATGATATTTTGCTTAAAGACCATGCATTTTAGGAACATGACATTTTGACATTTTTATTACAATTAAGAACACTCACACACAAATTCTTATTCAAATTATATATATATATATATATCTTATCTCATTCTAATTATTGTAAAGAAAAATGTTAATAAATAATGGTAGGATTTTTTAAATCATTGTATTGCAGTGTTTTTATGCAATGCAATAAATACTTCTGGAGGAAATATATATGATATTATAATATTATGGTAAAGATAATTTTGTGGGAAATGTTTTTAAATGTAATGAAAATAACGCAAAAAAATAGATAAAATATTTTAAAAATGCATCATTTTGATTTATTTATAATTAATAAAATAGACATTGTTTCATTATAGTTTATTATTTTATTACAGTGGACATCTTTTTGTGAGATTCACCAATGAAACTTTTATAGAATTATATATTTTCAAAATCTTTTAAAAAATATTGCCACTGGATAAAATACAAAAGAGAAATGCTGCTGAAATATTCGTTTCATTAACACTGCTTGATGATTTCTCTATTGTAGTTGAAGGTTTAACACAAGCCTTGATCTATAGAAAATAATGCAGCCTATGCATTATTGTCCACTGATCTCCATACTGACTAAAGCAGCAGTGTTGTAAAGCTTACCTTAGATACCTTTTAGCACCATCATACTAAAATAAAATAAACAGAAATTAATTTTTCCTATACTAAACAATAAACTGCATACAGTACAGCCACATCCACACAAGCAACGTCGAAACGAGTGTTTTCAGTGTTTGCACCTTAATGCTTAAATCTTTGCTCCCCCTGAGAATATATTCCAATTAGCATTTCTCATCTCTAAATGGGTTTTCAACTTAATCTATTCAATTGTCTTGATATAAATTACTTGCACACAATGAATCTCCCACAATGGAGATGCAACAACATTAACATCCATGTTTTAAGAACACAGTTAGCCCTAAATGACCCAAATAGCAGACAGGCCACACTAATGGAATACAACACAGGGTGGAGGCTGCCCAAGGCCAGTGTCACCTGCATTCAGCTTCAAAATCTGATGAAAACATGCTTTATTAATTCACAGAGGGGTGAGTAACACTCACTTTCATCCTCACACATTCGTGCGCCTATAGGGAGAGGCATGGCCGAAGCACAGCGAAAGAAACACACACATAGAAAAGCCTGTTCTTCCATTTGTTTATTTCACTAATTGCACATTGTTCTTACGTCACCAAAAATGATTATATTGTTGAAAAGACAGCACATTTACTTAAAATGATCATGACTGGCTAAATGAAATGCACATGTGACAAGCATAACATGCAACTCAGCTTTCTTTAATTTCAATAGGATAAACATTGGCATCTAAATATCCAAAAGGATCAAATCACTTCATTGGGCAATATTATGATCGACGAGATAACAGTCTTAGACATAACAATAAAAGAGACTCCAACAAGACTCTGAAAGAACATCTAAGAGAACATCCTTGGGTAGGAAATTATCTGCACTATTAAACTTTGAACTAGCATTAACCTGCTGACACGTGACCGAGTTAAATTTATGACTTCATGAGAAACTTGAATGACTGAGAATTACATCCAAGAGGGGCTGGAATTAAATTTTTAAAAAAGTGCTCATATTGGTAGGTGGTATTCCGTTTTGGAAGAAAACATTCGTGACAAATCTTTCAAAAATGTATAAATAATTCAGGATCACTCCTGAACTCGGACAAAATGTTTGACTTCATAGTACAGATAACGGGGTCCTGAACCCCACCGCAGCCTGCGACCTGTGTCACGTTGACCTGGGCAGCACAAATTCACTCCGGAAACAAAGGCGCCAAAGGTGTGTTTGTTCTATCTAATCAAGCCCTGTCTTTGATAGCACAGGAAATGGGTAGACGAGAGAGTCTTTACTCAGTGAAAACAATCACTAAAGACCATCCAGATAGCATCCTTTGGAATGCTACCAGGATTTTAAGGGAGTCGACTATTTACTTGTACAATTTCCAGTTATCTGTAAAGTAAACAAGCCATTAGAATAAAAGCTCCTTCCAATGGAATATGGGACTACGGTGCATTTGATGAGAAAATGTATCACTTGTTCAACTTCAAAAAAAAAACACTGTTTTGAAGCACGGCTAATCTTACATCCTCCTGAGGCCCCAAACAAAAACTCTTTGGACTTTTGGAATGTTCTTTTCACTTCACTGTGATGTTTGGGACATCCTGAGGCAATACAATACAGACAATATAAATAGGACCTCAAGTAACATAATTGCTATAAACAATAATGATTATAATTTTTGAGAAAAAATACCTGTAAATAAAAATTTACCTATTATTGTGGAACCCCAAAATGATAGATTGACTTCATAAAATCATCGCTGTTTGGAATTTAAATTAGCAAATGCTTAGGAGTCTATGATTGGAGCATTATTGCAGTGATCATAGCATGTTTGCAACAGTTCTTCTAACCCTAATTGATGGTGTAGCTTTTCTTTTCTTAAACAACCATTTAAAAAGACACATCATGGCCATATTCCAGGAGGACAATGTCAAGGTTCATTAGGATCAAATTGTGAAAGAATGGGTTGTGCTGGAGTAGACTTTACAGAGTGCTCGACTCTTGCATAATGGAAGTTACATTTATTTCCATCAAGATGTGCATCATTTTTTGGTCACGACCTTGTATTGACAATGACAGGTCAAGTGTTAACAGACAAAGGAACAAATCCACAATGGCTAGGTTTCTTTTCATTTATTTTGAACAGAAGTTCTGAAGTAGTTGGTATACAGCCTCCTTCACTGTATTAAGCACTAAGCAGTAAACAGAGTGCAGTCTTGCATAGGTCTTTTTTTGTTCTTTTTTTCAGAGCTGATAAAACAAAAGGTATTTGGTCACAAACAGCAACAAAACTGAACAGCATCTTGAGTTATAAAAGTACAAAATAAATAGAATAATGAAAAATAAAACTTGTGCATTAGGAGTGTTACAATCTGTTCCACTGTATTTAAATATTCAAAGCTTAAGCCAACCCTCCTATACCTATTTTTTCGTGTTCCACTCCATTTTGCGAGTTGAGAGCGTGAAGCCCAAAGTATAGTTCACTTTTTACGCGTACGCAAGGGTCAGTGTAGAGTGCACGTGGCGCCAATTTCGTCATCAGAAGAGTATGCATGTACTATACACACATCTTCAGATTTTTGTAACCGTGCCGATTTTTGTAAAAGGTCGCACATATGCATTTAATTAAAATTTTTTGCAGTAATTAGTTTATCCATATGGTTGCAACTGGGGGAGTCAATTCATAAGGTAGTCAAAGAAAAACTGCCAAAACAGACCGGAACGTATGCAAGCTACAGCTACGATGGAAGCCTATATAGATGAGAGATTGTGCAAAGACGTCAGAAAGTACCCTCATTTGTACAACTCTAGCATGAAATAATACAAAGATGTTTAAATAACATAACATAATGTAACTCGTGACGAGAGATTGCTCAAAACTGCGCATGAGTCAAACGCCAGTTTACACATAAAAGTTAAATGAAGTATACGTTCCAAGGGTGTGCATTCGACTGTGCGCATATATATATATATATATATATATATATATATATATATATATATATATATATATATATATATATATATATATATAATTAAACATGAAAATTTACAGTAGAAAACTGATATTGATACATTTTACCAGTAGTGTATACAACTTGGAAAAAACATGCAGTTAGTCCTGACATACAGACATAAATATTGATGTCTTTGAGCAAGATGAGTCACCAATATTCAAAAACCAGGAAGAGGAAGTTAATGTGGCAAATCCTCGAAAACATACAGACAGATGTCCCCTACAGATGCAAAAAAGTGAATGGCTCCCAGGAGGATATATGATTTCAATTAGTTTTTATCCTTGGAAGGCCTGTTGGGTGATCTGCTCAGTTTAAACAATTTTCACATGGTACAACAAGAGACCGTTAGCCAGTTAACGCAGAATTGAGATTATACAGAGATTCCCATAAATGACAAGACAATGTATGCACTACTGCAATACAGACACAAATGCACACTAAATGCAGCACGAGTACAAGAATGCCAGTCTGGAGAGTCCTATTTTCTGACCCTTCACAAATTATCCTATTTGTCCAAATGAACGGATGAAATTCTAAGTGGTGCGGCACTGTAATTTCACAGTTGACGTCAAGAGATGTGAAAATGCGTCAGAAGTGGACGCCGCACATAATTAAACCTCAGCCATTTTCAAAGTGACTGAAACTGGGTCCCACAGCAACTGGAGGTGTTATTGATCTGTTCCCCCATGTTTGCACCCCCAGTTTAGTCTGAAAGCAATAAACACAGAGTTCATGCTGTTGTCAGATCTTTGACCTATGCATTCTGAGAAATCGTGCCTCTTTCTCACACTTCCCAGGAGAGTCCATCGTGGACACAACAAGGACAGGTGCTGTTATTTGAGAGCCTGGGGAGTATAAGCCACAGCTGTGAGTGAAGGAGCCCAGTGAGCATGCCATATGCCTCTGGGAACATCCTGTCGTAGTTGTCTGGGCGCAGCATGAGCCAAATTAAACTCAGACAACCAGAATGTTAGCTATATAACAGATCCATTGCATTGTAAATCCTGGGTCAACCGAAAACAATTGCTTTGGGTCAGCAAAACTACCTGTGCCATGCTAATGTTTTTAATATGATAAAGAGAATTTAAAAAAATGAATAATATAAATATACAGTGGTTGGACAATGAAACTTAAACACTGGCCAATGTAGTGAGTAAGAGCAGAGTGTGAAGGTTGAATTAGCAGAGCAATAGCACAGCTGTACATAAAATATTGCAATCCACAAAACATAATGGAAGACATATCAAAGTTTAAAGGATGACAAATTGTTTGTGCACGTCTCGCTGGCTCATCTGAGACCACAAGTCTTTGTGGTGTACCAAGACCTATGGAATCCAGGGTAATGTCAGCAAACCTCCATGCAAGACAAACCACAACAGGAGTAACTGTTGAAAAAAGAGGAAGCTATCCAGGGATGTCCAGGTACCAACCTGGATTGTATCCAAAAAACACAGCTGCACAAATCACTGCAGAAGTATATGCGTAGATCGACTCTCCTGTTACCCTCCGGAATGCTATAGCCAAACCTTTGGCCACTCGTGCCAATGCCAAATGTCATTTCATTTAATTTGTGCCAGCAGTGCAAATATTGGGCAGTGGACATGGGGTGTGAAACATGTATTGTTCTCTGATGAGTCCACCTTCCCTGTCTTTCCCACATCCGTGGAAGTTAAAGTGTGGCGAAGATCCAAAGAGGCTTAACACCAGACTATTGCTGCCCAGAGTGAAGCAGAGGGGTGGATCAGGGATGGTTTGGCCTGCAATATCATGGTATTCCCCACTGTGTTTGATGGACACGTCACTGTCAAGGACTACCGAACCATTCTGGAGGACCATGTGCACCTACTGGTTCAAACATACCCTGAAGGGGGTTCCATGTATCAACATGATAATGCACCAATACACACAGCAAGACTTGTGACAGAATGGTTTGATGAACATGAAAGTGAAAGTAACATCTCCATTGGCCTACACAGTCACCAGATCTGAATATTTTTGAGCCACATTGGGGTATTTTGGAGAACCAAGTCAGAATACGTTTTCCTCCTCCAGCATCACAAAGGCCCTGTTTACACCTGGTATTAAGATGCGTTTTGGTCAATTGTATCACAAGTAGAAGAGGAAGACACATATCCCTTTACATCTGGTGTTTTAATCCGAGTTTTATGTCATCTTTCAACCAACAATTTTTTTCATGGGAGGGTCTATGGGAGGGTAAATGTATGTTTTCTTTTTCAGATCTTTTAATCTAATGGCCAAATAAGCTCACACAATGTACATATGAATGTGCCCAGAGACGACAGCTTTAGTTTCTGCTAGCCAACAAAGTTTAAATCCTGTCTGGCTAGCACGCTTCCCATAATGTTTATGGATTAGGTCAGTAGGCCGAGAGTAGGCAGTCTTTTATGGCTGTTCGAATGCATTTGACCACATGAGCATCTACACTACGAAAGCAATCCAATCAAATGCCTCTGAAAGTGATCGAAAGTGGACAAGCTCAACACATTTTAGATCATGTTTACACCTGTATTTAGCATCATCCACTTGTGATCAACCAAAACACATCTTAATACCTGGTTGTCTGGAAGAGGAATGGCTCAAAATCCCTCTGGCCACTGTGAAGGACTTGTATCTGTCATTCCAAAGACAAATTGATGCTGTCTTGGCCTCAAAAGGAGCCCCTAGACTATACTAATAAATAAATGACCCTTAGCAAAGACCCGCCCCCTTTAGTTACTGTTGCCATGAGCTCTCACGCCACACATCATGTTCTCACAATGAAAACTACATTGCGGAGCAAAGAGGACACTGAAAACAGTTTCATATTTAAAATATTGTACATTTTAAAAGAAGTTTAAACAATAAAGAGCGTATAGTGTCTCTTTAATGTGTCGTGACAGATCGCTGTAGCTCCTTCAAGCGGCTCGTGAACCGATCATCTCTTCATACTAGTTCATTTATAGCATCAAATAAACATGAATGAACATCAGAAGGAATGTTGTTTCAACCGTGGACAGACGGGAGTACGCACAATTTTTCTAGTTCACCAACATTAATCTACCAACTCCCCTGACTGCTTTGTCAGACAAAATGGCGGATTCGGGGTTATGACTGGTTAGATCGCCTGTCAATCAAACTGCCGGCGAAGAGTCAATTGTGGTCTAAAACCAGGTGTTTCAATTTCATTGTCCAACCCCTGTACATAATTACATATAGGATAAATACTGTAAGTAAGTAAATAAATAAAACGCTTATGAAATCTCACAAAAGTAATATTTAGTATCATAAATAGCAATTCCGACCAAACCCAGCTATTAAAGGTAATGCAGATGGGGTCATTCAGCTGTCAAATTTACATGGAAAGTCGTTCCATTACCGGTGCCAACATGCGTCAGACAGCAAGCTTGGTGACGATTGCTGGGGTTAGACCCTGCGTAGAGACAGGTGTATCGTATTTGACACTCTCTAACGGGAAGTGAGAATTCCAGGACAAAGCCAGGACATAGCTCTGGGTGTCTGTAACAAGAGCTCCTCACATATGTGTGATTCAGTATGGCAACTGAAGCCTTTGTGCAGGAGGTTCATTATAATGCCCTTGTGCATTTAAAAGGCTGGTGGGAAACAGACACAGGAAGAACAGTCTTCTGTAAGGTCCTTGAGAGTAGCCTGAGCTACAATAATGTGTTCTCACTGACTCTAAAATAAACCTGTCAACCACCCACTGAGATGAACTCATGCCAATGCTTCCTGCAAAGCAAATCCATTAAAAATGTGCATTACTAAATACACAGTGTATTCAAAAGAACCTTGAAATTGCTGGTTGAATAGTGCATATTTGTTTCTCTGGGATAGTTCATAATGCATGTGAATCTGATCAAATCAATTCAATAGGTTTGACTCCGCACTGTCATCAACTTGGATCTATTTGTTCAGATAGCTTGGTTAATATCCCATATTTATATATCAATACCAGTCATAGTGATGATATGAGTGACAGCAAGAGGCAATAGGGAAGCTGTCATTGTGGAAGAGGATTGAAAACTGGAATGATACCTCTTCTCTTGCCCATCACGATGGCCCTGAACTCATCATCTCTCATAAAACATATGCAGCAGGAGCATTACTGTATAATTTACACATTTAAACATATTCTACATCCAAAACCGGTTACTTTTTCACCATTCAACACAGAATAATTGACACATGTGAGAGAAAATGAGCCACTGCATATCTAGGTTATGTCATATTCCAAATATGAGAAGAAATTTTTTCTTGATATCCACTGTACAGACTAACACTGGAAAGAACGATTCATTGAGAATCAATTTGTTTTAAAGAACTGGATTAAAATAATCGAATCACAGATTCATTTGAATTGCCACGTTTTTTTATTTTTTATTCCATATTATGGTTCCAAAGTCATTCTTGGGAAACTTCCCAAGATCACCATACATTCCCACTAAAATACCACAGCTACTACAGTCAATTAAAAATAATATTTTGGCACTTTCAAACAGTAAAAAGAATCATATTTTTTTCTTTTGTTTGGTTTCCTTTTTTGATAGTGTGGCATACACCACAGTTTTACAACTCCAATAACTGTAGTGACTATGGTATGTTGGTGGAAATTTTGTATGGATGTTTGAATGGTAATTTTGTGTTTCATATCCAAAGTTCTACAGTGGAATGCTTTGCAAACACTTCGCGAATGTGAATCATTCAGAACAACTGGTTCAGAGGACCGACTTGTTCACGAATCGCTAGACTACAAACAACTAAACGGATTTGAGTCGGATCCGCCACAACAATCAGATTTTTACCGCTTGTCTGAACTAAGCCATAGTCTGTAGTTGCTCAGACCCTAATGTGCATCAGTGTCTGGATGCTGAGGCGAGAAATGGGATGCCTGTGGGGATCCTTGCATAACTGAGAGCTGGAGAGCTGTCAAGTACATTTGAGTGGTCTCTCTCTCCCTCTCTTTCTCTCTCTCTCTCTCTCCTCCTACATGGTGAATGAAACAGAAGTCTAAGATGTGCTAGATTAGTACATGAATCCTTGAATCCACTCATTTTTAATGACTTGTGCTCTAAAATTTGACCTATGTTACGATCGTATCAGCTGAACCCTTTTTGGGATAAAAAGTGAGGCAATTCTTGTCCAGAAGAACTTACAACAATTGCAAAATTTTATATTTCAAAGAGATGTCTTACTTTAGATTCATCTTCAGACCTACCCATTCAGGGTTTAGATAGTACATTGTAAAACCGAAATGAAATTAAATAAATGAGCTTATTAGACTCAAATAATAATGAAAGTTCATTGTACTTAATAGAAAAAAGTTGCATGAATTTTATTGTAGTACGCTGAACTTAATATGATTGAGTTACAGCAGATTTCTAATTCCCAGCATGTTTTGCGTCAAACTGTATACATAAATGCTGAAATTAAGTGTTATTTTGTGTGTTTTTGCACAAGATTAAAATTGGGAGACACAAGTTAGTGTTTAATGTTGCACTATACTAATATATACTCAATGGTTTATAAAGTACTTGGAAGCCATACTTGAGTAAAAGTATAGATATCTTAACAGAAAATGACTCTGGTAGAAGTAAAAGTCACTGTTTAGAAGTAAATTTTTTCAAGTATTTGATATTTTTTGTACTTAAGTATGAAAAGTATTTTTTTAATATTAAACATACTTAATTATTGAAAGTAAAAGTACAAGTAAATGCAAAATACAAGAGGTGCAGAAAACATTATTAAAAAACGTTCTATACAGAGTTTGAGCAGCAAGATTGTTTTAACTCTATTTCTTAGATTTTGTTTGTTTTGAATTAAAAAAATAGCAAAATGTTTATTGTAGGTTTTAAATATATAAAAAAACTAATATATTAATTACACCTTGATCATTCATGTTAATTCATAGTGCATTATAATTAATGTAAGAGGCAACTTTAAAATGTTAAAATGTAAATACTGAAATTAAGAAAGAACAACACTTTCATTAACCTTTAATGGACTCTTTTTGTAAAGGGTTTCCATTTCATATAAATCCAAACAATCATGCTTAAAATGGCCATCTTTACGCACAAAGGTATATTATATATACAATACAATACAATATATACTCGTTATTTGCCTCTATTTTAGAACACTTGATAGTTATCTAATCAAAATGTGTGTTAAAGTGCGGATAAAAAAAGCACTGAAATCGAATACACTTCTTATTTATACTTCTGTCGGCTGCATGATTAAATATGCATCTTCACTGGATAACGAATGCATAAAATCGAACAAATGGATATAAACTAATGCAAATAGAGGGTAACAATCATGACATTAAACCGTTGGTGTTTTTGTCACATTGTTTTAACCGCTTGGGGTAACGTTACTACTAACGTCAGCATCCTCTCAGCCTCGACGGCAAGCATACTGCTGTTGTCCACTGATGCAGTATTAATCAACAAACTAATTACTTTAGTGACATTAAAACATATACAGCCTCACGTCACGTGACAAAATAAACTCTACGATGCATCAGTGATAGCTTTTATTTCCCCTATAGAGGTCGCTCTCGTGCCGCACTCTTCTCAGCCGCTCCAGCAACGGACACAACCCGGAAAATGAAATCAACCGTGGTTATGTGAGCACTTGTTTGCACACGCTTGCTTGCAGTCTGTGTTCTTCCTTTTTTATTTTGTAGTAAGTAACGAAAATGCTTTGAGGAAATGTCTCGGGGTAAAAGTATGCATTTTATTTAGGAAATGAAGTGGAGTAAAAGTAAAAGTTGACAGAAATATAAATACTCAAGTAAGTACAGATTTTCCCCAAAAAACGACGTATTATTATTATACCTCTGTATATACTATAGTAATATATAGTATAGCTATTAATCACTGAGTGAAACAACTATACTCATACCATAACTATAGTATGTAGTTTAATGTAGTGTGTGAATTTAATCCGGACATACTACATCCACAATGTTGTCATTATCATGTGACCTATCAGCGTCAGTTGCATCACTTTACTGCCATTCATAAATCCTCTTAAGTGGCCTTATTGGATAGTAAAGTGTCCATCGTAAGCACATTGCATTTTTATCAATTATTTGCTTCAAATTAATGTTTGGTTGGTTTGATATATTGGTCTATGCAGAAAATAAATGAGAGAAAATACCAACTGCTGCACTCTGTTTTACGCAGTAGTTTTCTTGGTAAGCAAGAATCTGTTCAGGAAATACTGTTAAAGGACTGACATGTTGCCAACCTTAATGTTTTGTGTTGGACGTTTCGCTTCCTTGAAGAGAAAGGAAGTATCTTATTGTTTTAGTAGTATCTAATGAACGTAATGCCAACCTATTCCACATAATCGAGCATACACTGGGTTGTTTGTCTACACACTAAAAAAACAACCCTATAACACACATTAGCAAGTCCTACTAATGGAACTAATGGAAAATATCTGCCATGGTATTGTATGGAGATCACTTTTTGTTTTTACCAAGAGCCTAAATGTTTTTCATAGCAAGGAGGTCCAAATCAAGAAAGAGGAAACTTCTGGGAAAAGGCATTGCAGTTTTCCTGTGATTGTGTAAAATCACCAGCAAGAATCTTTTCGGACTACTTGTGATGACTGAGGTTTTCAGAAATCATCTCAACACCCTCCGCAGAAAGTTCCTACTGAGCATTCAACAATTACCATAACAAAACAAAGGAGACAAGTTTTTAATTAAATAAACTGTAGAACACTAATACTTAGTTTATCTTTTTATATATATGGAGGATGAAGGATATGGGAGGATGTACTTGCAATAACAAAAGCAAACCCAAATCCAAACAAAGCAAATCCAGTGGGACTCATTGCCTGGTTATATTTTGATAAACTATATCTGGTAAGCAGAATAATGAAGTTTAATTAAAAGGTTTTTGAGGATGAATTATGCATAATAGTCATGTCAAATTCCCTGGAGTTGAGCAATGAGCAAAGTGCACAGCTGTCTACACATTCATGCCAGAGGGAAGAGGAGCATAGTAAACCTCATGCTCTCTTTTAGTAAGAAAAGCATTCATTTCATTTCATTCTTTTAATGTTGATGTGGTCCCTTGATAATCTTCCCTTTCATCATCACTGTGGTGGGAAGGCATCCATGGGAATGTATGTCAGTCAGACTGATTTACAAAAATCATAAATGGAAAAAGACCATGAGGACAAAAGGGAACTTAAAAGTAAGAAATTCTTTCCCCAGAACATTTGCTACTTAGCAACAAATAAGGAAAGTATCTTCTCAGCACTGTTGATGGAAATAATTGTTTAATTTTTTTTTAATATATTTTAAAATTCCATGACATGTAGAATGAGAGTCAGACTAGCTGTAAGGAACACCAGGAAAAAGCTGTGGTGCTTCTTAAGTGAAAAATGTTTGTTCCAAGACTGTATGACTTTCTTCTTTATTCCACAGACTTTCCTCTGTAGAGGATAAAAGATACAGTGAATGGACACCAAAATTGTTTGGTTACAAACATTTTTCAAAATATTTACTTAAATATATATATATATATATATATATATATATATATATATATATATATATATATATATATATACAGTGGGTACGGAAAGTATTCAGACCCCCTTAAATTTTTCACTCTTTGTTATATTGCAGCCATTTGCTAAAATCATTTAAGTTTATGTACACACAGCACCCCATATTGACAGAAAAACACAGAATTCTTGACATTTTTGCAGATTTATTAAAAAAGAAAAACTGAAATATCACATGGTCCTAAGTATTCAGACCTTTGCTGTGACACTCATATATTTAACTCAGGTGCTGTCCATTTCTTCTGATCATCCTTGAGATGGTTCTGCACCTTCGTTTGAGTCCAGCTGTGTTTGATTATACTGATTGGACTTGATTAGGAAAGCCACACACCTGTCTATATAAGACCTTACATCTCACAGTGCATGTCAGAGCAAATGAGAATCATGAGGTCAAAGAAACTTCCCGAAGAGCTCAGAGACAGAATTGTGGCAAAGCACAGATCTAGCCAAGATTACAAAAAAAAAATTCTGCTGCACTTAAGGTTCCTAAGAGCATAGTGGCCTCCATAATCCTTAAATGGAAATTGTTTGGGATGACCAGAACCCTTCCCAGAGCTGGCCGTCCGGCCAAACTGAGCTATCGTGGGAGAAGAGCCTTGGTGAGAAAGGTAAAGAAGACCCCAAAGATCACTGTCGCTGAGCTCCAGAGATGCAGTCGGGAGATGGGAGAAAGTTGTAGAAAGTTAACCATCACTGCAGCCCTCCACCAGTCGGGGCTTTATGGCAGAGTGGCCCGGCGGAAGCCTCTCCTCAGTGCAAGACACATGAAAGCCCGCATGGAGTTTGCTAAAAAACATCATGCTGTGGGAGTGGTTTACAGCTGCAGGGACAGGACGACTGGTTGCAATCGAGGGAAAGATGAATACAGCCAAGCACAGGGATATCCTGGACGAAAACCTTCTCCAGAGTGCTCAGGACCTCAGACTGGGCCGAAGGTTTTCCTTCCAACAAGACAATGACCCTAAGCACACAGCTAAAATAATGAAGGAGTGGCTTCACAACAACTCTGTGACTGTTCTTGAATGAATTGAGCATCTCTGGAGAGACCTAAAAATGGCTGTCCACTAACATTTACCATCCAACCGGATAGAACTGGAGAGGATCTGCAAGCAGGAAAGGCAGAGGATCCCCAAATCCAGGAGTGAAAAACTTGTTGTATCTTTCCCAAAAAGACTCTGGCTGTATTAGATCAAAAAGATCTACTAAATACTGAGCAACGGGTCTGAATACTTAGGACCATGTGATATTTCAGTCAAGAATTCTGTGTTTTTCTGTCAATATGGGGTGCTGTGTGTACATTAATGGTATATATGTTTTTGTACTGAACCTGTGAATTTGCCTCAAGGTGGGTGTTCAAGTCCATTTGGGATTGAATTAATGCTGCTGTGCAGCCTTAGTCTTATGCATAAGAATGGTTAGAGCATGTGATGCATGTGAAGAGGATGAATCACAGCAGCAGTGACTAACATGGCCTCTAAAAACACTTGAAGCCTCGTGGCGGGACAAACGTGGGTTTAGTTTGAAGAGTCTAGAAAAAAATATGTTGCACTGCCTACATGAACAATTGCTATACTGTTATGTACAGTGGGGTCCAAAAGTCTGAGAGGATTTTTTCATCATCTGTAATTTAAACAAAGAAAAGTTACAACATTAAATAAATACAAATAATAATTAAAAAAAGACATTTTATAGGTCATTTCATTCAAGCACAAAATGATCTTCTCAAATCATACTGGATAGCATGATCATCAGGTTTTACACAATTAAAGAATTCATAATTTCTCGCTTTAAATGCAATTCAAACTCAAATTGTGATGCTTGGTAGTAAGTATAATAACTTAAAAAATAATTAATCAAAAATGTAAGATTTTTAAAATCATTTTTATTGTAATATAAGAATTTTTTACTAGTGATCTCAGCCTTTTTGACCCAACTGTATGTTAATTTGGTTTCAAAAATATTTAAAACATGATGAGAACTTAACTTTTTATGAAATTGTAATGTTCATACAGTTGTTTAAAGATTTGGTTGATTAAAATGCTCAACTGATTACATTTGATATTGTCTGTACTGTACCTTACATTAGGTCATGGCAAACAATTTATGTAACAGCCTAATTGATGCAAATTATGTAAACAAGACCCTTGTCTGGAGCAAGCTTTTAGTTGTGTCATTTTGATGACAAAGCTTCAGTTTTGACACAAAGAAGAGAAGCCACTTGACTGTAAATCCCACTGTTCTGTCAATGCACCATGCTGACCTTTATTTTAATTCTGCTCATCATATCCCGTCCAGTTAAATTAATCTCTCCAAATGTCAGTTGTGGTTCCAGCTTTGAAAGCACAAAATTTACCAAGAATTACACTGTTTAGACAAATAAGCTATAGAATAATAAAACAGGACACTGAAAGTCCCACTGCATGAGGCAAATGACGTGCCACTATAACTAAAAGTGCTAATTTTGTATTTTTTTAGAGCAAAAACGATGAGTCAGTATTTGTCAAAAGTTCCAGATGTCATCACTTATTCCTTCTGGAATACCATAGTGAGTGACAAAGCTCTCCAGGGATTTCAGACAGCAGTGACGCCTGCAGCAGCCAAAAAATCTGATCTATATGACAGGGTATTACATGCTTTGAAAGCTTTTTTTGATTCACCTGTTGCAGAGACACAATCAGTCATTGTCAAACATTTGATGACAAACTGGAAACAGACCAAATCTCATGGGCCACAAACACACTGCTTCAAGTTTCAAAAGTGACAACCGCATTTAAAACTAGGGAGAAACATTTAATATAATTATTTTAATGCTATATTTATATATTTAGTGTTATATGGCAATGGTAATCTAAAAATATAAAAGTAATAAAATATGGACTGCACCTATATACCTATTATTTATCATTGACGACATACTATACTTGAGAGTGAGACGGGTATGTATGCCAATTTTTATTTTTTAATCTATACAGATTTTCTGCACTTCAGACAAGCTGTCAGTGTTATAAATACATTGCCACTACTTCATTTTTTTTTTTACAAATCATTTAAAAATGAACTGCGAACTCTGTGCGTACAGAAAAGGACTCAGGACTCATACAGTGTCAGCTGTATTTAACTGCAGTGTTTTTGTAGCCATGGCGACTTGATGACATGATGACAGTGAGGTATTGCAATGATGATCTTGCTCAAGTATCACATACTTCCATCTTAGTCTGACGCAGATAATAATGCTTCCACCAGAAAGATTCTTCTGCCGAAGCTGTAATCGCCACTAAAGCTCCGTTAAAGTACCCCTTGTATGCTTTTTCGGATATAACCTTTCATGTAGTGTTTAATGTAGATGTTTGTGAAGGTCGGCAAAGTTTCAAAGGTCAAAGTTCATCATAAAAGGAGTTATTGTCTCCCAAAAGAACTGTGTGAAATGAGTTGTCAGTAATTCCAGACTTACTTCTTGTACAAACCTACATGGTTTGTAACAAATCTGCATAATGCTAGCCTATGGTCTTCATTAGCTGCCCGAGAAGAACGTCTAGTTTTACCCAACCTCAAACACTGTCGTCTTCTGTGCTGCAAAAGCGAATCCACTTTGCACGCACTTCTGAAGGATGAGAACTGGGGCTGGAATGGACAAGATAAAACCATCGTTACTGTTCATGTAAAAGTGCTGAGGAAGCCTCTGGAGCTGAAATGGGCGTTTCATTTCTGACACGCACTGTTAGTTGTAGACAAATGACCAATCAGAGAGTAGGCTCTCGGAAAGGAGGGGTTTAGATAGAGAGGATCCTTTATCAAACCATTTCAAACACTGTGAGAAAAGAGGTAATGCTGCAATGTATATTATGAGAAAATAAAAGTGTTTTTTGACCTTGAATGCATGCAAACCATGTAGTAGACTTCCAAAACATTACTAGGAGCCTTTAAAATAGCATAACACCCGTAAGGATAAACAGAAATTGGATGATAAACAGCAATACTGATAAACATACTCATTAGTCAGACCTGGTCTGAATTTTTAGCACTGTGGAGAGCAACAAAATAACTCCTTGGGCTAAAAAGGAAAGGGGCGTCAGGCTCTTGCAAAGAAGCAGTGGAGATCAGCAGTTGGATGGTGTTTAAGGAATCATGGAGGGAGGGAATCATGCCATAGTGGCAATTCATTGAGCTAAAATTTTCAGTCCTCCCATTACAACATGTGACGTCATTGACTCTTGTCTTGGCAGCAGCATAATGATGAAGTGACAGTAATCCCATCATTGCAGGTTTAAGCCAAAAAGCTACTCTAGAGAGCTACAATATTTGCTATGAGAAATGACTATTTAATGGATGTGATATATCAAAACTTTTAACAATACTCCCCTTCATGTGTTGAGTGATTACTGCAGCTTTCTGGACCTTTTTTTCTGGCTTAACTTAAAAGTACATCATATGAAATGAACTGCTTTGGGTGGTGACTTGTAGACAGGTGGCCATGCTTTACACATCCCATTTCTTGTCTCAAAGATCCTATTTCACCAAAGGCCTAATCTTAATATGTAACAACTAGTGCAGCGTTTCCCAGATAACCCCACAGCAAAGCTTAAGTACTACTTTATCGACACCAAAACAGAAATGTGTTATTTTTATTTGATATTATACTGAATATCACTTCGGATTACCATTAATGTTTTTAAATATATATATATATATATATATATATATATATATATATATATACACTAAAAACGCATCTCTTTAACCTGGCATAGACATGACACATTTTATGTCTTCGTATCCGTTAAAGGATTGTTAGGCTGCATAGATCAGTTCAGCTGGAACCTGGAACACTTCCTATAACACCGGATGTACTCGTTACATCAGAAGAAGAATGGCGTCTACGCTAATTTTTGTCTCTCTGTTTATCCAGAGGTTTACCATTTAAAGTGATTGGCTGGATCCGGGCCGTGTCCGGGTCGGATGGGGAACCTGCGCCTGTGCGGAACAGGAGAACTGGCCCCCAACTAAGCCTGGTTTCTCCCAAGGTTTTTTTCTCCATGTTGATGGAATTTTGGTTCCTTGCCGCTGTTGCCTTTGGCTTGCTTAAGTTGGAGACACTTGCTTGATATTCAGCAGTGTTTTTGGTATGCCTGCATTGGCGCCGTTGTATGCGAACTGAGCTGAGCCGGACGATTACGTCACTGTTTTCAGCAGTGCTGATATACATAAATTAAATAGACTAATAACTATTGATCTTTGCATCGGAATGAAATAATAATATATAGAATAAACTGGACAATGACACCATTTTCTTTGGGAGCTTTGGGAAAAATTATTAGCCAATTATTACTGTAAAGCTGCTTTGCCACAATTTGCATTGCAAATATAAATGTCACTTTTACTGTCACTTTTGAGCAAATGAATGCAATAAATTTAATTTGATGGTAGTGTATGTATTTTTCTAGTAAAACATTTTTGTTCTGTTTTGTTCAAATAAATAAATGCATAAATAAATAATATTAGTCTTAGTTTGGCAGAGACATGTAATGCACTGCTGCAGAAATATTCTGTTCAGAGTATCTTATACAAGACTAAAATAAACCTTTGGTTGGGAATCAGTGAGCTACACGATAAGGCTGGAAAATGTCACAGAACCAAATATCCTAGTAACAGCTGGAGCAGTGGTTCTCAAACTGGGGTACGCTTACCCCTGAGGGTACGTGAGGAGACAAGAGGGGGTAGGCTACGCAAACAAAATCTGAGCTTTGCCATTCATTTGTATCCCACCTTAAAATAACATTAAAACCGAGCATGTATTTCTAACAGGCAAAATGTCGTAAAATACATGATATCCAATCTTTTGCGGTCAAAACTTATATCCATACAAGCATCGTGCAAATATGTTGCGTGCAGAGTAAGCTGTCTTAGCAAATCACTCTACATTACTGCATAACTCAACAATGTACGTTTGTAAAAGTGGGAATTAGCACTTACTAGCAAGAAGAACAAATAGCCTATAAACACAGGCTGTGCATAGAAATCGATTTAAGACTCAAACTCTCTTGGATACCAAAACCCAGTGAGTTCTTGTATTTAATGTTGATAATATATTATAGGAGCAAGAATGCAATTTTTTCCTCAAATATCCACACGATTGCAAATGAGGCATTAATTTTAACAGTTCAGCAAAAAAGGGTAGTATTAAGTGATAAACATTTTAAATGTAGTATTGTCAGTGCTGTTTGCTCAATATTCCAACGAAAGCCACAGCAACATGCAGCAGTGTTTCGTGAATGAATCTGCGGCTCTGAATGAATCATAAGAGTGAATGATTCAATGACCCATTCATCGATGCAGTCACTTGCTTTATTACTGAATGAGTGAATAAATGACTCGATGACTAACTCATTAATACAGTGACTTACCGCCATCTACTGGTGGTTTTAGTTTAATATTTAAAAGTATCTCTTCGTTTTTACCATCATTGCAGTCACACCCTATTCAATATATTGACTCTTTTTGTCATTTTAGAAGTTGTTTCTATAATAGATGAAATTTGGTCTAGAGTGCTCCTTTTTGCCTTGTTTCCTGCCATTGTCTTGGTGAATGCCCAGTTAACGAGAGGGAGTGGAATGAGCATCAGCTTCCTCTTTGACTAAAGACCATCTGCCATCACTCGATGAAGGACAACTAACATCTAGAGCTAACCAGTCACCACTGATCAATGTGTATATCAACATATAAACATTAAATATAAGTATAGCCATATTAAACCGATACGAACTACATACAAATGATAGAACAACACCGCAGTCATTGTGCACCATCTTTTTTAATCTGAAATCCCCATTGTTTTGTGCCAGATTAATACTGCTCTGCTTGCAAAAATTACATTTTATCATCTGGCACCTGTAAATCTAAAATGTGAACTACATTGAAGCTATTTAAGATATTAAAATATCTATTTTCCTGTAGAAGCTTTAGTGTAGCAAACAACTGAAATGGTAGATTGCCAGTAATGCAACTACTTTATTTTATGACAAACTTGTAGCTTCACTGGTTACAGTTTCATAATAGCTTACACAACATTTAATACCGAGAATCAAGCAGTCAACGTCAAAGCTCAAGAGAAAAAAAATGGTGTTTTGGACCTTGGAGAGAACACAATTACAGCACAACAAAAGACATGTCAGAGATTAATGCATATTTATACATAAGCTCCTTGTAGACGCTTTTATTACATAACCCTAGCCAAACATTGCTGGAGTAAAACTCTAAATGTCAAGACTGAACTGCCTGTAGAAATATTTATAGTATATTTTTACATGCTAGGTCTCACTTTATCAGTTACATATCGACAGGATTGTAATAGTACAGCCAAATGTGCAAATGGAAAGTTGATATCTTTAGTCATTTCATACTCCCAACTTCTTATTTTTCACCACACCATTCATCGCATGGCTTAGACTTCAACACAAGCTACTCAGTCCATTGCAGGTGCTTCGACTCTGGCAGGACACAGTAAAAAAAAATCAGAGAGGAGTGAAAACTATTCCCAGTTCACTAAATATATCAGCTGTTCTTGTTTGTATTTCAAATACATGCTATTCTTTTAAAATATCTTTTCATCCAAGAAAAAAAAATAACACTATCAACAAAAAATGTTAAGCTGACCAACTGTTTTCAACATCGACAATAATAAGATTTAATAAGATAACAAAATTGTTTTCAGCACCAATTGAGCATATTAGAATGATTTCTGAAAGATCATGTGACACTGAAGACTGAATTAATGATGCTGAAAATTCAGCTTTGCCAGAGGCATACATTAAAATATATTTAAAAAGATAAATATTTTACAATAGTAGTCCTAGTCAATTCAGTTTATTTATGTAATGCTTTACACGGAAAAGTTTCAAAACAGCTTTACAGAAAATAGTGCCACTGCCAATCAAATAACCAGAAATAACCGTTGTATAAAAGCCTTTAGAATAGGCTGACAGTTTCACAAACCAATAAGGAACGAGTGTCAGTGGTTATAGAAAAGGATAAATAGTACTAGTTGGCAGCAGTGACAGTCATATTGAGTCTGTTCAAGTTGCGTAGGCACATGCATGTAGGAGTCTTGGACATGACCTAAATAAACCCAGACCTCCAACTACAAGCTCTCAGCATTTGCCAGCATACAGTAAGTGTGTTTTGCCAGTATCAAGAGAGGGGCCAACGTGAGGGTGAGTGAGTACAAAAACTAAGAACTCTGAGCTGTCAGATCCATAAATTACGAGTACCAAAACTTGTTTAAAATCAAATCATAAAAAAACAAGCAGCCTATTGGATAGTCAGGCCATTACATACTCCCTAGTCTACGATCGAGGAGGAATAAATGACTGTGGAGTTTCCTTCCCCCAGTCCCACAGCAGTCAGATTTTCCAAGTCAAATAATATTTATTAACTAATGAAAACAAAATTAGAGAAGCAACAGCAAGACTTCGGGAGAGGGAACAGCCAATGTTACAAACAAAACATCATCTACCTAAATGGGAACAGGAAAAGCTAACTTGATTTCAAAGTAAATACACTAACCTGATTTCAAAGTAAATACAAATAAAGAAAAATCTGCCCTGACTCCTTTTCTAGTCTAAAAACAGGAGAAAATAAACACACTTTTGAATTTAAATGGGCACCCAACCTCCCTACAGCTTTGTCTAAAAATGCTGACTGTGTAAAGGAAAACAATACATTTGAAAATTGATATGGAGTGTATCTCCCAAAGTATGGCACCACTTCAGTTCTAATAAACATTTTCATCAAAAAAAAACTGTTACTATGCAACCACAAAAACAACATATAATGCAGTCCCCTTTCAAGGGAACTCGCACTGCGTCAATGACACTTTGGGAACATCTCTGCGCGACTGCATCTGAAGCACGTGTGTTAACTAGTCCAGTGAGTCACAGGTGGGTGATGTCACAACCAGGAAACCATAAGAGCACATTCGGAATAGCAGGCATTAGCCTCAGCAAGCCTTCTGTGTCATACTGTGTCTTCTTTATTGTTGCCTGTCCCGATCTAGCACAATCACTTATATTGTTATGCCGAATAAACAGGCATTCAAATCGTGTGTTCCTCCTTGCCCTCATTTCCTTACGGGTGGGGATACACACGACTTGTGTGTTGTGTTTGGGAGTGGATCATGCTCTGTCAACCTTCGAGGCCACCTAGCCATTAAAGCTGCCTGGCCTCTTCGGTGACGCCGTTAATAACGTTGTGGAGAGGTTCCAAGAAAGTAAAAAACAGGCAGAAGCTTTTAAGCATAATCTCCCTTGCCTTCGCCAACCCTTTAGGTCTACGGGGTGTGAGTACCCCCAGAAGTCAAGCTCCTCACACAGGGCACAACAAAAAGAGAGTGTCGCTTCTTGTGCACCCCCTCAAAGATCATTGGGCACAGGACGATACTCTTAGCCGAAGTCTCCTGAGCAAAATGCAGATCTGAGGACCTTTCTTGCAAAGAAGGCTTTGTCTATAAAGAAGTCCTGACCCTACCAGTGTCAGACTTCTCAGGGCAGCCCCCTCCAGGGTGGAGCAACTCATTAAACAGTTTCAGAGACTGTTGGGTCTGATGGCAGCTGCGTCCAAAGTAATACCTTTTAGCCTGCTGTACATGAGACCCTTGCAGTGGTGGCTCAGGACCATAGGGTTTTCCCCGAGGGGCAACCCACTTCGTATGATCAAGATCACGTGCGGGTGTCTGGCGTCTTGGTTGTATGGAGGAAATTTTGGTTCCTGTCCCAGGGTCCTGCGTTAGGACCTCATTGTCATTGCGTCACATTCACGACAGATGCCTCTCTCACTGGCTGGGGAGCGATAGTGGAAGGCAACTCAGAGTCTGTGGAGGAGTCAATAACTTACATTTCCTGGAGATGATGGCTGTTCTCATGGCATTGAAGCACTTCCTCCCAGATCTAAAAGGCCATCATGTGCTTGTTCTGCACTGTGCACTGCACTGTCCAATTTAGTTCTCCCTAACACACCCAGCCCCCCTGGGGATGAATGCTATGGTACAGCCATGGCTGTGGTTGGTTCTGTATGCATTTCCCCTGATTGCTCTGCTCCCAGGAGTTCTGGAGAAGGTCCGGCGGGACGAAATAAGTCTACTAGTAGCGCTGTATTGTCCGAGCTGAATATGGTTCTCGTACCTAGTGTCCCTCCTCAATGGCACTGCACTGGAGATTCCGGTCAGGAGGGACCTTCTGCCTCAGGCAAGAGGCACAGTCCTTCACTTCTGCCCGGAGATATGGAACCTGTGGGTTTGGCATCTGAGGGGGCCCAACACATAGACTCAGTTCTCTCAACTGAAGTTGTTGAGACCATACTTCACTCCAGAGCTCCCTTCACGAGGAAACTTTATGCCTTGAAGCGAAGAGTCTTCAATTCTTGGTGCAGAATGTGACAATTTGGATCCAGTTAACTGCCCAGTTGGCTCATAGCGGGAATTTCTTCAATATTGTTTTTCTGCAGAGCTTTCCCCTTCCACGTTAAAATGTATATGTGGCGGCCATTGTAGCTTACCATGTCCCTTTGGGTGGTGTATCTTTGGGGACGGACCTGTTAATAACACATTTCCTTTGTGGCACTTTGAGGCTGAGGCCTGCAATTCATTTCAGAGTCCCAGCTTTGGATTTGGCTATTGTGCTAGAAGGTCTATCTAGAAAAGTTTCTGACCTAAAAAACTGCATTCCTTCTAGCTATTTCACTTCTAAAAAGAGGAGGAGATCTTCAGGCCCTGTCAGTACCCCCCACGTGCCTTGAGTTCAGACTGGAAATGGTCAAGGCATTCCTGTGTCTAAAGCCGTCCCCAAGGTGCCGACGAATGTACCGCGGCCTATTGTTTTGCAGGCTTTCTGCCCTCCTCCTTTTAGAGATCAGGACCAGGAAAAGCTAAATCTTTTGTGTCCAGTGATAGTGCTGGATATTTATGTCCACAGAGCTGCCCTGTGGAGGAAAACCGATCAGCTATTTGTTTGTTTTGGAGAGCCTAAGAAGGGGTATCCTGCATTCAAACAGACAGTCAGCAGATGAACAGTTGAGGTGTTTCCCCGTCAAACTCCAAAACTCTAGTTCACATCTTCGTGATCATACATCTTGAATATCCAACATTAAAAATATTCGGATCTCACAAATGGTCTGCATGTATGAATCCTATCAGGTTTAATCTGCTCTGACTGATCATTTTATCCAGTATTCAGTTTCTCAATGATTTCACAAGTTTCTGACTTTCATCTATGGGTAACAGATCTTTCAGTTTAATAGCACCTTCAAGTCCACTTTTAAACCTCAGATGTTCAGCTCTCAACTGATCTTTTTTCTATCTCTATTATTGCTATATGTGCATACAACTGCACAGTAATTTATAAAAAAATATGAAATGAGAGGGGAAAAATATTAAAATTTATACTAGGCAAAGGCAATGTACATCATGACAGCTGACTTAAAGCTGACATTCTTGGATTTAGAATGCAAATAAACAGAAAACAAGCAAACAATATAGGCAACAGAAGAATGGAGTGAGGTGTCGTCTTCTTCCTCCTCCGGAACCCTGTTGGTTTGCCTTATAGGTTATGATGGTTGTTACTATGCAGTCTCTTTGATGCTCCCCTTCACATGGGGAAGGGGGTGTGTTTATCAGAATCCGGAGAAATATTCAAGCATTTTTTTGAATACCCACACATACCCACATCTGTCAGCATCTCCCTCCAAAGAGGGTTTTTAACTCTAAACAAACAGCATTGTTAATAGGATGAGGCGGCTGCTGTCAAATGAAAAGAACTGAAAAGAGAATGATACAATAAGACAAAGCCTTGCAAGCTCTTAACCGACTGGCTTGTGCACTCAACAAGACATTCTTCCACATCATAAAGACATACTAATTGTGGCAATCATGTGGTAAAATACCACTCACTTGTGATGATTTCTGTGTGCAACTTTGAATAACATTACGTCATTCTGTGAAAAGAGATGCAAATGCATTTATAATGGCCTTAAATTACATAACAAAAGTTGAGTGAGCTGCAACGCAGACCTGTTTTCCATCTGCTATTGTACACTTATATAATCAAACAACAAATCAAATCAATACAGGGCTTTAAAAGGCAAGTTGTATAAAACATATGGAACATTTTAGATAAAATCAGCGCATGAAGTATTCCTTCTAAATGTAAACATGTTTGATTAAATGATCTAAAGTTTTTGTGTCATTTAACTCAATGATTTTAGAAGCTGATCTTTATTTTAGTTAACCACGTGACACTCGGTGATTAATTTTTGATTATGTTGCAATTAATAAGCATTTCATGTAATTAGTTTATACATTTTTGTTATCATCAAAACCAGTAAGCCTATATACAAGAAAAACAAACAGCAAACGTGCTACAAAGCCCCTCACATGACATGCGGACAAAAACATACATATCATGGACACAAATTAAGAATTCATTCCCTATTTTTATTAAATCGTGGCCACAAAATATCAGCATTTGATTCATTCCCTCATTTTCATAAATCGTGGCCATGTTGTACTAATTTCTTCCCTCATTTTGATTCAACTAAAACAAGGGAAGGAATTAAAAGGTTGCCATGATTTACTAAAACAAGGGAATGAATTTTTAAAGGGATCGTTCAGCCAAAAATAAAAATTATCATTTATTCAAGTTGTTCCAAATCTGTGTGAATTTCTTGATTCTGTTGAAAACAAAAGAAGATATTTTGAAGAATATGGGAAACCAAACAGTTGATGGACCCCTTTGACTAAATTCTTCATATTGTGTTCAGCCGTTCATACAACTTGAGGGATAGTAAATGACAGAATTCTATGACAGAAACTATCCCTACTATCCCTATACATATACCCACGACATATGTAAGGTTATATAACAGATGAAAAATTAAATGATGCTTGTCTCAGTTTTACAGCTTGAGCTTCTGTTAGACTATAATTGCATCTCAATAGTGCTAAAGGGGAATAAATGACATAATTTGCCTCTTTCAGCAACTGTGATAAAGCTGTTCTTTAAAGTACATCTTCAATGAGCTTCCCTGAGAAGGATCAGCATCGATTAGTATACATTATATTTTGAGTTTTGCGTTTCTTCATAGAGCTGATGAAGAACGAGTGAGAAAATTAATCACAATTTACAGTTATCTATTATATATTTGTAAATATATTTAAGTCAAGCTGTATACTATACACAGCCAGTCTATAGGACAGGGGCAAATCATTTTATCATTTTGACCTTTCAATGTGTTTATTGAACTTCTGCTATGGGTTTTCCTACACTCATTGGGTTGTTTTAACCCAGTGGTTGGGTTAAATGTTTGCCTAATCTGCTATAAACACAATGATTGTTTAAAAATGACTGTATTGCTTGTTTAAATTAAAACCAAAGTATGTTGTAAATGAACATTTATTGATATGTTTCATATATGAACATTTATTAATAAGAAGTTTAATGAATAATAATTAAACAATACACATGTATTAAATTGCTTATTAACAAATGTTCATCCTTTTGATTATTTTTGTTGCCTCTAATAATTATGTGTCTGATTTTTAATTTCCAACCTATTTTGGGTTTATTTTAAGCCAGCTATAAAGTAATTTTTAAACAATAGTTGAGTTAAATAAAACTGCCAACACATTGGGCAAACATTTAACCAACTGCTGGGATCGTCCATTTTCAACCCAACTTGGGTTGTTTTTAAAACAATCTTTTTACATATTTTCTGTGAGGTTTCAAAGATGCACTACTATTTGGCTGCTAGTCGAAAATGTCCAGCCCCAAGTCTGATTATATTATATTATATATATTATATTATATATTATCTATGTGCAGGTTTTTTTGGTAAGTCGGTATGTTTATTTTTTTTTTTCACCTGTTTTACACCAAGTGAAAATAGTAAGTCTGATACCTTTGAAAAATAATGGCTCACCTCTCCTCAACATGCAACACAAGTTTAGGTATCATCACAAACAATGCAGAAAAGTGATAGCCTACTGGTTTAACAGGCAGATGGAAAATGTAAATCACACAGGAGGGAGAGGAAATTGTTTCTGATGTAATACATGCACATTTGTGGCTTCTCTCTATGATAAATCCAAACAGATTTCTTCACGTACACATCATTAGTCATTCTTGCATACCCCATTGAGGTACAGGGGCCTTCACTATCCTAAATTTCAGTGGTTTATAAAGTACTTGAAAGCCATACTTGAGTAAAAGTATAGATATCTTAACAGAAAATGACTTTGGTAGAAGTAAAAGTAGAAATAAAAGTTTTAAAGTATGTGATTTTTTTTGTACTTAAGTATGAAAAGTATTTTTTTGCAAATAGAGGGTAACAATCATGACATTAAACAGTTGGAGTTTTTGTCACATTGTTTTAACCGCTTGGGGTAACGTTACTACTAACGTCACCATCCTCTCATCCTCGATGGCAAACATACTGCTGTTGTCCACTGATGCAGTATTAATCAACAAACTAATTACTGTAGTGACATGAAAACATATACTGTAGTGTACTGTATAGCATACTGCTTTGTTGTCTATGTTTTAAATCCATTTTTCAAGTGTCCAGTTCTGTGCAGCACTCAGCCTCACGTCTTATGTCAAAATAATCTCTACGATGCATCAGTGATAGTTTTTATTTGGCCTCTAGAGGTCGCTCTCGTGTCGCACTCTTCTCAGCCGCTCCAGCAACGGACACAAATGAAAATGAAAATGTGAGCACTTGTTTGCACATGCTTGCAGTCTGTGTTCTTCCTTTTTTATTTTGTAGTAAGTCACGAAAATGTTTTGGGGAATTGTATACATTTTATTTAGAAATTGTAATGAAGTAAAATTAAAAGTTGACAGAAATATAAATACTCAAGTAAGTACAGATTTTCCCAAAAAATACTCAAGTACTGTAATGAAGTATTATTACTTTGTTACATTACACTTCTGACTAATTTATAGAGATAATCACAGACTGTTCTGATCTCATATGTTGTGCAAACGACTGGATAAAGTTCACCATGTTCAAATACAAAGAAATGTAGCTAACACATGAGAAATATTAGCACTTGAAAGAGTTTTATCTTCTGTCTGGGAGATATGTGGTCAGTGTCTGCAGTCAATCATGGGAATCATTCATACTGCTGATGAGGAAGCATGGAAATTTGTGGCTGGGAAACTTTATTGAAGGAACACGATGTAGATGTACTGTAAAGTGAAAGAACAAAATAGAGCACAGAAATACTGCACAAAGGGATTTCTGGGTATTATGAAATTATACAAGGTAATAATATAATTTATTTATAGATTTTATGGTTTATACTGAATGATATGATATTTTTGCTGTTGTATTCCATCATGCGCTGCTCAGACACATGATTTACTAATCAAAGCATCTTTTCAAATCATTAACAATAGATGCAAACACATAAACAAAATCAACATGCACGTTTAAAACAATAGTCAGTAACACTTTACAATAAGCTTCATTAGTTAAAAATTAGTTAATGTATTAACTAACATGAACTAACTATGAGCAGTACATTTGTTACTGTATTTACTAATCTTTGTTAATTTTAGTTAATGAAAATACAGTGTTAGTTCACAGTGCATTAACTAATGTTAACAAGATTTTAATAATGTATTAGTAAAAGTTGAAATTAACATTAAAAAAGATTAATAAATGCTGTGTAAATGCAGTTCATGTTAACTAATGCAGTTAACTAATGTTAACTAATAAACCTAATTGTAAAGTGTTACCCAACAGTCTAATAACAACTGTTACAAATGAAAATGATGTCTTCATTTTGTTCTAAACCTGCATGACTTTCTTCTGTGTGCGACTCTTTATATATAAACGTGCTCTATACACTCTCTACATTGCAAGTCATAATATTTGCATGAAGAAAAGACCTATTTTAGGGCGAACTATAACTTTAAGAGCACACAAACATCCTAATATGGATATACGCACGAAGAATTTATTCCTTTTTTTGTAATTCTTTTTCCAAAAAGATGAGAAATACCTTGAAAATCTCTCTTAATCAATAAAAAAGGTTGAAAGCACAGAGTTAGCCGAATTTTCTTTCGAAAAGATTTTTCACATCTCATTATCCTATTTTTTTCCCCCCAATTTCACACATTCATATACCAAGTGGAGCTGTTTTAGAGATGACAGCTTAGAAAACCTTAAAATCCTTGTGGTAATAATGGCTATAATGATTATAATAATAATGATTTGTTTAGTATTGAAAAATCGATGAAGAAATATGATGAGATAACATTTATTTTTGCATTAAGGAGTGTCATTAATCAAACACCACCCCCTTTTTCTCTGCCTGCTAATTAGAATCTTGTTTCCAAAGCATGATTTCATGGGGCATCAGTGAGGCTTTGAAGCACAAACATGTGGCTTAAATCTTTACTCTGCAAGCTGCCTACAAAGAGCTCTGACCGTTGCACAAACACCATATGACAGTGAATCCAAACTGGAAAACTACACCTACACACCAGTCAACCGATTAGCAGAAACAATACCGGAGATTCAGGATGTAAGACTGGCATTGAAAAGCAAGAGTACACAATGTAAAATAGTGCCAAGTTATAATAATGCCAAGTTATAATCTGTATGGTTTCTACCAACCAAACAATCTGAATGTAAAGTGTAAGTAGTAAATGTGATATAAAAATAAGAAAAAAGTGATTCTGAGATTAAAAACACACACACACACACACACAAAAACGAGATACGAGAACTGAAGTTGCAATTGACCCTGCGCCAGCAGTTTGATTGACAGGCAATCTGACCAATCATAACCCTGAATCCGCCATTTTGTCTGACAAAGCAGTCAGGGGAGTTAGTAGATTAAGCAGATTGGTTGTCGGACATTTTTTTTTACATTTTTTTATTCATCTGGCAGACGCTTTTATCCAAAGCGACAAGGGGAGCAATTAGGGGTTTGTGCCTTGCTCAAGGGCACCTTAGTCATGGTATCGAAGGTGGAGAGAGCGCTGTTCATTCACAATCCCCACCTTCAATTCCTGCTGGCGTGGGAATCGAACAAGCAACCTTCAGGTTACAAGCCCTACAAGTCCAACTCCCTCACCATCAGGCCACGACTACCCCAGGACATAGCAACAGTAACTAAAGGGGGCGGGTCTTTGCGAAGGGTCAATTGTGATCGTTGTATGAGAAAGTCGATTATGATAAATAAAACATTTGTGATATATAAAGTCACACTGAGATTAATATCACATTGCAAGCTAAAAAAAATGCATGTACAACAAGAAAAAGTCTCAAATATAAGAATTCTTTTTTAAAAAATGTCCGAAATTGTGATATGAAGTCGCAAGTACAACAATCTAAGGTGGAAACAGGCTTTCATAGGTCTGTGTTTAAAATGAAATACAGTACTGATGAGGTGTCATATAATGATTTTTAACAGACATGTGACAACTATCAAAGTTTTAATGGTGATAATGGCTGATTATCAGTTTTAAAGCACTGCAAAGGAAGTACAGAGCAATATGTAACTAAAAAGCTAAAATCAGTCTCTTTAAATAGTAATCATGTGATAAACCTCTTCAACTATCCTAAACTCCACACATATTTTAAGAGTGTGTTGCTTTTCAGAAACTCAGGGAACGATATTATACACCAGAGCTTCCCAAACTTAAGAGGGTTAAGGCCCCCCAAAAACATTGCAAAAGCTCCACGACCCCGCCGTTAAAAAATATATACCGACATTTACATTTATTAACAAGTTTGTAAGAATTTCATGCGAAATATGAGAACTATGATGTAAACATTATTTACAAATATATTTAAATCCATAATCCACTAACCTTACATACTTTCAAAAAAATCAAATTTTAGAACAATTGGAATATTTTAATTATTTTAATATATTGATTTGGACTAGCTACGGCCCCCCTGCAATACCGCTACGGCCCACCGGGGGGCCGCGGCCCACAGTTTGGGAAGCACTGTTATACACGTTGACACTCATTATTGGCCGGCTCCTGCGTCAGCATCACACGCATGCGTAAAGGTGGTCATGTGAACAGCGTTGGCCAATACTGAGCCGGTATTCTGATGCGGAACACAGAAGCCTGCACTACAATGTAAACAGTACGCTGTAGAGAAGAACTTGTTGAATAAAGTCATTATTTTTGTTTTGTTTTCGGGTATAAAAAGTATTCTCATCGCTTCATAAGTTTGAACCACTGTAGTCACGTTGACTACTTTAACAATGTCTTTACTACTTTTCTGGACCTTGAAGGTGGTAATTATGGAGATTAAAAAAAACTCAGATTTTACCAAAAATATCTTAATTTAAAAACAAAAGGAAGGAAAATGCAACTTTGATTGTTGTACTTCTTTTATTCCGTCGATTAAAAAAATAGATATATATTAATTTTTGTTCCGAAGATGAACAAAGGTCTTATGGATGTGGAACAACATGAGGGTGAATAATTAATGACAGAAATGTCATTTTTGGATGAACTAACCCTTTAATATTTTTATTCAGCAAGGATCAAATTTATTAAAAGTGTCAATATAGACTTTTTTAATGTCACAATATATTTAAATTTTAAATACTTTGTCCTTTTGACCTTTCTATTATAATATAATTATATTGTAAAATATTAAAAGACCATTTTTATTTTAAATTATACTGTAATAATTACTGTTTTACTGTATTTTTGCTGAAATAAATACAGTTTTGTTTAGCATAAGAAAAAAATCCAATTGTGCTTCCAAGGACGCTGAAGCAATACAGAATAAACACAATAGGGCTTTTAAGGTGAAGGAAAATATGTTGACGGTATAAATTGGGGGGAGCGGGGGTTAAAAATTGCTAAAAGGGGTCAGAGCCAACTACAGAAACTACAAGAGCAACACATCTGACTCATCATTCTACTCAACATATACTGCATCCTTTTCCCAACATGATCACCACTGACCCCCCTGAGGGCAAGACTACTAGAAACAAGCCATCGCCCAGCACTCTCCAAGCACGCTTTTAGCCTCTATTGCTAGACTGTCATCTAGGTTAATGGGGAGTTAATGGCTGCACAAGTCAATAGAAGAGAAGATTTCAAGAAAAACATTCTGCAAAAAGAAGCTCCAGGGTTCCCATGACCCAACATATAGTGTATAAAATGGAACGGGAAAAAAAAAGTAATTAGCAAATTTGATATTTCTCTGTTTATTTCTCTAGTGGTAACTGTTTTACCGCAAAATCAACACAATTTACGTTTCCACCTATAGTTACTCTGGTTACTCTCCACTATATCCATCCTTTTACCTGTTCATAGCTCAGAGTGATCTCTAAGCCCCTTAGCATAAAAATAAAAGATGACTCATTGTGCTGGTGTTAAAAATAGCAAGTCAACATCAGCAGATGAACCGGACTTTGGGGAGCCTATATTTAAGCTGAAAGACTGAAATAGATATATAAAAAAATATCCTGCATTTCAGAGATTCTTAGAAAGAATGGATCAGTGAATTCAGAAACACGCTACCAGAGTGTCCCTAAAAAATGAACTAAGGTTGAATTCAGTTTAATACAACATGAGATTATTTGTTATTTGCCATCAAATGCCACAAAACAGCTTTAGTAGACGGCACATTTGTTCAGCCTGATAAAGCATTTGCTGCAGCCAGATTAAAACATTAAATCCTATTAGTATTCTCATGATGACGTGCGGCTGGAGGGTAGGTGAGAGCGGAGGAGAACGTGTGTATGACTTCACAAGGAATGTGAAATAATGAGATAATCAAAACAAATCACTTCTCCTCTTTTTTTCTACTAAATGTTAATAATAAGAATATTAGAGTTATGAAAACAAAACTCTGCAGGCCGAGAATCACCATTGACTGCTTTTCGTTTTTTTGTTTTGTTTTTTTTTTTTTGGGGGGGGGGGGGGGGGGGGTTGTGTGTGTGTGTGTGTGTGTGTGTATTGTTTCATTTTGTTTTGTATTTCATTTCATTTCCCCAAATGCCTAAAAACATAATGGAAAATGTTACTGAAAAAATGTGGAAAACATTTTGCATAACAAAACTGAAATTATTAATCATAAGAACATCTTTACATATGGATATTTTTTTTGAATGAGTCACCAACAACAAGAAACTGAGTGGGTGTTTTTGTTTTATTTCTTTTTTACCTTTTGTCTTCCTCTTTTTCAGGGTGGCTAGTTAGCAAACTAAACTAAAGTTTCAATAGTTCTTTGCATGAGGCAAGCAAAGAATTTACAAAGAATTTCAAGCCTTATTTGTTAGTTTTGTTAGACCTGAAGGACAAAAATTGTAATGCGTTTCATACTGCAATATGTAAATATTTTAACTCTAGCACTTTCTCTGGACTTAAAAGACACCCACTTGCCAAAGTATTAGGGGTTTAAGAATATATCGTGTCACAATACAAAAATGCAACAATATCGTATCATGGATAGTAACAATAAAACACGTATTGTCACTATCCATGATACGGTATTGTTGCATTTTTGTATTGTGACACGATATATTGTTATATTGTGTATAGTTCACCCAAAATGAAAATTACTGTGAGAGGAAAAAATTCGAGTTTACAGAATTTTTGTATCAGTACATTAAACTATCATGTCAAATGTATAATAAAGCAATGGGGGAATATTTGTGGGTCCTGATAAAGCCAAATGTCTTGTGGGTTACCAGTAAAAAGTGGCCTACATTATTTTAAATGTATCTAGTCAGTAACAAACATGTTTTAGCATTAGAATCATGAATATTTTTATTCTGGTGTCACCATTATCCTGTGCATTGGGTTACCAGCACCAAGTCCAAGCCTATGCATTTCCACCCCCCCAATGTAATGCTAAATTTAGCATTTTAATCAACAGTACATTTTTTGCTATCCTTTTACCATAAGTCTCGGAGTATCGCAATAATGTTGTATAGTGAGTTCAGTCATCATCAAATAAGCTTATGCGCAATAAAAAATTATATGCAACAAGTAGAAGAATATAGATATGGTCTCATCTGTCTGAGATGGGCACTATTTTCAGTTTAAAAGAGTATAAAAAAATGCTACATTCCCCTGAAATCTACATACTGGAATATTGTACATGAAGCGCTTTTTACTCACACTGAAAACACGTAAGCAGCTTTAGGATAATACAAACTGCTAAACAACATTGGCCAATTTGTATGATAGATTTTCCTTCATACAGTCTTTTCCTAATGCATGTCAGCAAATAAACAGAAAATACAGGATTATAGACAATTCAGCTCTGCATCCATTGGGCGGATACAGAAACGTTAGTCAACGTTAGCTAAAAATTTAAACTAATGTCTGTTGCTGATGCCATGTAGATGTGATCCTTCTGCATGCATAAATCTGTGAATACTCTTAACTTGATGTTACATAATAGTTTAACGTTTTTTACAGACTAATGAGAACGCTGTAAAAGCCCTCACTTATCCCTATAGTCACAATGTCTGCCGAACAGTGAAACCGTTAAAATAACCTCCATGTGCAGATGGGTGCATGTGTTACTGTAAATGATCTGGTCTCTTATGATAGTCAAACTAACCATCGAAAGAATGAATGGGTCTGAACCGCTCGCAAATAATCGAAATCTCTATTTGAATCTGAAAGAAAAAAAGCCTTCCAATAATGAATTGCAGCTTATGAATCATACGTTGTCTGTTTATATTGTTATTTTGTAATGCAAAAAGGGTGAAAAGTTCAAATACTGTCCAGATGGCAAACTGGAAGGGACTTTACTTAATAAGATTACATAATTCTATTTAGCCTAATCAAACAGCCATTTAAAACGAATCCTGCTTCTGTTAGCTCTGATAGGAGATGGATGCTACTCATTACTGTGTTTTCTGAAAGCCATAACCTGCCAATAAAATGCCATTATTGGCATCTATAATTTCTCTTAGCCATGTGGTAAACAAGACAGCGTGAGATAAAGAGCCTTATGTTAAATATAGTGATTCTATCAATCTCTTGTATAAAAAAAGCACAAACAAGAGGTTTAGCAAAGAAAAAGGCACATGTGAACATCAACATTTCCATTTATATATTATTTAGGATATTCTCAGTTTCTGACTTGCCATGCTGAATTAGCTCAGCTCAGTTCCCCTCAAACTCCTCCGCAGTGGTATACTACATACAGTACAGTATCCCATTTCCCATGAACAAATGTCCCTGAAAGGTCTCAAAATCAACCTTAACAGCATAATTCAGCATGAACAATAAAAAACAGACGGGCAGTGCTGGAAATTCCAATGGCTCTGAATAACATATTATTATACCTGTTATCCAGCACCCCCGCTTTTGGAAAATCCCAAGAAATGACATACCCAAACTAAAACAATGCAGTTCATGAACCCTTTGCACTATGGTCTCATTTCAAAGCAGACACTTTGCAGTTCATTGTAAAGTCATAACTAATTTTTGTCATAATTTAAAAAAATAGTTATAAACAGCTTCAAAATTTTGCAAAGTTATTAGAAATTTCTTTTTATGGAAAATCTTTATGAAAATAAAACTGAAGTCGGCCTCTGCGATCTAGAAAAGCTAAAGCCACATGTCTGACCATGTACTTTTACAAATCTGAAGAGTTTTATTGAATGTTTTTTTAAGATCGTCATGTGATTTTATTTTGAGAAGACTCTAAAATGCTAACTAATGTTTATAGCCATCTTCCAAGCACCCATTCAGTGTATTGTCTCTATTGTTTTGTGGTGCAAACTGCCCCATTCAGCCTCAGTGCACCATTCGCACAGTTCACACCTCTCCTCTAATTATTCTTTTCTTTTGTCTCTATTATAATTACTGACGATGTTCTATTCAAGCAGACTTATTCCCATCATTTCTTTCATCAAACTTCTCACTTCACCTTCTCTGAAACCGTATCAAATGCCCTTCATGAAAAAGAAACATTTCAGTCAGCTTTACATTTAAAAAATTATTCGTTATAACAGATAGGTGGCAGCATGACAGATGCATCTACTAGCATGTAGCTTAGCACACCATCAATACAAGACAATTTATGAGATTAAAACCAAGTTTTTGCTCCAAACTTACTTTATATCACAAGTCGAGTATTTTTAATCAGCTTCTGTGATGTGCTGTGGCTTCGGATCAAAAAATCTGACCGAAAATACATTATTTTATGGTATTCTGCACAATGAGAAAACCTATCGCGATTAGCTTTGCATTATAAATATAATGTATTATTATGAAAATACATATTGAATATGATATGAACATATCGTCACAAGCGAGTATTTCTTTATCGAGTATTTTACTTTATCTTCAAAAGTAAAGTGTCTATCTGCATGTTATAGCGATGTCTGGAAACCTCTGTTAATTCCTGAACTGTCACATGGTGTGCCTGTTCTTCATCAATGACATTTTGTGGACTAAATGTGTACAGAGCGCCCTCCGGCTGCACGTATGAATTGAAAACACAGTATATCAGAGTATCCAGCGCTCATAATGATTACAATGGCGCTTTTTGGGTAAAAAATTGAATAAATAGTACTGCTCTGTATAGAAATTTGACATAAACATTTGAGAATCCATCAATATTTCTCCAAATGTGCATGATTTTGAGCTAAAAGCCCAAAGAGATGTTGTTTTGTTAAGATTTTTGATGACATCTCACATGAGTTTTTTTCACAATGGATGTGGCTGACGCTCCTGTTTCAAAGAAAAGGTATCGACACCGTTTTTCACATTCATAACTCCTGACACATATTAACAAATATACGATATTGAGAGTAAAGCAGAGAGTAAAAATTGAATCTTGAGTCTTAGATCTTTTTAATGATGTGTAGTTTGTCAAGGTAATTACATTGCATGTAACAGTAAATTTGAGCTAATTTAAACAAAGAAGCTGCGGTCCTTGCTTAGGTTAACAGGTTTTTGATGGATTTATAAAATTATGTTCTTTTCAAATATGTTAACCAAGTGAGCTTTAAAGGGCAACTAACAAGTAATCAGACCCAGACATCATGTTGGCATCATCTGTGCTGAAATCAGAGAAGGAAGCGTGATTTCCTTTGTTCCTTCCTCACAGGTTTCCAGTAATGTGGTTCTGCCACTTTCCATTGTGTAGCTAAGGAACAAGACAATATGATTAATGGTTGGCCAAAATGTTCATAGTTTAAACTCAACATATACGGATTTAAAAAAGTGAAATCTTTGCCATAATATAACACTATCAGACTATCACTATCATAACACTATGAAAGTATGGGAACTTCAATGGATTATATATATATATATATATATATATATATATATATATATATATATATATATATATATATATATATATATATATATATATATACATACACACTACCATTCAAAAGTTTGGGTTCAGTAAAAATTTTTAACCAAGGCTGCATTTATTTGAACAAAACTACAGTAAAACAGTAATACTATTTAATATTACTACAATGTGAGAGAACTGTTTTCTATTTTAATGTATTTTAATGTAATTTATTCATGTGACGATGCTGAATTTTCAACATCATTACTCCAGTCGTCAGTGTAACATGATCCTTCAGAAATTCTAATATGCTGATTTGGTTGTCAATTAAAAGGTGCAATATTTAGTTTTTCGTCCGCTATAGGTCACCTATTGAAAACAAAGGCTTACTTTGATGACGCCAAGTTTGAGCGTGGAATCTTGGGACATGTAGTCTTCACCTCATAGCCAGTGGAATAGAATAAGGATGGGACTCGGGCAGAAATCATGTTCATGGATGCGATTATTAACGTTACTGTCGTTATGTAACAGAGCAGGGCGAGTGTTGTGGGAACTGAACGAGGAGCGATTGTTAATGAGAGACGAACGTGACACACGCCTCACGAGCAGTGGAACTTTTATTATGCCAGTCACCGGCACCGCTTCTGCATTTTCCAGTCATGTGTATGAGGTAACGCAACTCTATTTATCTTATTAGATACATTAGAGTGTTGAAAATTGTGTTATAACGCTCTGCGGTTATGTGAGACACTTGCAAACTGCAGTAAGCTAGATCGATATTAGAATATCATATTAAATGCTGGATGGGCTGTGTTGACAAATGGCATGCATTTCATTTTATTGTATGATGGAGAAAATGCTGTATTACTTTTACTAAAAATAAAGCTGCATCTGATTATGCCATGTTAACTACTTGACAAAATAGTGGTTCTATCTCAGGCATGGTAAAGCATGGTACTCACAAAAAATTAAGAAAATTAGATTTAAACAATAAGACTAAGCGTGTTGAGCTAGCTATATAAAGATTCGTTTTATGTCTATAAATGTATGAAAAACAGATGTTCCCTTGTCTAATAAAACATAATATATTACAGATTCTTTGGTGTTTCTATGGTTTCGACAAATTAAAGCCAGAAACCGAGGGTAACGCGGATCCTTGTTTAAAATTGCAATTTTCTCACAATTTAGAAATAGTTGGAAACATTTGGGATATTGTAAGTACTCAACTGAACAAAATAAAAAAGTGGTTTTTGGATATTGTAGTGCAAAAATGTTACATATTGCAGCTTTAAACACACACACAAACTATATATCATATATATATATATATATATATATATATATATATATATATATATATTTAAGGCCTGCAGAGGTTATTCTTATAGCCTAGTAGTTATTTGAAACTCTTTTAAAAGCGTCAGGGTAACCCGCACTGAAGGGGGCTCGAGGCTATTTAATCATGTGCCCAAGGGGAGCTTTATGGAAGTCAGAGGAAAAGAAGGAAGTAACCGACATTTGACACCGTGATCCCCTATGTCTATAGCTTGTAGAAAGCAAAAACTATTTTAGAATGATTCTCAGCACAACACAGCTATTTAGAGGACCACAGAGTTCTAGGAAGCATTTTGCAGATATTTCATTTGACATGTGCCAGGCCTTTAAATAAGCCTGTGATGTCCATTACTCGCACACTAAAGTATCTAGTTTGAGAGAACCAACTCGCATTCTTCATGAAAGATTTGTTATATAAACTGTAAGTGTCATGTGGTTGAACCAGTCAAGCCCCCTCAAGTCAATCTAAACCTATATGACTTTCTTTCTTCTGTGGGATGCACACACACAAAAATTGAGCAATGCTGAGGCTGAAAACAACACTGAGCCCCATTACATACATACATACATACATACATACATACATACATACACATGTTTGTTTTGCTGTCTTAGTGAGGACATTTATATCAGGTCCTAAACCTCTCCTAAACCTACCCCATCACGGAAACATGTGCAAAACACTAGATTTAAATAAAAACATCTTTTGGTTGATTTATAAGCCTTTTAAACTAGTGAGGACCATTGAAATGTCCCCACTAGTGGGTTGTGAAAGTATTTCACAATATAAGTGAGGACATTTGGTCCTTACAAGTATAGCCAAAACAATTACACACATATATTGGCCAACTAACCCTTTCATTTTAAAAATCAAAACGAAAACATGACTGTCGCATGCATGTTCTGGTTGTCATTCCTGCAGTGTCGAATTCCACATATATCATACGGACAACCCTGAACTGACAGAATGTTAAACATGCTATTGAGTAGAATTCACATTTAAAGTCACCATGAAATCAAATTTGATAATTCTTAATTTTTATGGAATACTGCAGTATTTATTACGATTTATCCATGCACATCATTATTACTTTTTTTAAAATGATGTGTCCTTGAAATTTTAATTAAAATATATTCCCTCCTTTTTGCAACAACTCTTCTCTGAGAAGCGACGTTTACTAGCGTGAGTTCAGGACAACCTGTCACATGAGATCGACCAACACTATCTTACGACCAATTTGTACATATTTCATGAGGTGGCTAATTCGTACGACCTCACTCATGCGATACGATTTGTCTAAACCTCAGTGACGGGTAAGTTTAGGGGCGGGGTTAGAGGTAGGTCATTCGTACGAGTTCATACGAATCTGTCAACTCGTAAAATACGCATGATTTAGCAAAAAACTAATGTCGACAAATGAGAGAGGTACGATCTTGTAAAATATGTACGAATTGCTGTGAGATCGGGTTGGATTGAGCAATAGCAAACCACAACAATCCTATCAATTCCAGATGGGCAAAATCAAGTCCTGCTCTACATTTTTTCTCATTTGAAAAACCGTTTCAATCGGGTCTGTCACAATTGGGAAGAAAAGACTATTGCAACTTCAGTTTCACGCCATCTTTGACACATAGTATGTAGTCAGCACTGGTAAGCCACTCATTCTCTCAATTAAAGTCTATCTGAATTTGTTCAGCTGAGCTTTCCAAACAGAGTTCATCTGTTCACAATATGTTCCAATCTGTTCCAATCTGTTCCAATATGTTCCAATCAACTCTTGACTAGTAGGAAACTTCAAACCTCTCCAGATCAGAAATTCATGCTGGAATAAGCTGTTTAAGTGCAATAGGAACTCTTGTGGGTTCACATCAGTCGCTTAGGGAGGAGAAATCTCTGACCCTGTTTACCACTACACTGTCTGCTGCGTGATGCGTGAGCTGCCGGGCAGTGATCCGCTTACGGCTGCGGCATCAGACTGGCCCGAGAACATCAGACAGGCAGGCAAGAGGAGGAATAACAATTAGCCTACTGCAGTGAGAAGGAAAAAGGTTGAATGGGGAAAAGCTCTAGTGCTTGAAACAACCATGCTTCATAACAAGTCACTCGGAGAGAAAATCATAATGGCTCCATGTACTCCAAAACCCAGTAAACTGCCTAACTTATTACACATATATATATACACATACAGAGAGATAAACAGTTTCTTTCAATGCCATATCAAATGTAGGTAATAATCAAACGAGGTCTCTTTCTTAAAACCAGTGAAAGACAATGAAATCTTCTGTTACAGCTATTTCACTGAGTCTTTCTCAATGTCGATCCTCTCTAATCCAGTTTGAGCAATATCATTAAACTCCACCAAGAATTACACTACGGAGAATTTGCAATAAATAAATAAAGTAAAACTTGCAACAACTGGCAGACATTTTCTCTGGGTCACTGCTGAATGTAAAATTACTTCTGTCAAAGCTGTCCTGCTTTTCAGTGTTATAGACAAATGTAAAATGTTGGCATTTTCTGTGCCTTTTAAATCTTAAATTCGCCATTAAGTGGAAATTGTGATAGTCTTTTATTCCGTATTGTGACATATGTCCCATGAGATGGCTTCTCACGCAAGAAAAATGTAAGGCAGGACTTGATTTTGATCATCTAGAATTGATTGGATTGTAGTGGTTTGCTATTGGTCGATCTCATGTGAGTGACAGGTTGTCCCGCCCTCGTGTCAATAAGCACGTCATCAGAGAGGAGATGTTGCTGCAAGAGGGAGAAGTTATTTTGATGGGCGCAAGGATTTTTAAAAAATCATTTATAAATACTGCAATATTCCATTAATAATAAGAAATGCCAATTCTGATTTTATTTCGATATTTTAACATACTTTTGTTTTAAAATGTACCAGAGAAATTTTACATCTAATTTGTAATGGTTCTAAGAAGTTGTTAAACATACATTGGGCAGATTTATTTAAATTAAAACTAAACGAAAATAAACAAAAAGTCAATAATAAGTCTCAGATGCTAGAGCACTATAAAATCACAGACCCACAGTCTGGTTCTAATCAACAGCTCTGACAACTACAGCAACCACTGCGGTTAAAAATGTTACTTTCGATGTACCCTCTAGTGCAGTGTTTCTCAACTGGTGGTCGCGAACTGTGCAGTCAAGAAAAAAACAACAAACGTAATTCTGTTTTTCCATGATGCAAGACTTTTATTCTGAAAGTCACACGTGAAAGCTGTTGACACTTCTGTCAGACGCAGTTTAAATAAAGAGTCCCTGAGAAAACCCCGTTGCCTGATTCAGTATCTGTAGTCAGATGAGATGTGAGACTATATTATTCTAACGTTGTTTTCACCCAAGAAAAGCAAAAATTACGACTATGAAAATTCTCCGAAATTACGAGCATGCATAGTTATTTTGTCAATTAGTAAGTCATTAAATTACCAAACACTATCAATAAATTACTCAACTGGTGTCGTGTGTTCGCTGGAAAGGATTCACATGCATTTATGATGTTCGTTTTATTCATCAGGAGCAGTTTCCATATGTTTGTGTAACGGAGGCCAGCTAGTAGTCGCTGTGCGAGTAAACCTCACTCTGACCTCAAGAGATGCTCTAGCGACAGACACTAGAGGCTGTGGCCTTTGGCCTCCTTGTAAGAGTGTCTGACTCCCATGCCAGAAGACCCGGGATCGAGGACTGCGCCTGAGCGGGCCGAGTAGGACCTGGATAGAGGGGTTACATTTGCAGTTTCATTGAGAGTTAATGTTAATTATGGAAATTATTTATGGAAACCATGGTAACAGTTTCTGTAACCCCAAAATGCCACTTTATTTTCACTTTGCATATTTTTGAGTAGTGTAGTGGCTCATACCAACTTACTAACTTCAAAAACTAGATTGGGACAGCTATTTAGCCATATATATATATATATATATATATATATATATATATATATATATATATATATATACACACACACACACACACACACACATATACACACATATATATATATATATATATATATATATATATATATATATATATATGAATTAGATCAAATTTCTATAAAAGAGGCTTATGACCATTGAGAACCACTGCTCTAGTGCAAGTATGCCTGAAAAAGAACTTTGTGTGCTCTTCTGAGCACTTATCGTTCTCCACAATTGTAATGGAGGACAATCAAACAACACTTACAAATGTTTACAAAACAACCTCAAACCATCAAGCATGAATGCAAGAGTAACTTACCCATCTGTAAGTTACCCAGTGTAATAATACTCTATAGTGAGAACAACAGTTTATAATTCAGATTCCAGTTGAATTTATTTTTCCCTGTGCCATGCTGAACGCGAACAGATCACGGTTCAGGCTCCTCGTTCCTTCCCTTCACTCGCTGTGCTAAACCACCATCCCCATCTAGTGGCTGAATTCTGTTACTGCGGCTCCAGGTGTGGTTGAGGGATTTTCTCCATGTGATTTTCTCATTTTGAATGCTAATTAAAAATCGCCGTTGGTTCTCATAAGATTTTTAATTGTTTCCAAGCAATTTCGCTGTGAAGTAAAATAGTAAAAAAGTAAACAAATGTAGAAGTTTAGGCCTAAAAGAAAAATGTATAATTTAACATAGTTTTCAATGTTGTGGGAAAACAACGACATTTTAGCAAATGTTTTAGTTTAGTTCCCATGCATAGGCCTATATGATCCCCAACAAGTAAATTCGTATCTAAATATAATTTTTCAGTAATTGCACACGAGCCCTAAGAGAGATGTTTTACCTCATCTTCCTTTATGTATGCGGCCATAAATTCTTTTCTATTCTTTAAAATAGCATGTTTAGCATTTAGCATGCAACGGTGTAATCATTCACGAATCAGCTGTTAAAAACTAACCTGGGAATGCAATTAAGTGTTGTTTTTGTCAAGCAGGAAAAATAATGTAAACAAAGCTGATAAGGTTTGATGGAGCTAAAAAAAAACAACATTGATTATATTGATTTGATTATTATATCGCTCTTTATTGTAAATGTAAGGTCAAGTGGAATGAAAAACATTTTTAAAAATTACATTAAAATGTATTTAGAGATATCTGAGCTTAAAAACTTGGTTATATGTACTCTTGTTTGTACAATGCACTTGGTTCTCGATACAAAAACTCCATCACCAATCAATTATTAAAAACATTTAAAACATAAAAAAAGTACATAATGCCATTGCTTTCCTGCAAAACAATGCTTTCCTGTGAGTAAACAATACAACATTTAGTATTGCAGTTCCTTCATGAGAGATTTTTCTAACTTGGACAAAGCATTGACCAGTTCAATAGCAACGCTTTCACAGTTCACACAGACAAGAAGTTCCCTCATCTTCATCTGGCGTGTTGGTTGCGCTCTCACATTTGCAACTAATTCATCGTGCAAGTCAAGTTCATCGATAATTGCATCAATGTTCTTCACTTTTTGAACCAAGCGACTGGTGTTTGCTTTTAGAAACTCTTGAGGATCTGGGAAAATAAAAAGAAATAAAAAATAATTATGAGAAAAGGAAAATGAAGGTAAAATATGAAAGAACATAAAGATTGAATCTAACCTTGTATCGACTCGTTTCTATTTTTATCAGGTTTCTGGTCTGAAACATTAGAAAATAAATTTTTTATTATTATGTTCTTTTTTTTAATCGCTACAAGTCATTTTGGGAAGTATTTGGCTTTGAGTCTGCTGTAAAATAAATGGCTGGTATAGTTATATTAATATTTACAGTTCTGAGTGAAAAATCCTGGAGCATGACACTGAATAAACACAGTCTACAAAACTCAATTCAATAGTTAAAACCAAAAACATAACATTTAACTGTATCCCAGATTTAAACATGACACTGAGCAGAATGTAACCTTCCTAAAAATTGGTCCAAACTAGTTAACTCCTGAGTGTTTAATTAAGCTTAATTTGGACTTTGTTTGTCTAATTTTATATGTTTTCATTGGCAAAAACTGTTTTAATAAATTCACATGTATCACACTTACTTGCCGGCACATTTGATTTTCCAGGGGGTGCAAAACCCATATTCATATTAATGGGGCCTAGAGTTGAACCAGTTATGGTAGGCGCACACACACTGCTGCCGCCAGATGCAGAGATATTGCCTGTTTGCATATGTCAATTCATACAATTATTCATCATACATCCAATAGAGTAACAGTACCCACCCCCTTTTTTTGGCGGCGCTGGTTCCGGAAGTATTTTTTCATTCACTTTTCCCATAGGGATTTTAAAATAGTCTTCATTATAAGACATGAACCAACACTACAAACTTTGATTTGAAGCAAAAACGTTTTTGAAAATTGTACTTAACGGTTTTAGTGAGGGAAAGAACTACAATCCCATGAAGCATTGCGAACAGCTTAATCAAATTAAAAATTTACAAAGCACCGCAGTAATGAGTGTACAACTGATGTACGCTCAAGACTACCCATAATGCACTGTGAGAGTTGCATGCTGAATGAATTCTTGCATCTCGCCAGAAGATGGCGTTCGCAGCTTAATAATTCCTCCATCCATTTTCCAAACTGTGTTGGTCCAATGTGAGCACAGCGTAATATCATACAGGTATAAGTTCATTTTTAAGTGATTAAATTAAGGTTTCTACATAGTTTCCAAGACAGAGTTCAATATAAATATTTTCATCTTACTGCTGGAGCTGCCAGCTTGATAAGTTTAAAATGATTTAAGTGCAAACTATATAAAAGCAGTAGCTCTTCCGGCGCGCTCAGTGTCCGAGTCCACTCACTCGTTCAAGTGGACTATATTAGTTGGGTACAGTAGGGAATAGTGAATGAGGATATAGGGGGCGATTTCGAACACAGCTTCAAAACACTGGCATCCAGCATTGACAATAATGCAGGCGGAAATTCCTTTACGCTACTAATCGGAGCAGAATGTGACGACACTGTTGACAAAGGCCTTTAGATATACATAGATAAACTCCTATTACTTATGAATGGGAGAAACTGTCCCACCTTCTATATTAAAAAGTCGCTGATTGGTAAAGTCACTGCGTCACTGCAGCTGCCATTGGAAACTACCATTGGAAACCTGAGACTTGCGCTTAGTATAACCAGGGTTGGGGAGTAATGAAATACAAGTAACTTAGTTACGTATTTAAAATACAAAATTTGAGTAACTGTATTTCATTGCAGTTACATTTTAAATGGGTGGTAATCAGATTACAGTTACATCTGAAAAGTATTTTAGATTACCAAAGTGATTACTTTGAATTTTAATGTCATTTAAACAGCAATTGGTGATTCTCTGACTCTGACAGTCTGAAAAAGCGGAGTTAAGTTTCATGTTTTCGACTGTTTTCATGTTTTGTGATAGTTGTTTGTGAGTCATTTTATAATTGTAAAAAAAGGTCACTATCTTTTTCTCACAATTTGTTTTTCCCCTCTCAACTGTGAGTTTGCATTTCACAATTCTGACTTCTTTTTCTCAGAATTGCGAATTGGGAGATATAAACTAGCAATACTGACTTTTTTTTCCCTTGCAATTGTGAATTTAGTATGTGAGTTAAATGTCATAATTCTGACTTTTCCCAATATTGTGAGTTTATCATAATTTTGACTTTTCTCAATATTGCGAGTTTATATCTCATAATTCTGACTTTATAACTCACAATTGCAAATTTATATTACACAATTCTGAGGGAAAAAGTCAGTTTAGGATTCCCCCACTCAAATAGTTGGGAAGTGAAGCGAAAGCATCTTGATCCAGGTGGCTGGATGCAGTATAGGTCAAAAGCCCCGCCCTCACTCCGTGTAATATTAAAACACTTTGTGCTCACTACTGCGCAGACTCTGGCTCCAAGTTCACTACTGCGCAGACTCGAGACTCAAGATGTCAGCGCAATATTGGCACCCTGGCAGCTTCGCTTACTACTGGAAGAGAGTGAAGGTGCGTTGTCCATCTTTTTTTACAGTCTATGGTTCAAAACTGGCTCCTATACCCTCATTCACTATTCGTACATTACTCCACTAATATAGTCCGCTTAAAGGAGTGAATGAAAAGCAGTGAGTGAATTTGGACACTGAGTGCGCCAGAAGGGCTGCTCATTTTTGTACTTGCTGTTTAATAATCATTTGAAACTAAGCAAACTGGCAGCTCCAATAGTAATAAAAAGATTTATCTTGAACTCTGCCATGGAAACTAGCATGTGTAAACCGTAGTTAAAAAAAATAAAAAATCAATTAAAAAGAATGTATATCTGTATGATATTATGCTGTAGCCACATTGGATCAGCAGTTTGGAAAACCTGTGGGTGCCATCGTCAGGTCATTCGATGTCCATTATGGGTATTCTCTGGCCATTGAGTTTACATCAGTTGTACACTCTTTATTCTGGTGCATTGTGGGATTGAATGAGTTCACTCAATAACATCCACTATGGTTTCGAACACCACTACAAATGGCTGCCTCCTCAAATAGTGCCAATTTAAGGGTATAGTGGACGATTTCAGACACACACTTGGTCTTGAATAGCTGCCCAGATCATTGCAAATATGGCTGCTGAGTGAACAGACTTTCCTTTAAAGGGACTTTGAATGAATTTTTACTTCCGGAACCCAGCTGTTGCACTCTACAGTGTTTCCCATTACTAATAAATATAAACCACACTAACTTGTTACTAGGCTTCCTGATCGTCCTGCTGTGTTTGCCGTCTCTAGAGAGAGAGAGAGAGAGAGAGAGAGAGAGACAGAGAGAGAGAGAGAGAGAGAGAGAGAGAGACAGAGACAGAGAGAGAGAGAGAGAGAGAGAGAGAGAGAGACAGAGAGAGAGAGAGAGAGAGAGAGACAGAGAGAGAGAGAGAGAGAGAGAGAGACAGAGAGAGAGAGAGAGAGAGAGAGAGAGACAGAGAGAGAGAGAGAGAGAGAGAGAGAGAGAGAGAGAGAGAGAGAGAGAGAGAGAGAATGATATTTTAGATGGCAAAAATCATGCAAGCATCCTAAGGGCAGTAATACAGTACATTACAGCTTTACAGGCTATTTAAGTGAAACTAAAAAAAGGACTGAATCTAACCTTGTAGAAGATAGAATTATTTATTTATTTGTTTGTTTACAAGTATTGAGTCCAATGCCTATAGCCTATATAACTTATATAAATATAATTTTGAAGAATTTTACAGTTCTTTTCCATACAGAGCAGTTTAATATCTCGAAAATAGAACTGAAACAAGAGCACAAAGTCGCTCACATAGTTTTCATTATATTTGACCTAAATTGTTGTTAATATATAAAGACAACTTACAGTAATTACTGTTTTTAATTAGGCATAATAGGTTTGTCTTTTTGCTATGTTTTATCTAGAAAAATCATATTGAGCTATAGTTCGCTCGCTCTGTCTTTTAGTTCTCGTTTTTTTTCTTCTTTACATCAAACTCATCGACGCCATTTTGTTCATTCTTCTTGAAGTAACGTAAACAACTTAAGATTTTCAGATTCACTGTTTTGGACTTTTAAGTTGAGCAAACGACGATCTGCTATATGGGCAGGCAAATCGAACTAAGGCTGGATGTTTATTTATTCATAAGATGAACATTTTGAACATATTTAAGTAAAGTTTCACGAATGATCACTAAACGAAAACAGCCTATAGTATTCCCAACACAGCCTATATATTCCCAACCCCCATCTTATGAAAAAGACTGCGGTTGCTCTTCAATTCGATCCCCTTCAGCTAAAAAAATGGCCAATTTATGAACTGATTTTATATTATGTCATAAATGTGCACAATGCGTTATATTTGGCAAAGAAACATACCTGAAGTGTCCACGGTTTCGATCCATTTTCTGAGTTCAGGAGAAAATTCATTCACATCATCGTCTTTCAGCAAATTCAGAAACATTCGACACACATTTTCACCTTTTCCAAGGATGATGTCCAAAAGTTTGATAGCCATATCCCTGAGAACTGGCATAGACTTAAGTTCATCGTACTCCGACTCTGTTATAAGATCATCAGCTTGAACATATTGCAAAATGTGAATCGGATCCAATCTAAGCCAATTGATGAGTTTAGGTTTGCTTCTCCTAATGACTTGATCCATTTTCTAACAACAGGTTTACGCTACAACTTTGTGAATATCATAACTAAATGCCAGAGACAGACTTTACTTTCGCTTTTGATCTGTGTGTGGCCTTTATTCTACCGCTGGGTGGCGATTGTGTAATAAGAAGGACAGCTGCCTTGACCTAGGCTACTGTTAGTTAGTAAATTACTTTATTAATTAATTAATTTATTTACATGCTTGTTTGCATATTGCAGTAGCCTACATTATATCTTATCTAATCACCCACTGTTTTGTAGCCTAATTTGCAAACCTACAAATGCAAATGCAGCATTTCTGTTCTAGAAAGAGCATTATTTATTCTCTAGCAATCTGTAATCTTATTTTCAGTAAAAAAAAAAAATTAAAAAAAAAGATGCCCTCTGCTCACTGTGTGTGTGTGTGTGTGTGTGTGGAGGCGAGTATTCCCTACATTATGGGGACCACAGGTATAGTAATACTAGTAAATTTTGATCTTGTGGGGACATTTTTTGGTCCCCATGAGGAAACAAGCTTATAAATCATACAGAATTATCTTTTTTGAAAATCTAAAATAGCAGAACATTTTCTGTGATGGGTAGGTTTAGGGGTAGGGGTAGTGTAGGAGGACAGAACATACAGTTTGTACAGTATAAAAACCATTACGTCTATGGAATGTCCCCATAAAAAGTGAAAACACAACATGTGTGTGTGTGTGTGTGTGGGTGTGTGTGTGTGTGCACTTGAATGTGTGAAATGCAGAGCACAAATCCCGAGTATGGGACACCTATGGCAAGCCGTTTTGACTTTTATTCATTCACAGGATATGAACTTGTGATATCAACAATTACATTTTCACTAGTTAACAATGGCAGTTTTTGATATCAAGAATTCAATTTCCACTAGTAAAAACTATCATTCTTGATATCAAGAATTGTATTTTTACTAATGAAATCTCACCATAGGTTGCCATTCAAATTCAATTGTTGATATCAAGAATGAACTTTGTTATGGCAAGCCGTTTTGACTTTTATTCATTCTCAGGATATGAACTTTCACTAGTTAAAATGTTCATTCTTGATATCAGGAATTAGATTTCCACTAGTAACAATGGCAATTTTTGATATCAAGAATTATATTTCCACTAGTAACAAAGTTCAGTCTTGATATCAACAATTCAATTTCCACTAGTAAAAACTATCATTCTTGATATCAACAACTGTATTTTTACTAGTGAAATCTCGCCATAGGCTGCCATTCAAATTCAATTGTTGATATCAAGAATTAATTTCTTACTAGTTGAAATTCCAGTTTCACATATCAGGAATACAATACTAGTAACAATGCAAATTTCTGATATCAAGAATTACATTGTTACTAGTGCAAATGTCTATTCTTGATCAACAATTGAATTGCTACAAGTAAAAATATTCATTTCTGATATCTGTAATGAATTCCTGATATCAAGATAATTTCTGATTTCTTGATTTATTCATCAAAGAATCCTGAAAAAAGTATCACAGGTTATATATAAAAAAATAATAATTAGCAGCACAACTGTTTCCAACATTATCAAATCAGCATATTAGAATGATTTCTGAAGGATCATGTGACACTGAAGACTAGAGTGATGATGCTGAAAATTCAGCTTTGCATCACAGAAATAAATTATATTTGAATGTAAATTAAAATAGAAAACCTTTATTTTAAATTGTCATAATATTTCACAATACTGTTACTGTTTTTTCTGTATTTTTGACAAAATGTGCATGTTGAAAGGCACAGTGCCTCAATGTGTGTGGCTTTCATAGCCCTGCAGAAGTGTGCTGTGAATGTGATTGAGGAATGTGCTCTATAAAAAAATTGCATTAAATCTGGTCGTTTTAACCAAGATTACGCTGCAAGATTTTTTTTCCCCAACTTCATTTCAGTTCCCTGTTATAAGCCAACCTGCAATTTTGCAAATTCCCTATCTATTCCCATAAATTCCCATATATTCCCGTTAATTCCCATGGAACAGTTCCAGCCTTGAAAATTCCCAGAATTTTGCAACCCTAGGCACAACACAATACTGTTTTCCTTGTTTTACTCTGGTTTCAAGTGCTGTATTAAAATAGATGGGAAGAAACACTGTGCACATGGCCCCTGATTTTTTTATTTATCTATAATTGAGAAAACAGAAAGTGACAGCAGGAACTGACAGCTGACTCAGCAGATCTAAATCTAAGAGGTGAGACAAGCGCTCCACTGACTAGGCATTAGCCTGTTAGGAAGGAGGAGGCAATGTCACCTTCATTAAAAATGAATTCTTGTTATTTATAAAATACAATCTCTCAATTGTGCATTAAAGCAAAGACTGGACAAAATCCAGTGTGGTTTTACAGTATGAGGTCACAGTCCCCTATAGTCAAAAACAAGGTAAACTGACAAACAATTAAAAAATGAGTCATTAGCTCATCAGATACATTGTCAACATATCATTTTCCTAATCAGAGTCCAAGAAGCTTTATTTGTCATTTCAGCTACACAGCATGCACACAGCAAAATGAAATATTCCTCCAGGACCATGGTGCTATAATACATGCAGGACTACAAAAAACTAAACTGTACATAAATGAGAACCCTACAAGTCTACAACCCCCAGATGTCTATAAGATGTTGACCAACTGATGTTTAATTCATAATTAGCTGAAACATCACCATCTGCGAACCATCTGTGATGTCCTTAGTCACTTATCATTTAACACACACATTCTATCTATCATCTATCTATCTATCTATCTATCTATCTATCTATCTATCTATCTATCTATCTATCTATCTATCTATCTATCTATCTATCTATCTATCTATCTATCTATTCATTCATCCATCCATCCTGCATTTGGAGAGACTGTAGCCATACTTATAAAACAACAAGGAAATTTTCAAAAGCCAAACATGCTTGAAGCAAAAGCAGATGACACAGGTCTGTATGAATCATATTTGTTTTGTCACCAACCCTGCTTACACCAGCAAAAGAAAAGAAATCTATGTCAAGTGATGCCCCAGGTATCAAAACATGGTCCAATCACATCTTAAACATTAAACAAACTAGAGAATCCTTGTAAAATAAAATAAAAAAATATATATAAATATGAAAGAAAAAATGTGTTTGACAAACAAAGATCCTGGAGGACACTACACTATATTTTAGGGATATATTTTACTTTATAGATATTTGCCACTAAACGTCTTTTATGCAAAAAAAAAAAAAAAAAGCTTCTGAATAAGCAATAACGCAACAAACTTAATAAAATGAAATAAATCAACTAGACATTTGGATACACTGTACTTTGCAAATATATCTAAACAAATATGTATTTAACAGCAGTGACACATTGGAATGCTTTCTAGTGTGATCTTGAATAAATATCATCCAGACTGAATCATTATTACAGCACAAGCATTGCTGTCGGGAGCTTACAGAGATGTCAGTCCAGTCCAGTTTCACATGCTTATTCAAAACACCTCATACATTTAACTAAGCACAATCAGAAAGAGATCCTCTGTATTGTTTTTACACAACATTCTATGCCACGAGAAATTGAGATTGAAACCGTTAAGGTCTTTGAGGCTGACACCTCCTTGCATCTAAACAGCAGGTTTCTGTGGCAGAGCAGCTCCTTCCTTCAACTCTTTCCAGAATCCCACTACCTCCCTGCTTTGTTTGAAGAAAAACAACAGATGGAAAGAGCAGGAGGGAATCGTTTAGTTGGAAGATCACAGCATGTTCAACAGCGCAGAACAAAAACCACAGAGTTATTTCCTACAACAGGACACATCCTGTTAAATGATCCACTGAGACCAAATGACAAGTTGCGCAAAATCCAGAGAACTATAGTAGCAAATTGTGCATATAAATTATTGTGTGTTTTTATTCACTTTACTTCAGCATGATTAAGGCTTACAGAATGCAGGTACTATATAAATGAGGGTGGTCACCATATTAATGAATTTGGCAAAAATGACATTTAACATGTAAAGAACTGATTGGCAAAAGAAAAAGATAAGGAAACGCTTGAAATCGATCATTTCATCCTTCTGTGATGGATGGATGGATGGATGGATGGATGGAACGATGGAACAACAGACAGATAGATAGATAGATAGATAGATAGATAGATAGATAGATAGATAGATAGATAGATAGATAGATAGATAGATAGATAGATGTTAAAGTGCTTGACAGCAGTTTGGCGGCTAGATGGCAGTAATTCCCCATTCTTCCTTGAGGGTGTGTTTCCCTACTTTCCATACTGTAGCCCTATAGCAAACACTGAACTCAATTATTAGGTGATTTATTACAAAGTACTACTCGCTGGCTTTGTCAGCGGTACATAGTTCAAGTATACAGGTGTTTCATGTTTTGTAACAAAAAGATGAAACAGCAGAAAAAGGAAAATGGCACACGGGCTCAGTGAGACCTTGCCCACTGACGTTTCTGAAGTATTTTGTGTTTGCTGCAGCTGCAAAAACATAAGTGGTAATCTATCTTTTCTGTCTAAGAAAGAAAAGTTATAGGACGAAAGAGCAAATAAATACAGTGCAACGTGGCGATGAAAATCTGAAATAAAGGTCACATGCACCCTGCAAAGTTTTAGGAGCGTCAAAGCATGTAAATAGGCCGCAGGAGCGATTCCAGTGGACGTGTGTGTACTGAATACACGGAACACTTCTGATTGACATCCCTATGTCTCTGCTGTAAGAAGAAGATTGCAATTTTTATATAGGTCTATTTTTTTTTATATAAAATATTTATTTCAACTAAAGACCTGAATTCACTACCTGCAGATAGTAGGACATGAATGTATGTAGATAACCTGGAACTTACTGAAGTGACTTTTCACGGTTAGAAGTTTTGGGTGTGTGTGTGTGTACTTGTTTTGACTATACTTGTGAGGACCAAATGTCCTCACTAATATTACTTTGATAACCCACTAGTGAGGACATTTGACAGGTCCAAAACTAGTTAAAAAAGGCGTACAAATCAGCCAAAATATGCTGTTTTGTTTAAATCTAGTGTTTTGCACATGTTTCTGTGATGGGTAGGTTTAGGAGTAGGGGGGTGGGTTAGGTGATATAAAATATAATTGACCTGATATAAAATCACTGGAAGTCTATGCAATGTCCTCACTAAGATTGCAACAAACGTGTGTGTGTGTGTGTGTGTGTGTGTGGGCGGGTATTCCCTACATTATGGGGACCAAATGTCCCCACAGGTATAGTAATACTAGTAAATTTTGATCTTGAGGGGACATTTTTTTGGTCCCTATGAGGAAACAAGCTTATAAATCATACAGAATTATCTTTTTTGAAAATCTAAAATAGCAGAACATTTTCTGTGATGGGTAGGTTTAGGGGTAGGGAGACAGAATATACAGTTTGTACAGTATAAAAACCTTCCGCCTATGGAATGTCCCCATAAAAAATGAAAAAACAACGTGTGTGTGTGTGTGTGTGTGTGTGTGTGCAGGCATGAAGAACACTGCAGGTTGCTGTCAACACCATTGATGTGTGTGTTGTGTGACACAGAGCATTATCCTGCTGAGAATTTCAATTTGAAAGTGGACTGACTATATCTGGCCATAGAAGGAACACATTTATGTGAATTTGCATTTAAATTATGCTCATTTTACATTAAGGGGCTTAGTTTTTTGCTAGGAAAACATTTCCGGTACCATTACACTGCCAACATCAGTTCAAAACACAGGAAGAATCTGTAGATTTGTGCTGTTTACGCCTAATTTTGACCCTATATTTGCATAACATGGAGGAAATGGAGATTAATCAGACCAGGTCATATTTTTTCTGTACTCACTCATCTGTTTTTGCTCATGTGGCTGCTGTAAGCTTTATCTTCCAGGCCTTAGCTGGCAGGAATGGAGCCTGGCGTGTTATTTCACTACTGAAGCCCATCCAACCCTTGATGTGTTCATGTTTGAAGATGCCCATCTGCTGTTCTAAATTGTTCTGTTTAAGTAATTGTTGCATTTTTGACAGCTTGAATATGGATTGCTATTTAACTACTCATTAATAGGGGTCTTGTACTTAGCATTGGTGCTTATTTGGAGTTGCATTTGCATTTTGGTCAAAGACCATCTAATCAGGTCTGTATGTTTACATACTGAATTCAAGCTATATGGTTTGCTCTTTGGATTTTTACCTTGTTTACATTATTTAAAAGCCTAATGATTATTGAGATAATCTATGCGCAGTCTCATGTTCCTTTGTCCCATTAGGCGCAATAACAGTAAACTGCAGGTCTGGAAATTGAATGAAAAGATAAGCAGCACAGGAAGTCACAGTCACATGATGGGTGAGCAAGCAAACAACTCAATAGTTTGAGATGAAAGACTTGATAGCCTAGTTTTTCCAGAGGTAATTGGCTAATTAATTCTGAAAGATGTCAATAATTATCTTCAAGCAAAAATTTGACCAAAAAATAGGCTATTTCAAATAAATACATTTTTAAAAAAATTGGTTTTTAAATGCTTTCTTCCTTCTAACCTCTCAGGTTTTAGTCGGAAGCAATGAGAACTTTATTTTATCTTCATAGCTTCCAGGACCATTACATGTCCTTCAGACCATCAAAGTAAAATTGAGTGCGAAATTAGCTCATTTATTGTCATATTAATCTAACCAGTCACCTTAAAGCCTAAGAAAACTTTGTAAACCTTGTCTACTTTTGACAAAACTTCAGCCTTATTTACACAGGTTATCGGTATGCCAAGTCCATAATAAAAGGAAATGATGAAGACATCATGGTTGAAGTCTTCCTACAGAGATATCTCATTTCAAGGCCCTTTATGTTTCTTTAGTGATATGAGCCTCTCTCCTCCCTGTCTCTCAGCAGCTCTATCCCCTGCCTGACAGACACTATGAATGGTCGGTTTGAGTCTAAACATCACAGTGGATGTGGGTGGATGATGGAGCATGATACCAGAATCGATTTTCCACAAATTAGATACAGTAATGGGTCATTTCTTCCCATAAATACCCATCACCGCTGGGACCACTGTGTGTTCTTAGCCTTGTTGTGTACACACAGTGTTAGACTCGTATCAATCTTGTTCTAACCCAAATAGGTCTTCCTCTATCAAATTGGCTCATTTAATAGAACAACAACAACAGGAACTGATTATATTTTATGTTCTTATTATAATTAAAATTTAATGTGGATATTATGTAAAGCATGATCAACAGAAGCTAACTGACCCTTCGCAAACAATTTGATTGACAGGTGATCTGACCAATCATAACCCCGAATCCGCCATTTTAACCGACAAAGCAGTCAGGGGAGTTAGTAGATTAACGTTGAACTTGAAAAATTGTTCGTACTCCCGTCTTTCCGCGCTTGAAACAACATTCCTTCTGATGTTCATTCATGTTTATGTGAAGCTATCAATGAACTAGTATGAAGAGATGATCTTGTTCACGAGCCGCTTGAAGGAGCTACAGCGACAATCGACACACTAAAGAGACACTCTACGCTATTTATTGTTTAAACTTCTTTAAAAAATTACAATATTTTAAATATGAAACTGTCTCATGCATTGTCAGTGTCCTCTTTGCTCCGTGATGTATTTTTCACTGCGGGAGAACATGATGTGTGGTATGAGAGCGCATGGGTTGTCGGGTATAGCAACAGGGGGCGGGTTTTGCGAAGGGTCAATTTAATATAACAGGGCCTGTTATAATGGAATAAATAGAAACAATTGAAAATATGAATGACATTTCAACTTTCAACTTTTATTTTTTAAATTCTTTTTAATTTATTTGTTTTACTTAAAGGTAACCAAATGTCCAGTTCATTAATTTCAGGCATTTGCTGAACATAATTGGATCAAATGTTATGTTTATCCTTACCATCCGACTTGATACAATAACTGCTGTGTGGTGTGACAAACTGGCAGCCAATTGGGAAATATTTGATGCTTAATATACTCTTTTCTGAAGCTGGACTTGGGACCAATCAGATTTCACAGTGAATTGGTAACCGGTGCAACTGTGCGAAAATAGAAATCAGGCAATCAACAATATGTCCTGCTGGTTACAACAAAAATTTTATAAGTACAAGATCTAGTTAAGACAATGTAAGAATGAGGGTGGTGACTGAACCATGATCCTATGTTAATCTGAGATAAAAAGGACATTATATAGTGGCTTTATTTTAAAAGAATATAATCCTTTGTTTCATCAAGTGAACTGAAATTGGATTGCAAAGTCAACCAACTGGGTGCCCCCGTGTTAAGCCATGCAGGCCAGTTTCCAGCCCTGAAATGAGGTGTAACCTGTCTGCCAGCAAAATTGTTACCTTTGGAAACAGACAAAAGGTTCTCTTAGCTTTAGTGGAGAGGTTTATTTCACAATCAGCGGGAGATAGAGTGAATGTGGGAAGCATTTATGGGACGTCTGTCCCATTCAGCCTCCTGACATCTTGGTCAGCGCAGCAGCTCAATTGGACCTTAATAAAAGTGCCAAGCCAGCAGCTTTCTGCATTGGAAATGGAGTTCTGCCGTCAAAAACTGTCATATTATCATTCTCCACCAGATAGCCTTGACAGCAACACATGATTTTTTCGACCCTCCAAGCATAAGGCCAGCTGCTTTTCACATACTGGGAAAACATATACTCAAGGGAAGCTTTCTTTCTATTTCAACTCAGCTATATTGCTTCCAAGTTCCTTATTATTCTCACCAGCTAAGCTGGATGCTGCACACATTACTGGTGGGGTTTGGGTCACGTCTAACAATATGAAGGTATCAAAACTGTATCCATACTATATGCAATTAATACCAGAGCGTCTTGCTTCCCAGCTAACAAAAATATGTTCTAACAAAACTTTGCTAATATACCCATTAAGTTATGAAAATGTTATATCTGATTATTATCTATCAGGACGTTTAAAATGTCAATTTTTTAAATCGGTTATGCTGATGTCAAGCGAACATTAAATTGTATAGTTTTGCAAACATTATGGGAACGCTGCTTTTGGATGTTCGCTGATGTAATGAATCTGCTCTGTCTTTCATCCACTTGCCACTAGATGTCGCCCTCCCATTTCATGGACTCTATCCACCACACTACATTTCCCATAAGTCCTTTACCTTCATGTTGATTACTACCCAGCTGTAGCCTATCTAGTTCACTATTTAAGTTTACTCTGTAGCCCATGTTATTTGCGAAGTCTTGTTAATCCTAGAATTACATTTCTGAGCGTTATATCTCTGTCTTGTTTGCCTGTTTCCTGATCCTGCCTGTTTCTCTGTTTTTGATGTTTCTCTGCCCGCCTTTTGACCTGTTTTGCCTGGATTTATACTACGAGCCTGCCTGTTCCCTGCCACTACTGTTTGCTGTTTAATTGACCATTACATGTTTTGACCACGTTTTGTCAATAAAGCTCGCACTTAGATCCCATTCCCGTTTTAAAACAAGTATTAACATTTAAAAATATTAGACGAACATCCAACCAAAATATTTTTTTGAAAGAAAATGTTTCATGAACGATGTATAGGGGTGAATTCAGGTTGATTGGGACACACTTTCAACCTGAATTGACCCTAGGTAATGTTTTTACACTAATGTTTTGAGAACATTAGACCAGCTGACTTTGAACAAACAATACTGAACATTACACTACTTTTTTTTCCTTAAATTTGAGAGAACCTTGCAAGAACGTTAGGCAAAGTTCTTAAGTCATTCCCTGTTAGCTGGGTTTATTGACCCTCACATTGAGTTTGTCACCCTTTACAGTGCTAGAGTGTGTTGTTTGCTAGTGCTGAATTGTTCTGCTTTCAAAACTGCATACGATAAGTGTGAAATCATCATTTCAAGTACTATAAACACAAGCATCTTGAACTGCAACACTTCAAGTAACTCCAACCCTTCTGTCAGAGATCGGCCAGACATCACCATCCAATCACAAAGAGCACGTCACCTGAGTATTAATCACCCGCACCGTCATCTCCTCATCACCACAGCAGCATATAAGCACTGTGGCACTTCGTCTGGTCTCGTTCATGAGTAAGGACTCACTTATCTGCTCCACTTATCACTATTGTGTCATTGCGCCATTGTCTCTCCTGATCTTCCTTGTCTCCAGCGTCTCCCTGATCATCTGTGTCTCCAGCGACCTTCCATGCTCCACTCTCCTCACCGAAGCGTGTGCTCTGCTCCTCTCGTCCACAACCTCCTCATCTATCTGCCATACAAGAGACTGTCAGTATTATTTCCATCCATCATTGCTTTACAACTCGAACTTACCGCTTACCTGTTTGTTTACAATACCTAATAAACTCTCATTCATTTCTACCTCGTTGTGAGTCTGTGTTCCGTAACACTACAAGCTTTTCTGAAGCCTGAAGCATTTGATTAGAGACTTCAGGATGTTTCGGGGAAATTCCTCAAGCTTTCTTTAAAAATGTTCATGCATTCATGTTCATCTTTGTCAAATAAAGATACACGGGTTGTCTTTGTGCTCTGGCTGTCACTATTCCAAAAAACCCATTTCAGTAAAATGATGTACTGTAAAAGGACTGGCAGCAGAATTCAGAAATGGACTAGCTCCAAAAAAAGAAAGTTGAAGGCTTTTTGCTACTAAATATGAGTGTTTCTTCCACTATGGGTGCTTTGACCTATGTACTTCTATAAAATAACTCCCTTCAACACCTTTTACACTATCACTGGTGTTGCTGTTAAATAAAAGTAAAACTATTAAACATTTTTATTAATTGATATAAAGCGGAAGTAAAATAAAATATAAATATTATTCAGAAAACAAACTAAATGAGACAAAGGAAAACGTTGCCAATATTTGAAATGAGCGGTGGTGGAGCTTTATGTTCCATGCAGGCTTATAATTTTGAAAATTAACAAACAAATGAAGGTGACACACAAGTATAATCAAACAAAAAACAGCACATCTTGGTTCGGTTAAACACAGTAAAACCAAAGCTACTTACGTATCGAGAAGAAATCAAGCAGCCTCAGCGCCCGTTATCAGGCATTAAAGGTAGGGTAAGCAATTTTTTGCCAATTTGTTATACTGGTTGAAATTCACTTCCCATCCTGATCATCCAATCAATAATATAAGTGGTCTAAATATTTAAAAAATGTACATATCTTCTGTGGAAGTCGGCACCAAAAAAATGTTCGTCCAATCATTGCATTTGCATCAATGCTTACTTGACAGAAGTTCTACGGTGCAAAAACATAAATCACGTGAGCCAAATTGTTATGCATAAGATGTTTTTTTTTAAATATAACCCATTATGTAATTATATTTCAGCAACCTGCGACAGAGTGATTCTGTGATCTAAGATCACCAGGTATGGATCCTGTCCTAACATCTTGGCTCTCTTCATCATGTATGGGTTAAACAGATCATAGTTAATTAATAGCAAGTTTAACCACCCTAGAGTGAAAGTTTATAATTTGCATGCGTTTTGTCTTGCCAGTGCACACATTCAATAGATTTTAAACCATTCCAGCACTAGAAGAGGCAAAAGAGAATTTAATTTGGCACTATTATTTGTGTGCACAGCCGTACACACCCGAAGTGCACACAGAGAGAGGTGCATCTCAAAACTCCGAATTGATTCCAAAATTGAACTCCAAATTTGACTTGTCCCAGCACTTGGATGGACACATACACACAAAACTGTCAAAATATACATCTCGGCAAGTATTCTCGTAAACACAGTCATTATGGCTGGTACTTTTCTTTATTTGCTTGGCCATCCTTCTCTGATTGTGTTCATCAGTGTGTGAAGTGCGTAATCTTTTTCTGTCTCGCCTCTGATTACTTTTAGTCTCTCATCAGATATCGGGAGGTTCTGAAGCATGGGCTCACTGTCGATCTACTTCCTGTGCGGTGTCCTTCAGGTTTGCTCGACTCATTGCATCTTCCAACAGCATTCTGGAACATGAGTAATTACAAAATCATATTATATCATCATTAACATCTGTTGAAGTTTCTTGGGTGCATGCAGCAATGGTTTCATGACAAATGTTCTCACGAGGCTTATGGTCAGACTGTACAAACACTTTCTGTCCATCACTTTCCGTGTATTTTCTCCATGCCGTACACTATGGTTAGGCATTTTTATTCAATTTGGGCTTCAATCAGTGATAATGTACAGCTACCAAAAGCTACAGGCTCTCCACCTGCAACAAAGCTGCACTAAGGACTGTCTCAGATGCGTCACATTTTAGAACTAACTGTTCCTTAGTAATGTAGTACTGGTGCCTTAGTTATGATGTATACTCTGAAAAGCCTCATTTTGTGTCAGCTGTCTGAACACTTCAGAGTGATATGAGAAGTGTTGCAAAACTAATTCACCATGATATACTATTATAGTGTTAAACGCTGTAATAGTATATAAATAACACTGAACTGACACTACAGATGACATACTGTATATAAGCTCCTTAAATTTTTAATAAAGTAGCTGACTTCTTTATCTTGCAAGACTAATTGCTGCCAGTGTTATGTTCAGTTTTCCAGTGTTTTGTGCACGTTTCCTTTATTGTAGTTTTCCCTCCTGTGTTAAGTACTGTGTTTGTTGCTTTGGTTCTTGATTTAGTTACACCTGGGGTCCATTTTCTTGATTGATTTGGTTGTGTGTTTAAAAGGTTAGTTCACCCAAAAATGAAAATTTTGTCATGAATTACTCACCCTCATGTCGTTCCAAGCCCGTAGGACCTTCGTTCATCTTTGGAACACAAATTAATATATTTTTGATAAAATCCGATAGCTCAATGAGGCCTCTATTGCCAGCAAGGTAATTAACACTTTCAGATGCTCAGAAAGCTACTAAAACATATTTAAAACAGTTCATGTGAGTACAGTGGTTCAACCTTAATATTATAAAGCGACGAGAATACTTTTTGTGCGCCAAAAAAACAAAATAACAATATCTAGCAATGGCCAATTTCAAAACACTGCTTCGAAGCTTTACAAATCTTTTGTTTCGAATCAATGGTTGGGTTCACGTATCAAACTGCCAAAGTCATGTGATCTACTGAAATTTCGAATCACTTATGACGTAACGAATCCTCGTTTACTGAAATCACGTGACTTTGGCGCTCCGAACCACTGATTCATTATTTTGAAATAATTTGAAATTTGAAATTTTTTAGGTGCTGCTGTCATCTTTCCTCACTCCCACATTCAATTTTGTATGACTTCTTTCATCTGTGGAACACAAAAGGACAATTTAGTGCACAAATCATATAGTACTTTTGTGCTTTTTGTCCTTTTTGATATATGAAAACTCCAGTCCCCATTAAATATAATTGAATGAAAAAATACCACTGCATTACCTCCCCCTTTTTTTGTTATGCAGAAGTGGAAAAAGTCATGATTTCAGAATGACATGAGGATGAGAAAAGGTTTGGGTGACCTAGCCCTTTAATAAAATACACCCCTGGGAAATAATCTATATGTAGTTGAAAAATCATTCCGACGTATTGCTGGAAAAACGTGCTTACTAATCTTACTGTTTCTCACCTAGTTTTTCATTTGAATGATATTTGCAGCTTAAATGCCACACACTTAGGATATCGCTGTTTTAAATAGCTCTGCCCAGGTAACAGAAAATAAAATATGAATTTGATTAAAGAAATAAATGTATGAAAGATCAGTAGAGATGACTCATGACTTAATACAAAAGCAGACATTATAAGATTTCTCAGCATAGCTGACCTGACAATGAACCGGATAAAAGACTGATGAAGCGGAGTTTGGCGAGGAAAGATTGTCACCCTGAGAGAAACATCATTTTGATGCCACCATATATCAGTTGGGTTGATAACACTAAAAAAAAGTTGCTTTCGAATGACCTGGCATATCTCAGGATAATGGCTGTGCACAGCTGCTAGTAAATAGTTTTTCTTTTTCAACATGCTTGAATACATTTCTAAAGACACAGAGGTCAATTCATTAAACGGATGCAACACTTCTGCACGCAGTATTTCAGTAAAGCGTCCCTGATTTTGATATTCTGCTGTGTACTCACTAAGAATAGAGGCCTGTTTTTTGGGGGATTTTGCACCATTATCAGATTAGCATAATTACTTTAGTGAATCGGGTGTTAAAACAACGCATGCAATTAAACGATTAAGGTGCAAATACATCTGAACAGTAATCAGGAATAAGAGAATGAGGTTTCCTCAATGTCAACAGAATAAACAAATACAAAATTCTCTCATTAAACTCTAGATGGCGCAGGCTGATAGATCCTTAACTGCTAGCAATCACATCATTGTCTACATAATGTAGCTGAATGGTTGCTTTTCCATGAGTAAAAAGTGCTAAACATTCAAATACTTGGCAGTATTTGCTATGTCCGACAAGCCATGCGCTCTCACGCCACACATCATGTTCTCATGCAGTGAAAAATACATCTCGGAGCAAAGAGGACACTGACAGACAAGACAGAGCAGGTTACTTTTGAAATGAAACAGTTTCATATTTAAAATAGTTTATTATAAGTTTAAATAATAAATGCCATATAGTGTCTCTTTAATGTGTCGTGACAGAACGCTGTAGCTTGTGAACCGAACATCTCTTCATACTAGTTCATTTATAGCATCAAATAAACATGAATGAACATCAGAAGGAATGTTGTTTCAAGCGCGAGAAGACGTGAGTACACACAATTTATCAAGTTCAAGTTCACTAACATTAATGTATTAACTCCCCTGACTGCTTTATCGGACAAAATGGCGGATTCTGGGTTATGATTGGTTAGATCACCTGTCAATCAAACTGCCGGCAAAGGGTCAATTGTGTTTATTTAGCAGCAAGAGGTCTATTGTATATAATTCTTGTGAGGATATGCCGTCGAAGCTACTGATTTGATAAAGTGAAGTAAGCATTCGTGCTTTCATTGAGGTTCACCATATTTAGCTGCACAACTTCAAATAACGTGTTCATTTATTTCCAAAGGTGATGTTTCCATTAGCTTTTCTAAATGTGTGCGGCTGATTTCAGGTTCACGCAGTCTCAGAGTCACTCTCCTGGCATTTATCGCGCCCAACGGCTTTTTCACTTATTAAAATAAGAGTTATGTCATTGATATTATCAAATAACTTAAATTATGACACTTGCTTCAGGTGGTTGCTGGATTTTCTTATCAACAGCAGCAGCAGCACAGCAGATCCATTCCGCCAAGACCAAATACATTAATCGCCGTGTCCATTACCATGCCAATCCCTCCAATAGTTGACAGAACTAGTTTAAGAGTCACACACTGGCAGCAACAATATCTCCAATATATCATGCAATGACAATTTAACAACAAAATATAAATGTATTAACATCTTAATATTTAAATATTATTTATGCAACATCGTTGAATGTTTAAACTTTGCTGCAAACATAAATGGTAGAACAAAAATAATGCATCGTTAAGAGCCCGTTAAGATAATTAACCTAATTAACAAGAGAAGAGCACATTCAGTTAATCAACTCAGTTAGTGAGATAAGACGTATATATATACAGCAGACCTACCCATGTTACCCATTTTCCAGGTTTCCTCCACCACCCAATTTTCTCACTTCTAACTATTAATAATAATAATAATAATAATAATAATAATAATAATTCGTTACATTTACATAGCGCTTTTCTGGGTACTCAAAGCGCTTTACATATGGAAGGGGGAATCTCCTCATCCACCACCGATGTCCAGCATCCACCTGGATGATGCGACGGCAGCCATATTGTGCCAGAACGCCCACCACACACCAGCTTATTGGTGGAGAGGAGAAAGAGTGATGAAGCCAATCAGTGTATGGGGATGAGTAGGAGGCCATGATGAACAGAGGCCAGTGGGCAAATTTGGCCAGGATATCGGGGTTATACCCCTACTCTTTTCGAAGGACATACTGGGATTTTTAATGACCACAGAGAGTCAGGACCTCGGTTTAACGTCTCATCCGAAGGACGATTCCTATCCCAATCTGGGATGAGGGGAGTTCTCTGGGTTCCCTCCCTTCGGACAGCGCGCCAAATTCACATAACCTTTACTCTATTTAATTGTAAGTATGAACTCGTGAAAGAGACAATCAAGAAAACGCAATAAAATGTGATCTGCCTGCAAATGGCATTTTTGGAATTTGTCATCAATGAGATGCAAAACTAATTTTGGTAAACATGTTTTCAAAATCTATCCTTTTTCAGCCAAAAGACTTTTGATTTTCGTCTTGTCCCTGATGACAGCAAAGACAGTGACAAGTGAGGAAAAAGCTCATTTTGTTACAGGTTGGATCAGATTTGCAGAGATGTCTTTGAATGCTACTGCTGTCTAAAAAATGTATATGTGTGTGTTCCACATTAGCGCATTTATATTCCTCAGACTGAATATTCTGAGACATCATTAATTAACCCAAATTGCACCATCAAAGTAGTGACAGGTTATTCACATTAATGGCTTTTGTTAATTACTAACATTAGTGATGAACATGAATTGAGGTCACTAATTAGTTTTTTGTGTAGTTGACTTGGGTCACTAAGGATGATATTTGGAGGGCCACAGTGAAATAAGCAGTGCATTGTGAGCATGGTTGAGATATTATAAATGATAGAGAAAAATGGCACTGTAAACTCTAATGAACCTGAGATAATATAAACACTAATCACGTTTCGTCTCTGTGATTAATCACTAACAATTTCCCCCTCCAACAAAGCTCTGAAATCTCACTGGCAATCAGATAAAAAAAAAGAAACAAACAAACACTGACATATGGACTCATCTAGTTTTTTTTTTTTTTTTGTGGTTTGTTTTAAAAGCTAGTTTACCTAAAATATTAATTCTAAAAAATTAATTCTATGACTGGCTTTCCTTCTTGGAACATAAAGATAATTGGGGATGGGGATAGGGATGGGGTGGAATCTGGTCTGCTCAGAAAGTTCCCTTGAGATTTTCTTGGTACATTTTCTGACTAAAGTTATCTGAAGTGGTTATCTGAAAGAGCCTGCTTTTATTACTTATTTATCCTTGTTTATCCTACAACTTCCTTTTATTTTTATGAGATACAAACTATCTAAAAGTCAATGGGTACATTTACCACTTCAAGTTCAACTATTGGAAATGTCATTGCCAAAGCTCTCATAGCTAATTTTCATGGTTACGCTTTCTCTGAGCTATTGTAGATCACGTCACGACCTGAATGTCATTACCTAGGTGTTTATTGCATCTATTTACTCACATACAGTTTATTTGGATAAATTCCATTGAATTCATAACGCAGAACAGTTGCTATTATGTGTTCTTAAAAATGGCTCATCACATACCCCAGTGTCTTCCATTATAATTTGTATTTTCTTGTTTTAAACACCTTAGCACAGATGTTTATTCGTTTTTTACGACTGGTTTGGGGGTTGACAAATTTGCCTCATTAAAACGCTGTCTTTTCATCATTCTTCATGATCCTCTGAGCTAAACAGCGTAATATGTACATTATGCTTTGGTGTGTTGGCTGAGATAGTCACACACACTGTACTTACTCGCTGATTTGAAATCAGGCATAGATTAGAACACTTGTAATAGAGGTTGGAAAGGTGATTTGTAATTTCAAGGGCCATGAGGCATATATCCATTCCCACCCCATTTGCTTTATGTAAATTTGCTGATAACTGATAAGTTGAGCTGTAACTCAACTGGTAGAGCATGGAGCCAAGGTCACTGTTTCAATTCCCAAGGAATGCATGTTCTAAAGTATAGCTTGAATGCACCGCAAATCACTTTGAACAAAATTATCCTTCCAAATGGATAGATGTAAATTTGATAAAAGTGAATGCAATGTATTTTTGGAAATATTATACTGTGTGTGCTGCACAATACATCTGAATGTATCTTTGAGGTTTACATGGCGGAACAACCTCGACTTTGTTATCTGCTTGCACTTGCGCACGCACACATACACACATTATAGATGTTTTGGGTGGTTGCCAGGGTGTTGTTATGTGCTTGCTAAGGTTCTTAATGTGCTATGTGTAGGGTGTTGTGTTGTTACCAATTGACGCTACGCAAAGACCCGCCCCCTTTAGTTACTGTTGCTATGTCCGACAACCCATGCGCTCTCACGCCACACATCATGTTCTCACGAAGAAAAAACACATCGCGGAGCAAAGAGGACACTGACAACGTATGAAACAGTTTCATATTTAAAACATTGTAATTTTTTAAAAACGTTCAAACAAAAAATAACGTATAGTGGCTCTTTAATGTGTCGCTGTAGCTTCTTCAAGGGGCTCGTGAACCGATCATCTCTTCATACTAGTTCATTTACAGCATCAAATAAACATGAATGAACATCAGAAGGAAAGTTGTTTCAAGCGCAGAAAGACGTGAGTACACACAATATTTCAAGTTCAAGTTCACCGACATTAATCTACTAACTCCCCTGACTGCTTTGTTGGAGAAAATGGCGGATTCGGGTTATAATTGGTCAGATCGCCTGCCAATCAAACTGTTTGCGAAGGGTCAGTTGGTTGCCAAGGTGTTGCTATGTGGTTGCTATTTGTATGCTATGTACAGTATTGTGGATTGCTTCTTCGAGTGTTGCTAAGCAGTTTCAAGCATTTCTTGGGTGGTTGATTACTGGCTTCTATAAAACAAACTCTCTGTGACCTTCTTTAACAACTCAATGGAATCTTTTTTTTTATTCCAGCAAGCAAAAATTATAAATCATCCTTCGGATTAGACATTAAACCAAGGTCCTGACTCTCTGTGGTCATTAAAAATCCCAGGATCTCTTTCAAAAAGAGTAGGGATGTAACTCCGGCATCCTGGCCAAATTTGCCCATTGGCCTCAGTCCATCATGACCTCCTAGTCATCCCCATACACTGATTGGCTTCATCACTCTGTCTCATCTCCACCAATAAGCTGGTGTGTGGTGCGCGTTCTAGCGCAATATGGCTGCCGTTGCATCATCCAGGTGGATGCTGTACATTCGTGGTGGTTGAGGAGATTCCCACTTCCATATGTAAAGCGCTTTGAGTAGAAAAGCATTATATAAATGTAAGGAATTATTATTATTATTATTATAAGTCTGACCACGCTTCTCTTCAACAAGCCACATAATTTAAAGTGACATTCACAAATGTTAAGAAGCAGCACAAACAGTGATGAGTAATGTATGCGTTTAACAGGTTTGTTCAAGCCCAACTGGGTATTAGAAAAATTAATAGTGATTCTTGTATTGGTAATACCTCCCTTCCTAATAAAATAGAATAAAAAGCAATGTGACAGATGTTCAGATGTCATATTACATTTGTGTTATTCATGAGTAGATGCTGTATTTAAAATATGAAGAGTTCTTTTAAGGCTATGAATGAAAGACTGTCACTTATAAAGATGGTTCACAGTTTATCTTCACTGTAATTATGTACTTTGCCATGGACAAAGATGTGTGCTCTTCTGTTATATTGATCTAAAACATTGATCACGATAGATTAAAACCCTTGGTGCGCTGCGTGTCGCACAACTGTAATGAACCGGCTGAGGGGGGAGGACAGAGAAAGAAAGAATTGAGAGAGATATTAATAGAAAAAAAGGTTGAGAAAGGTTATTGTAGTCATGTGCTTTTCTGCTTTTCCCAGATTGTAGTGATTAATCTGAAGTGTTGTTTTGACACTTAAGTATTGATTGCCTCCATATTTAACATCTGATCGCTACTGTGAACAAACCCTGTTAAACATGTTGATTCCCTTGAGTAGCATCACTACAGCACTGATGCTATTTTTAGAGCTCTTTGCTTCCTTCTCTGCTAATAAATGAGCTGAACTGCAAAAGTGCTCTTGTGGAAAGCTCAGCGCATCGTATATTTGTCCTCCTCCTCATCCTCATCCTCATCATCATCATCATCTATCCACTCATAACTTCACAAGCACTGCATCACTTCTTTCCATAAACTCAAAGGACATGTTAGATGGTTTAAAAGGATCTATCACTACAAACGCCATTTTCATTTCAGCTTTGCCGTTAAAACTCAAGGAAGCTAAAAAAAATATGATGGCATAATATTCCAGGAAGTGTATGGATCCATAAACTCATTCCAGGTTTCCCTCAGTACACCTCTGAATGATTGCTTTCTCGAACACTTCATGTCTTCCTATAGATGGATCAAGGGGATAAGCAGGTTTTAACAGAGCTTTATCACTGTGCCCATCTCACCCCACCTCGGTTCAGATGTTTGTCAAAGCTTCCTGCTTCCTTCCTGTCCTCTGTCAATCTCCATTAGAGATTTCCTCTTTTTGTCACTGTACATTGCGGTTGTAGACTCTACACTAACTTCTTTCACTATGCCTGCATTATTTTTATAGCATATGGCATTTTCGTGCAGTCATGCTTTTTATATTAAAAGTGTGCCAAAAATGAACATTTCTGTTATCATTACACTCTTAAAAAATAAAGGGTTTTTATTGACATCACTGGTTGAATAACCATGAATAATCTTTAACATCCATGGAACCTTTAGGTTCTTTAGATTATTAAAATGTTCTTCACATTAGTTCCAAATGGCACTTCAAAAATCCTCTTTTGGAACCTGTTTTTTATTATTATACAGTGTCATTCTTAAATATGTTACATGTAGTTACTATATAGTAATAACTATAAATTATGCATAATTACATGCAACTAACCCTAAACCAAACCAAACCCTAATTCTAACCCAATAGTAAGTACATTAATATTACTCTGTACTTAAATGTGTACAAAGACACCTTAAAATAAAGAGTAACCCTTCCCTTTTTTCTGTTTCTGCCCCAGAGTAAAAAATAAAAAGGTGATTATGAAAATTCTAAAGATACATTACCTTTCAAAAGTCACTAATGTTTACAAAGCATGCATTTATTTGATCAAAAATACAGTAAAATAATAATGTTGTGAAATAATATTATTACAATTAAAAAACTGTTTTCTATTTAAATATTTTTCAGTGTCACATGATCTTTCGGAATATGCATGATCTTTCTAATATGCTCATTTGGTGCTCAAAAACACTCATCAATATGGAAAAATGTTGTGCTGGTTAATATTTTTGTAGAAAATGATGAAAAAGAGCTTTTATTTGAAATTGAAATAGATTTATACGTCTTTACTGTCACTTGTATAATGTGTTCTTGCTTATTTAATTTATTTAAAACATGTAATGACCTAAACATTTGAATGATGTTTATGTTTACCTCTTTTATTTTTTGCAGTGACAACAGTTTATAATTTGGTCTGTTCCTCCACTCTATAAGGCGACAGGTACTCTAGCCACACCAGCTAAAAAAGCAGTCGGCTTTCAGGTATTTAGTTCGCCAATTCAGTTAGATTAGATCTTATTAGGTTGTTCAGATGAAAATTTGTTTGTCTACCCTTGAAACACGTTTTTGGCTCCGTGAGTCATTACTTTGAATCCAATTCAATTAATAATTTCGGAAAAATCAATGCCAAGGGCACCTTAGGCTCATAAGCATTTTCAGGCTTCCTGACCATGACCCCTTTAGATAACATTATTACACACCAATCGAAAAGATAATTCATGAATTGAATGTCTCTCTACTGTCTCTGTGTGCCCATTAATTAGCCTCAATTTCTAGGTGATTTGTACAATTGTCTGAATTGACTGCAGCAGAAACAAAAAGCAGGGAGTTGGGAGAGTGACTGAATGAAATGCATGGTTTTATTTTCAACCAGATTGGCCTTTACCAGTATTTTTAGTATACATTGTGTGTTAGACTAGCTGTATGTACCAGAAAAGTGATCTAACAGAGATTACGCGCTGGCAAAACTGATTTATTGCTTTGCAGGTCAACTGCAAGTAGTAGAATATTCTGCCATAAATCTTTGCAAAGCCTGTTATAACCGAGATCTGGATGTTCCGAGCGCCAGCTAAAAGAGGTTGAGCTGGTGCTGAAATATTTGTTGCTCTAGTTACCTGTATTCGTTACTGCACAAATGTTGCAATTAAATCTCAAGGGGCCGTGTGACAACGTACATAGACACTATACAGGCCCAGCTGGAAGAAGGATGTGAACTGATTCAGATTGGCTTCATATGGGTAGAGTGGGTCATGCCTCATGCTGAGAAGCATTAATCAAAGCGATCTGAGTTCCCAGTGCCCACAGGTAGGAAAGGAGAGATGTCTGCCGTGACTATAAGAGAGAGAGAGAATGGCTGGCCCATTAGCTGCTTCCACACATGCAAATCTTCCTAGCGGGGCCCTTCCACCGCTTATGAGGAGACAGGAAGTATAAATAGCAGAAATCTTCAATAACTCACTGACTTTTCATCAGTCTCTAATTTTCCTACAGGAACGCTGTTGGAATGCCCATCAATGCAATCCAAACATGACAATTCTGTAACTATAAACCTGTACACCATCTTCAAACAACTCTTTCCTTTTTCAGCTCCAAAAAGGCATCAAAAACACCATGAAAATGACTGTACAACTTCAGATTTGTGTGAGAAACAAATAGTTGATATTCACTGAAAAATCTTCGGTTACACTTTATTTTCAAGTGTCAGTATTACAGTGTAATTATACATTTAAGTACTGAGTAATAACAATTAACTACATGTAATTACTTTATGGTTAGGGTTAGGATGAGGGTTTGGTTTAAGGGTTAATTGCATTTGATTAAGCATAATTTGTAGTTATTACTACAGTAAATACATGTAACATATGTAACACTGTAAAGTGTTACCAAATCACTTAGACTTAGTACCAATTTAAGTACCGGCAGGCTACTTTTGACTTACTATATAGTAATATGGTGTCGAATTGAAGATCTCCTGTTCCCTATACCAAAGAGCACCTTTGGAGAAATCTTATGTTTTTTTAACTCTATGATTACAGTGCATAAAAATGACTTCCATTACAATAATGACAAACATCTTTGGCATGATGCAGACATTCAGCATATATTTATTTAGCTCAAGGAGCAGAAAATCATGGGGAAATTTTTAGATTGAAATTACTGAAGTGTCTCTGATTGTATGTATTTCCAGCTTCTCAGGGCCATACGCTGACCGCTGCGCTTCACTGTTCCAATTACATCCGTTCTCCAACAATTGGCTCACTTAAACCTATTATGCAGTCTGTCTCAACCGGGGTCGTCATGAAGGGTAGAACAATCAAGATGATGTAAAGCAATGTTGTTCACTCATACTGTACCAATCTCAAAATCTAGTCAGAAGCCATCCCTAAAAAATAATGCCATGGACTTTATAGCTCAACAGACAATAAAGGAATAGTTCAACCAAATAATAATAATAATAATAATAATAATAAAATGTGTCATTATTTACTTGCTGTCATGCATTTGTATGCTGTTTTTTCAGTGGAACAACTGTTCATTGTGTCTGTCAAACTCAAAAAGGACAAAAAAGCACATGATTCAATATGATTTGATGAATTTAAATGGTTTATTTTAAGTTTTTTCACTCTAACGTAAATTATTCATTAAAATTAATCAGTGAGATGATTTTAATGCAATAAACATTTTTTTACATTTGTCATTCTACTCTACATTTATACTTTATAATCAAATAATCAGAAATAGACTGCTGAAACTATAGATTCTGATATTTTAGATGTAAAAAAAAATTGAAATATCAATCTTATTATTACTCGTATCCATCTAATCTTTAAATTGCTGAATAATTCTTTGTCAAAGATCAACTTTTATAGACTGCACGTACTTTAACTTGTAAAAGACGGTCCATAATGAAAGACCAATTCTCTAAAGACACAATAAAACTCCCTCTATTCATCATAATTGGAACATTTTCTATGCAACTGCCAGAAACATAGGATCCTTAATCGGCTGTATGCTCTGAAACGTGACCAGTGTTTTAAGTAGTGCATGCTAAAGGTCACATAACAACATCCTATTCCACCCCACCCCACCCCACCCCCTTCTATATATCTAGACACAAAGTAAACAAAGACTATAAAGAGCATATAATTTAGACCCTGGATTAAGACCTCTTTGTTCATCTGGCATAGTTCAAGAAAGATAATTAAAGATTCAGGTCACTCCAAATCATGTTGGAGAGCACCTATATATCTTCATAATGTTCAGAGTTAAATAACATCGTTTCTAACATTAAAGGGATAGTTCTTCCAAATATAAAAATTCTGTCATCATTTTATACAGGTTAAATGTAAATGCTAACGGAATTTTTATTTTTGGGTGTACTATCCCTTTAAATTTTATCAGCTATATTAAAGGGTTAGTTCACCCAAACTGTCATTAAGTACTCACCCTCATGTGGTCTCAAACCCGTTAGTCCTTCGTTCATCTTCGGAACACAAATTAAAATGAGTCGGCGTTCGGACGTAAATACGGAAGCGCCTTGTTCACTACGTCAACTGCGTATGACAACAGTTCAAATCGTTAAACTCGTTATTTTTGTTTTGGCTCACAAAAAGTATTCCTGTCATTTCACAACATTAAGGTTGAATTTTTGTGGTTGTCTTGACTATTTTAACAGTGTCTTTCTGAACCTCAAAAGGGCGTCTTGCCTATGTGTGGTTCAGAAACCCTCAGATTTCCTCAAAAATATTTGTGTTCTGAAGATGAACGAAGGATCTTCTGGGTTTGGGACGAGATGAAGTTGAATACTTAATGACATGAATTTCATTTTTGAGTGAACTAACCCAAACATGAGTGTAGTTTCCATTCCCTTGAGAATTCCCTCATATGTTCCTCAAACACAGCTTTCGCTACTAAGTTTTTTTCTACTTTAAAATCTGTTGCTCTCTATATGCAATATGAGTACAGCATCCACGAGCCGATTCAAAGCAAAGAGTACTGAACTAATGCACCCTGATCAGACCATGTGAAACTGCAAGGAGTGAATGACTCTACAGAGCACTTCACTTGCGAGCCAATCCCGAGAGCAGATGCAATTAGATTTGTAATCTACTCTTGTCAAAACGAACAACGCCTCTGAGACTCCATCAAGACAATGAAAAATTGAACACGACAGATGGACCGAAATTAATACACAGTTCCTAAGGCTCTTGAAAACAACACTACAAACTTCAACAAAACATCTGATCAAGAGCTCATCTAAAAAATAATTCAGTATGCACTTTGGGGTGAAACAATCAAACATACAAGATGAATAACAGTGTGGTTTTTCTGAACTCTGTCACTTTACTGAAGAAAATTACATTTTGCCATCTTGAAAAAAGTATTAAATGGAAATACGAGCGTTACAAAGGTTTGAATGTATTTCAATGCTTGTGATTGGGGATTTAAAGAAAATAACAATGGGTTGAGAAGACTTCAGAATGATTATTTTAGACACAGCATATACCACCAAACAATGGGGCTCATTAATTTGGAATTACTTTTGTGACTTTTTTAAGCATATAAAGTGGTTTTGAGAGCAAAAATAACTATATTGAGATTAAAAAATAAAATAATGCAAAAAAAAAAGCCATCTTAAGACTGTTTTAATTACAAAAATAAAGTAATTGTTAACAAAATTCTTGGCAATCTAAGCACCAGAATGAAAGGCCTGTTTCTATTGGTTACTTTTGCTTTGGCCACACCCACTACCTGGTTCCACAGTGACGCTGACAGAGAGAAGGCTTATGGCATGTAGAGAGCAACACATAATTGTTTAAAACATAAACCACGCAAGAACACTCTGAAGTGCACATGGCTTATAAGTGCCTATTACCAACAGAATCCAATAAGAATTTAATTCATTTAATTTATAAGTTGTTTGAACGGACCTAACTGTTATAGGTTATACCAACCCAATCTCACAGCAATTTGTACGTTTTTTATGAGGTGGCTAATTCGTCATCACTCGTACTAATCCATACATTTTTTGCTAAATCGTATGTTGCCAAATTCATAATGACCTACTCCTAATCCCACCCCTAAACCTACCAGTCACTGGGATTATTACGAATTTGTATGAATTTGCCAAAAACTACAAATTGGTAGTGAGATAGCGTTGGTTATATGTAATATGCACATGCTGACAGGAAAGTAACGGCGGTGCGTAAAACAAGTTACTCCTCCCACTTCTGGTAGTTTTACTAAGATTTCTTATCCAGTGCAAATTGGCCACTAACATTCTATTACTCCATCTACCCTTGTAAAACTAACTCCATCCGAATAGCGCTTTAGATGATTCGCTACTGATCTGTTACTCATGTTACATGGTCATAACTCGAACACTTCTATGATAAAAATCCCTTAAACCTCTGCATTCTGTCTCCTTACATGAATAACAGATAGAAATGTTTGTACAGATGAAACATGATGCTAATAACTAGATGAGGCAACACTACAATAAGCTTCATTAGTTAAATATTAGTTAATGTATTAACTAACATGAACTAACCATGAACAATACCTTTGTTACTTTACTAATCTTAGTTGATGAAAATACAGTTGCTCATTGTTTGTTCATGTTAGTTCACAGTGCATTAACTAATGTTAACAAGATTTTAATAATGTATTAGATAATGTTGAAATTAACATTAACACAGATTAATAAGTGCAGTTCATTATTAGTTCATGTTAACTAATGTAGTTAACTAATGTTAACTAATGAACCTTATTGTAAAGTGTTACCGTAGATGATTACAACAATATATTGTTGGGATGTGTTTTTCATGTGATGTGGGGAATTTTATAAGAATAAATAATTAAATGAGAAATGCTGAAGATACTGTCACGGAACGTGTATGAAACAGGCAGGCACGGGATATACGAAGAACAGGTTGACATTTAATCTCATTGACATAGAAAATCCATACAACATTTCCACTGTACAAAGACGAGAACCGACCAGGAGTGAGTGAAACACAGGGATTAAATACAGACACTAATGACAGGGACACAGGTGAAAGACATAACCAATGATGACGAACAGCTGACGATAATAAACAAATGAAGACAGGGAAGGAAAACTGGGTCACACGAGGATCACAAGACAGGGCAGACAGACTGACAGGTAAACACAGACTCTCAACAGATACAGTGTTATGATCTTTGGTTTATTAGCTAATATAAAAAGCTGCATGTAATATACTGCTCATTTCATTATTAATCCATTTTAGATCGCAATCAGAAGTTTTATTACAAAGACTTTTAGTCAGTGTTCACACTGTCAGTCCAAATGTGATTGATTGTGAATTCGATTCGAATCTGTTCTAGAATTATTGACACTTCACATAGACTATGTTCAGACTGTCTGTCCAAATACAATTTTTGTGCATATCAAAACAATGTGGACATCAATAATTTTAGATCAGATTCCAATGAGATACACAAACAATATTTTTTTTATTATTATTTTATGCATGTATTTAACTGCTCTATTGCTTGCAAAAAAAAAGAAAAAAAAGGCAAGCAATATATAGGCTTAATTATGCTTTTTTATTTAGAGGGATCTTAAAAATGAACTTTGCTGCCTTCAATGTTTCCCTCCATGAAAAAAAAAACAAAAAACATGCTTTCCCTCTATAATGGTATTGTTACGTCATGCATCTACCTTCAGAAATGAACCAGTCAAAACTAGCTTTACGCTAGCATTACGCCGTAGGGAAATAATGGGATAGGAGCCTGTCATAATTAGATGGGACAGAACAACAGGAGATTTTACTTTCATTAGTAAAAAATGCAAATGAGACCATGCATCTAAGTTTAATACTGCATTCACAATCGGCTAAGAGCAAAGCCCTGTGACACACAGTTCTCAGAGTGTCAAGACACTGTAAAGCTGATTTTATCGCTAATACGTTGGCACCTCACCAAAGCAAGTCACTCTTTTCTTCAAAGTGCATTAGTCTTGTTATTGGATGGAAGACTCCTTTACCCAGTAGGCAGAACATTAGATGAGCCCAGTCTGACAGAGGGCATTTTCAAACTGAGTGTTTTGGGTGGACAGTATTGATTTATTCTTGTGCTTCTGAAATCTACAGCCAAGGAAGTGTAACACTTTCACTATGCCTACAGCATGTCATTAATCTCCCTAGATGAAGCTCCCCCTGCCAAGTTAGGCACAGAATGGATTTACTGCTGAATACCAGGCTAATAACATCTTTTAATAATGATTCACTTTCTCGGTCTCTTGAATCTATGCAAACAGAGCCTCCCATCAAATCCCAAAATACAAATGGTATCCTCTTTATATGCATGAGAGTTTAGGGCTTAAATGCATGCATCAAACAAGGTACACAACCCTTGAATAACCACTACCCTATGTTGTTTTATTACTTGCAAAACAAATCGATAAAACCTTTACAGATTGAATTTCAAATGCTTCTGTGTACGTTCCAGAGGCAGCAAGATGAATGTATAAGGTACCACTGTGGCATGTGCTGGACTTCTGAAATGAGGTGGCAAAGTTCCCACTCTATATTTGGGGTTTTTAGTGTAATGTTCATTTATATTCCAATTCCAGTTCTCACAGAATACCATTTACCTTACATTTCCAACAAGCAATTGATATAATAATATTTTTTATATATAAAATTTAATATGATCTATTATATACAACAGATATACATAATTATAGTTATGTAAAAAATAATTATATTTCTGTCATGACAACTCTCCGAGTGTTTGACATGGTAATGGGTATGACAATGTTGACAATATATTGGTTTTGGCGGAATAGATCTGCTGCTGCTTTTATTGCTGCTGTTGCTGCAGAGCAAGTACAAGACTTGCCAATGCAAACACGACACGCTGCTGCTGTACAATATAACGTACAAGAATTAGCCCCAAACGGAGCAGGTGACATGATATTTGAACAATACAAGCAAAGTGTACATCAGAAATTCACCCAACACGTAGGAGGCCCCCCCAAAAGTACTGCTGCTGCTAAGAAAGATCCATAAGAACCATTTGTATGCTAGCTGTGCATGTCTGGCCCTTTAGTTTGAGGATGAGAAATGGGGCATATGCTTCTTGGCGGACTGGATCTGTCTACGCAGTATTCCCCCAAGCAAGTCAAGTCACCTTTATTTATATAGCGCTTTTTACAATGCAAATTGTGGCAATGCAGCTTTACAGTAATAATTGGCAAATAATTTTAAAATAAAAAAGCAGATCTAGTCCTTAGACAATGTGGGATGCCATTAGATGCATATAAGGCTTGTGAAGCATCTCCCAGTGTAGCTCTATGTGTACTAGTGTACTCCCAGCCCCAAACACACACACATCATGGGAAGCCTTGGGAAAAAGTGTTGTTGAAAGATGAGCAAATAAGTGAGCACCGGTTAAATGCTATACATTTTCTCCTGTCCGCTAGTCACAGTAACCTTACATAAATGGCTTGTTGCTGCTGTATAACTTGATATGTATCGCTGTATTTTGCTCCGACATCAAAGACTGTAAAAACAAATAAGCATTGTTTGATGAAAGATGCTGTGTAAGCAATGTCTCCACCATGAGAATAGCAATGTACTGTGAAACAGTTAGGTTTACGTCATTAAGTTACATTGCTAATGTGTTTCTACTTTGGCATATCAAATCTCTGACCCATGCAATGGTTATGTGAAGCAATGCAATTTAAGAGTGAATCCCACATTATGTACTCCCTAAACTCCGCAGTGGGAAACATACCTCCGGTCCTCACAGCAGCATAAACATTTAATAAATTAGTAATTAATAATTAATAACATATGGCCACGAGAGTGTGTAAAAACCGCTCACTCGTCTCAGCCTGTAGTGATCTCAGGAGTGACTCTACATCAATGAGGTGTCCACACTGCAATGAGTCTCCTTTTTATACTCCTGTTGTAAAAGCAAATACTTCAGCATTTTTGCCCTATAGATAACAATGTGATTACGAGCAGGTTGAGTTAAAGGACAGATTAGCATGCGTTATCTAGAGTTTCATGTCAGAACTTTGTTTTTGTATATAAGTATAATTATCTAGTATCTATCTATTAAAATACTATTTATTAAAAGAAAGGCACATCTATATAAGGCTAATGAAGTTTGTTCTTTTAAACATTCCAAATAATTAGAATGGTATTATTATTATTATTAGTTATAATGAGTTATATTAGATTTCCTGAGCAGTGGTGCAATCACCGAAATCTGTCTTAGTCTGTCTTATTTTGTCTTAGTTTCATTTTCAGGGACTTATAGTTTGCTAATCTTATGTTACCCGTTTCCATTGTTCCCACCAGTCATTTGTCACCATGGTTAGTGTCAGGCATTGTTGTGTTATGCCTGCTACAGACTGCACATCTTCATCCTATGAGATCATTAAAAATCACACTGTACGAAATGGATCTGGAGATGATGATGCTAAATTTCTGACACCCTCGGAAAATTATCACAGGGTATCTTTGGTCGCAAGACCGTCTTTGTACTCTGACTGTTCTCTCACTGTATTACGTAGGATCACTTTTAAGGAGCCACAGAAATCATTATGATTGGTCATCTTTGTCTGGTACAGCCCAAAATCGAACAGTGTGTACTGGGTATTACACAATGTTTTGTCATTGTGGATAAGCTGAGTTTACTTTATTGAACGATGCACAAGCCAGAGCCTGAGACAAGGACAGAGACAACCATCGCCCCAGAGCCCAAGCCCCAATGTCAGTCTGACCAGGTGTGGAGCATTAATGGTGGAGCTCGAGGGTTTGGAGGAAAACGCCGCCCACCATCCCAACACTGGGGGTGAGCTGTTACTGACATTTGCTGGTTATTTTGAAGAATTGGATTTGGACATTCTTTTGAATCTCCAGTCGTCTTCATCACCGCTGGTCCTGCCCAGCATAAAGCCTGTTTCGTCGCATGGTGCAAAGTCTATGTCATCGTCATTGATCCCCTCCAGCCTGCCTGTCCCACCTCCACATTCTGATTCAGCCAATCCGTCAGCCCCGCCTCCGCTGGTTCCCTTCAGCTCCTTAAATTCTCCTCAAACACCGTTCTGTTGTGTGGATCTGCCTTAGGTCTTTTGGTCTATAGGGTCGTCCAGGCAAGCGGATCCCCCAGCTCCACCTCCAGCCGCAGATCCCAACACTCTACCTCGCTCCATCGAACTATCAGCTTCACCTTGGCTCCTCCCTCCCTCGGCTCCTCCAGATACCATCATCCTTACAGCTCCACCAGGATCCCTTGTCCCTCCGGCTTTGCCTTGATCTGACGTCTCCCTGCCTGTCCCACGGACTTACTAGAGGTCCGCTGCGCTCCTTCTCTCCAGCCCTTAAGCTCAACCGGACTCCGACTTGGTCCTCAGTCACACCGGGTCTACCTCAGGCACTCTGGCTCCATATCGTCGCTCTTCCTTAGCCTCTGGGACCATTGATGTCACCTAGTCCGTCTGCGCCCTGGTCTTCACTTCCATTGGCTACATCTACGTCAGTCATCCTCCGTCAACTCCACAGTGGACTTTCATCCTGGCTGTGCCCTGTATCAGTACCTGCCTCTATCCTCGCCTCCCTGGCTCCTCCCACTATTATTGCCGCATTAGTTTCTCTCGCCACCATCGCCTCTATTCTCTAATCCTTCACCAGCCCCTTGTTCGCCTCCACAGTCATGTTTACAGCGTGAGGCCCCGCCTTCCTGTAGGGGGGCCTTCTGTCACAATTACATTGTTTAGTCTGTCTTAGTTTCATTGTCAAGGACTTTTAGTTTGTTTATCTTTTGTTACTGTCCTCCTTTCATCTGACTACAGTCAGAAACATCTTGTCTTAAAAACAATAAAGCATAGGAAATCTGTTTTCAATATGTCAACAATCAAATTTCGTTTTTTCTCATGATTTTCTTCAAGGTTGTGAAAAAATCATATAAGGAAATCTATGTAACTCATGTAAGATAAACAAAATTAATCATGTATAATCCGTAGCATTGATTGAATACACATAAGAAAATCATATTTCTCTTGCAAAGACTAACCTACATATTATTGACTAGAACATCTAAAGCAAAACATATACACGTATTATATGTGCAGTAATCATACACTATACTTCAGGACTTCAATGAGATCACAACAGCCTTGAGGGAAGCAAAAGAGACGCTGCCTCCTGTATCCACTGTTGCTGTTGGACAGTGATACTTTATAAAAACAGTTGCCATACTATTTAATTTCATATTACATAATATTTGTTTTGTCTTATTTTTGTACTGTCGATATCTTCTCTTTTGAATTTCTTTGAGGTGGCCCTGCGGTACAGAGGTAGATTAAAGAACATAATACTCTGTGGACACCTTGAATAGCAGTCCCACTCTCCCTCTCACGCACTCTGTGAATGTGAAGACAGACTGACCGCCTGTTTGAGGAGGAGGTGGTGGGAGAGGGTGAGAGTTGGTGTGACATGCTGAATCACACAAATAGTCTCAATGCAGTCTAAATTAACTGATGTCGTCAACGGATGAGCCTTTCTATCAGTGCGAGGAAATAGACTTAATTATTTAACTTAATAGATCATTTACTCACTCTGAAGTCAATCGATATGATTTTCTTCTGTACACACAATTAAAGAATTTTACTGGTTGTTTCTTTTCCACGCAACTAAATAGGGTCTAGAGCGTTTTTTATATTCTATCCACCTTATTTTTCAGTTACGAGCAGGCATGGTCATTTGTAAATTTAATGTGTCTGGCTTCCGGTGTCATTGGCTTCCAGTTATTTTTAGCTGTACAAAACAGCTCGTTATGCTGCGTGATATTCCAAACTGGTATTTGATACCATATTATTTTAATGAATTATCTTAATTATAAACATGCTGGTTTGTAGCGCTTGCAGGTTTACAGTTTACTGCACTTTGACATTTTTCTCATTATTTCCCTGTCGCGGCTAATAAATCAGAAGTCTCGCTCATTCAAAGAAAAAAAATTACTTCAGTTTTGAAAAATAAGGTAATACAAAGTTTGTAATTTAAAATTTAAGACATTACTTGATAATAATCGTCCCCTCATTTTTCATTGCAACATGAGAATCGGATCAGACATTTTAATATATGAATCATTTTGTGAACTGAATAAAGCGATGAATTAAGATTCATTCCTCACGCAAAAGCTATTGTATGATTTCAGGGGCCAGTTGCATAAACATTATGTTTAGAAATTTAAAGGGGGAAAAAAGCTTTAAAGAAACAAAAAGTGATGGCCAACTTGTAAGACTGCCACAGAAGCAACCGTGCAACCAACCGGCCACAGAACATTTGGAATATAGTTAATGGGACCACTTTTATGATACTTTTATGGTGCTTTTGCATAATTTTTGAAGCTTGAAAGCTCCAATTCTCTTATGCATTGACAATTCTTTGAAATTTCTTTGTGTTTTATAGATTTGGAGCAGGTTTGGAGTGGCATTTGGGTGAGTAAATGATTTTTTTCTTGCTTTTTGGCTGCATTATTGCTTTGACTCAAATTCTAGAATACTAAAGCTCCTCAAACCTCTACTGGAAATCAACACAGAGAGCTCTCTACGCTCTGAGAAAAAACATGCAGTGAATGGGAAAGCACATGAAAGAAGCTCCATTAATGTAACAGGAGCTTGAGAAAACAAAAGAGTGCACATACATCCCCATTAGGGTCTTTTTGATCTTACACATGTTCTCTAGACCAGCGAGGGCTCGTTTTATGCAGCACATCATTTTAGCATCCGAACAAAACCACAAATGAGGCCTGTCAGCCATCTAATCAACACATGATAAAAAAAAGGCAGGAACCAAGGTAAATGTGAACACACTGACACACATATGCAAAAATAACTGAGAATTTGAATACCGCCCCCACAAAAATGGGTACTTAAAAAATAAAAACAACAAAAGGCTTATCATTTAAATCAGCAACGCCCGAATTAATGCCTTATAAAGGTCACTGCGTCACAAATGATGTTGGTTTGTTTTTTTCCCCCAAGAAAGACAGATTTAAACAAGATATGCAAGACAACAATCTCTTACAATTGTCACAGTCAAAAAATAATATCTTATTCCATCAAAATAAGACTGTGAGCATGTTGAGAAATGCATTCGTTTTGCATCAGATGCCAACGGGAAAACTCATTTCCTTTAAAAAAAAAAAAGAAAAAGAAAAAGGGAATGATAATGTTCTTACAGCTGTTCGTGTAAGTCATGCATCACATTCAAAAAAATCCCATTTAGTTCTCAGGAAAACGTTTTATACAAAAACTGGTTATATAGATACAGATTTCCAGATCCAATTTATACAGGGGTGGGACTTGAATGGAAGTCAATCACATCATGTGTCTTTTAAATGGTTCATACAAATAATACAATGGATAAACCCTGACCTCTGTTCATGAATTTTAGATGAGGACAGATAGTTTGAAAAGAACGAGTGACTATGAAACATTTGAGATTTAATTCATAATAAAGTAAACAGATTCACAATAAAATGATCATGCATAAGTCTGAGCATGCATTTTAGAAATTACTTTGGACCCACTAATGAACACGAAGAAGAAGATATGATGGTCTATGGCATTCATATATATGTGAATGAAGGTGAATGGAAAGCAAGTCTAGCGGGAGGTGGGGTCAGAAGGGGCACAGCATGGGCACTGCCTGACTGTGTCTCCAACCGACACACACATTACACCTGAATGCCATCGGAGGGAAATGACGGCAGTAAAGGTAGAGCAACAGAACAAGGACAAAAGGCTGTGCGCTGGAGGAAGAAGAAGCAGGGGGTTTAATCTAGAAGTGTTTATATTGTTATGAACAGATGGCACATGTGGCTAATGGCCAGAAAGAACAACCTAACACAGACTGAGGTAGAGGGTCACATTCCTTCTCCTAAATTAGTACATATGACAGGATGGCTTGGCGGTGTTATAACAGATAATGAGTGAAGAGACTGATGTTAGTGCTGCCATTAAGAGAGGTAAATGTTGCCATTATTTTGTGCAAACAAAAATTTTATTTGTACCATTAATTGATCACATGGCAAAGCAACAGCAGGGCAGTCAAAGGACAAGCAGTGGCATGTCTGAGACTACACTGAAAATGTCTGATTCAAGATGAAATTTATAACAAAATTTAAGGATTTTAAAAATTTTAAAACATGAAAAAGACAAAAAATTATTATTTTTTTACTATCCCCCTTCAAATCAGAATGTTGATTTATAATAAAGTAGCAGTAGTAAAAAAAAAAAAAAAACACATTCCACATTTTGAAATATATATATATGTTGGGGTAAGATGGCCCTCCCTTCTTAAATTTGATCTCAGCACTTTTGATGAATGGCCACGCTATTTTGTAAATTCATCATTCAAATTTAGTTGAAACTTAATTGATCTAATTTTGTGTATCTGGAAAATAGTGATCTATGACAATGTATTATGTTGAAAATCAAAGATTTTTGTGTTTATTTGTTAATGAGGGATTTGTGGACACATTAATGTTTTTAAATCTGTGGAGTAAAAGTTATATTTTGAAGTAAAAAGATAAAATTAGACCCTTGAGGAAATTTTGGCACAGAAGGCCCCAAGTGGCATGTTGTTTCTAGTGTTATTATTTGTTAAATGTAATACATGCTGTAATAATAATAATAATTTGGTACATTTATATAGCGCTTTTCTGGGTACTCAGAGCGCTTTACATATGGAAGGGGTAAATCTCCTCATCCACCACTAATGTGCAGGACTCACCTGGATGATGTGACGGAACGTGCACCACACACCGGCTTATTGGTGGAGAGGAGACCATCCTGATAAAACCAATCAGGGATGATTAGGATGCCAGGGTTACGCCCCTACTCTTTTCGAAAGACATCCTGGGATTCAGTTTAACGTCTCATCCGAAGGATGGTGCTTTTTGACAGCATAGTATCCTTATCGCCATACTGGGGCGTTAGGACCCACACAGACCACAGGGTGAGCGCCCCCTGCTGGCCTCACTAACGCCTCTTCCAGCAGCAACCTAGTTTCCCCACGAGGTCTCCCATCCCCAGGCTCAACCCTGCTTAGCTTCAGTGAGCAACCAGTCTTGGGCTTCAGGGTGATATGGCTGCTAATAGGGTTATTATTCAGTATTTCCATGAACATTTCAGATGTTTTTGCTTTCATTAAAACCTATAGGTTAGTTGAGGGAAATCATTAAATTTGCATTCATATTGTTACTATTATGACATATCTTCAATAGAAATATGGGAAAGTAAATATTCATATGCCTATAAGTCTGATTTTATCTACCAGTGTGGACAGTCTAGACAGTGTAATTATATAAATGTGGAAAATATTTATATAAAGAATGAGCAGATGTGTCTAGACTTTTGACTGGTACTGTAACCAAAACCGTAAATAGAAACATATACCCACTGGAGCTTTTTGAATTATTACTAAGAATTGTCAGAGAAATGCTGGAGGCTCAGTACAACCAATCTAGGAGAAAAACATTGTTTGGATGGCACAGATTACCCCTGTGGTGAAAGAGCACCAACAAATAAACATCTCAGTGGGAGGACGCATGGCCAAGCAAAGATTACACTTCTGCAAATGACAATCTAGAGCAGATGAAAAAAAAAAAAGGTAATAAATCTCTAATGTGTCCTAAGTGCTGTGAGCTCCACTTAGAAAAACACTCATGCCAGCTAGTATGAATAGCTCAGGAAAAGTGGTTTATAAAAAGCTCTGGTTCAGTATTTCTAATTAACAAAATACTATTTTAAATACCCTCTTAAAAAGTGCCCTTTATCATACGGAAGTGCTAAACTGAGATCAATAAAAATAATTCGTATTCAGGCGGTATTATGCTTGAACACATAGGGGTGTCTAGTCAATATTTTATTCTTATTTATTCATTTCAAATATGTTGTTGTGGCCCGGTTTTTCATGAAGTCTTAGCTTATTGTAATAGGTGGCCAGAAAAGAAAGTAAAAACAAATCGATTCTTTATTTTTGGCCTGAAAAAGTTTTGGCATGAGCTCATTGAATGTGAAACTTACTGCAAAATTTTTTGTCTAGCTAAACAACATGAAAGATGTTCTCATCAATAAAAACATACCTGCGAGGAAATGTCAAGGTAAATACATTAGAACAGTATAAACACATGGCCGTTTCAACATGCAGAATACTTAATGTTAAAAACCAGTAAGGCATGTGTCTTTGGACCAGTTGACTGCATGTCATTTTAGGGCACAAAGAGCATCCATCATCTATGCTGTCAGAGACTGATGGATAAGCCATGCTGAGATGCTCAAACATCATCCATCTCTCAGAGGTGAACTAGGTCAGTGATGACGTTTAGAAAATTGCTGATGATTCCTTAAGAGATTGCAACCCTCTTTCTTTGTGGTCACGGTATTATTGTAAAAGTCAATGCACGTCACATAGCGTTGTAGTCTGATGCTAACTGTTGTGTTTGGAGTCTATTATAAGCTCCATTCTGCCATCTAAATCTTTTTCCTTTTGTACAGGCTTTAACCTCACAGGTACAATATTTATAGAACTAAAACACTATCACATCAAATGTATTAAAACAACAGAATCAGTCATGTACAGTACAGCTGCCAACCACACCCACGACATATTCAGCAAGATCAAGAGTTATTGAGCTGATCATAATGGCTCTGTTCCAAAACTTGCATTTGATTTTGCTAGAGTGTGGTGTTAAAATTACCTTATCCCTTAAATTCATGAATGTTTCGCCAATCATTATTACATATTCGGGTCATTTGTGACCCGGGATATACCTAACATGGATGGATCTCTACCGCAATGGTATAAAACGCTCCTGATATTTTAACAACAATTTCGAAAGAATAAAATAAAGCACATTTGTTTACCTTTTGGAACTTGGAAAGATTTTGTTAAATAAAACCACCTCATGTGAGCGTAAAATCTTTTTTGCGATATATGGGAGTTGACGTGTTTCCATTGAGCGCATTTTCAATTCGTAATTTCCTAATAGATTGAGGAGTAACTTTAAAAAATGAACGAGGAGCAGGGTAGTGAATGACGTCCCAGGTCGCTAAAGACCCGAGGTATGTGTTTAAAGGTTAAAATGTTATCTGTACACTTAAAAATAAAGGTTCCAGAAGGTCACAGCAATTTCATAGAAGAACCATGAATGTTATAGGCTCTCCATAAGAACCTTTATTTATGCAGGCAGCTCACGAAGTTGTAGAAGACGGCAAATGTCTTCATCTAGACATCTAAATTACACTGTAAAAATGTTGTAAATGAAACAATTAGTGTTAAGTATGTTTTACAAGAATATACTACTTCAATCTTTCGACTTCAATATTTCACATTTAATTCAATGTCATTTCTTTGTAATTATTTGTGAAATTTACAAGCAATATCTTGAGTGAAAATTGTTTAAAAAAAAAATCCAAACCAGTTTTTTACTGTAGCATTAGGATGTTCATTCCTAAAATTGCTGAAACAATATTACTATGAATAATTTATACAATTTTAAGAGATAATTAAAACATTCAAATTTTTCATTAAGTATCAGAAACAACCCAGCAGAAATGATCACTTAAATCATGTACGTAATAAATCATTTATTTCCCAAATGTGATAATAGATAAGCTTCTCCTAGATTTAAGTTAATATCCTGCTAATGCCTCCAGATAAGCACCGTCAAGATTTATTGAGTTAATACTTACTAATGGGCTTTTTATATTGCAAGTAATTAAACAGTGGGTTAGTACATGAAATTTTGGAAGACAATCAGGATGTAACAAATATATATATATATATATATATATATATATATATATATATATATATATATACCGACAGTGAATCTGCATATGATCCAAAATCCCATGTGTGTTATAAACGACAAATCAAGACTGGTAGAGGGTACATTGATAAACCTCAAGGGTGTCATGAACAGTGCAATGGGGATTTACAAACTTTAGGGTCATTTGATTATATACAATCAGATATATAAAATCATTATGGAGCACTTCAGTGCCACACAGTCCAGATCACCCATTCAATGTTTTCTTTGAAGACGGAAGCACAAACACAGCCACTTTCACTTATACTTTGGCTTGATAAATCCCCACTGAATTGAGGGTGCCATCTAGTCCCAGAACAGCATGCCTTAAAGCTCACTGCTGCTTTCCAAACCTTCCCCAAGTAATGAATCTCCTATTGATCTAGAGCTACAGGCTCACATGTGGCTAGACCTCGAACACCCTGGACTGGAAAGCAATCATAATATCCAGTCTCAGTGGCATGACTACTCATGAAATCCCTGAAGGTTCAAAAAACATTTCTGCAAGCCATTGTTTTGTGCCTAGTACTCACACAAAACAAAGGTAAATAAAATCAAGGACCCGAAGCTATCGATTTTTTGTTTGCTGAACATGTCCACAAAAGCTCATTCATAGACTAAATTGAATGCAACTTAAACAAGAAAGGAATAGAAAAGTCGAGGCAAGAAGGCAGAGTCCTTCTAATAACATTTTTATTTTCTTATGATTCTATGATATACACACTACTGCTGAAAGTCTTATCACGATGGAAAACTGATACATGTGGACAGAAATACACATTAGCCTACATGAAATATAACCTGCAAGCCCTTTTAACTAACGCACAGGTGACAAAATCCATTTTGGATGCCATCTCATGATATTTTCTAATACATAAATTGATCCAAGAGCAATCGGAGAAATCTTTAAAATACACCAACATTTTCACTGGACTTGAAATGACACTGTTCTACTGAACACTCACTATTAAAGGATTTTTATTATTATTATTATTATTATTATTGTAGAACAACAGAGAGACAGTAAACCAAATAATGCCCAATGCACAGTGTATTGGTGCTGAGGTACCAGGATCAGGCACTTGAGTATATAGAACTCTGGCAAAAATGGGGCAAGTTTCCAATTATCAAGGCAGAGCTAAACTGATGTTTTTTGGCAGTGATTCTGTACTTGCTCTACTTGGTCAACGCTATAAAAGAAGGAAAATAATATATCCCGTTATTCCAGCATTTAATATTCGGTTCTGAAACACCATTACATTAGCATACAAATTAATAAATCAAATCACATTATTTCTTGAATTAAGCACCTACAGAAATACTGGAGCTTCCGCAGAGCTTGTTGTGAGGCACAAAGCGGCCACCACAGAGACTGCAGGACTTATGTAGGTCGACTGAGGGGAATGGGAACACTGAATTGCATCAGGGAACAATTGTCAACACATTCATTGAGTACAAATACACTGAAAACATTCACAATCAAATCAAATAAACTGTAATTTGGGAACAGTGGGGTAAGATGTGTCAGTTGGTAATCTGTCACCCCCTTAATCTAACAAACTGGGCCATTTATTTAACTCTTTCCCTACCGGCATTTGTTTTTTTTAAGTTACATGCCACCACTAGTATTTTTGATCATTTTCACAAAACTTTCATAGCCTCCTGAATATTTTCTTAAAGAAAAATCTGAACATGAGACATGAAGCAGCTGAGAAAATCATGCTTTTTTTTTTTTTTTTTTTTTTAAAGACTATGTCCGGATCAGATTCAGAACGATGATCATAACATAGATGGAGTTAGGAATGTTTAATTTATATGATGTTTAGTGATCGCATTATTTTACATGTGCATAACCAATGCTTTTATCATTGATATCTGCTTCTTTTCACCTGTGTTTTGTTTTTGAGATTCTGTACTCTTTCAGAAGAGGCATAACAGCGCCCCTACAGCATGAAAACATGAACTGTTGGAAATATCAGTCAATGGGAGGAGGCATATGATTTCTGCAATGCTTAAACTTCTTTTGCATGTAAAAATATATTATCTACAGCAGACAAAATGAATTTGATGTGAAAGCAAAATAAATCAATAAAAAGATACATTTTTGGCATTTGGTAAGATTTGGTTCCAACTGCACAAAAACACTTTTACAATAAAATATTTAAAATATTCAGAAACTTAAATGCATTTCTTTTTTAAGCAAATGTATAATGTGCAGCAAAATAATACTTTGGAATTGGTTTGTGCATTTTGAAAATGATTTCTTCTTATGTTCATATATGTATTTGAAATGTAACTTCTTCACATGTTCATCAGCGATTCATTATTTCTCCTTCCCTAGAGGACAACTTCAGCAAATGACACATCTTGCCCCACTCTTCCTTATAAGGCTTTCTGTTGTGCCATCGTCACTGTGCCAAACACATTCACTCCTACACTGCATTGATTGATGCTAGAGAACAGTGCTGATTGTGTCAAAGTCCTTACTAATTTGGGAGCTACTTGGCAGAGATTTGAGGTACTCCAGATGCCTCCTGGCATCTTCCTGGTTATGCCGTACGTAATAGATGACATAAGCGATAACCATCGTGAACCAACCAAACATGGTGACAAACATGGCCACATCGGTAGTCTTATGGTGGAAGTTGCAAAAGTTTATGCCTGAATCCAAGACTTGGATGACAGGCTTGCCCGCGTACTCTTCCTGAACAGAGGTGTGGCAGCTCACCTCGTTCACCGTCTCGGGGTCCAGCCTGAGCTCACGCAACACCTCCTGCAGAGTGCACTCACAGTGCCACGGGTTGTTGGACAGGCTGATCTTGGCGTGCAGCCGAGCAAAGGCCTCCTTGGGGACGCTTTGCATGTGATTATGGGACAGGTCGAGCACCCGCAAGCTCTCCGTGACACCTTGAAAAGCTCCAGCATCCACTGTTTCAATAGCGTTCCTTGACAAGTCCAACTCTTGGAGCCAGGGAAGGTTTTTAAAAGCCTGGTTTGGGATTTTGGTTATATGATTGGAGGACAGCTGAAGTGACACAGTATCGTGTGGAAGGTTGGGGGGAATCTCCTCAAGGTTGCGAGAGGAACACTGCACTACCGTCAAGCCATTCCTCTCGGAGCAGTGGCAGCTCTTGGGACAGGCAAAACCCATCACGCTCAAACAAATCACAGCTAAAAGTAATCTCAAGATAAGGGGATAGCCATGAGGGATGAAGACTTTCTTTGACACATGAGCCCCTCCAGGGTAAGTCATGTCCAGCTACTTACTTTCTGAATGCTCTACAGTTCAAGGGCAGCCATTGTTAATCCATGTCATATTGGAAAATTAATGAATATACATTACAGGTCACTGTGTCATTCCAACAGCAGGAGTTTTTCCACTTATTAACGCCCTTTGAGCATATAGAGAGTAGTGGTTTAATTTTCAGGTGTTTGAAGCCATTGTGAGTGTCCTGGAGAGAATCCAAACTTTCAACATCTGAAAGGTATAAAACATTTGACAGGAAAAGGTTCTACAGCCAAGTTTTAATTAGAAACCGAAAGCAGAAGAAAGATGTGAAGAGGGCTCCGTTCACTTAACGTCCCTCCTGCCCAGTTTGGAAACTGCAAAAACAAAAGGAGAACACAAGAATCACCCACACAAATAGACGTTGCGGATTAACAAAGTAACAAATTCATCTTTGATCCAATATAAATATGAACTAAAGATTGGTTGAAAAAATGAAATTCTGTTATTTTCTCACCCTCATGTCATTACAAACCTGTATGACTTTTTCTTTGGAACAAAAGGATAATTTTGAAGAATGAATGATCAAACTTTTATTTTTGGGTGAACTATTCCTTGAAGATATGCTTTGTAACATGCAAAGCAACATCATATCACACAGAGTGCTCTGACCTGAAATGGCTCCAACCATGACAAAACAATTTTAGATAAGTCTCATAATCTTGCAGACGAATACATTCGTTATGCTGCGTATAATCCAATAATATTAGAAAGGGCTGATTTATTAAAACAAAACAATTCAATTTCTCATTTGCTCCACAGCAACACAATGCTCATTAACGGCTATAAGAAACTCTAATGATGCAAACAACAAAAAATTAATCCGCCGCCTTTAGACATGCATAAAGTTTTCTAATATCCCAATAGTTCACTCAAAAATATCATTTACTCACCATCATGTCATTCCAAACCTGTTATTTTCCCATCAGTGAAATCCGAAAGACGTATGCAATAGGCCAGTGAGAATATCCCAATTGTTTATTTCAACAAGGGAAGTGAACACGGCTAAATACTGACAAACTCAATATGAGATAAAATGGCTTCTCAGAAGGATCATAAAAATTGTCCATATACGAAAACTATACCTCAAGTTTTTTTAAACTATATACGATCAAATATGAGTCTGTTCATCAAATAAAGCTTGGAGCAGCTTTGACATTCCTTTGACGTGTGTAATGGAAGTATAAAAATAATAGTGTCAGAACAACATGAGGGTGAGGGAAAGATCACAAGACTTTAATTTCTGGGCGCACTATACCTTTAAACTCACAAGACAGGAAAGGATTACTTGATACAGATCATATGAACTCCTTACTGTACATTGTGCCGATCGATCAGATCATGAAAAAGTCGACACGGATATCTTACACTTTAGGCCATTTCATGCTGCACTTAACACTGGGTTATCGACATTCTAAACCCTGTGTTTAACCCCGGGTAAAGGAACGTTTTCACACTTGGGGTTATTAAAACCCTGCTCCAAATATTGCAGAGCCAAACTATTACAGTGTGGGTGTTAATGTTACATCTAGACACTAAGCAAATGACAGCCAATCGTGTGCCTGATAACTTATTTTACAATTTTTTTGAGAAAAGCCCTTTTGTCAAAATCCTGTTTGCTGAGACAGCAGCTCATTTTACAAGAGGCAGGTAGAAAATATTAATATGCAGAAGACATCCTGCAGTGAAGTGACTTTCATTCTTTCCAGTAAAACTTTGTCACAGGCAGCACTCGAGACATGTCGAATGCATCATTTTGAAAATGTCGAAATAAAAGATTAATTCACTGACAATATACAGTGAGCAATAAGCAACACAGCTCAGGATTGATTGCTGTATCAGCAGCAGCTCAGTAGCAGTAGTTGGTTATTGTGATGGATGCTAAAACCACAAGCCATGTTTAGAACCCAATAAGATGCAAGTTGGCTACTACAGGGTTCATCTGTAAAGGTGTGTTGAGAAAGACAGATTGCGATACACCCCCAGCAAGCACATCACGACTGCAGTTAGGTAAAGTCATGGTAAAACGTTTTAAAAACGTGCTAAAGAATCCATATATGCAAAATTAAAAATTGGAAATTTCTACTTGGTCAGTTTCCTTCAGCCTAAAGACAAAACAAAATTTTTTACTATGTAAAAATAAAACTGCAAGGTTTATTTTAGCATAATCTTTGAATGAGTACGTGATACGAACACGCTTTTTAAAACTTACATGAACTTTAAAATAAAATGTGTCAATAACAGGCAATGTAGGCTGCCTATAAAACGTTTAAATATGTTTTTTCTGAGGTTACCTCAAGACAAATTATATCAAAAATCTTCTAGAAAGATATGAAAATAACATACGAGAGCAATGTAACAAGTAAGATGCAACATCAAAACAATATGAGAATGCCAGCTGTCATATAGCTTTGATATAATTTGACAGAATATTAGAGACAACGCTGGAGTATCATAATTTATCTCAGTCTTCTCTCATTGGCAAAGACATATGCTACTGGTAAACATTGAAAAATGTACCTGCCAAAACATGACGACGGCATGTAACCTAGTACGAGGCTGGACTTCTTAAGCGTACTACCTACTAACAACAGTAGCTAATCGTATTTACACTATAACGTGGGAAATGTAGTCATTTGCAATCAAAACTGAACATAGTGCTTATGAACCTTGTCTTCTCAAGCTTGAAAACACGTCTAATTACGTTATTGCCTAGTATAAACCGGTTATAAACAGCTGACGGGGGAATATAATATTGTCAACCTAAAAAAAAAAAAATAAATAAATGAAAATATTAATGCAAGATCATGACAAAAACAGTACACGACCATATGAAGCCAAGAAGATAAACCTGAATACTTTCCAGAACGAATTACAACTTTAAACAAAGCTTTTCATGTATGGTTTCAAATAATAATAAAATAATAATAGCGCTTTAACAAAAATTGCATGCATGACTTACCATACTTGTTGATACTTCAGTGGACCAGGCGCCTTTGCAGTGAGTGTAAAACGTGAAGAGCACACAGCAGCTATAAGACAGCCGCCCGGCGCTGATTGGACGGCGAGCCTGTGTGCTGTGCGGGAGACTGACCGCTCGCTCCACCCGCTTCTGACTGACTGCTAGTGCTGGGGATTCGGATTCGTCCCAGTGACTCGAATTCGTTCACCACAAAGACTCGTTTAGTGACGCTTTCGGAATCTTTTGAATCAGTTCACCAAAAAGATTCGGTAACAGTTCTTTTCGGCAGATTATCTGCAGTTGTGTCGTTTTGTTTTAAAATAACTGTTCTCTCTTAAAACATTACACTTCTCCTGCAGAAATATTATACAAGCATCTTAACAGCGTTGAAGTGTTAAAATGCCCTAAATTTACTTACCTGCTTTTCTACCGAATTGCTTCCTAATATTGAGCAAAACAGCAACGTAAATCATGTTTTATCGGAGTATTGGAAGTGAGTTTGAAGTCTGTATTGAAATATCATGGGCCGCAAAATAATAAGAAAGTGTCTCTACCGTATAGTGTCTCTTTAATGTGTCGTGACAGATCGCTGTAGCTCCTTCAAGCAGCTCGTGAAGCGATCATCTCTTCATACTAGTTCATTTATAGCATTAAATAAACATGAATGGACGTCAGAAGGAATGTTGTTTCAAGCGCGGAAAGTCGTGGATACAAACAATTTTTGAAGTTCAAGTTCACCAACGTTATTCTACTAACTCCCCTGACTGCTTTGTCAGACAAAATGGCGGATTCAGGGTTATGATTGGTTAGATCGTCTGTCAATCAAACTGCCGGCGAAGGATCAACTGCATTTTGCAAATATAAACAAATTTTGATGGCGGCAACAAGTCGGGACAGAGGCAAAATAAAAGTGAAAAGATCTCAGAATATCTACATTAAACTGTTTTGAAACAGTCCACAATTGGCAATTGAATTAGTAAAGGTGACGCTCTCACGTTTCGGTATAAAAGGAGCATCCTCCAAAAGCTCAGTCTTTGCAAGCAAAGATGGGTCGAGGCTTATTACTTTGTGCCATATTTCATGAGAAAATTGTCAATCACTGCAAAAATCACATTTCTCAACGCAAAATTGCAAAGTGTTTATGTCTTGGTCAGATCGCCTGTCAATCAATCTGTCGGCGAAGGGTCAGTTGCATTTTGCAAATATAAACAAATTTTGATGGCGGCAACGCACGCCAAAAAGTTGGGACAGAGGCAAAATAAAAGTGAAAAGATCTCAGAATATCCACATAGTACTGAAGTCTGTATTGAAATATCATGGGCCGCAAAATAATAAGAAGAAACGCCTTTCTGTCGAGTTGTCTTTGAATGCACAGATACATACAACACCACCCGTGTAGTGTTTTTCACAAACAAATCTTCAGAGAAGTGTTTGAGCGTTCGAAACACTACTGTGACAAAGTTTCGAATCATTTACAAAACGGCTTCGTTGTTTTTCAAACTGGCTGAAGACACGTCAGTACCACGAATCATTCACTGACTGAATTGAATCGATTAGACGAGTTACTAAATCAATATCAACCGGAAATATTTTTACGTTTTTGTAATTCTGTGTCGTTAAAGTCACATATTTGAACCCCCCCATGTAAGAGTACACGAGGTTTGACCTCCTAAAAGCTTGAAGGTTTTTAAGAAGAGGATGCTTCCTATGGTTCATAAATCATATTTTTAATTTGCAGATACTAAAATGCTGTGTTGTCTATTTGGAATACAGAAATTTTCATTGGAGTGTTCATTGGAGATTAGAAGCAAATATTCTCTCAAGGTAGATTTCTATTTACCTAAAGATTATACATGTGCAATCATATAATTTAATCAGTATTATAAAATATTAATAGCATTTACTGCATGTTTTGGAATACTTGAGAAAATGTATCCTTTATTAGGCCTGTATAAAACTCAACAGTAACTATATCTGATTGTTGTGAAATGATTCAGGAAGTAATTCAAGCTGCATCCCTCAGCATAAACCTAGAATAGCCAACATCTCCTTATTTTGGCAGGACTGCAGAATATAAAATGACTCAACATAATGAGTAGTGTGTTAGTGACAGCTGACAGGTCAGACCATCTCTTCACAGGATGGGAAACCTTGTCAAAACCGTGCTTATATGTGACATAAGCACAAGTCTCATAATATGGGTGCACTGCTCTATGTAAAATGAAGACAAAAATTATATTAAAACAATTTGTCTGGAGGGCAATATGAAATTAAAGGAAAAATATGTATCATTGTCCACAACCAATTCGTTTTATTTCTGGTTGAATTTTTTTTTTTTTTATGTTAGCAGCAGAGCACATCACTTTTTTTAAGCCTCATGCAGAATCCTATTAAATGTGGTAGTTCAGGGTTTCTTCCCTTAGGTGAAGATAAGAAAACTGCTCCTTTTTAGTTTTGGTTTTTCTCAAACCTTTACAATGAATCCAGTTTCAAACAGGGCTGTAGTCCTCGGGATAAATAAAAGTGTGAAATCACAAGCATTTAATTACTTACCACCATAGTGTTTGTTCCAACACCATCCACCAATTATATCACATCAGTTACAGGGTGTGATTTACATCAAGCGAACCAATTTGCCTAAAGTGCAACTTATTACCTTAATTGCTTCAGGTGAATTATGGGTAATGTAGTTTAAAACCAACAAAAGTTTAAAAGTAATTGGGGATATTGTGATCTCCTCAGAGAGCTCCCCACAACTGAAAATGTGGAGATAGTTGGGACATTAGAAGGAGATCATAAAAACAATATTGTTCAAATCTTGGTTTGAGAGTATAAGTCTAAAATGAGTCCCTCCGGAGAGCCTCTCCGCTTCTTTTACATTATTCTCACAGCTTTAATGACCTTCAGTGTGACAGGAGTTAGTCTGTGGGCAGTTTCAGAAGGCTGGGGTTTCTTACACTAAGAACCCACAACCAAACGTTTCAATTCACAATGTCATCTTGTAACCAAACAACACCTATATCTACACGTCCTTTACCACTGCCCACAGATAAGAGAGTTTTTTTCTTTTCTTTGTTTTTTGGCATTATACTGGTTTTCATTGTACATTTTGCTGATGGCAGACACTTACTGACCTCTTTTAAATATTTTGTGTTTTGTAAGCAGTTCTCTGAGCTCTTATTTCCTTAGCTGGTCATTGTACCTGGAGGCACTATTTTTATCTCCAAGCCATTTACTAGAATTGCATAAGAGGCCATTTCTACTAATAGAAACTAGTGCACTGGGGGGACAGATTCACCCTAATGTATTTTAATGTAGATATACTGTATTTTCATATTTTTTCCTCAATATATATATATATATATATATATATATATAATAAAAAGTATAAAAAAAACTTCACATTGTTTTGTATGTATGGCATAACATGGAAATTGCACAAATAATAAAAGAGTTAGAATATGAATACAGACTTTACATAAAGCAATAAAGCTGCTGCCACTTTTCATTCAATCCTTCAAACTGTGTGATCAGATATCACTCTCTTTTATTTCTGTCTGCTGCATAATGTTGATCAGATAAATTTACTTTTTACAATGCTCACAGCTCTTATAATCTTGTTCTCGCCATGCCAAAGTATTGAGAGCTGTAAAACAAAGCAAAAAAGTGCCAATAAGTGTAGATAAAAAAAGAAGCGTTTTACAACCCCAATTCCAGAAAAGTTTGGACAGTTTGTAAAATGCAATACTTACTTTGATTTGTTCATTCTCTTAAAACTTTATTTAACTGACATAAGAAAAAAGACTTGTTTTCACTGACTAAATTGCAATTGATCCTTCGCAAAGACCCGCCCCCTTTAGTTACTGTTGTCATGTCCGAAAAGCCATGAGCTCTCATGCTGTGAAAAATACATCGTGGAGCAAAGAGGACACTGACAACGCGTCGACAGACAAGACAGAGCAGGCGAACTTTTGATATGAAAATGTTTCATATTTAAAATAGTATTATTTTTTAAAGAAGTTTAAACAATAAATACCGTATAGTGTCTCTTTAATGTGTCGTGACAGATCGCTGTAGCTCCTTCGAGCGGCTCGTGAACCGATCATCTCTTCATACTAGTTCATTTATAGCATCAAATAAACATGAATGAACATCAGAAGGAATTTTGTTTCAAGTGCGGAAAGATGTGAGTAGACACAATTTTTCAAGTTCAAGTTCACCAACGTTAATCTACTAACTCCCCTGACTGCTTTGTCGCACAAAATGGCGGATTCGGGGTTATGATTGGTTAGATCGTCGGTCAATCAAACTGCCGGCGAAGGATCAACTGCATTTTGCAAATATAAACAAATTTTGATGGCGGCAACAAGTTGGGACAGAGGTAAAATAAAAGTGAAAAGATCTCAGAATATCTCCATTAAACTGTTTTGAAACAGTCCACAATTGGCAATTGAATTAGTAAAGGTAACGCTCTCACGTTTCGGTATAAAAGGAGCATCTTCCAAAAGCTCAGTCTTGCAAGCAAAGATGGGTCGAGGCTTATTACTTTGTGCCATATTTCATGAGAAAATTGTCAATCACTGCAAAAATCATCACATTTGTCAACGCAAAATTGCAAAGTGTTTATGTCTTCCATATATAATATTGTGAAAATATTCAGGGAATGCAGAAAAATCTGCGTGTGCGTGATCTTCGAGCCCTCAAATGGTGTTTCACGAGAAACCCTCATGCTACAGTGCTAAACAATAGTCTCATGCGCTCGGGAGTACTTCGGAAAACCAACACAGTCTGCTGCTGCGTCAAGAAATGCAACTTGAATCTCTTTTAAGCAAGGAGAAAGCTATACTCCGATTCTATGCAGAGATGCCGCAGAGTTCTCTGGGCCCGAACTCATCTCAGATGGTCTAAAAGAGTGAAAATGTGTGCTGTGGTCAGATGAGTCAACGTTTCAGTATAAAAATGGACAAAGATGAAAGGGACTTTCATCAGTGACAGGTGCAAAAGCAAACATCTGTCAAGGTATAGGGGTGCATCAGTGCAAATTGCATGGGTGAATTGCGTGTGTGAAGGTACCATTGACATAGAGGTGTATATTGGGATTGTACAGAGGCATATACTGACATCAGGATGACATCTTTCCTGGGAAGCAAGACAATGCTAGGCTCATTCTCCGTGTGCTACATAGAAGACGAATAGAAGGGATGTACTTGACTTGTCTGTCTGCAGTCCAGATCTGACTCTTATTGAAAATGTACGGCCCATCATGAAAAGGAGAATCAGACAACGACGACCACGGACTGTTAAGCATCTGTCTAGTATCAGGCGAGATTGGGAGAAAATTCCACTTGCAAAACTGCAACAATTAGTATCCCCAATTCCCAAATGATTCAATTAAAAGCAAAGGTGATGTAACAGTGGTAAACATGCCTTTGTCCCGAAATACAATTAAGCTGCTCAGTGAAGACATTGAAAATCTTTTCCTTAAACTTTTGTCAGTTAATTAAGGGCTAAAGAGAACGTTCGGAAGGAGCAAATTCAGTTAATCAACTCAATTAGCATCAGGAGGTACAGTATATATACAGCAGACTTATCTCTGTTCTATGACAGTTTTCCAGCATCCCTCCACCTCATCCCATCTCCTCACTTATTCCTATCCCAACCTGGGATGGGGTCGGGGTACTCTGGGTCCGGGCCAAATTCCGAGCTCGGAGTACTCCCCTTGGACAGCACGCCAAATACGCATGACCTTTACTCTATTTTAACTTGGAATTGAGTTAACAAATCACACATTCCTTGATTTTATTGCACTTTACAATGTCTCAACTTTTCCGCTGGTGTCTGGAAACTATTGTTTCCTGGTTGATTTTGATAGTTAAGTCCAATCATAGCAGGAGTAGACAGCTATTTCAGAAATTACAGCTGACCTGTCATCGCTCAGTCTAAACGAACGGGAATAAAGTGACAGGTATGGACAGCGGTCTGTCTGGACTTGCAGTTAGACGTTTGTCATTCTGCTTTGAGATTTCTCACAGCTATATGACACATCGTGGCACTTAACTGAGATAAATGAAGACTTTAAATTACTAAGATAATATACCCAATTTGCCGATCCCCTCGAGGAAGATCAAACTTAAGATTGAAGGATTGAATTAATGAATATTTCAACACATCACCTGCCTCAATGTTCTCTGGAGTGTTTGAAAGTTAAAAGTGAAAGATTCATGCAAGTGTGTTGTGATTTATAGCCCAAGATCACAAACAGCACAGTCTGGGTAGAGCAAAACAAACTTCTGTAGAAGAAAAGTCTGATTTGGTTGATTAGAATATACAAGAGAACATGTATGTTACGCTCTATGTTGAGCAGATTTGTACTCTTAATGGTGTGTGCGGAGGCCTTTAGAAAGAAGGTCTCTTTGACCTTTCTGTTTAGCTACAGTAGATTAGATACATTATTAATGTTCATCTCCGCTGAAGTGGACAGTTATGAAAAGATAAAAGAAAGATGGTGGCATTCACTTATGAGAAAGTGAGGCTTCTAGTGTATATCAATCTATAATTCCATAAAAACTCAGTTATTGGATTCATCCATTTTAATGTGAAAAGCGTCCTGTTCTGTCCAGTTTTGAAGGTCTATATCAGTCTTCCATTCGTTTCATTGTTCTGCTGCCCATTGGAAAATGTTATTGCACACAGGTTGCTCTTAATGGAGTTCTCAATTATATTTCAGTTGTTTATCCTAAAAATCCTTAGAGATAAATATACACAAATGAGACAACATTTTACATACAGCACAATAATAATTGTGGATAGCATAGCTCAGATAATTTGGTTTTATTAAGAGTTAATAATATTTTTCTGTTTTTAACAAAATGCCTGACCTGTTATTGCAGAATTAAATCTGAGCATCTCTTCTGAAACTCTATAGAGCAGTTGTACTCAACCTTTTTGACTTTCATTAGTTGCCCTTTTTTTACATTATTCATAGTTTACCTCATATTTGTAATTTTTGGACTTACCTGAACAGCTTGCTTTTGAGGGTCCAAGGAGACGTAGAGTAAGTGTCATTGCATGGTCCTTAGCCATGATCAAACTTAACTGTTTATCAAGCCAGCTCATTTTCCCTTTCAATACACCTTCACCTGAATTCCCTCTTCTCGAGTGTCTTTAATGGATAAATTACATGTGTCAAGTACAAAAAGAGAATTCTGCCTCTGTAACCATTGGACTAATTCAAGCGAATCAGTGCTGTGACAAAGCAAATCCATCTCCTCTGATGGGTTGGTTCCTGATTAAAATACGCTTTTAACCCACTTAGATTTATCACAATTATCCTTCCAGGTCCAGCCAGGGTTTGCCGGTCACTGTCACCAATCTGCAAACCGAGTCCCACAGCGCGCCTACAGTAGTCAGAGCCAAGACGAAAAGAGTGTTTCAGAGGTTAATTAAAAAACCTGCTCTTACAACGCATAAACACTGTGACAATCCAATGTGAGAAGCACTAGACGGACTCTGTGACGGATAAGGAGAGGTACTGAGCTGTGAAAAAGGGAAATTATTTTGTCCTGCATTGTGCGTTAAACGGTCAGCCAAGCGCAGAGCTGATAACAATGCAATGTCGGGAAATTTGAGTGGCTTCTGAACAAACCGGAGCCTGGCAAATACAATCAGGAGTTCAAGACCTCAGGTTTCGGCAGCATGTACCACACAATTTAATATAGATTTACAAATAATATTTTGGACCTTGTGATACCTCCAAAAGTCTGTTCTGCAGATATGGCTCAGTTCAGAATTAAAGGGTTAGTTCACCCAAAAATGAAATGTTGGACCTGGACCATCTACTCTACAAAAACTACTTAAGGGTTAGTCCACCCAAAAATGAAGTCATTGTTTACTCACTCTTATTTCGTTCCAAACCCGTGAGACTTTCGTTCATCTTTAGAATACAAATGAAGATCGTTTTGATGAATCTGAGAGCTTTCTGAGAGCTTCATAACTACCACTTTGATGCTTCAAAAAGTTCATAAAGTGAGTGTAAAACTAATTCATATGAATTGAGTGGTTTAGTCCAACTTTTCTGAAGAGACTTGATTGCCTTTTTAAGATTTCATTTAGGCTTTTATTTGCATGTAGACATTGATCAGCAAACATAAACAGAAGCTCAACCGAAACTTCTGGACGCATGAGAACAAACCTCTTGCGGAAGCTCAAACGTGCTGCGTAATGAACTTCATCGGTTCTTACACATCAAGAATTTTATGAAGTTTCAAAGTGGTAGTTATGTAGCTGTCTATGGAGGAACAGAAAGCTCTCAGAAAGCTTTCATCAAAAAGATCTTCGTTGGCGTTCCGAAGACGAACGAAAGTCTTACGGTTTTGGAACGACATGAGGGTGAGGAATTAATGACAGAATTTTCATTTTTGGGTGAGCTATCTCTTTAATTCTGTGAGATTTCAGGTTTGTTCAAATCCCAAACCTTCAAGTTGTCATGAAACAGAAATAGCGATAGTAATTTTTGTCATATTGTGACACATATATCAGTGAAACGGTGTCTCGGACGAGTAAAACTTTAGGCGCGATTTTGTCCTTTGGGAATTGATTGGATCGTTGGATCCAAGGAGAAGGGACATTATTTATTGATTTGAACCAATCATAGAAGCTTGTTCAAATCCCTGACCATAAAGTTGGCATGAAAAGGAAAAATGTAGAGTGGAAATTTTGTCCACTGGGAATTGATTGAATCGTTGGATCAAGGGAGAAGGGATGTTTTTGATTAAATATTACAAAGGCACATGAATGAAGGCACGGACAAATTATTTGTAAACACTGAAACGTTCCATAAAAAATAAGAATTATTATATTGACTTTAAATATGAGAATGAAAATAGTGATGATTGCTATAGCGAACACCACAGTTTCTCTGTACTAAAGGCTAATAAGCTTATGGCGATCTAAAATTCATGATGAATTAAGACTTTAAAAATTCAGAACATTATATAATATGAAGTGGATTGAATCTTATCACTTCCAAGATTACATGCTTGCAGTAGATCTGTGTCTTATCTTTTAAATACACATTAAATGTCCTATCTTGATGAATAATTGATGGGAAAAAAACACCTAATTAGTTTCCATGTCCCATTTTACCCGACATAAAAGCCAACCTTTCATCAATTCAGAGGGTGCCACCCAAGGGAACTAGGCCTTCTGCTCTGACTGACAGTGAAATGTATTCTGCTCCACACATTTATGAAAAAAGTGAGTTTTTTCTTTTTAATTGTAATTCATTTAATTCATCTGTCAAATGCAAAGTTATGCTAAAGCATTGCTGAAGACTCTTTTTAACTTACTTAAAGGAAGATCAAAAGTGATATTATGTAATGTATTTTGTCAGGTGCATAATGATTTGAGTTTCTTTTATTGGCGGCTAAGCTTTATGCAACTTCAAATAGGGCTGTCAGGACACATGGGAATTACACATTACTGGGTTTAAGTATATTTAGGATGAAGTCAGTTCCCCTGGGTGCAGTTTTAATTCAGAATATTGTCAGTGGAAATCGAACATCATGTCAAGAGATAGATATAATGAGTTAGTGGATATCTAAGAGAAATATTCCACAAAAGGAAAATAGAACACTTGAAAAAAAAAGAAAGATCCCCTTTAGCTTGGCACATATTTAAGATCACAATACAATGCAATGTCTGAGGCTGCAGAGTTATGGAAGAGCGGGCAATCGAACACGGCTTTGAGAAGAAAAATAGACGCTAAGGACTATTGGGAATCTTAAAGGGATAGTCCCTTTAATGAAAATGAAAATTCTGTCACCATTTACTCACCCTCATGTCACTCCATCCGCACCTGCCTCCTCTCATTCCGTCGTCTCATTCACTCCGGTTAAAGAGTTTTAAATAGAATTTCGGCTACTCATTCCCGCCGATTTCGCGATCACATCCGAAGCGCGCGCATAATATAATACATAATAAAGCTGTTTCTGACATAGAAGTGCCAAAATGAGCCCCTTTTCACACTCAAAAATATAAAACACAGTTGTAAACAGTTCAGTAAGAATGTGTAACTGTTTTTATGGACGCTTCAGTTCTTAAAGGGGCAGCAAGCTAATAAACGTGCCGCTCTCTGTGTTGTTAATGTTAATCAAACAACAAAAGACAAAGAGAAAATCCCTTACTGCTCTTGACTGATTAACTTGTGTAACTTTAATCGATTCATCTGTATTTAATTTTTACAATGAAGATTTTAAATGTGATTACTTCGTTTCTTTAGTCAGTTTCTTATGGAAGCCCGTTTCCGCCACTGAAAAAAAAAGAGAAGATTTTTGCGACTATCAGACTATCTTATATAATCATTATAAATGATATATCGTTATATCGTTATAAAATCATAATTCTAAAATAAAAAGTCGCAATAATCTTTTTTTTTCAGTGGCGAGGCTTCCATACTCAAGTGAAGGTCAATCTCAGTAACAGGAAACTAGATTTTTTTTTTTTTACTGAGAAAAAAAGACTTTTTATCCCAGAATTCTGACTTTATAACTCAGAATTCTGACTTTTTATCCCAGAATTCTGACTCTATATCTCAGACTTCTGAGATAAAAAGTCGCAAAAATCTTCTTTTTTTTTCAGTGGCAGAAACGGGCTTCCATAGTTTCTTACCTCAATAGACTACTGTAGACCTACCAGAAAAAATAAAGCTAGTGTAAATCTAGTGTTTACTTGTCTTATTTAAATTCAATTTTTCATTTTTTCACACTTCCTTGTGCTGTGAGTAAGATATTGCAACAAAATGATTGTAAAAACAAATACACAGAGTTAGCAAATATTTGTAAGATAATTATTGGTAATTGATCAACATTTATTTATGAAAAATCTTAAAAGCTTTATCATATAAAGTGATCCCTTAACAAGACTTTGATTTCCTAGACTTAGATGAACAAAATAATAACAAATATCTATAACAATATGCAGTTTTTTTCCCTGTGGGATTGAATATCGATACTTTTCAAGGTATCTTATCGAAGTTAGAAATTCCAGTATCATGACAACACTACTATATATAGCTCTAAAAAAAAAAAAAAAAAAAAAATATATATATATATATTTTTTAAATTGAACCCTGAATATTCCTGCATTCTTCTTAAAAATATTAATATACCTTATCAATAATCCAAACCTTTTCTAAACCTCTCATGGATATGGAGTTTCACAGCAATGTATTATACATCAGCAGTCAATTGTCCAAAAAAAAAATCAATAACAGAAATCCCTTTCTACAATGGTCAATTTTATTCAGGAAATGGAAAAGCACATGGAGATTCAGATTACTACAAACACTACCAGCGATAACACAACAAACACTTAAGCCACGGACTGTTTATCCTCCGGACCGTACCTCGTCTTCTCTTTTCCAGAGGGAATATGTACAGCCAAATGTATTCAGGGACTTGGGGAGGGCAATCAAGAGGTGTTTTAATTTGAGTTTATTTCTGGCTGGGAACAAACGGAGGCCAATGATGGAGGGTGGGTAAAGGTGACCTCTTCTCCCCCTGGAGTGACGTACTAATTTTGAAGCATAGCAGTGATCGAGGGCCATTTCTGCCGCCTTCCCTTGGCGTTCAAGAGAGGCCGGTAGGATCAACTGGCGATTAGCCACACTGCCATTTTTAATTTAAAGAAAATGACTTTGACTTTTATTAGTGCTGTAGAGAACCTTGTGCAACAGAATTACAGAGGACAGCGAATTAACTTTTGTTCAAAACTGAATGGATTTTAACAAACAGTTCAGGTTGTTTGTGGTTCCCAAGTAAATGCTGTATATGCTGCCCATGTGCAACCTTGAATCTTGCTATATGGTCTCTGCAGGGAAGAAATCACCAGAGACCTATAGCCATTGGCTACTATTGATTATGTCACCAAGGAAGAACATCTTCAGCCTGACAATTAATCACTTTAAACACTTGTTTGTGGTTATGCGAGATAAAGCATCTAAAAGATGTAAAGCTTATACTAAATATTAATGTAAAGAACATGTAGTTACACTAAAACTGTTCTTGAGGCAATATACAGGTCAATTTACATGGAGGTAATTACAACGTTTAGTGACCTCTAGTGGTAAGGATTGGACAAAAAGTGCTAAAAAGGAATTATTTTCAGTCTAAACAATTATAAAATAAAATCAACATATCAAATACAAAAGTAGTGGTAGGTAATACGTGATCTGCTAAAAAATAACTTTACATATATAGTCCCTATTTCATATTATACAGCACTGTCCATTACAATAGGTTATGATGTATTTTGATTTAATTTTTAGTGTTTTCTTCATCATCATGAACCATTTTTGAACCTGGCTAATTTGTCACCCATAGTGATGAACCGCAAATAATAAATAATAATTTTTTTTAAAAAACAAGGCGCCACAAAAATTCAAGGGAAAAAAACAAACTTTATTCTCTCCTTTTTACAAAACATTTCAAAGTTAAACTAAACTCAGCAGTAATTTGAATCTAATATAGACCTGCAAGCAGCAAACTGTCCAACATAAAATAATTACTCTGTTACATTTTTTCCCCAAACAGAATCATTTACAGAAGCACAGACAGGTAGAGAATTTTTTTCCTTTTTTTTTTTTTTTTGCTGCTCTAGTACATTGAAAAACTGCATGACCGACAAAATGAATGTAATGATTTCAGATGTGCACAGTGTGAATTAATGTGTATTAAAATTATGAGTGCAAATCAACCACACGATTAGCATGAGAACAACATCATGTGATATCATGAGGTCGGGCAGAGATGAAACATGAAAAAAAATACAGAAGCTGTTTGTAATGCCGTACTGAGTTTTCCACCAAATAGTTAATCACTTCGACACGCCACTGCAGTCCTATACGCACATTTATTTTTATTGCATTTGTGAAATAATAGGCATAACAATAGTAATAAAAAATAACAACAGCCTCCCTTGGTAAAGCATTCTGCTACTGAAAAATGTCAAAGTTACGCATGCTGCTGTCTGAATATTAATATGCATCTGTACAGTGATCTAGAGTACAGCACATTATGGACTAAACATAACATCAAATAAAACATTCCATACATATATCACAAGACATAGTCTTGTGTAAACATACAATCTAACTTAATGTATAACAGAGCCTAAGACACTGACACAAATTACATTTCAAAGCAGTGCAAAACGTATGGTAAATGTGACGACAAGAAACTGAACGCTGAATCTAAAAAAACGACAAAATGTGTTGAATAATTCCAGATAAATTTAAAGTTATTTTAAATCAACAGTGTGACATCATTTCCGGCCATGTGCACGGACGTGCATATCTTTAAGCGTTTGATTCCGATATTATAAAAGTTCTGTGCTCATAATGGACATCAAATCATAAAATATCTGATTTTGGTGGAAATTGACCCTTCGCTGGCAGTTTGATTGACAGGCGATCTGACCAATCAGAACCTCGAATCCGCCATGTGCCATTTTGTCTGACAAAGCAGTCAGGGGAATTAATAGATTAATGTTAGTGAACTTGAACTTGAAAAATTGTGTGTACTCACGTCTTTCTGCGCTTGAAACAACATTCCTTCTGATGTTCATTCATGTTTATTTGATACTATAAATGAACTAGTATGAAGAGATGATCGGTTCACGAGCTACAGCGACACATTAAAGAGTCACTATACGCTATTTAGTGTTTAAACTTCTTTAAAAAATTACAATATTTTAAATATGAAACTGTTTCACGCGTCTGTCGACTCATCAGTGTCCTCTTTGCTCCGGGATGTATTTTTCACTTCGTGAGAACATGATGTGTGGCGCGAGAGCGCATGGCTTGTCGGACAAAGCAACGGTAACTAAAGGGGGCGGGACTTTGCGAAGGGTCAATTAACTCTTGGATGCATATCTATGATTTGGCTGCAGTGCGTGATACTGCTCAACAGATACCAAATTAAAATATTGAAATATATATCTTCATAGCCTAAATGAGAAAGCATTTCCAGTTATAAGACTGGGAAAGAAAATTGTTTCCTCTAGTGCAATTGGAAAATGGCAAGAAGTGTAAACTAGAGGTTGAATAATGAATCACATGTTGAAGCAGTTACATTCAACTTTCAGCCTCAATACCACATTTTAGACATGTAAATGTGGAGGATGAAATACATATTGATTGCTGACTGAAAAAGTTCAGATTTGGATAAAAGGGTAACTCAACATGACCTCTGCTTGGTATGTAATCTTCAGAAAAAATTGGGGAAACTTAATCAAAGGGCTTCAATACTGGAAATAAATCGCTCAACTACAGCAACAGCACACTGACAGTTTTGGTGAGGTGAGAATTGAAGTGTGTAATTTGTGCGCCACTAGTGTTAACGAACAAAATTGCAAAAATAATGACTTCAATCATTCCCCTGTCTGTTTGAAAGGAAGTCAAAGGACGAAATGCCTCGGTAGAGTAACTCAACAGATTTTGTGTGGAAATGCGTAATAAATCGAGTGCTTCGCCGCTAATCTTCAACATGCGTGGAGGAAGGGATCTCATTTCCACATTCAAGCCACAATAATTTCTCAAGAGGTATTTACAGTACAACAGGTGGGATTTACGGCACTACACATTCATTTTTAAAGGTCTCTGGAATTGAAATGTCTTTTTATACTTTCCTTATGAGATGCATTACATTTTATTAGAACATTTCTGCCCTCCAAACTCATGCCTAAGAAACAGATCGCAATTGTTTTGTGCCGCAGAAATTACACATTTCTTCTAGCGGGGATGAAATTATAATTGAAGGTGCCAATAGGTGAATAATATAATAGGAAAGAATATGTATGCATCATTTATAGTGTACACAGGCTGTCTTAATAATAACTATTCACAGCAAACCATGCAACATAAACAGCCAATCAAATTTTGCATGTGAGAAAAATATTGTTAGAGCTGATCAGTAAGGCTACATCAGCAGGAGGTGACACACTTAAGAATGATGGCTATCAGTAATAATAATAATAAAATCACACAGAACTGAAACAAAACAGCTGTTAGAAAGAAACAATCATGTTTAAGAGCAGACCAGGGTGGTGAATCTGAAATCACATTTGAAATTCTGGCCTAAACCCATGAACATTCCAGAGCCCGAGATACAAATGATCCTGACTTATCATTGGTGAGGTGGCCTAGGGAAAATAAAGCATTCTGTTGTATATCCATGTAGCAGAAATACGCCCTTGGCAACTCTGTCGACTGTGTGCGCGCATGTTTCAAAAGCTGTCAGTGGAGAACGACCTTATAGTCTCGTTTGACGCATGCAGAGCTTGTGCATGTCTTTTCGGTTCAACTGATAAATGGGTTTTTGGAGAGCAATACGAAAACACTGTCAAAATGAAGTGTGTCGCTGAACGCACGAGGGTCCAAAATTAACACTGATCAAATACCAAATGTGAGTAGAAATTGATCAAATTAATCAGGGGCCTCATTTATATGAAAATGTGCATATAAATCTTCGGTACCAAGTATGTACCAAAAATGTGACCCCCCCCCTAGCATTTTAAGCGCTGTTGAGCGGATTCGTAAACACCTCTGATTGGACACGGTGTTGATGCGCTCATCAGATATGTCTGTGATTGGATGCAATGATCAACACTTCAAAAGCATGTTGTAAATAAACATATTTGACGCTCTTCACCGAGTCCTTACACAGATACACATGGGAACGTTTGAAAGCAAGCGCCTATCAGCGGACCGGTCCACTCAAACACTTCCGTGTGCTTTCAAATGCTCCCGAGTGTTGATCAATGCAGCCAATCAGACATGTCTGTTGAGCTCTTGAACACAATGGCCAATGAGAGGTGTTTATGAATCTGATCAACAGCACTCAAAATGCTAGGGGGGAATGCTGGTATCGGCACATTTTTTAAATTTCAGTACCAACGTCGGTAATTTTGACAAGACTTCTTCATAACCAAATTCTATATATAATGAATAATAACGAATCCAAGAAGTTAATATGTAATCTACTCCACTTTACTGCAAAAAATAGCATTCTTTAAATTCACCCAAGTGTGTGTTAACAGTCTCCAGTATTCACATGCACTTGAATGGAACTTAAAAGTGTGAAAAGTGTAGTTATTAAATATGAAAGTACAACAATTTCCGGAAAGTGCCTGAACAAACGAGTTATAAAACATCCATACACACAAAAGACTTTCCTGAAGTAATCCCCTTTTATAAATCAGTTTATCTTTTTTTCAGGAAATTGTACATAATTTATAAATTAACTTCAGTGACGTAATTGTCACAAAGCAGTTGCTCATTCGTGCATATAATAATATTAATATACATTGTGATTGTGTATTTATCTTTACATTTTTTTAAATGACATTGGATTATTATAATGACTCGTATGAGCGCAAAGTGTTTGTATGCATGCTCTTCGGTTGGCGTATACATAAGAACATTTTCACATAAATTTTTACCTTTATGAAATCCAATACATTCCTCACATTTGATGTGGGATGAATTTAGGATCAAATCCGATTGTGCACGCGTTTTATAAATGAGGCCCCTGGTGCTGATCCCAAAAATAATGCAAAATACAGTTTCATAGAAGGTAAAAATGTTCAAATTCATCTGCCATTGGTAGAAATGGCACAAAGTTAATTTTGGACCCTACATGAGAGTTTACCATACTCACACAGGCCGTATGGTAGAGGAGCATGGGGCGGATTTCATTATCAGCAGGTCTGTATTCACTTCCAGAGGAATAAAGCTTCTGTATTTCTCATACTCTTGCAAAAACACGTCGCATATAAAAATAATTCTCCTGTAATATATTCAATTACTTAAACTAAGATTGTGGGCTGAATTGAAATGTCTCAGCATGCAGTAAAGCTGTCACATCCTCATATCCTTTTGATTTTTTTCTTCCTCTCTGAAAGTGAATACAAGAGGCTAATAATGGATTCTCTGTGGTACTCCGCATGCCACAATGACAAATGCAAACAAATTGTACAGGCGTGGTGCAAACATTCCAACTCCATCAGTTTGTTTCATTATTCATGTAAAAGATGCATGGTTGTAAGGTACCTGGTGAGCAAAGCCCTGGAGCAAAGCACAGGACCGCTGCTTTAAAAATGACAAATTCAGTCTGACCAAATGAAAGATTAGAAAGAGTAGGATTTCATTGGCTTAGCTGTACCACACCATAGAATACGGACCGGAAAGCGTGAATTCACAGTGAAAGCTATGGCAAAACAGGACACCGGTGACATGAGGTACTAGAGAGTCAAAAAAAGTAAAGTGTCTTTTAAATGAAACAGGTAATAAGTAGGGAGCACAACAAAGGTTGAGTAGGAGGAACATTATGTGCACATTATAGAATATAAATTAGTCAGAAGTACTGAAAATACAGGACAGCAAAAGTACAGAGAGAAAACAAACTAGGTGCAATGCCATTGGCTCAAGGGTCATGTGATGCAGTGAAGGATCATGGGTAGAAATTAGAGAGTGCCCATTCCAGTGACCTCAGACGTCAGCCTAGAATAGTTAAGGGAAGAGGAAAAAGGGGAGGGGTAAGGAAAAGATAGAAAAAATAGATAACATAAAATAATTCTGAAAGCATTTGACACTTCTGTACAAGAATGATCGCTTTTTCCGCCTTGTTGCTCTCCACGTTGAGTAATAATCATGCATTTCTTTCAAATCGGTCAAGCTGAAAACAATCAAGCCACTGTCAAATGTAAAAATAAAATCTTTTCCGCCTCTGAAGAAACACAGTTTCCAACATCTCCTCGATTCTGACATGCGTTTGTACTTCATTACAACATCTGCATCACATCACTAGCTCCTTGCCAACAGCATTGCTAAAAATGCTATTGGATGCAATCCTTTTTTTTTTTAAAAAAAACATTTTTAAATCATGTTAGGCTTTGCTGTCAAACTACAAGACTTATGCAGCAACCATACTGAACTAATCTATCGAATTTAAAATAATAAATAAATATATAACAAGATCCAAGCATTCAGCATGCTAAAATACTACACTGAAACACAGCATAACATGAACAAATCAAACTACAGTTGTCCTGCTTTTCTTTTCTTTTTTTTTTCTTCTTCTTTTTTAATTTCAGGAGTCTGCCTACATGAGTGAAGCTACTGATGAAGTTGACCGTGGGGTTTAAGGGAAGGGTTGGTGAGTTCTAAGGGAAGATTGTATGTAAGGTTTATTGGGAATCAGCTGCTGATAGCTTCAGATAATGAGAGCAGTTTGGGGCTTCAGGATGTAGTCATTGATGAGGGGTCATTCCACATGGCTGCCACGTCTCTGAACCTGCCATCAGAACCGTGGGAAAGCAATATGCATTAGTATCGCCCCGGCCGCTACCCTGCAAGCCTCAATATCACACACAAGAACAGATTTAGAGGGTCTGTGGCTAAGCATTTCTGATTCCCCAAACACATCGCTTGGAAAACAGAACACTGTTGCATTTGCGATGACCCTATCTGACCTTCTTTTAAGAAACTGCGAGATAGAACAGCACGAGGCCATTAAAAAAGTTAGGTTACTGCAGTTTGGAAGAAAATGGCAACACTTCTGTGAAACGTTGATGGGCTCACCTTGCGTTGATGAGGTACTGGGCAAGGCTGATGTTGGCGGGGGTTCCTGTAATGGTGATCTGGCGCTCTGATGACCCTTCCATGGCATTAGCTATTTTGATCTGCGCTCCAGACATCTGACGGATCTCGTTGATTTTGGTTCCCTGGCGCCCGATTATGCAGCCTATTAGCTGGGAAGAAAGCGCAAAGGTTCTTAAAGAGTGTCAAAAAGAAAAGCAGCTTCGTTTATTCGTGTTACAGAAGTTTATTCGTGTTTTTTAGCATTCACAACAGAATATTTGAGTATTGTAGGTAGGTATGCTTGAGTTTTGTGACAGTCAGATAACCCATGTCAAAAATCCTTGGAATTCAAATTGATTTTTTCTAATAATTTCGAAGCAGACTAGATTTAAAGTTTAAATTTAATACACCTAGAGATGGAAACTCAAGTCTGAAACATCGAGTCACACTTACACTACCGTTCAAAAGTTTGGGATCTTCTTTTGAAAGATATATATGGTTTTATTCAGCAAAGATGCATTAAATTGATACAAAAAAATAAAATGACAGTAAAGATTCCAATGTTACAAAAGATAACCATTTCAAATAAATGCTGTTCTTTTGAACTTTCTATTCAAAGAATCCTGAAAAAATGGACCATGGTTTTCATAAATGTATTAAACAGCAAAACTGATTTCAACTTTGATAATTATAAGAAAAGTTGTCGCACTTTATTTTACAGTCCTGTTCCCCATGTACATACTGTGTACTTATTATAGTAATTGCAATAACTATGTAATAACTATGTAGTATAAAACTTTTGAGACTTGAAAGCCCTGAGACGTGACGTACATTTGTTCATGGAAGACCCTGACGTGGACTCTACATCAGACACATTTTTACTCAAATAAGATGAAAGTCATTTCTGTCTTCAGTTTTGACAAATAATTTTAGGATTTTCTGACAAGGGACTGAGAGTCAAAACTAAACATGAATCTTTATACTCACATCATTGGGAATGGTGAGTTCATGAGTACTGGCCGGGGGACTGGCATCCAGACCTGGATCAGAGAGCAGAGGGAAGCTCGAGAGACAGCCTAGGATAAACAGCACTGCATACACTCTCACGATGGTGTCAACACTGAGTGTGAGCTTTAGAAGACTGGTGACCTTAATGGACCAGGTGCAGAGTGTGAGGAACTCTTAGTCCTCCAGAGGCTTTTTATGAAGGCCTTTTTTTCACCTTAAACTACCATAAATATCTCTAGTGGCTCTCATATCTTGTCATCTGTCAAAGCTAAGTTTCCTACAGTATGTCCTTGGTCTGACACAAACATATATTTGATAGTGTGTGTGAATAGCAAGGCATGTTCTACTCACGGCATTGGGTTTGCCCTTAGTAAAAGCTTTAAACTGAGCTTGTATAAGACAGTGTTTATCAAGATGAATATGTAATGAATGGCTTGATGGAAGATGTGTTGTGGTCTGTAAAATCAAAACACTGATATGCTTCTCTTACTCCAGTTTCTGAAGGGCAGGAAAGAACACTTTTTGCGTCACTGGTAATTTCTTTCAAGCATAAAATTCTACACCATTAGTCCCCCTGCATGCGACAATGTTGCATAAGCAGCAAAACTTCACTATCTTTTATCCCGGGTCTTAGCAGAACAGGATAAGGTGCTTCAGAAAAAGCTGATCAAAAAAACCAAACCAAAACAAACAAACAAAACAAAAAAACACACAAAAAAACAATGCAAGGTGAGTTAGTATAACTGTGAGTTTTCGGACATTTATGACTAAGCTTTTTTCCCCAAAGTAAACCCTGAAGTTAAATAAAATAAGTAAAAAATAGTGGCTAGCAAGAATGAAACAATTAATTGATAGATTGTTTAGTAAAATAAAAAATTATTAAACACTAAAACAAGATAAAATACTAGCTAAATAAAATAAAACACTGACCAAGACAAAACTAAACAAAACAAGACAAAAGAAAAGAAACAAAAACAAGCCCAAAGAAAAAACAAGACAAAACACAACAAAACAAAACGAGATAAAACAAAAAGCAGTAACATACATTTTTAAACAAACACCACCCCCCCAAAAAAAAAATTTCGACAAAGTGAAGAGCAACCACCACGGGCATGTCATGATGCTTGACATGGAACGAGAAGGAAAGAGAGAGAGAAAGACAAAGAGAGCGTCTCTACAGGTACAAAGAGAAGGAAACTTCAAAAGGGCTCGTGGGTACGTACCAGGGAAAGCAGGGGTGGTCTGTCCGAGGGGGGTAAAGGGGGTTTGCTGCATAGCCAACTGGTGGAGCTTGGTCAACTGCTGAGGGTTTGGAGGGACAGTAGAGCTAAGAGGTTATTGTTATAAGACAGGTCACACCAAGAAATCAAGAAACTAAACTAGAACAAAGAGACAAAGAGGATAAGAAGCCATGACACACTGTGGTGGAAGAAGAGCAAAAGAGAAAGCTGAAGAGATTGAAACTTTAGTAGGACTTGGCCTGGCCTTGATCGCTAACCGATCTTTGCTAAGCCCCACCTTAAAATTAGGACTTATAAATGTAGCACTTTCCAATGAATCATGTTACTGGGGTTTTTCACACTTTGTTTTAAAGACTTCTTCAAATGCTTAGCAATGTCATACTTCATTCCAGACCACAAAAGAATATCGAAATATCATATATAATATCATATAACAGTAACCAAGGAGGCGGAGCTTAACGAAAGATCAATCGGACTCAAAAGACATTTCGATGATAGGCACTAAATGTCCTTGTGAGTTTAGTTTGTGATTTTATGTAACCCGAGCGTCTCAAGAGTATAAACGCATTAGAAGGTGACGTTATTACCAAGGATAATTTGTCCTTAAGACACTCGCCTGAACCACGAGTGAACCGTTATTTATCAGAGATATGAACATGTAAGTGCTTGGACAACCTTCAGAGGACACACACGCCTCCTTTACAAACAGTCTTTGAACCACAGCAGACTTTCACTGGATGTTGTTGTGTACATCCCCTAAATCTGAGTTTAAAGGAGGTTGAAAGGAATGTCCAACCTCTACTTGAGTTATTGCAGTGTCAGCTGAAGCGTCTCCAAGCATCAATCACTGCCAATCTTAAATGAAAGGACTAACACACAACATCTCTCCTTCTCTCTGAAAGATATTCATTCAGATTATCAGTGAGGAAAACACAGCTATCGGGAATATAGAATCACCAAGATTCCATTTTGAAAAGGTCAGTGGTTCTCAAACCGAGATCTGTAATTTTGGTGTTGTATAGAAAACACATTTCCCGTCTATATACACTACCATTCAAAAGATTGGGATCTGTAGGAGGTTTGTTTTAGAAAGAAGTCTCACCAAGGTACCATTTATTTGATGAAAACTGTAATATTGTAAAATTATTTCGTTTTCTGTCATATAAATATAAAATAGAGCATAGCATTTTAAAATGTAATTTATTATTGTGATGCAAAGTTGAATTTTCAGCATCATTATTCTAGTCTTCGGTGTCACATGACCCTTCAGAACTCATTCCAATATGCTGATTTGATGCTCTACAAACATTTATTATTATTATTACTATTATAAATGTTGAAAACAGTTTTGTTGCTCAATATTTTTGTGGAAACTATGATACAGTTATTTGATGGATATAAATTTTATTTATTTGAAATGGAAATCTTTTGTAAGATTCTGAATATCTTTACCGTCACCTTTGATTAATTTAATGCATCTTTCTTTCTTTAAAAAAACAACTCTTACTTTTAAACGGTACTGTACTATTTTAATGAAGCTTTGTGCATGTAAAACTAATGCAACAGTTTAGGTACAAACAAATAAGTTTGTTAAAAAAATAGAATGACAACCAAGAAAAAAGAGAGATCTAATTCTATTTGCCTGGTTTTGATACTTCAATCAATAATGTAACAAGTCTGACAGAGGATTTGCTTCTCTGTAAACAAAAGATACCTTTTCGTCCTTTGACAGAACTACAAAAAGGCAAGAACTGCAAAAACTGCATCATTTGCTTAATGATGGCGGTTCATAACCATATCAGTGGTTCATAATGGTCAAAAAAGTTTGAGAACTACTGGACTAGGTATCCACGCACGTCAATTTTGAATTACCACAGAGCGTTACGAGTCTCAGATGTAATTCTATGCGGACCATTTAGAAAATGACAAACTGAGTCATTTCCTCCAACAGGCCAAGTCCTTAGAAGTTCGGTTTACATTTCGGAGGGCTGAAGTTGAGAACATTTTCAGATTGTAATGCGACAAAAAATTACACATCAGAAACTTCATATTAATATTACTGCTTAATATTAATAGAGAGGTCCACACTGAAAACTACATAGCCATGCAGACTGCTGACGGTGCTGGGGGGAAGGGGGTGGATGGCTGGGGACTCACATCTGGGTGTGGAATGGCATATTGTCCCTGAATTGTGTAAGCCTGTGAAGAGGGAGAGGGGAAAAAAGAGAAGAAAAATCGAATCAACATTTTCACAAGGCTGCAGGGCCCATTAAACACAAGAACTAACTGATTCATAACCGCTAAAGGATCTATTAATATTTTACAGAAATATTTGGCTTCAAAAGATGAAATTTTCTTTCATATTTAATGTGAATAATTTTATGAATAGTTGTACAGTAATAATAGTCAACACCTTAAATAATAGAGGCGTCTCCACACTCATTTACAACAGTGGCTTTTCTTATCTGTGCTAAAAATATATTTTATACTGGCCGAAAATAATAACAGATAAACACATTCCTTGTTTGGTTAAATATACCCAGCAATAAAATCAAATCTATTTCTGAACTGTTTGAATGGATGAATTTATAACATCCTTCAAGTTTTCTATACAAGAAAGTTCACAAAAAACCTCAGATAACCTCATATCAGCTAGTATTATATTTTCAAAAATGACTTCATTTCCTGTACATGTTCCAGAAAATTTCAATTTAAAGTGTCACACTGACAATCATGTTGTATTTCATGTAAAAGCCATGATGTGGCATCTATGGTCATGTTGGATGAAGTGCCGGTGAATGAGTTATGTTAAAAAGATGTTGAGAGTTTTGTTAAAGGATATTATTATTATTTATCAATGGAATGTTAGATTAGTGGGAAAAAAATTACATAAAATATTGTATTTTGTGTTGGTTAGCGAATGAGTGGGGATGACTTTGTTTGATAGCATATCCATTTAATATTGTTAACTTGACATTTCAAGTTTTATTGGAATCTCAAAATAATGCAAATCCGGGAGTAGTGATGTTATACTTCAAGCTTTGAAAATATTAAAAGGATATGATATTTGCTCTGAGAGGGAGGAGTTTATTTTGCAATAAGAGTGAACCGTCGATCTAGAATTACAATGCACTCAAAACAGCCAAAATGCATTCACTGCCATAAGATGAAGTGTGCAATTTTGTATTTATCAAATGATGGAATACTTTATTTCTCGCCCAGTTTAATATGCAGAGACCACTATAAGGCATTTGTATGTTGATTTCCTGAAGAGTGTAACCACTTTTGAGTTTTTAACTCTTTTTCAATATGTGCCTCATTCCAAATCCTTTGTATGGTAATGGGTGAAATGTCTGTAATATGAAAATGAAGTGAAACCAAAGCACGCACATTCAAAATGCACATAGATACACACATATGCAAAGTAACTTGAAAAGTGAACTAAAATTTGAGCACCCTCCAAGAGCGCTTATAATGCATTACTGCACCAGAAAGACAAAAACATAAAAATGTGCATTTCATTTCATTTCCATATTTGCTTAAAATTTTCTTTTTGTATGGCAGTAGAAGGCAGTGCTGCTGCACTGAAATATGTGATGGCAGAAGAGCAGACTCTCCTTATTGAGCCCACCAAGGCCCACTTTGAGCTCTCATTCACAATCTAAAGCTCCTTCCTCTCTGCAAGCATTTCCCTGGTTAGGATGGTGTGACAACATGCGAGTGAGAAGGTGAGAAAACCTGAGTGAACTAACAGGCAGTGGCTGGTGCTGCAGTAAAAGGCTGAGGTTGGCTGCGGACGCCGCCAGCGGGTCGGCTCTTACCTGGCCACCTGAAAAAATGACGGGGGTGGAGGCGGGCTTTGGGCGGTAGGGAATGGTGGCACCTTTCGGTGGGGACTAGGAGAGGGGAAGAGGTAAGAGGCAGAAACAGCATTAGACCAGGAGACAGGTGCAGACAGGTGTGCGTGGTGGAGCGTTTGTGTGGTAAAGTTGTACAAAAACAAAGTCAGGCATGTTGTGAGACCCCAATGCTAGGTGTGTCCAATTCGCAAGGTCAGGGGTGTCCAATCATGCACCTGGAGGGCCACCGTACTGTAGAGTTCAGCTCCAACCCCAATTAAACACACCTAAAGCAGCTAGTCAAAGTCTTACTAAGCATACTAGAAACTTCTAGGCAGGTGTGTTGAGGCAAGTTGGAGATAAACTCCGCAGGACAGTGGTCCTCCAGGACCGAGTTAGGTCACCCTTGCACTAGGCTGTGGTGTTGAACCCTAAGGGTTAGTCCACCCAAAAATGAAAATTCTGTCATCATTTACTCACCTTCATGTTGTTCCAAACAGGTTAGACTTTCATTAATCTTCAGAATGCAAATGAAGATCTTTTTGATGAAATCTGAGAGCTTTCTGTCCCTCCATAGACAGCTACATCTATGGACAACTACCACTTTGACACTTCAAAAAGTTCATAAAGAGTTCATGAAACTAACATCATTGGTTCTTGCGGAAGCTCAAATGTGCTGCGTAACATGAGATCGAACCTCATTGGTTCTTGTGGAAGCTCAAACATGCTGTGTAACGAACCTCATTGGTTTTCGCACGTGTCAAACAAACATGTTTGAGCTTCCATTTACCACAACTGATGTTTTAATTGATGAAAGTTTATATGTGAATAAAAGCCTAAATTCAATCTGTTCATCATTTAAAGCGATTGAGACTCTTCAGAAAATTTGGACTAAACAGCTTAATTCGCATGGATTAGTTTTACAACCTCTTTATGAACTTTTTCAAGCGTCAAAAGTGGTAATTATGCAGCTGTCTATGGAGGGACAGAAAGCTCTCAGATTTCATCAGAAAGATCTTCGTGTTCCAAAGATTAAGGAAAGTCTCCCGGGTTTGGAACGACATGAGGGTGAGTAATTAATGACAGAATTTTCATTTTTGGGTGAACTAACCCTTTAAGACTCTCTACTTAAGAGTAGGCAGCATACAGTGTTTTAAGTTAATCTGTAACATTATTCCAAGTTTAATATAGTGGTATGCTACAATATTGCTACAGGATATGACCTCATCACATTGCATGCTTATTTTTATTAAGTCTACTTATGTTAAAACATTTTTTTTTTAATTTTAATATTAAAATTCATTGTTGATATTATTTCCAATTCATTTGTCCCAATGGAAATATGAGGTCAAATCAACCCCAGTGAATTTTGAGTACAATAATAACTGCAGTGTGCTTTATACTGCACATCTGTAAAGATAAAGAATCGCCCTAAAGTTTCATCTACACACAAAGGATAAGAGTACCTGTTGTAAATTCCCAGGCGATCTGATTATATTAGAAGTATGTCTGTGTCCGTATAAGCAAAGAATGAAAATCATTCGATAACACCCAATCAGAGCACAATTCACCTCAGCAGGAACTAAGCCTTGCACGTCATTGGTAGATAAGAATAACATTTAAATCAATAAACCAAGACGGCAGAGGCAAGCCAAAGGATGCTTTGTGTTTCTCATTAATCACAAGTAAAACAATGTAGTCTCTCTTAGGCAGGGTGGCTGTAATGGAGTGTGGCTGTGTGTCTGCTTGTGAATCCACCCCATTGTTATTGTCATAACAAATGGATTTCACCCCTCCAAAAAAGAAAATTCATTTGTTACTCAGCCTCAAGTTGTTCCAAATTGGACTTTCGTCTGTGGAGCACAAAAGGAAAATGCTCCACTGTATATACTGGTTGCTCTGTTCCATGCAATTATAATGAATCGGGACTTTCAAGCTTTCAAGATGTAAAAAGGATGCAAAAGCATCATAAAAATATACTTAAAGTAGTCTGCTTGACTCATGCACCATATCCAAGACTTTTAGAGTCAACTAGTGAACTTGATCAACTAATTCATTGAAAAGATCCAACTGAAAAGAACGATTTGTTCATGAATTGGATATCAACGCAAACAACAGCTTGGGCAGATGACAAAAAGGTGGTTATTTCAGTAAATAGCCACTTAAAAGGTATGATGAATGAAAGTAGTGACAGTAGTGATCTTTCCTTCCATATTGTGATGCACATACGAGTGAAACGGATTCTCGAAAAGTAAAAAATGTAGGGACTCGGCTGTTGATGGAGGCAGACCTCACATAGCTTCCAAGTCAATACAACTGCAGGGTTTAAGTGGTTTAAGCACCATATGTTCCCGAGAAAGTAGTTTCACGTTTCACCAGACGATCGAGCAATGACATGAAATCAATTTGGACAATTCTTTTTTTCTGGAATAATGCAGTATTTATTATAAATATACCCTTATAATCTTTAATCAAAATATCTTCCCCTCTCTGTTGCAACAACATCTACTTTCTTCTCCAATGACGTGTTCACTGGCTTGAGGGTTGTTGATGTTCACCAACAATTTTTCTTGTTCGAGAAGCCGTTTTACTCGGATATACTGTACGTCACAATAGGGAAGAAAAGCGATCGCAACTTCCGTTTAATGCCAACTTGGGAAAAAAACAACATGCATGGACGAATAGTTCCCAATAAGATCAATAACATGCATTTAGGAAACAGATAGGGTGATTTTTCATTTTATGCCAAATTTAAATTTCAGTAATATAGCTTCAGAAGTTGAAAGGACTAGTTCAATGAAAATTGTATATAGATTTTCTGTCCTTTTTGACCTTTTGTGTTTAACAGTGTGCAGAATGTCAGATGGGTTTTAAATGATATGGGGGGAGTATAGAATGACAGTTTTAACTGAGGGTGAACTATCCCTTGAGCAGTACTGTACAATACTGTACCTCCAGCATGACCACACATATTTGTTTGACACACTGGATGATGGCTTCCGGGGTGCCGGAAATTGTCACTGCGCGCTCTGTGGAGTTAGGCAGCATGTCCCCTGCTACCTGAACCTGAGCTCCTGTGGACTGGAGAGAGAGAGATAGAGAGAGAGAGAGAGAGAGAGAGAGAGAGAGAGAGAAAGAAACAGCAGTCAAATATTCAGAGCATCCACTGCTGATGATGGTGTGATCTGCTCTGAGACCAAACAGTTCTCAGGGGAACGCTGGGACAAATGTTGCCATCTGCATGCAAGCATATGATTCCATTGTAGTCATTTAAAAGACAAGAACATAATCGGCATTGTCATGATTTCCATAAGGCAGGGGTCTTCAACCTTTTTTAAACCAAGGACCAAAGAATTGCGTTTTTAGAGTAAGTTTACACAAGTAGTTCGCTTCACTTGGTCTGGATCAAAAAACCCCAAAACATTTAGAACGTGCAGAGTTTATAAATTACGTAAAGGAGTCAAAACAGCAGCAGGAATCCATCCGTCACACACAAATGAAGATCTGCTGCGAGCGTAGACGTGGTTCTGATGCCTGTGCCGAACTGTAATGGGCAACATCAGGACTATGACGAGAAAAAAACAGGTATGCTTGAGCATTCTATCATTTTAAGGGTCGCGTCTTGTGACATCGTGTCCTGTTTTTGGTTCGTTTACATGTCTTTGGTCCGTGTTGCATTCATATTTCATTCGAACCACAACAGAGTTCGTTTGGAAGCATCTTTTCAGTGGTCTCGGTCCGCTTTTTTGGTTTTGTGGTTGAAGACACCTGTCATACAGTATTGTCCATTTACAAGAAGAGTTTGGTAAAGTTGCATAGGCTAGTAAATTCAATGACAATCCATGATTTGACAGTGAAAATAACGGTAGTTTCTTACCTCTCTCATCTCTTTGATTTTTGAGCCTCCCTTGCCAATGAGGGAGCCGCACTGACTGGCGGGCACCACAAGGCGCAAAGTGACAGGCGGCTTACTGGTGGCTGGGCTGTTGCTCATGGAGTTGATTATATCCTGAAGAAATATCAGAAAACAATTACATAATAAGTAGGGGTGTGACGAGATCTCGTACCACGAGATCTCACGAGACTAAAACGTGATGAGATTTCTCGTCGAGGTGAAAAGTTGTCTAGTCGTGCTATCAGTGTGAGGGTGAAATTATTATTGAAGATGCCCCCGCCACTTTCAAATCGTTTGTGTGGAAACATTTTGGTTTTCCAGCAGAAATAATAAACGCAGAAAGAATAACACACAAGACACAAACAATATGTAAACATTGCAAGAAAACTATGCCGTACACCTCGGCCAAGGTTGTACAGACTCTTAGGGGCCGTTCACATATTGCGCGCATTTTCATTCGCGCAAAATGGAAGTGACGCGGTCGCGACGCGCATGTGGTGCGCTCGTTTTTTCCTGCCGCCCCTGTGCCACAGCGAGATGAACGCTTGCGAAAGAAGGAGGAAGCGACGCGGCCGCGCTTTACACGCTTTTTTAGGCGCGATATGTGAACGGCCCGTAAAGAGGCAGAAAGCATCGCTGTTACTGCTGATGGTTGGACTTCTCGGTGTCCGCAGAGCTATATCACAGTTACAGCCACACAATCAATAGTGACTGGGAAATGGTCAACTTTGTACTGCAGTTAAAGTAACACTTAAAGTGTTATTTGAATTTTTTATTTATATGTTTATTTTATTTACACGGTTTAATTTATGTTCAATCTGTAGAAAGAAGTTCAGTGAGATTTCTCATGTGAAATTATACAGGGCAGAAAACAATTGGTTGATTTTGTGGCAAAACATTTAGCAGTGTTTGCATGTTGTTTTACTGCAAATAATTCATTAAAATAGAAGTAAAATGACATGCATTACAAGTTCATTTCAAAATGCACCAACATTTTTGCATTTTATGATTTTCAGTTGAATAAAAGACTATTTTCCCTTCATACGTTTCATTATTGAGGATTTCTTAAAAATACTATAAAAATCTCGTCTCGTGAACCCAATCTCATGTCTCGTCTTGTCTCATGGGATAGGGGTCTCGTCACACCCCTAATAAGAAGCAATGAAACTTTAATATAGCTGCAACAACAATGTGGCTAATCTATTCAGAAATCAGAGTTGAAATTATCCATTTTATATTATTTGTCTTAATGTTTTAGTGTGTTTGTTTGTTTGTGAAGGTGTTTGTGTTTATTAAAACCAGATTAATCTTATCTTTTGGTTTGAGTCCATCAAGTTCCAAATATAAAGAGAAGACAATTAAAACAGATGAAGTACTGTTAATTTGATCAGATTACTAAAAAATGTGTATTTTGAAATAATTTTTTGAAAGAAATGAACACTTTCCATTAAATTGATCAAAAGTTACAGTAAGGTTACAGTAAAGCACATAAATTGTCGCTTTCTATCAATCAAAGAATCCTGAATTTTAAGTCAAAATTTCCAAAAAATGTAGCAACACAGCCATTTTCAACCAAATCTTTCTTGATCAGAATATCAGAATGATTTCTCAAGGATCATGTGACACTGAAGACTGGAGTAATGATGCTGAAAATTCAGCGTTGCCATGACACAAATAATTTACATTTTACAATATATTAACATAGAAAACATTTATTTTAAATGCTAATACAATATTACAGTTTTAACTGTATTTTTTGATCAAATAAATGTAGTGAGCAAAAGAAACTTCTTTCAAAAACATTTAAAAATCTTACTGATCTTTTGAATGGCAGTGCATACAGTACTATTAACATCGACAAATAACATTTCGGTCAGTTTTGTAAAAGTGGTTTGTTTGTGTTAAGTGAGATTTTCAAATACTGTATTCAGTTCAGCACCTCTTCAAACTTGTATGCGATCATAGCGAAGGCCTTGAAGATGGCATCTGTGGGTCCAGTGATGGTGACGATCCTCTCAGGACAGTTTCCTTCTGAGATGTTGATGCGAGCGCCGCTCTGTGGGATGTCAAATGTCAAGTTACCCCTCATGTTCTTGTTCTACTCTAGGAGACTACAAGACCTTTTTAATAGCTCAACAACCCACTTAAAGGTGCAATTTTAAAATACTTTCCTCTATCCCATCTTGAAAGGGAAAAAGTCAAACTACAGTTACACATACAAAATTGAGGTTGTGGTAATTCATGAACATGAAAAACAAAGCCAATCTCAACAGAACAAGAGGGTTTTGGTAAAATGAATTAGTGGCAAGAAACATACCTCTTCACGCATCTTCTTCACAGTTTCCCCTTTCTGTAGCAAAAAGAAGGATTGAATAATCAGATTCAGTGCTTAAAACATAAAATATAAACGTAATATATATATATTACATTAACACAATGTCCATATCTAACATACCTTTCCAATGATGCTTCCCACTTCCTGCGGGAATAAAAAAAAAATGAACAAATCAAATATTTGCAAGCATAAACAGAACATTTTGGTCATTCACAGTTGTTTAAAAAAAAATTCCTCACAAAAAAATGGCTTTATTTTATATTCAGTCCTTGTTTACAGAGATTTAATGAGTCTAAAAGGTCACTGGTACTGACGACCCCTGATTCACCTTGTCCTGAAACAGTGGGTCAGGAGAGAACACATCCCTCAGGCACACTCCGCAGTGACATCACCAACCTACCCCCATCCTCTTCTCTCTGTACTGCTCTGCGGGCTCAGCTTACCTTGCCGTGCATGAGAAGCCGGATGGTCAGGGTCACATTCAGCCCGCCCTCTGACTGGACTTTGTTGGGTTCCATACTAGGAGTGGAGGTGAAACAGGAATATGGTCACGTGACAGGAATTCCCCAGGAGTAGGACGAGAATGATGGTTCAGCAGCCAACCAGTCACCTGCAAGGGAGGATGGGATAATAATTCACAAGAGTCATAAAGAGCCCAAGACTTCCAAATGAGAAACGAAGACGGTTGCAGAATGTTTGGCTCTGCACAGGAACGAAAGCTTGGGATTAAAGGAATGCTCCTCTGTTGAAAGACTCGGCATATGTGAAATAATTTCACCTTGTTTAAAACAAATAGGTTTAGGGTCTGTAAGATTTTTTAAAATGTTTTTGAAAAGTCTCATCACCAAGGCTGAATTTATTTGATCAAAAATACAGAAAAAACAATAGCATTATGAAATATTCTTACAATTTAAAATAACCGTTTTCAATTTGAATATATTTTAAAATGTACTTTATTCCTGTGATGCAAAGCTGAATTTTCAGCATCATTACTCCAGTCGTCAATGTCACATGATCCTTCAGAAATCATTCTAAAAACTGTTCTTATAATCAACATTGAAAATAGTTTTTGCTGCTTAATATTTTTGTAGAAACCCTGACACATTTTTCTTGTTGAACAGAAAGTTAAAAAAAAACAGCATTTATTTGAAACAGAAATCTTTTGTAAAATTATATATATAAAAAAGTATCTACTGTCACTTTGATAAATTCAATGCATCCATGCTGAATAATAGCAGGCTATTAATTTCTAAAAAAGAAACCCTTGCTGACCTCAAACAGTAGTAAAAAAAAAACAAAATGCAGTTACAGTTAAACTTAAATGTAAAAAGTATACAGTCCATTTCAGAGAGTTGAGAAATAAAAATGTGAACTTGTAGTTTAACTTGTATTGTAATTCCTGTAAAAACTGCATAGAATTTTATCTCACTAGCCTCATGTATGTTAACAAATATTAAGTGGCTATATACATTTTGTATGTTTTATTGCCTATTGTTCCATTGCAATTACCTTTCTTACATTATTTTTAAATGACTTACAAGTCAAACTATTTTCTGTGATAAATCAACCTTATGCAGTAAGCATAGTTGTATTGAATATGGAACATTGCTTTAACGCCTCAATGACACAACATTACTACCCTTTTATATTCATAGTCTGAACACAAGAGGGAGCACTTCACAAGTAATCAAACTAAATATGATTGTTGCCAGGCAGTAATCTCAAATTAATTTTAAAATCTAATAGCCGTTGAGGTCATTTGGATTTTAGCATACAGTATGTAGTATATCTGAGTCCAATACTTTATGGGCTATTATCCCAGTGTAAGAATATGCCTTACAAAAGGGACATCTAACAAAACCAAACTGAACTCAGTCAACTCATGTTTAAAAGATTTAGATCCAATGCCAAAAAACGCAGGAGAGAATAACCAACACTCAACACAAACACAAGATGACAATATTATGGGTAGGCAAAGACTGATTTCTACAAAAATGGGATACCTGTTATTAATAAAATTCTATACATTCCAAGGCCCAATTCTAGTAGGAGGAACAGAAATAAAAATAAAACACACATTTTTAAAATCATTAAAGAATAAGGAGTTAAAAAAAACTAATAAGAAGGATGCAGAAAGCATCTTCTATCCTGCGTAAATCTGCAGATGTGTGCGGGTTTACCATAAACAAGGTCATATAAAACAACTTATTTCTATTTTGTGTAATAATTCATAACATTCAGCTTATCTGAATCTGTATTTTGGGTCTCTCTGATCCCTCAGATGATTTCTCATCCTCAGTGGTTATAATGAGTATCTGTCTGTACTCTCGTGAGGGAGGGGGGAATCCTAACTCCTCAGCACAGCTTCAGACCTGTCCCTTTTTCAGTGATTTATGCCGTCATGTGGGTCTGGGGATCAACAACGATTGAGAGATTGAAACATTAAGCCGTCCCAGTGCAGCTGCCAGACCTTCGAATGGAGCGCAGGATAAAGAGAGAGCAAAAAGTGAATGATGGTGACTGTAAAAAGCACGATGAAAGAGAAATAGCATGCGTGCTCGAGGATGAGATGTGCGGAGCAAAGTTTTGAGCACAAATGTTGGGGTTATGTGTGAGAGAAACGCATCGAGAAAGCAAAAGGAAGATAAGAACAGATTCACATGGGCATATGAGATGAGCTGCCAGCTGTCCGCAAATCTCCTGCTTAGCACAGATTGCATAAAAATTCTAATCTGAGCTAAGAGCACATAGACGCAACAAAGCAAATGGATAGAAGTGAACCAGCCTGCACTCTTACGAAATGGGTGTCTTCCATTTTAAGAAGCCCCTGACCTGAGAAAACCTTGTGAAAAAGAAGTGCTCTTAACGGCAATGAATGTGCACTTCCACTTTAAAACTATTAAGTATATATATATATATATATTTAAAACTATTATTGCAGATAATATAATATTAATGCAAAAAAAAGCCACTTAAGTGCATTTAAAGAGAGTTCACTTTTAAGACTAAGTAAACGCTTTTAAAAACAAGTATGCAAGTTTTTAAAGTAATGATTTATAATCATGTTTTAATATATTGTCAAGGTTTAAAGTACAATTATTTTGATTACTAAAGCACATGTAATGTACTTGATTATAACTTCAACTTTAGTGTGTTATTGGATATTACACGTTATATTACATGCTAATACATTTTAAATTTACTAAATTGCAACATAATTTCAAGTGTAAATACAAATATATATTTAAATTGATAACATACAAATTTCAAGAAATGACATTAAAGTATATTTTAGTTCACCATAAATGCTTGTCAGTACATTCAGCAGTACATATTTTAAAGGAAAAATTATATATATATATTTCAAAGACAATAGAATGATGAAATTACATATAAAAATGTTCTTACATGGGTCAGAAAGCACTCTTAAGTTCAACAAATTACATTTGACATAGAATATATTAAACTAGAATACATTTTGATTTAATTGCAGAAAACATGCAATTAAGTGTCTGAAAAAATTACATTTAGTTAGCATTTAAGTATATTCTTTTAAAGGATGAAGTAGGAGATCTCGTGCCATGATTTAATCTCGTGCCACGAGTTTAAAATGTGACAATATTTCTCGACAAGGTGAAAAGCTGTCTCGTGAAATTGCCATGACGGAGTGTGAAGGTGAAATTACGATACAATATGCCACACCTCTACGTTTACAACATGCATCCACTGTCATTTTGCTTTTTATAGAAATAGAAACAAATTTAGTTGGATAACGGTCGCTTCAATTCCATCCAGCTGCAGAGTCACGTGACGAGTGTGGAGTTGTGCATACAAATAAACATGAGGAGCAGAATCATGTGACGAGAGTAAGTGATTGACTACAAAGCCATGGCGGAGGATTCATAGTGCAACAGAGTAGAATTGTAGTAGTATTGTAGAATCCGCACTCCCTATTCACAGAGTACCTGCGAAAGTGAAAGTAAAACGCGAGCGCACATTCAAAAAGCGACTTCAATACCCCGCATTATGAAAGCATTTTCCTGATGCGTGCAAATATCTCCCAGTATGAAAGCTATCTTAGGCTGGACTGTGTAGTTGTAACCATCTCTTAGCTCTGCATCGTGCTTGAAGAAAAATTTGGTCTCTATTTGCACTTTGAATATTGAGAGAGTACTTTGATTATGGTTGCACTTATTGTTTGCACTTAGTAAGACTAAGAGAAAACTGTGTTATTCATTTTTATTTATACTGTTTTTATTTCTATGATCAATTTGTGGAAAGGAGTTTGGTTAAGAGGTCAAAAGGTTAAGAGGTTGCTCCAAAATCAGGTAGTTCTAAGGTCTGAAGTGACTTATATTAAATCATACAGGAGAGAAGCTGCATATGATCATTCATACTCAGAAAAAAGAACTGAAATGACTTATATTAGAAGATGATTAGTTAAGATATTTTAAATGCGCCTGCAGACTATTCTTCTAGTCATGCATTTCATCACTGAGGATTTCTTAAAAATACAGTTAAAATCTCGTATTGTCTGGTGAACTCAATCTTGTGTCTCGTGAGCTGACGGTCTCATCACACCTCTAATAAGTAATTTAGTAAGTAACTAAGTAAGTAACTTTTTTCGCAAGATAAAAGAAAACTTGCATGAAAATGGATCTTGTGGGTTCAGAGAAACGCTGTAGCAATTCACTCCAAGAATAAATAATGTAAAAAAGGAAAGTAATTACAAAGAAAATTGGGTTAAATACAAACGCTTGATGTTTTATTCTTCTTCTACATTGTCACTGTATTGAAATATATTGTGTAGAAACACACACACACCACAAACACAATGCAATGATTTGGAAGTGACAACCACATTTAAATCCCTTAAATTATAAATCAGAAAAATATTGTTTGTGGTTGGAAGTTTCGGGCGTATATTTGTTGAAGGAAATATTGCAGGTATTAACGTGTGTGTAGTGCATAAAGAACAGGATTAAGGAGTGACAACTGTATTTAGCTGCAGTGTGTGCTTGGTCACAGAGAGCAAACAATGCTCCACACTTCTCTTCATGACTCACTTAATGTTGTAGTTCTTCATCCTCCTCAGATGACTTAAATCTCAAATGCCTTCAAGTTCAACCCCGCATGAAATCTTATCTAATTAAATCAGCATGTAAGACAACAAACAACATGGATGCTGTGGGCGAGGCGCTAACACCTTGTGGCAACTTTACGCATACACTAAATTTGGATTGAGGAAAGGCAATCTTATCGTTTATGTGATGCTAATGCTCCATATCTGGTGCTTCAATGAAAAGCTGCTTGAATAACATGAATATTATTACTTAGATGATCATGTTTAGTGAACCGTTACGAATGCCTGAAGGCTTACATTTTTAAAGTGCTTCTTTCTTTGTAAATTGTGAGGTGAAATAACAGAGTGTTTCTTCAGACACTTTTACATCCATAGGGTCGATTTAAATACACAAATATTTTTTTTGTGTCATATGAAGATCACATTTAAAATGGTCTAGGAAAGTGTCATATTATTATCTCACAATTCTGACTTCTTTTTCCTTGCAATTGCAAGTTTATACTTTTTCATTGGAACTCTGACTTTTTTCTCGCAATTGACCCTTCCCCGGCAGTTTGATTGACAGGTGATCTAACCGATCATAACCCCAAATCCGTCATTTTGTCTGACAAAACAGTCAGAGGAGTTAGTAGATTAACATTTGTGAATTTGAACTTGAAAAATTGTGTGTACTCACGTCTTTTTGCACTTGAAACAACATTCCTTCTGATGTTCATTCATGTTTATTTGATGCTATAAATGAACTAGTATGAAGAGATGATCGGTTCACGAGCCGCTTGAAGGATCCACAGCGATCTGTCACGACACATTATATATCTGTATGTATCATGACACATATATCTGTTTAAACTTCTTTAAAAAATTACAATATTTTAAAAATGAAACAGTTTCATTTTAAAAGTAACCTGCTCTGTCTTGTCTGTCGAAGCGTTGTCAGTGCTCTCTTTGCTCCGGGATGTATTTTTCACTATGTGAGAACATGATGTGTGGCGTGAGAGTGGCATGGCTTGTCGGACATAGCAACAGTAACTAAAGGGGGCGGGTCTTTGTGAACAGTCAATTGCGAGTTTATAAAGTCCAATTCTGAGGGAGGAAAAGACTTTTTTCTCAAAATTGCAACTTCATGCAAGAAAAAATCAGAATTGTGTGATAAAAAGTTGCAATTACCTTTTTTATTTGTTATTCAGTGGCGGAAACAAGCTTCCATACAAAACAGAATATGAAACAAATCATTTCAATGATTTATATAAATGTGTACACAAATAATGACTGGCCATCTGAACCAACAATTTTGCCTCTAACAGATTAAGAAACAAGACAAATGAAAAGGTAAACATAACTAGTGTGATACTTTGTGTATCCTCAGTAATTTTGCCAAATAAGCAAGAATTGTGGAAATATTTAATTGTGTGCGTTTAGTATACATCATCAAGCTATGAAATTAGTCATGGCAACTCTACCAAAAAAATCAAGAATCATGTGATGCATGCATATGCAATGTCAGACAAATGAAATAAACTAATGAAAGTGTGAAAAGTGCATTTAATTTCTAAAAGTCCACAGGGTCAAAAGTGCCTACAAAAACACCCAAACACAGAACAAACACATGGTCGGGTGAACAACAGCCCACAGAATTCAGCAGACATCTGAACGCTACATCTGTGGGCTGATTACAGCAGTCATCAGAGCAAAAGCAATGGCTGCATAAACACACTAATGTTACCTTAAATGGCATGTGTCCTTTAAACCACTTTCTTTTGATGTCGAAGTGTGTGCTTTTAGCAAGCACATTTCCGATGCTTTTCAAAAAGTATGAGCAGATTAAAAATTAGCCATTGAAATACTTCATATTTTAATTCTATTTTATGTTAATCATAAGTCTGATATCTTCCCGGTGGTAGATAAGCTCAGTCTTTGCTGAAGCGCAGGATACAGAAAGTGGGTCAGCCCTTCCTCTAAAGAGCTTCTGGCCCCTTCCTCTGTGGTACCTATTGAATTAATCACGCTTTACGCTTGGTCAAGCAGTGCTCCCAAAATGCTCCTTTTTCTATCTCTCTCCACTTTGCTTCAAACGCAGCACAATACTGTCTCATTTTAATTCATATAAATGACTAACAGCCAAACATACTATACAGTATCAGTGAAATTATGTTGTTTAGTAAAAAAAAAAACAAAGAAACATATTCAATCTTAATTCAACTCTATTTAAGCAATAGTTCATCCAAAAATTAAAGGGGTCATATGATGCTTTTTAATGTTTTTCTTTTGCCTCAGTGTGTAATGTATTTGTTTGTGCATGTATATGTCCTGCAAAGTCTCCCACAAAGGGATTTATTCAGAACACCAGATCTGCCTCAAATGGCTCGATCGAAGTCCAGATATTACTTCCTCAAAAATCCACGTCACAAAGTGAAATATTAGCATAATGCCTGCCCAAAGGCATACGCTAAGAAAGAAGGCGAGGTTTCAGTGAATTGAATTGTTGTCGCCGTGTCGTGGAGATGCTGTGTGTTTGGATGCAAAAGCAAAACTGCTTTTGTTGGTCCTAAGCAGTACAACCCAAAAGTTTGCTAGTGCACAGCGTATTTTACAGAGGACAGCTTCCTGAACCTGGGAGAGACAGCTACAACGGCGGCAAAGGCGACGATATACAAAGAATACTTATCACAGTGAAACGTTATCCTAAACATTGGTTCCGATCGATCGGATTTTCAGAATCCAATTTGGGCTCGAACTGATTCTGTAAAACCGACGACACTATTAACTGTGTTTACAAATGCTTTAAAAGCTGAAGCTCACAATTATGGTAAGGGGCATTATATTTCCGACACATGCTTGAGGTATTTGGCCAATCACAATGCACTGGGTCATCTGGCCAATCAGAGCAAATCTGTTAGTCTCAGACAGACTGGGAATAGAGGAGCAGCAATAATGTACATTATAATTTTTTTTTTTTAACATTAAACCACGTTAACCCAATAATACACCCAATAATACACCCAATAATCAATATAATGAACTTTTAAAATAGGACCATATGACCAGTTTAAAACCATTTACGCAGTCATTTACTCCAAACCAGACCATGCATTTGTTTTGTTAGTAGCCTATTTGAAGAATGTTGGAGTCACAACATCAGGCCCCATTTGACTGATTTTGATTTCATTAAATGGACAAAAAAAAAAAGATGTTCCAAAGAAGAAAGCGCTGTTAGAATTAACTAAAACTAAACCAGTGGAGGTTGTGAACTGCAACCAAAGGCGCTCACCCCTCCCTTTCAAAGCAAAATAGAGAAGTTATGGTGGCCGACACAAGACAAAGATGTCTTCGTGTGAGACAGCAGAGAGTATGTTAGCCAGTCAAGCAATGAGGTTTTTTCTTACATCTAACAAAAAACGGTCTCTACTTCTTATAAACCAGACGACTACTGCTACTTCTTCGTGCGTATTTAATGTAGTGACGATGCAACCTGCCTCTAAAAACATGAATGATTTAGAAGAACAACAACATAGTGACTAAACACGCAATGTAGAGTATTTGTCCGTTTAGGGCTGCAGTAGGAACATGCCTGCGCAAAATGGCGACTTAACATGTGCACTAAGGTAATAAAAACAGAACGGTTCATTATGTAAGTTCTTTATAGACCACCGAAAACATAGTTTTGTATATTATATTGCATTTCTGGAATAGATCCTTGCAAAATTTTACACATTGCACCTTTAAAGTTATTATAATCAAAATTGAAATAAAAATAAGAAATATTAAAAAACAAAAAACTAACAAAACATAATAAATAAACATAAAAAAACTTAAAATAAAAATAAAAGTTAATTCAAAATATTAATAAATACAGTAAAAGTATATAACAGTGAAGGACAGTCATACATGTTTTGAATGACATGACTGGGAATAATTTTCAGCAATTTTCATTTTGGGTGAACTATCCCTTTAAGTTGCTACATTACTCTGCCCCCTAAAATGTCGTAAAAATTTGCATAATACACAGCCTAAAACTGGCAATGTTAAAATTAATTTAATTAAAATTCAATTTTGCAGATGAACCTTGAGCTTCCGGTGTCCCTTTAGTGTTTTTCATTTCCATTGTCTTAATAGCTAAAATCTCAACGATTATTACCAAAAAAAAACAAACAAACTCAACTTCTGTGGACTTTCTAAAAACAATGGATACACGAAGACATGGATGATGTGACAATCATATGTAGATGTATAGACTATGTTAGATTTAAGGTGATAAATAACTGCTATTCCTTCAACACTCCTGACCATGGTTGATTTCCCCAGCGAGGTGAGGTTAGAATAAGTGGACATATGGAGTGTACAAAAGAAAAAAAAATATTCAAAGAACATTGAAAACTGCTATAAAACAGGAGAAGAAAAACAATAACCCTATTGCTTACAACAGTGTGACCTTGTAATAGGGAAAATAATAGGAGACAGAACCTGAGGCTGCAATTCACTCCCACACAACCAGAAACTAACAAACACCCCACTTCCTAAAATGACCACTGCAATTTAAGCAGCTCTGCAATGAGAAAATAAATCAAAATGCTTTTCTCAGACCATACAGGCTGTTTTTCTAATTAATGGAAAAAAGTTCTTGAACATCAGGAGCAAGTAGACTGCATAAACAAGCCATTTGTCAACTGCTCAAAGCTATTGACCCCTACTGGCTGAATCACAAAACAATAGAAGTGTGGGTAACTCTAGGGTACAATCATTTAAAGGTACTCTATGAAACTTTTTGTGCTCATCATCAATCCTTCTTCCGAAACTTGTTTTTGTCTTACCCTAAATCACTATGGTAATCTAAGTGTTTATATTTTAGACCTGATGGGATACGTTTTTTGCATGAAATTGCATATGCGTCACTCGCCCGTGTGTGTTACGTCATATCCGTAAATAGAGAAAAGTTGCTCCGGCTACTTTGATGCGTGTTTGGTGTGGGAGTGGCATATAGTTGTCGAAACGAGTGAGAAAGGTTGACATGAAGCATTAAAAATTTCGAACCTCCAGGGAATCACAGTTTAAAAAAAAAAGAAAAAAAAAGCCAAACAGAGAAGAGTCTGCTGGCAAAAAGAAAATGAGATTCAACACTGGCTTGCCTTGATGGTGAAAACTTTGAAATGATGTTTTTATTACTCAACAGGTGAGTAAGCAGTTTTACTGAAGAGATAAATTGCCATATGTAGCTCTCCAACAGAGTTCATTGTTATTTAACATAAATATATTAAGTTGAACAAACTTTTAGTTTAACTTCCAATTTTATGTTTAGTTGACTAGAAATATGGAGTTTTTATAATTTAAAAATCTGGAAGTTTAAGTCAATCATTTATTTTCAAGGAAGTACCGTGTCTATTAATGGGTAAAGTTACATAGTGTACCTTTAATTTCTTCTTTGACAAAATTGTGATTATGAGAAAGGGCAAACACAGTTATGAAACCATTTTGCTAAAATAGTCACCTCACATTAAAGTTAACCTGAAATGACTTTAACAATCTGATGCATTTCCGAGCGAAACATGGAGTCAGATTGGAGGAGAAGGGTTGAAAAGAAAGAGACGTGTGATGTCAGCTGAAAAGTTATTTCAAAGGTGAAGGAAACTTTGAAACAAGATTACCAAAACTAAAACTACATATTTGGAATATCACGCACAATAAGACCAGGAACTAAGAGCGTAAATAGGCTCAATTTTGATTTTATGACAATTTAATTATGATTTAAGTAGTAGTTGTCTGTTTTGTTTAACTTTTCTTAACATTTGGTTATATGTCATGCAAGGTTTCATCTATAATGAATAACACTGACAAAAGTTTTTTTTTATCTTTTGTGAATGAATGTTTTTGGTATCAAAAAACTGGGTGACAAAAAGATTAGTCAATGCAAGCATGTCCATCCAAACTGCTGACGTACTGTCCACCGCTAGAACGCTAACTGCGCTTCTGTGGAGAAGTTGAAGTGTGCTGAGATCGTACATTTACGGCACCCTACTTACTTCCTTATTAACTCAGTCATTCCAGAATGAACCAGAGAGACCAACTGTGTGAACAAAGTTAATATCCAAATAAAAAAAATGACCAGATCAATATTAAAAGTCAACATGAAATGGCATTTGCAGCTCATTTTCTTTTATATAAAACACTGTAACAAATATTTTTTCCAAATGGTGAAAAAAAAGTAGACTGGGGCCTGATTTGATTAACAAATGAGTCACTTAGATTATAAAGAATCATTTTAATGGGAATAATGTTCAACAAGACCAAGAACCTGTAAATAGAGATGTTCATTTTGACTTTAAGATAATGTTAAATTTCAAAGACATAGAACAGCGAGTGTGGTCCTCTCTGGCAGAAAGACGGGGTAAATCCCCGAACAAGTGGGCTGGCAGGAGGGCCTGGACAAATCAAGCGCCATGATTTATCGTGTTAAACACATCACTAGTCCTGTCAGTGTATCAAGGGCGAGAGCTTAACAAGAGGCGACAGTGTTTATTGGAGACACTGGCTCATGCGAGATTTCAGGGCAAATTATAGCTTGAGGCAGTTTGTCTTTTCTCTTGCTCTCGAAATCACAACCATGGGCGGGTACGAGGATGAGAGACAAAAAGAATCCAGGAAGAAGGGAGGTAACGGAGAAATAATCGGCAGTATAGTGTGGCGGAAGCGGCACAGTCATTCTTCATCGACCTGAAAGACTGTCAAATACTATTTTCAGAGAGCCAAAACAAGAGCCAAATTAAATTGTTCATGCTGTCTAAACTATTTTTACTTGTTTTTTTTACATTTTGTCCTGGTTTAGCCCTTCTTAACACAACAAATCTGGCCATCTAAAAAAAAAAAATTCTAAAAATGATAAATAGATATATATATATATATATATATATATATATATATATATATATATATATATATATATATATATATATATAAAATTCCCCTGTCAATCAAAGTAGATCTCCAGACCTTGTATGTTTGTATAAATAACTAACTGATCTGACCATGCTTCCAGCAGAAAACAGCACATGTCCACAGGTTTTGTCTCATGCAGAGATTTTAGATGAATCAACAGTGTTTATGCTCAACATGAAAATGACAATAATCAAGAAGAGAATTTGCTGTTGTGGGTGAAGAAAAACTAGACAATCGAATGTTATATGTGTAGTGCAACAGAATAATATGATTCCACAGCAAAAGATGATTCCAAAATCAAAAAGATCAAAGAGAAAAAAAAAGTCTATATATGTATAAATATGTCCAGTGTAATAAATAAAATCTGTAATTTCTACTGTAATAAACATATGACAACTAAAAAGTCTGAATAATCAAAAATAAAAACTCATGTATGCAAATAAGTAACAGACCTCCCACTTCTAACTGTCTCGATTTTCACATTCACAAGAGTTCACGAATGTAAAATATGTGCAAAAAGTCCCCTTAATACCGTTTTGAAGATCTGTATTATGATTGCTTCGGCTAAGAGAGGATATTCTCGCTGGTGATGAGGTCCTTATGATGGGTCATCGCTCAAACTGTGGGGAGGAATTAAATTAAAACCTCTGAATAAAGAGCTGGGTGGGAGCATCTGATCTGCATCCATTAGAGACACAGAGAGGGAATAATGTTGGAAAATAATGCCTGATTCCTACGACTGCAATTTTATAAACACAGAAAACACAAAGCAATATAACAGGAGCAAGAGGAAAATGCTAAATATAATCTGAGTCTATCCACCGTCATCTGGCCTGCCCTAATCCTCCAAGGCAGTCATTACATTCGAACATAAACCGGCCATAAGCCTGCTCGATAATTCCACGCCATAAGGAGAATTTGACAGCAGAAAGTGTTGCTGTCATTCTAAACTGTCATAAAATACTCCGAATGAACTTATCAACCCTTTCTTATCAACTCGGTCAAATACTACATTGTGTGTTTTGTACATTTTTCAATTGCACAATACATTTTAAAATAAATTTAAACTGTTTTCATTTTAAGTATTTTAGGTATTAAGCATGTTCAGATCTGGTGTGTTGCATTGTTTATAGTTCAATGGAAAGAGTTTAATATTCAAACAATGTTTGCAATCAAAAAAGGGTTAAAAAATTACCTAAAATTGAAACCTGAAATTCAATAATCAAAGCAAGTTATTATTTTTTTATTTTAACAATGACTTCATAATGTAACTGGAGAATAAATAATATTTAAAAATACAAAATTTTAACAAAAGTAGTAATAAAATACTTTATAACCCTTATATTTTATAAAACATCAATTTTAAACATTGACATTTAATACAATACAGAGAACTTTGCAAGTTGTTTAAAAAGAGAGCAATGTGGAATATTCATTCAAAGTGAGACTACAGGCAAAAGCACTGTTTTTTTCATGAATCTGTCGATTTTGAGATTTTCGGCTTTTTAGCTTTTCATAAAGTGTTTTTTCAGACTTTCAGTGGAAAGAAAACATCCAAAATACACTTAAGTGTATCTTTTATAGCACTTTTTTTTATAGCACTTATATTTGGATCTGTAGATTTCAATTACAGTACATTTCTTTAAAGACCGTTTTCTCAAAATGAGTTTTTTCTCCTGAACTGAGTCAGATATCTCCACTTCAGTAGCACTTACATAAACCAAACTTTAGAGTTTTATTCCTGTCTACATTCTGAAGGTTTTTACTTAGGGGTTTGTTAAAGATATCCAAAATCGCCTCTGTAAAAACCTTTGACACTATGTCAAAATAATTAAAGCAAAAATTAAAGCAAGAATGAACCAACCTGGCTTCATCCAATTTTCAGATTTTTGTTCTAGAAAGTTAAGAAAATTAGTGCATTTTTAATTATGCATCGTTTGCATATTAAAACATATTTCAGAAAACTTTCTTAAAAACTTTCAGAAAAATTCTTAATGTAATGAATTAGCTGGGGAATTACGGTGATATCAGTTAATTGTTTTACCTTATTCACCTGGGTGTCCTGCCTTTATTGATCAAAATAATTGACAGATTAGTTGTTTATTAAAATGGTTGTTGATTGCAGCCCCAATCTCTAGCTAAAAGTTTTTAAAGGGAGAATTTTAATTGGGCCTGGCTTTCAAAAGATATTCAAAGCCATATTCTCCAGTTTACATTATGAATAACTAAAGACACTATGACTATGATAAGCCCAATTGTGCATAAACCTATAGTCTTCATTTTCATTTATTGGATTCCCAGCTCATGCACAAAATGAGCAATCACATAGTTCTTGATACAGATAAAGTAATTTGCCCAATCAAAATCTTTCATGAGAAACACATCGATTAAAACAGCCCCTCATCCAAATATTGATTTCCTAATCATGCAGTACAAGCACAGCATGTTAAAACTGAGTGAAAATACAGCTTTTCACTGTAAAAAAAAAAAAAAAAAAAAAATGTAGGTTTCCTGGCACACATGTTCCCCGTGGGCATGCAGCATCACCAGGGCTGGGGTCCCTTTGGCTTGGCGTTGTATTATGAGGGAGGAGGGGGTGCATGAACACTCATATGTGAACAACTCCAGAGGAGCCTTTTGTTGCAGTACGCGTGTCTGCAGGGGCACCCTCCCCTACTCAGCCTGACAGGCGACTCGAAAACTGTCAGCCCTGATCAGTCGCCCTTGCCTGGATCTCAACCCAAATTATAATCAAGAGCTCAGTCGCCCAGCAATGCCAATGCAAGATCAAGCAAAACCGATCGTGGGATCTGAGATCCGGCTATCGGTACCAACGACCCATGCTACGCTAACGGCCTACTAATCGAAAGTGCCGAAATGCTAAATGGAGACACCTCTGGCCGTCTCCAGGCATCACAGTGAAAACCATTTCTGAAATCATCGACATGCTGGCAGAAAGCACAATAACGATGTAACCCTGCATCTTTAGACACTTTAAAAAGCGTTTCAGTACATATCTGCAAATAAACTGGCTGCATTTTCGAAAGAGTCTCTAACGCAATGTTCAACCCTTGAATGAGACAATTCTATGGCAACCACAATCCATAAGACATGTTGTGAAGATAGTATCATGACAATATAAAAACACAAATTGAAATTCTTAAGGTTCACAGGTTCAGAATAACCTAAAAAATTGTATAAACTGTTTGTTCTGTTCAATCATAAATCCATTAAAAACATGGAAATGGACTCTGCACCAATAGTTTTTTTAGGATGAAATCTCTTCCGCTTCATTGTGACAGATAAAGAACCCATGACGATAATTGAAGTAACGACGACGAACAAAATTGTGTACCTCTCTAGAAGCATTAATCAAAGGGCCAAGCAGTGTTTAATGTTACGAACTGCCATCAAGGTCGGAATCGCAACTGAGACTGACACACAAGTCACAATCCTTCACGCCATACTGTCTGCGGCATACAGAGCATTGTCGAAAAATATACGGATATAACACAAACCTACAGCAAATAAAGCCAATCACTTCAAAATATCGCAGGCTACTTGGCTTAGAATACATACTTCCAACAGTTTCAAGAAATTTCTTCAGATGTAAAGACCATTTAATTTAATGTGAAATGGTCAAAAGTCTAGATATAGTCTATATATGGTCCAAAACTTGGGGTAGAAGAATGATTCCAATTGATGATTCCAAAGGAACATCATCCATAAAGACATCGTTAGATTAATTTTTCAGTGAACGGACATACAGAATGCCGTCTCTTAAGACCAATCGTAACTGACCAGGCCACAATGTTATTTTGAAACGTATGCCAAAAATAACATTTGAAAATGTGAAAAGATTTACCTTCACAGAGCTCCTAACCGATGGCCACCAATATTGACGTTCGGAAAGGACTGAAATTAAAAACCACAGAGGGAAAATGATTTCTCCAGCGATCTCTCGTTCAGCCCCAATGGAATGACACCATTTGATTGGTCCTGGTATGAGGTCATGTGGGTAAGGCGCTGGACACGTGGTTCCTCACCGGATACAATGCGCAAAACAAAAAAACGCCTAAATCCAAATTTCACTGCAGCAGTTCCTTGTTTGTTGACAGCATTATCACTGCTTGGGCTGAGGTAAAGGTTTTTGAGGCTAGAGAAGTCCCACTACGCTCAGCGAGCAGCCCCAGGGGTATTGGGGGTGGAATCGGCACCCAAGACTCCAGCCGTCTGGGTATCTCCAGCGGGCGGCACGTCGACGAAGCTGTACCCAACACTGTACATGCCCATTCCTGCAGTCTGGTCGAGCCCAGGGTGTCTGATCACCATCTGTACACTCTTACATGAGATCCTTTTGTCATTTCACTGTATACTTGTCTGTTGTGACATTTAAGCTTTAACCTTCATAAGCTTCCATGTCCCTTCTACCTATTCTTCACCCCACTCTGCTCTCGTTTTTTTTTTTTTCAGAACTAAAATACGCATGGCATGAACAATAAAACCAGGCGAACAGACATGGCCTGAAAACCAAAAGGTTTAAGCAGGGTGAGGGGTGGCTTTCGATCAACATCACAATATCTGACAGTCATTGTGTCTACCAGCCATTTTAATCTGGCAGAGTAAGGAATTATGGGGAGCTGCCCTGGCACAATCTGGATTACAAACCCTTGGCTAATTCGCTTCAGTTGACCAGCAGAATATTAATTAATCATGAATCATTGAGGTTAAAACCCTGTAGAATCACGACTCGGTTACAGGAACTACAAATTGTTAGTGAGACAAACATCTCAATGCCTTTGAAAGAGGTTTAAAAAAGCCACTTTAAGCATAGTACGGCAACAATTGAGAATCTCCTGAGGTCAGACATCAACTCAAAAGTATTTAACTTCGAGACCCATCAAATGGGTGCTTCTTCCATTCTCCACTGACGTAAATTCAATCCGGTCACTGAAGACAACAGAAACACTAATTCAAAGAGAAAAACGTTCAAACATTCACAAAGGGAAAGAAACTTTTGAAGAAACCAAAATCAGAAACCCAGGATTTACGTTCTTACCAGTTAAAGGGAAGTTCTCAAGGTTTAGTAAGGACCAGAGATGGAAGACAGTAGGCAAAATGAGAGGAACGTGAATGCGCCTAGTCCTATAAGTAAACTCCACCATTGCCCCCAGCAAGGTCAAAAGGCAGGGTGGGGTGGGAAGTAGAGTGGAGCTGTTTGGGAACAACATTGGTCCATCATTCACTCATCAATTGAGCAAGCTAATAGGCCATGAAGAGCATGAAGGAGACAAAGATACAACAATCATGCAGAGTTTTAAGGGGTGAAGGGCACCTGATCTCATAGAAAGCACAATGAAAATTTTGTACAGAAAATGAAATCAGTCTCTTGTTCTTCAAAGAACTCTTCTACCGTACGTCTGCCAGAGCTGCCATGCTCTGCAGATGCACCTCCAGGATTGATCAGTTTAACTTTGTCTGTAAGCCCTAATTGAGCCACAAGCCTGCAGGGTTTAATTAAGAAGCTCATTACTGACTGCATGACACGAGGACCGTTGTACTGGCTCAGTGCCTTTGCTTCGAGAGGCCTGAAAAATCCATAAATCGCTGAGCGTAGAGGGAATGTGCAAATGCCTACGCCAGTACCGCATGACAGCGGCCTCTTATTTTATGCACTCGAGCAAAATCTCTTTCCACTCAGATCGTCAAAAAGAGTTCTTCAGGATGTTATTAGTGACAATACGGGTTCTTTTTTACAGTGGAAAGAAAGGTTCGTACGCCACCACGTTCAAAATGCTCAGGGTCAATGTGAGAATAGTTCTTTCTTTCTAAGAGGAAGTGGATGCTTAAGACACGTTGGCCTGGAGGTTTGGAGGAATTCTGTAGTTTAAGTGTATCCCTTGGCCATTCCTTCACACACACAGGCTGAGGATAAGTGGAAAATTCTATTGCCTCGGGTCTCAGTCATACTGTTGCGAACTGGCTTTTGCCCCTGCTCTAAAAGCTTTTACGCCACCCCTCTCATCCAGACCAAGCAAGAGTCGGTAATGGAAAATTTCGCCTGACCCTCCATTTGGTTGCAGTGAGAGCTTTCAATAATGGGACACCCCTGCAGCTAAAACCAATAGCTTGTGACATCCATTTCAAATGGATCTTTCAGAGTGGAACTGTCACCTTTATGGTGCATAAACAACCTTGGTAATTCACAGAGATAAAACATGCAAGGCCATGTAATATACAAAACACAAAATGTTGGCGCAAAATATGGCGCAAAACAGAGGACAAAATGTAGAAAATTCTGTTTTCAGTTACTCATCTTCATGTCATTCCAAACCTGTGGCTTTCTTTCTTCTTTTATAAATAAATTGTACATTTTTAAAGAATATTTTGTAGATATTGAAGAATATTCATTCTGAAAAACTTTTAGATGTGTCTAAAAGACTAAAGACACCACCGATTACAAACAGGTGCCATCGTTTCTTTGAGAGGTAGTGTGGAGGACCAGTTTTAATTAATAAAACTTGTATGACTTCAGAAAACTTGGAATATAGTGCGCAAGTCATATAAACCACTTTTATGATAAGTCTATGTTTTTTATTGGAACTTGACAACACCCATACCTACTCACTTTCATTACGCGGGGGAAAAAGCAGCAGGTAATTCTTAAAAAAAAAAAAAAATTTCGTAAAGAAGGTAAGACAAGAAAGCATGTCAAAGCAAGTAGTTTTCAGTGACATAAGGGTGAGAAAATGTAAATTTCAACATAATTTTTATGTTTAGGAGAATTATTCCTTTAAGGGGTTTTTCATTCTCTCTCTTTGCATTGAGAGAAGTATATTTAAGCACAAAAACATCAAAGATGGGCTTGAAGACAGACATTTCTTATAAAAACGCTTTTGTTTATGAATCCTTCAAGACATTTTTTTCCCATTAAGTGGATATGAACACAACTAAGATGCATTTAAGCAGCAGTCCTTCCAACTAGTGTCTCTTTCTTGTTCAACTAGGAAAGGCCTCTCATTTACCCATCAAGAATCAGCAGATTGTTGTTCCAAACTTGCATGACTTTCTTTCTTCTGTGGAACGCAAAAGGTTCATTTTTTGATCACACTGACTTTCATAGGATGGGTGAAAACAGTTGAAACATTATTCATTAATACTTTCTTTGCATTCAAAAGAAAGAAACTCAAACAGGTTTAGAATGAAAAAGAGTGTGAATAAATTATGAAAATTTTTACCTCTGAGTGAACTATCACTTTCTTTAACACTGCTGAAGAAATAGACGACAACAGCATCACTATCATTTATTCTGTGTGTGAAGTTTTGAATTTACCATAAAACTTTACACACCGATGGGAAATTATTATTTTTTTAAGAAGTTAAATCTTATATTCAACAAGGATGCATTAAATTGACCAAAAGTAACAGTAACGACTTTTATAATGTTACAAATGGCTGCAAAAAAATTGGTTTACAATTTTAAATTGTAAAAATATTTCATAATATCACTGTTTAAACAAAACATTTAACAACCTTACTGACCCAAACTTCAACGGCAGTGTATGTTTCATACACACTATATCAAAGCACTATTCAAACATGCTTTAGAGTGAAAAGATTCTGCTGTGTGTTACCGAACTTCTAAAAACCCTATAAAATATAGGAGTATAAGTAAATGCTTTCTGGGGAAAACACTTTCATTTAAGAAGCTGGGTATATATCTTGAATTAAACGAAAAATAAAATGCAAAAGCAAAAGCCAATCGCATAGAAGTGCAATGCGAAAGAATAATTTGGTGTGGAGATATTCAGATATTGTGTATCAGGAGGAAACAGGCGCTGCATGTTAATGCGGTCCATCCTACTAAGATGTCTGTTCAGGTCAGCTTGGCAGCACACTACATGGCTCATCCTTCCTTAAAGCAATGCCTCATCATCCTTCAAACAGCGCCAGTGATTCAGAGAGACCTCTGGAGTCTTCTGGGTCTTTCCTTCCTTGCTGTCCCATGCTATATCTTCTCGCGTGTACCAAGCCCCCCCTCTGATCTAGAACACGGAGCCCAAACACTGCGGCTCATGTGGCCGGGTGCCGAGACCCAGTGACACAGGACTGAAGTGGCCGAGGAAGATGTCACAGCGACTCACTGATGAAGTTCTCTCAGAGCTCTCTTGCCAAACTCCCTCTCCTTGTATACACTTAAGGCTATTCTTCATAAGCATGTTTGACTCTAACACTGGCAACTTGAACATACAATATAGAAAACCAACCGGTGAGCCAAAAATCTTTTACAACGGTCAGTTGGACATAAGCCTACATTGCTGTCTGGAAAAAAAAAAAAAAAAAAAAAATAGGATAATAAAATTGAAACTGCAATGTCAGCGAGGACGTAATTGCAAACGCCTGTAGAACAAGTCTAAATAAATCAGCATGCATTTATCAGTGTCTGAACGTTTGTCTCAGGGGAGTTGTGAGTAAAATATCATCTTCACATTCTCTCGAGAAAGCAAGAATTATATATATATATATATATATATATATATATATATATATATATATATATATATATATATATATATAACTCTGCTCTCAGTTGCAGAGATTTGAGGAACAAACTAATTGTTCTTCAGGGTGTTTCCTATTTTCTATCTAGAAAAGAGCTGGCCTGTTGCATGTTGCAGATATTCTCTTGTATTTCTGGGGGCTCAAGGGAAAATTAATTGTGCAGATATTTCTTCAAAACATAAAAAAGGTAAGCGTGAGCTACTTTTAAATAAGGAGTCACATTGTTTCTGAGTAATAAACTAGAAATTGAGAGATATAATGTCACAATTAAGAAAATACTCACAATAATGAGAAATAAAGTTGCAATTTAAATTAATAAACACATTATTGTGAGATATATAGTTGCAATTACAATAAACAGTCGCGATCTTCAGAAATAAAGGCACAATAATGAGAAATAGTCGCAATGCTGAGAAATAAATTCACATGGAGTCAATTATAAGAAAAAAAAGGTCTAACTTTGCATTTTTTTCTCCACTCAAAGCAGAAATGAGCTTCAATAGTTCTGGAGGCAGTTGTATCTGATGTTGTATTGCTATGAAGAACAGAAGAGTTGTTTCAATCTATTGACAGCCCGGATGTCGCAGCTTCTGTTTAAAACATTTAACAAAGCTTAAATGTACTGTATGATGCTTGTGTATCCCTGGTTGCACATCAGTGAAATACAAGACTACAAAAACAGTGTATTAATACAAAAAGAAAAAAAAAAAAGAAATAGGCCACAACGTAGTCGCCTCACCCTGCTATAGGAGAATAAATAGATCTTTATAGATCTTTACAATAAAAAAAATCTGTAAACATCATTGTAAAACATGTTAATTTATATAAGCTTTCAGAATGTGTAGATGTGTAAAATCAAAGACAAAATGCCTGCCTTTGTTGTTTTCTGGAGCACTGAGAAGTGTGTGTGTGTTTAATGCCCTGCCTTAGAATCAGTCAGGCTGCATCAGCATCAAAGTGAATCATTAGTGGCAGAGGAAAGTATTGCAAAGCAAGCTTGAATAGAAACAAACAATCCATGTGCTGCTGAAAAGCATAACTGTTTAACAAGGCGAATTATGCAAAACACAAAAGTGCGTTTTGCTCGAGACCGGATCAATGTGGCAATCGCTCTGGATTTCAAAAACGCTCAGTTGACAGGCAGGGGCGGTTCTGGGGGGGAACTTTTACAAGGTTGTTAAAACGATCAAATAAAGTGTTTTTCCTTCTACAGAGAACTAAACACCTCCCACTTCCACAGTGTTCAATGACATAACTAGTGGCACACTATTCCATTTAGATAACAAAGCATACCATACCAGACATTAAGATTATTTGGGGAAAAAAAAAATCCTAATAACTATTATTGCTATTACTTTATTTATTCAGTTGCAGATCACTAAATGTGTTCTACATGGGTGCAGTTCTGTTCTTAGCACAATCACATCTCATTAAAATCACAATTTATATAAATTATTTACATTACGACATTTCGCTAAAAAAATAAAATTATATATATATATATATATATATATATATATATATATAAATCGCATACTTTCGTGAAAAACAGTATGTGACGACGCACCGATACCACTTTTTCCAGAATGAAGTCAGATATATTTTCATTGCATTTAATTTTTTTATAAATATTGGGCAGAGAAACCAAAAGAATATGAATCAAATTAGTTGTCTTAGCAAAAAGACATTTCTTTTAGTTATTTCCACACCTATTTATGCCTGTTAAAATGTTTTATAGAAGCTACTGTTTATTTTCACAGTTCATATTATTGTTCTATCATATTTTATCTTTAATTTAATTGCGCACTGATTATTTAGGGCCGCTCCAGCAGGCCTCAACCAGTCTTTTGTCTTAGACTTTTGTTAGATTAACACTGAAAACAGCAGTAAGTTTTTTTAGGCTGCTGTCACATTAAGAGCTACATTTATCCAACATACTATTACACACGCGTTTTCTTTCTTAAACTGTTTACATTCATTTTAGACATAACTGACCGTTTCATTTTGGCATGATTTTCTGTGAATTTGTCCGTTCAAGTGCAAGAAGACATGAATGAATCCACTCTGCTTTCTCTTATCGGCTTGTGCACAGCAGCTATGGTGTGAATATGTAGGCAATTTTTTTTTATATTCTGTTAATTACATTTACTTCATAAGCATCTCTCTCTGATATCTCCATTGTGCTCTATGTTTGCTTTATTGTCTTCATTATTAGTTCAGGTTAACTAATGTAGTTAACTAATGAAACTTAGCAGTTAATTTTACAAGTATAATAAACACAAAAAAGGACTGTTTGAGTTAATTGTGCATTTTTCCCTTACTACTATTTTTTATTGGTTGTCTCATCATTTTAATGGAACCAGCATCAAAATCGTTAGACAGAACCGGAATATGAACCAGAAAATGTATTATGATTCCCAACCCTAATACCTGTAGTTTTCAAACAAGCCTGAAGAACTTGATTGGCTGGATCAAGTGAATTTAATTAGTGCTAAAGCTGAACTCTGCAGGGCTGTGGCGCTCCTGGAGCTGAGTTTTGCACGCCTGGAAGTTCTTACAAGACGCCACAGCTCTGAAATAGATGGCAGTGCATTAAAAAATGATTGCGGTGAGGGTCTACAGCATATGTGAAAGAACTAACTATCCGCCAATATATTATACAAGGCTCACCCTGTTTTTCAGTTACTGGTTGGCTGGCTCAACTTTCTGAACAATGTATCTCGAGACCCTGTGTGCAGAGGTCCAAAACAAGTTTTAAATTCCAATGAGCTTAAAATTGGCAGCTATACCTTTTGGATGGAGGTACTTTCCACATAACAAATCCAAAAGGCAGAATTCATATCAGAAAGCAATTTCAAGATTTGGTAAATATTGCAAGAGGGCATCTTACAATGACATAGGGCTTGACAATAAGAATGGCGTGATGCCCTGGTGTCAGCGTGAGAGAGTTTCGGGGCAGCTGATGGAACGGTCACCAGTCTAATTGGACCAGAGTTGTGTTTTTCCGTAAATTACAAAGCAATTAGTAATTTTTGTATTATATCATTGTTTTCCAGCATAAATGTGTTTTATAAATGTAGAGCTGTCATGGAGTTACAATGCAGCTGTATAATTTCTATTATTGCAAATTAAAAACCTATAATAAAAAAAAATATATTTTTTTATTTCTATTTTCTATTTTTTTATATTTTTGTCTGTCTCTCTCTCTCTCTCTCTCTCTCTCTTTCTTTCTCTCTATCTATCTATCTATCTATCTATCTATCTATCTATATATATATATATGCAGATGCAATAATTACAAATAAACATATAAATTGGCAATTATAATAAATTAATTATTTTAATACTATCTTTTAATTATCTTAATATTTTATTATTATAATACTTAATTAATTATTATTATTATTAATTATTAATATTATACAGCTGTAATGACACTCAATTCAATGAAAAACATTAATATATTAATGAAATATACATATTATTATACAATACATACATATATATATATATATATATATATATATATATATATATATATATATAAAAATATAAATATATATATATATATATATATATATATATATTTATAAACATACATAAAATATATAGAAAATAGATTTTTTTTTCTGGTACATATAAATATATTTTTCAAAACAAAATGCATTTTTGTGATGGTGACCGGAAGTGTTGCAAATGTTAGAAAATCATAACCATCACAAATCCTTACAGTCGAGCCTCATGAGAGCACAGAGATAAGCCTTGACCAGACTGTAATGTGGGATTTTTAAGACTGGTCATGTTCTTGCACATCCTCTCTGTAGTTGGTTCAAAACATGCATAACTAAAAAAAATCTCAAGAGTGAGATATTGACATCTTAATAATTAGGTCAAATTGTCATTTGCTTAATCAGCCGTTTACAAAATCCTTTCGATTTAAAATGACTGAAAAAAAGAGTCTATAATGGACTCATTTGTACAAAAAATAGGTCCTTAAAGGAATCATGCAAATGTATTCTGTAGCTGGTAAACACACTCATTCCACTGAGCTTGAATATATATTGATTTGTGGTGATGTTTACATAAGTTGCATGGTCATTGGCGTCATTCGCCGCATACATTAAGCGAGCTTCAATGAGTTACGAAATCTGTGGATGTGCATGCAAGGGAGGGAAAAAAACAAGCATCCAAGCTCTCACAAACAAACACAAGTGAATGTGCTCAAGCTGTGCACTATGAATACATGAATACTTAAGAATGACAAATTAGAGTCACGACCACACAACACACCAGACGGAGTCGGTCTTAAACAGGAGTGAAATAGTCCATCATAAGTCAGGCTTTGACTACACTGGAAACATTAACTGTGACAAACAGGGGACTCCGGTCCCTGCTGAGCTGATAATGGTGGCACTGAGATGTTAATAAGAGTAATCTGCGTGTGCCCTGCATTCACTCATCCCGCAGTCACAGATGGGTTTGCCTTTAATGTGCGCCCAGATGACAAGAGCATCATTTAAGCCAAAATACCCGAAAAGCCAAAGCATGCAGCCGAGACAGGAAGCTCTGCAGCATGCTAACTACCCACAAGCCTCTTCATCCATTCTCCCTCGACTGTGTCAAATTTTTATGTTTTTTTGCGCCATGTTTCGCATATCATTTCCCCAAGCAACCTTAACTTTCAAAGAGAAACTTCATAAAAAGAGATACTTCAAGACAGCAGAACATTCTCTATTGCTGTCAGTGATTGAGGAAATGTATAGACCCTGTCAGAAACATCAGATCTATGTTCAGACAGGAAAAAAAAAATAATCAAGCCTTGTTCTAAAACAAGTGAATCACATGAAACCTGTCAAGAACATGTCCAGGCTGGGGTGTAAAGCCCAAAGTACACTTCACTTTTTATGCATGGGTCAATGTAGAGCATGCATAACGTGCATTTTCGTCATCAGATGAGTACACGTGTACTGTACTTGCACAGCCAAATTTTTGTCGCACATGAGGAAAAAATGCGCCTGGGGCGTCGATTCATAAGGTAGTCAAAGAAAATCTGCATAAACAGAACAGACCAGAACGCATGCAAGCCAGCTACAGTGACAACAGAGTCCTATATAGACGAGAGATTGTACAACTCTAGCTTGAAAGAATACAAAAATGTTTACATGGGTTGTAACTCGTGGCGAGAGATTGCTCAAAACTGTGCATGAGTCGAATACCTGTGTACACGTATGAGGCATACTTCGCAAGCCTTTGCGTTCAACTGTACTAAAATGAAGTATACTCCATCGAATTTTCTGTACATGTCTTACTGTTTGGTATGCACGTGTACAAAACAAATACAGTGTTGTAGCCTAATCACCATTAACCACCAATAATCGCCATAAGCTCCGTGTTTTGTTACTTTAGATTTGAAACTCAGTGCCATCTTTCAAATTCTGCCCATTTTATGAAAAATTCAAACAACAAATGCCGTTTTGGCACTCTTTAATGTGGCGTGACAGATCACTGTATAGGTGCCTCAGTTCAAGCAGGAGCGCTAGTAATCGCGATCATCTCTTCCGCTTTAATACTAGTTACAGAGTAAACATGAATGAACATCTTAAGGTATGTTGAAAGATACAGTACAACTTACTGAAACGTATCATATCATGTGTAATCACGCAATCAGTGTTTCAATGACGGAAAGACATCAACAAACCGGCTTGTAAACAATGTCATATAGCACTACATTTACCTCAGGCAAGTCATTCAGTGTCTACAGCTTGTTAGTTCACAAGAGAAATTAACTCTTTTGCTAAATATATGCACTATATTAGCCTATATAGTCATTATATTTTACTTAACATGTTTTATTATTAGTTCCCCCCCCCCGCTTTACTGAACCCACACCAAACCGAACTTCAGAAACTGAGGTACACACCGAACCATCAGTTTTGTGCACTGTTACACCATATATATGCCTTAGCAATGCAGTACACTTTCAGAAACCCTCCACCTTCCCCAGCTCCACCTGTATAGATCTGCTATGGGTAACTCATGTACGCTATATTGAACAGCAGCAGCATGTCTCACTTACTCTGAGAGATGTCATGACAGAAATATATATATATATATATATATATATATATAGTATCTAACCTCAAACTTTTGAACAGTTAGTGTATAAAATGTTCTGTGTTAAGTTTTTATTTCAAATGTAATATGGACAAAAAAATGCAACGATAAGAATTTATTGAAAATCACCATTGAAAATAAAGGTAATCACTATCACATTACAGTAATGAGATGTTGGTGGAAAAATATGCTTAATTACCGTATTATTTTACTGTGATACATAAAAAGTACTGTATTACAGTAAAGAAAACAATGAGAATTACATCCAGACAGATTATGGCAGTGGCTCTCTGATATATAAAATAACTATTGTATTTTTTATTGAAGAACATGCAGTTCTTGAAACTTATTACCTATTGACACTTTCTATCTTCCCCCTCCCCCTCAGCATTATTCATTACACAATAGCCATGTTATTATGCCTAGACACATGAAGAGATTTGGTCATATGATGTGTCAGTACTGGTTAAATTAGTCTAGTCTAGTCTAGCATTTCTCAACATCTAAGCGGAGCCTGTCAGAGTGAGCTCGCTCACGTCGTGACAAAGCTTCAATATCCCCTTTCGCCACCAACATGAGCCAACGTGCGACACAAGCTCTCGACAGTTCACGCGAGTTATTTTTAATGCTCTATTCCGCAGTCCCTTTGCTGATCGCCCTTGAGCAAAAGCTGCCAATGTGGCAAAACTACTTGCGATGACAAAGGACAAAAACTCCCTTTAGAGTTCCCTCTGAGGTATCTGAGACAGGTCGGTAGGAAGGAAAATAACCATGACACAACATCATGTGCAGGGAGACGCCAGGAACCTCTGGAACTACCCATAGTGATAGATGCAAACACGCTATCTGCCATTAATATTCATTGCGATAGTTAGCCTAATTTCTACAGCATTCGCTCAGTCAGAATCAACCAGGCCCTGAACCGCAAGCACAGTCAGCAAGAAAGTCTCACGTCAAACTGGCTAAATATATCACAGTCAAATTTTCCCATACTACTGCAAATGACTCTCCTCCAGAAACATGCTCATAACATTCAATGGGGGGAAAAAAAATCAATTCATACGCCATGCTCAGAGCTTCCTCGCTTTGAATTCAGCACAGAAATAAACCCACGCGCTTCAAGGCCTACAACAGTCAGCGAAAGCTCCCGGCCAAATGGATGCTGATTCATCAATAGATTGCCAACCCAAAAGGTCATCCCATTTCCTATAATGACATTTCCTGTTCAAAAAATGGGCCTAAGAGGAACCTGCAAGAACCAGTTCAGCAAGATTATAAGGATTAGAAGGGGTTCTAATAGGCACACAGAAAAAGAAAGGGCACCGTACTCACCAGAGTTGCAGAAAGTTGTGGATCTCAGGGCATAAATGGGGAGATTGGACAGACGAAGAGGGGAAGAGAGCGCAGCTGTGTCGCTGTGCGGATCAGTTCATCAGCCTTTAGACTTCTTTCCAGGTTGATAACCGGCCCATTCTGCAGGCAGAAGGGCAAATCAAAACAACACACTGTTTCGTCATGTCAGTTTAAGCCACGTTTGTCAGTCATGCGAGGCTGCCATACGTTGCACTTTCTCCACATCAGGGTCTCTGTGCAGCGAATGGGGGTTTGCCTCAAGAGCATGGGTGAAATCGCACAAGCCATATGTGTGCTGATTTACTTATCTCACGGTTAACTGAATCCTTAACTGGGAACATTGTTAAAAAAAAAAAATGCCAAAAGCATCAGCTTTTAGCGTCTAGTGTCTAACATTTCTGTAGATGCACCACTTTTGGGGGTTTTAACCAAGTTAATTGTTACGAGATTAATAAATACATGAAATGGTGTCACTAACCAGAGAGGGATCCCAGAAGTCTCTTGGGTTTTCTCTTCCAGGTCATGTGACCACGTGCCGTCACACTTCCAGGCGACTTGGGTTCCGAGTTCCGTCTGTCCAGTGTACCTCACCTTTTAAATAGATGCAGTTGTGTGAGAAAACGTTCAAAAAACCATTGATTCAGAGAATTTTATGAATTCTATGCATTACCTGAGCAACTCCTTTTTTCTCTGTACAGGAGGTTTATTTTTTAATTTGAATTTAAAGGTTTTCTTCTGCTCGTCCAAACCAAGATTCTGCAAGAAAGACAGGGGGAAAACAACTGCATATTATATTAAGTAATAAATAAAAGTTGGAATCCAATTCCATTCAATGTATTTGCACAGTGCCTTTAACAATACATATTTTTATTTTCTGTTATGTAGGATATTTTAATGTTTCCATTGCATATGTCTTAATAAATCGGGTAAAATATTATTTAAAAAATATAGAAATAATCATCACACAACTTCACAATTAAGTGAACATTACATTGGCTTGAGCAGATGTTGCTATATTTTATATTATGAAATATTTCAGGTGTATTTCAGATTTCATTTTCAACTAGAAATGTTTCAATGCAGAAATTGGTGTGATAAATTTAACACAAACAAAGTGTTTATTATTGTTATAATAGTATCATATAATATTGCATTATTATTATTATTATTATTATTAAATATTAAATTCTTACATTTAAGTGAATAATTTCTGTTTGAGCATAAATCTGTTGTGTAATTTTATAGAAATAAGACCATAAATTACTACACAAGTTACATGAGATCTTTATTGTTCCAGATTCTCATTTCATGTCTAACACAGCATTAAAAAATGAGCTTGTAGGAATAATTATTTTGATTTTTTTTATACATATGTAATTGCGACCATTTCTTACGTCTGTGACCGCACTGCCGAAATCCAGCCTTCAACTCCAAGTTAGAAATTCCTTCAAAAAGACAAGGAGACATTTATAAGTGCAAATAATGAACGTCTGTCTGTGTGTGTGAAAAGTGCTCCCTCTAATGGTCATGTTTGGCATTGTTTAACAAGATTGTGATGAATTTGGTTCTGGCTCCAAAAGTGTTTATCAAATATATGACAACTATTATAAAACAATTAATTTTTTAATTCGATGAGCCACTTTCAAATATGCAAAAAAAAAAAATGCCACAACACACACTTACGACAGCACATTTTATATTCATTCAGCAAGGTACTACATTACTCACGGTTTCTGTCTTGAAGGATCAGACAGAAATATAACTTGTGAGATATATTTAGCCTGACTAGCTAGGTCAGAGAGGGTGACCCATCTGAAATTCCACCTAAAACCTGTATCAAAAACTTGCTTGAGCCGTCTCCGTGTACTAAAACACAAATTACAGTACAGTACTTAGGGAAGACTGCCACCTACTGGCAAAATAAACTACCGACACCTACTGTCAATCATTTTCCAGTTTGATGACCAATCTGGAAAAAAATGGAACATGCAGTCTCCTCCACAAGTAATACATTGGCAGAAGAAAAACCTGTTAAATATTTACCAGTCTGGACTGAGCTGGTCCAAAAACCAATTTGGCCAATTTATTTGGGGGCTTCAAACGGATGCAGATAAAACACTTCGGTCGTCAGCCTGTGAGCGATTGTGCAAACCAGAAGTTAATCAGTTCCTCCAAAGGCGCTTACAATCTGATCTCCTGTTTGACATGGAGCCACTTCAGAGGGTCCCCGAGATGAAATTCTATAATGATGTAGACTGAAATTCAGCGCAAGGGTTCGACACACAAATCACACTGTATTAATGTTTAATGATCTCTAAAAGCTTATATTCCTTTTTCGCTTTCGCAGGGTCCCACATCCTGGCGTTTACAGATTATCACCTGACCCCTACTCAAGGACTGCCCCAATGCAATGGTGTACACACATCAGTGAGATTAAAGATCTCCGTTGTGATGGGGGGTTACAGTGCTCAAAAGATCCATAAAACACATAAGTTATCTCCTTACGACACACAGCCCAGAGAGACAAGCATACTCACGCTAGGCACATGATGCAAGTGCATACTTAACACCAGCCGTTGGACTCTTTTGTTACATATTACGCTCAACGAGCGAAGCAGGAATTATATCAAAAGATAAACACATATGGCATACGCGTGTTTACATTTTGCTTTTCCTACAGGCGATATTTCAGATGAACAGCCTTTATAATATATTTACAATTTTTTTAATACTGTAGCAGTCACTCAAATCTTTTTTTCTACCATAAATGAAATATTAATAAGATCTAAACTATTTATATTGTGAGCATTAATAATGAATTACAGCCCTTTCAACATTGTGCTTCAAAACGTAATATCAAGCCTGAGAGGAAAGCAGATATTTTTCCATTTTCATTTAGCTGGGGGGTAATAAATTAAGAGGGTCCATGCTTTGCTAAATATTGTAAAAGCACCTAATGCATTAATCAAATAAGTAAATCTTTGTGGGTGTTCGGAAGGCAATGAAACCAGAGCAGCGCAAAACAGTGCTATTGAAATGTGTTTAAGCGTTTCATTACTTTCATTTACTAATAAATAAATGAATCAACTTGGAGACACTTCACTGGCTGTAAAATTTTAGAATCAAATGACATTTTGATGGAGACGTTAAATGGGGAAAGAGCTCCACGGGGCTTTTAGAGAAAGTGCAGACTCTTAACTCCGTCATGGAAAAAGTCAGCTCACTTCTGCCGGTGTGCAATTTCATTAACGCTTACATGCAGGCAGTCATTGATTTGCAAAGGAATCTCTCTGAAATGCAGGTCTAATCAATCAAACGTCTCCATTAATTTCAGCCGGGCCTGTCGCTTGAATTCACAGGGCCTCGGATGAAATTTTTATGGGTGGGCCCAAGGAAGTTTATAATACCTGGAGAAAGCTATCCGTTAGCTTCCCCATTCATCTCAGTGACACATGTTTGGCTGGCCGCGACCTCCCGGAAGTGTGCGATGAATGGCCGTCCGTAGAAAAATATGTAGCATATAATAGAAATAGAATTATAGAATCATAGAAACATATCTAGCAATATAATAACTAATCTAATTGTGTGTGATTATTGGGATTATTATTTGCATTTAGCATTGTTTTTCATTGTACAATTTAACATGAAATATTTTATTATTATTATTAAAATATTATAAAATTATTATCATTTTATTATCCTCATTTGGGATTTGGTGCCTTTTGCACAATTTGAACTGTAAGCATATTAAGGTTTATTAAAAAAATAATGAGACATTTTGCAGCATTCTGAACCACAATATATCATAATTTTCCCTATTTCTTGTGTACCCCATTTTCATGATAAATACGCCACTTACTATACATTATTTTTTCCTTTGTTGCCAGTAATGATTCTTTTTTTCAGTTATTAAATTTATTTGAACAATTATAATAAAAGGTTTTTAACTTGTCCCTCAAGTTATTGTCCACTCTGTTAATTTTCCCTTCAAATGAAAGTGGCAAATGACATCAAATCATAAAGCAGCCATCACTTCTTCAGTGAGAGAGAACCTCTATTATTGTATAATTGTCTATTTTGACAAATTTGATCTTTCAAATTTGATGTGGTCAACCTCAGTACATCCACTCTGATATTTTTAAAATCACAATTTTAGAACTCATGCGATTCTTTATTTGATAAATCTATGTTAACTTCTTTTTGCTCAAACAGTGCAGTGGCTGATTTTAACTCAGAATGTCTACCCTGGTAAATCAGAAGACCTAACAGAGAGGACATGGAGACAGTGAAAATAATTTATGTTAAAGTTGAAGTAGTAGTGGTGTATTTAAAGTTCTTTGGTAATGTTTTGCATATTGTTTCCAAAATCCTGTGCAAGGCAAAAGTAATATTGTAACTGGTTATATGTGAGAGATATCATCCATCCGTCCATTCTTTATACAACTTGTCCACCTTGTTATTATTTTGTCCATTCTATACTTATTCCACTCTGTTTCTACTTTGTCCACCCTGTCAAGCAGGGTTTTTTTTTTTTTTTTTTTTTACAATAATTTCAAAAAAGCCTTTTACAATTTTTAAGTTTGATTTTCTAAATTTAATGATGTCCAAAAGGCACCGAATACCAGGAATGACCAATATCATTATTATTATTATTATAGATGTTGATGAAGAAATATATAAATAATATTATATAATAAAAGCATCAGTATATAAATATATATCTGTATAATTTTATATTTTAAATATAAACAAAAATGTAATAATCCATTTTTGGGTCTCAATCCATCACCTGAGAACTATAGGACCTTAGTGGACCCCTGGGACAATAGCTTGTCCCCCCTGATAACATATGGACGTAGAATGTAAAAGCCACACAGAGGCAATGAATGAACAGTAAATAAGATGCTCTTTTGATATATTACTGAATCTGTTTCAATCCCAGTATTTAGTGAACACAAAGCAACTTTTGAGTTGAACAATCACATTTTTGTGATACCAGGACGTTACATCAAGTGTAAATTCGCCCAGAAATATTAAAATTGTTGCTAACTGTATGCCACCACGCATTAAAGAAAACACTGATGAAAGCGCTTTTTTTGCCCGGTAATGAAAATAATGCGGCGTGACGGTGTGAGAGAGTTTGATGTTTTGCTTTCTCATGACAAGATGCTTTGAAAGTCGGTTTGAAAAGTTGAGCAAGGTTTAAAAGCGAGCTGCAGTTTCAGCAGCCCGAGCACAGCGAATGGAGCCGACCAAGTGCGGAGGGATTACACAGGAACAAAACAAGTCAAGAAGCAGTAAGCATAATGTTAGGAGAACTGCTTATGTGCAGAAACAGTCTGACAGGGCTGTGAGAGGCTGTCACTTATACACAAACACCCAGCAAAGGAGCTTAGAGGAACCTTTAAAAGCATTTCATCTACACCAGCTTGTTTGACTTTGCTACCTCTTTTCATTCTCTGCAATAAAAACCTGTTGAAAATACAGACATTAGTGCATAATCATGCCTTGAGTCACAAATCTAGAATACAATATCACTACCGTTCCCACAAATGACTTTCTAGGTACTGTAAGATTTAAGAAACAAGATAATTTTTGTATATGGGTAAATGACAAATAAAGGTGGCAGAAACGTATTCATGCAGGATTCATTTCTGAAATATATAATTATATTACAATCTCTGTTTATTCATACAGTTGAACTTTTAGCCTTAAGTCAAATTTATTTGTATAGCACTTTTCATATCAAAACAGCTTTACAGAAAATCATGATGATAATGTTTACAGTATCTTAATATCTTTATGCCTTATACTTGCATTTAGTAGATTAATAATGTATGTGACAACTTGGCTTGTACATGCCAGCTAAATCTCATTTACTACTGAATTACCAGCATTATTCTGAGTTTTATTATATCAGACAATGTTATGTCAGGAATACAGAGCAACCTCATTACTTGTTGAAAAACATGACCGATAACATAAATGATAAAATATTTGACAAACATAGTGGTGCACAGTATTGGGGAAAATTACTTTTAAAAGTAATGTATTACAATATTGCGTTACTCCCTAACAAAGTAACTAATTACGTTATGAAAAGTAACGTGTTACATTACTTTTGCATTACTTTTTCTCACCTGGGCTGGGCTTGCTTGTTTGTTTTTTAATAAAAATTTCAAAAGTGAAACGAATAAGCCTCAGGCTGAAGAAAATGCATATTTACGCCTATACAGTAGAGGGCGCAGCTCAAACAAACCTTTCAGCTGTGCTGCCATTCAGGATTAAAGAAGAATAGGATACAGGAGAAGGAAGTTCAAAACTTTTATTTCTAAATCTAATGTAAAGTACTTTTTGAATTAGAATTGAATAGGTTGAATTAGATCATTGAAAGTCAGCAGCAAAGATATTGGTTTATAAAGTGAGATTAAATACATAAAATATATGTGTAAATTAATATAGTTAATTACAGGTGCGTGTAAAATTCTGAAATTGCATTTCACTTTTTTTTATTCATTTTGAGAAATACTGAATGTTTTCGTGCAAGTGATATGAGAAAAAGCATATTCACATTTAGTCTAGAACTACAATAACCGTCATGTTCACACAGCGCACGCAACGCCTTTACTTTATTTCTCTCAAAATGGGGACAAGAGAGCTGTCAGTCAGTAAATGTGAAAAGTAATGCATTACTTTAGTAGTTACTTGAAAAGTATTCTGATTGCGTAATTCAAGTTACTTGTAATGGTTACCCCCAACACTGGTGGTACATGCCAGTATATTTTCACAGGGCTTGATCTTTTAGCTGTCAGTTTGTCCAGCATAACAAATAGAAACATGAAATTAATTAAGAAGTTGTCTCAACAAATTACCAAATCCCTAAGGGCATCAAAACTAAGGTGTCAATGTATTCTTGAGAAAGTGCCTCTAATAAACTCATAAGTGTGACAACTTAATCTAGAATTGAGCAAAGTCTGTGAAAATCGAAGTGATGATTTAAACGCTTCAGGAACACCTAATAGACTCATCAGCAAATAATACAGTGTAGAAGCTTCATTAACTTTTAAAATTAAACTATACTGTAGAATTATTTAAATGTTAATACACATTATACTGTTCAAATGTTTGGGGCCAGCTTTTTTTTTAATACTTTTATTCAGAAAAGATGGATTAAATCAATCAAAAACGACAATAACGACTTTGAGATTGTTACAAAATAAATCTTTTTTATATAAAATGTGTTTTGAACAAATAAGCAGAATGATTTCTAACACTAAAGACTGGAGTAACGAAGCTGAAAATTTTAGTTTTACCATCACAGGAAAAAAATTACATTTTAAAATATATTACAAACAGAAAACTTGAAAAATTTCTATTTGTATTAATATTTTAATTATTATACAATTTCTGTATTTTTGACCAAATAAATAGTCTTGGTGAGCATAAGAGACTTCCTTCAAAAACATTTAAAAAAATATCCAAACTTTTAAACAGCATAAATACTAAAATACATTAAATTAATGGATATTTCACTTTGGAAAGTCAAAAAATAATAATAATGTTACAGAGTTAAAAGGATTATTTTAATATGAAAATGGCCAAACCATCCTCACAGCCACACACCGATGCCTTTCCTCACCCCTCTCAATGTGCTCTGCTCTACATGCAACTAAGATAAAAGGCTTGTATGCCAATTTTCAATAGCTGTATCAGCCTTTCCGGACACACGCGTATTACCCAGACAAGTCATTATACTTTATATGCCCTTGGCCTTAATTGAGAGCTAATGGCATTTCATAGATATCCTTTATTTGACCCCTTTTGTGCTGAGAGGCTTTTGTATATTGTGGTTTGTGCTGAGCCTAAGACAAGAGTCAGTTCCCCAGAAGCCCCTATTCCACCTGGGTATCTTTGCCTGAGGGAGACAGTTGTCCCATAATACCCTTCACAGTGTGTGTGTTCTTAACATACGGGTGGGATTCTTCTGAAGTCGCTCGCACAATCTGTGAAAGGACAGAGCTAAGTACTCTGGCCCAGAATCATGCAGAAGAACGCTATAAAATACTGCTGTAAAACACAGATGATGAAGGAAGTGGCTGCCCACACCACAAAACATTACATACTGTGGTGGTCATAATTTCAGTTATTGATCACTGACAGCCGAATTGGAAATCTCAAATGCTTAAATGTGCATCTCTATCAATCTGACTGGATTTGACTACATCTGATTGATTTTGTCTTTGCCGTAGAGCTGCACGATAAATCGTTAAAAGAGTGCGATCTCGATTCAAATACCCACACAAACTTATTTCTAAACAACTACGATTCGGCTGTCTATTAAACCTTTGACAAGTACGATCACAGCGAACATTCAGATCCGCTGACCCAGAGAGAGCACCATATTAACAGCTTCACAAACACAGAAGATCACAGAAGTACTGGGATAAAAGATTATAGTTTGAATATAAACACTGATGTCTACGGCAGCAATCAAAATAGAGTAAATCAGCTTTTGAAAACTTGACTCAAATAAAGACTGTTACAATGTTAAAAAATTTGTCATTGAGTCATTCATTCAAAAGATTCGTTCATAAACGCTGATTCATACAGTAATGAAATGTCTTAAGTGATGTCTTTATGACTGAGTCATTGAATCATTCATTCACACCGATTTAATAAAAAAATGGTTACAAATTAAATATTTTTTGTCAGAACCTCAAGTAAATGACATTATTTTGTTTAGTTGTCTATTCCGAATCGTGGGAGAGATCATGATATTAATCCAGAATCATGCAGCTCTACTTTGCAGCAACACAAACTGACATTCTTGTTTTGTTGAACTGCATATGGCATGATTTTATAAACACTGCAATTACCGAGTCCTTCGATTCTTAAACAAATAGTTCCAAAATTTTAAAATCATTTACTCAACCTCATGTCATTTCAAACCTATATTGTTTTCTTTCTTCTGTCAAAGACAAAACCAGGTGTTAGGCGGGATATTGTTTACACACTGTGGTTTTCCATACAATAAAAGTGAATGGGGTGTTGTCAAGCTCTAAAAATGACAAAAAAAGCACCATAAAAGAACAATAAAATTATTATGTATTGTATGAATCGCATGCAATATTGCTGATGACATATAACAGGTTTGTGCGTGGAAGAGAACAAAATGAAAGTCGCTACTCACTTATGTGCTATAACCCTTAAATCTCGTTTGTATCATTCAAATATGCACATACAGTGTATACATACATAAATATGTATATGTGACATGCTTGTTTAATTGTGCAAATTATATATAATTATTTATTGCATTTATACATCACAATGGGGTAAGAGATACACAAGAACAACTGACTTCAAACATGGCGACACGTCTTGACCCTCATATGTATGTGCATATTTGAATATACACAAACATGACTGAGTTTAGAAAACAGAGGCTCATCAACAAGTTATCAGTGAATAACAACTTACATTTCAGTTTTTACCTCTCACAAAGCTAACGCATGAGTTCGCATGAGTTGTAAGGACGACTTTTACATAGTTTTTTTAGTATTTCTGGAGTTTGACAGCCTCTAGTCACCAGTCATGTTCACTGCATGGAAAAGAACAGAATGAACATTCAGCTAAATTTCTCATTTTGCACACCACAGAAGAAAGAAAACCATACAGGCTTGGAATAACATGAGCGTGAATAAATGAAAGCAGACCATTTACTAATTTTTAAGTGAAGTAGCTTAAAATAGTAGATGATATGTAAGAAATTACTAAAAACATTTCTTACTCAGACATACATATACACTATTGTTTAAAAGGCTAGGGTCAGGGGGCAAGTTTTTTAATGAAATTAACACTTTTAACCAGCAAAGATGCATTAAATGTATTAAAAATGTTAGAAAAATGAATTAAATTATGCTAAAACAGAAAACAGTTTTAAATTTCAATATTTGATAATATTACTGTTTTTACTGTATTTTGATCAAATAAATGCAGCCTTGGAGAGGCATGAGATTTAAAGGGTTAGTTCACCCAAAAATGAAAATTCTGCCATTAATTACTCACCCTCATGTTGTTCTACACCCGTAAGAACTTTTTGATGGCTCAGAGAGGCCTCCATTGCCAGCAATGACACTCCATCTCTCAAGATTCAGAAAGGTACTAAAGACATTTTTAAAACAATCAATGTAACTACAGTGGTTCTACAATAATTTTATGAAGCGACGAGAATACTTTTTGTGTGCCAATGTCAATGACTTTTCAACAATACCTAGTAATGGCCGATTTCAAAACTGCTTCGAAGCTTTACGAATCATTTGTTTCGAATCAGTTGTTCGGACTGCCAAAGTCACGTGATTTCAGCAGTTTGATACGTGATCCGAATCCCTGATTCGAAACAAAAGATTTGTAAAGCTTCGAAGCTTCATGAAGCAGTGTTTTGAAATCGGCCATCATTAGACATTGTTGAAAAGTCATTATTTTGGTTTTTTTTGGCGCACAAAAAGTATTCTCGTCGCTTTATAACATTAAGGTTGAACCACTGTACTCACATGAACTGTTTTAAATATGTTTTGAGTACCTTTCTGGATCTTGAGAGGTTTGGTGACATTGCTGGTTTCACTGAACCATCGGATTTCATCAAAAAATATCTTAATTTGTGTTCCGAAGATGAACGAAGGTCTTACGGGTGTAGAACGACATGAGGGTGAGGAATTAATGACAGAATGTTCATTTTTGGGTGAACTAACCCTTTAATTTCACACGCCGACCCCAAACTTCTGAGATATTTGAAGATGCACAAACTATATGAGCTTCTTATAACTATTCAAAAGTGTTTGGTTAACACTGAGAAATGTGAAAGACTGCAAATTAGCTTTTAAAATAGACAGAATCCGAGCAGAAATGCAGAAATGTTTGGCAAAACGCTTGCCACTTTCACACCTTTATGATTGGAGGGGTTCTCCTTTAAAGGCTTTTAAGTCTTAATCCTGCAAAAAGGCTCCTGCAGAAATTCAAAGGCACGTCGCACATTTGAATATCTCCACAGCGCTGTACCTCCCCCCTTGAGAGAAGAACAGATAGCGATATCATGTGCTTTACCTTCACTGCTGAGGTTTTATTGAAGTGAGGGATAGTGTTGTGATGTCACAGACAGTTCTCATCGAGAGGAATTAGCCGATAGATCAAATCCCTCAACCTCGTGGGGGAAGTCATAGCGCACTAACTAATCTGCGGTTGAGATTTTCCTGCAAGAAGCAGATTGAGTCTCAACTTGTGATGTGCTGTTGAAAAAAAAAATGTCAGAAATCAAATAGATCCTGTTAATTACACTACACTAAAATTGCTTATGCATGGGCACACGGAGTTAATATCTTCAACCATGGATGAAATCCTGCTCATCTGGTTTGGGTAAATGTTTCCAGTAGTCATCACACAGAAAATGCATGCATTGCAGATCATATATGCGTTTAATGTGTCAAGAGTATCATGTGGCCCTATTCCATTTCCATATATCCTTCCTCTTGCTATAATATTTCAGATCACCTACTCAGATTGTCTTCTATAGTTAGGTGGAGCATAGCATAAAAAAAAAAAATCAATATTATCTCTACACTGATCTTAACAATGACAAAGCAGTATGTAAGGGTATATTGACTAAGCCTTTATTTACAAAACTGAGAAAAACCTACCTAATAAGTATCCTGTTAATACTTGCAAGCCCATGGTACTTTGTTTAACTGTTTCATGCAGTTCAGAGAAACCGTGAGCTCAAAATTTGGCTAAACACAGCATTTCTCTATACTGATGATTAAGACTGGCGAATAAAAATCGTAGCATTTTTAAGTGTGTTTAAAATAATTTAGACAATACACACACACACAATACAGTTTGGGGTCAGTAAGATCATAGATGCATTAAACCGATCGAAAATGACAGTAAAGGCATTTAAAAATGTCTATATCAAATATATGCTTTTCTTATGATCTTTGTAGTTATCAAAGAATTCTAAAAAACCAATTCACTATTTTCCACAAAATATGAAGAAGGCACAACTGTTTGAAGAATTGCTTCTTGAGCACTAAATCAGCATATTAAAATGATTTCTGAAGGACACTGAAGACCGCATGGCTTCTAAAAATTCAGCTTTGCCATCAAAGAAATAAATTACTTTTTAAAATATATTAACATAGAAAACAGTTATTAAATTGCTATAATACCTCACAACATAATATTTTTACTTTAAAGTATGTATTTTTGTATTTATGACCCATAAGAGTGAGGGGTGTAAAGGTACATAAATATGACGGTTCGGTACAAACCTCGGAGTCACAGTTTGGTACGGGTTCAGTACAGCAGTTAGTGAACAAATTGTGTCTTTAAATTAATTAAATTATAATAAAAATTTTCTTAAGGATAAAAACAAATCTCTCTCTGCTAATGCTGTAAACTATAAGGAGCCCTTTCTTGCACATTAGTCACCTTTACTTATATAGCGCTTTTTACAATGCAAATTGTGTCAAAGCAGCTTTACAGTAATAATTGGCTAATAATGTTTGGCTGCACAGCAGTTCCCAAAGAAAATGATGTCATTGTCCAGCTTATTCTATATATTTGTATTGATTCATTCCATTGCAAAGACCAATAGTTATTAGTCTAGTTAATTTATGTATATCAGCACTGGAGAAAAAAGTGATGTCATCGTCCAGCTCAGCTCAGTTCGCATACAAAGGCGCCAATGCAGGCATAGCAAAAACACTGCTGAATATCAAGCAAGTTTCCCTAACTAAGCAAGCCAAAGGCAACAGTGGCATTACTATAATTGTAATGATGAGTGAGTCAGCGAATGAGATCCAAGTGCAGCTTTATTTACAGACGTAGTCAGACAGGCAATGGTCAACTCAACAGCAAACAGAGTGGCAAAGAACAGGCAGGCTCGTAGTGATAATCCAGGCAAATGGTCAAAAGGCAGGCAGATACACAACAGAACGGGAAACAGGCAGGATCAGGAAACGGGCAGAATAAACGCTCAGAATTGCAATGCAGGTATAGACAAGACTTCGCAAATGACATATGTTTGAAAGGTCTCTTAAATAGTCCAACAAATTGACTACAGCTGAACAGCAATCAACATCAAGGTATGGGACTATAGGAAATGTAGTGTGGTTCAGAGGGTCCATGAAATGGGAGGGCGACATCTGGTGGCAAGTCAACGGAAGACAACAGACCGGATTCATTACAATAATATTATAGGTTACATTTAATAACAGAGCCCAAACTATTAAATTCAGTTGCTATTTATTTTAGATACTATAATCAACAGTCGCAATAAAAAAAAAATTAAAAAAAAAAATATATATAATATATAATATATATATATATATATATATATATAATATATATAATATAATATATATATATATATATATATATATATAACTTCTATATCTAAATATAAAATTATTTACATGATGGATGATGGATATTTTCCATGGATATTAAACATACATTAAATAATCAAGACATAACTTACAGGTTAAAATATTCAAGTAAAATATAATAACTATATAGGCTAATATAGAGCATATATTTAGCGCAAGACTTCATTTCTCTAGTGAACTAACAAGCTGTGGACACTGAATGACTTGCCTGAGGTAAATATAATGCTGCACGATTGTTTACAAGCTGTTTTACTGATGTCTTTCCACGGTTAAAACACTGATTGAGGGATTACATGAGACATAATACATTTCAGTAAGTTCTACTGTATCTTTCGACATACCTTCAGATGTTCATTCATGTTTATTCTGTAACTAGCAGTAAAGAGGAAGGGATGATCCCATTCACTCGTGCTCCATGCTGCCGCCTGAACTAAGGCACCTACACAGTAATCTGTCACGCATTTATTTTAATTCCATGATAAAATGGACAGAATTTGAAAGATGACATATTGTTTCTTATGGAAAGTAACCAAAACGCAGAGTTTTTTCCAATTATTGGTGGTTAGGCTACAATGATGTATTCGTCGTGTACACATGCATACGAACCGTAAGACACATCCCGTTACACCCCTAATAAGACTTTAAAAACATATTACCAACTCTAAACTTCTGAATCTTCTGAATGGTCTCTTTATAAATATATATACTATAATATATACTATTTCTGCATTTTAATAATGAAATATGCCACAATGAGACATCCATGAACATTTTTGAGTGATGCGCCAAGGAATCTGTGAATGCGAATTTTGAATCGATTCACTGAAACAGAAAGTTTGGACAGACTCATATCGATGTCCAAATAAAAGACTCCAAATACTCTTAAATCATGTAAGTCTAACAACACAGTCTTGAGGAAACATGATGGACAAAAATGTATTAGAATTATTGCAAAGTTTACACAATATTGCCAGCAGAATCATCTTGAATATATTGTGAATATTTTATTTATCAGCCAAATCCTCCTGAGGGCAAATATAAGGACACAGAATTCAGATTTTCAGATTTGCATACAGTACACTGCACAGAGCTGAGAAGAAACTCATGCCTCTTTCCTCAATCTGTGCATCCCCAGAACACAGAACCGTTACTGCTGACTTAGCTGCGCAGATGCTTTGGAAGAGCGAACGGCATCGGCTCAGGAAAGTGTGTCAGGCAAGCATATTTGTTATAGAGAGGGCAAGCCAAGAGCTATCCTGAAAAAACGACAACAAAAAAATACCCCAGGTGAACCCGCAGTCAAAACACAGCCGATGTTTACAGTTTTAAGACGGTAACTGTCACTCGGGAGTCCATTTCAGAGGCTAAAAAAGACTTTTCAAGCAGCAGGTCACACCTTTTCCCTCACACCTTGCCCCGCTGGGTTCAATCTGGCCATCGCTGCGGTCACAACACTCTGGATCGGAGGCCTTGCCAGGGAGCAGGTGGGAGGGCATCAACAGACACCGAACATGAGGCAGAGCTTTTACTAAAAGCTCCAGAGGCTCTAGATTTTATTAGAATGCATTTGCAAGGAAGTGGACATCCTCTCTCTCCTCCTCACAACGCTGCCGATCACTCCCCGTCCGATAAGAGGGGCGAGGCCGCTGAGAAAATGCTGCATCATTCATGGTTGGGTGTCTCCTCGCGTCACGCCATGTGACCCGCTGACACACTCCCATATTGTTGGGGGTTGGGTACGAAGGCAGGCAGGAGCATGGTAGGAGAACCTGACCAAAGCCTCGTGCCATAGTGACACTCAGCGGATTATGTCTAAATAAAGCCTCAGCACTGCATGAATCACTCTGCTACTGATCCCACTGCTCAATGAGAAAGGAAGAGAGAGAGAGAGGGAGTAAGAAAGCAATGCAAAAAAAAAAAAAAAAAAAAGTCGAGGGAGCGGGAATGTGAAGTGGAGAAGGCGTTCATCACTGGAGTGCCATGGCTTAGCCTAAGAGGCTTGAATAATCAGTGGTTAAGCTGTCAGCCCTGCTCTTGCACCTACCGTGTGCTACAAACTCCTGTGCGCTTTTAATCAAACAAAAACGATGAGATCCAGCCATGCTGCCAAGACAGCACTATAAGACAGGCCTCAAAGTCTCTTTAAGACTTATACTGACATATTATATTCCCCGCAATGCACAGGCACCATATGGCAGACATTTTCTCAAGTCGCTGACGTAAAGACTACACTGAGTCTCAAGTCTTTGAGGTGAAGTGAACAGTTTTCTATTACAGGTTCGTTTTATAAACCTTTTTGAAGGGCAAGCAACTTTGCTCATCTCTAATTTGGAGTTCAAGCCAAGTCTCAAATCCATGTGGTAAAAGTTTTCTATTCAATGCAGGTTAGTTTAATAAACCCACAGTGGTCGAGGAATATTCAGTTTTCATTATGTTGTACAATTAAGTCTAGGCTTCATGTCAAAACATTTCAAGTACAGTTTGAGTGTCAATTCTTTGAATAAGAGTCCACATTTCCAAGGCCCAAAGTCCTTTACAGAGTTTTCTATAAAATACAAGTTGTATAAACCTTGTTGAAGGGCAATCCATTTAATAGATTTCAGGGCTCAACAAAGATGGCCCACTATAATAATAAAAATAATATTAATAATAATATTTTCCTTTGTTCATAAAATTATTTTAAAAACTGATTAATAATAGATTAATAGATTAATAATTATTAAATTACATAAACATATTTTATTAAAATATAATAATGTATAAAATACAACAATAATAATATACTTTAAGGAAATATATATATATATATATAAAAATATGATATATGATATATTTGATATATTTAAATCTATCAAATAAGAAAAAAAAGCAATGCTTCCCCAACCTTTTCCCAAACATCTCCACTACATCACTGGAAAAAAATCATAAGAAATGAATAAACAAAAATAATTTAAAAAAATTTAAGGAAAAACATAAAATAAATAAAAGAAAAAAAGAAAACAAAAGGATCATTCCTCTATGGCGGATCAGTAAGAAAAATCTGTAATGTTGAGCCCTGGATTTTGTATTTGGAATCCAATTCAAGTCTCAAATCAAGCGTCTGAGCCCAAGTTGAGCCTCACACCAATTAATTTGCGACATGCACAACTCGAGTCCAAGTCTCAGAGTAGAGTTCCTTCCTCTGCTATATAGAAACACAGAGAACGGCACAAGGTAACTATATGCATTCGGAGTATATCTTAGACTCCATGACTGATTAATTTGGTTCACTGACAGATTAACAACAGGATGACCTGACTTAATCAAACAGCCAGCCGCATCAGTAGCTTACATGACCCACGGATCTGCAAATTCAAACAAACCTGCAATGTTTCCCTAACCTTTTCCAGAAGATCTTCTCCACTACATCACTGCAAACAATAAAAATAGCCGCGCCATCCAGCCAAGCATTAAGAACGACGGCAGCGGGTGGTCCAGGGCCGGTTCGACTCACTCCCACCCCCCTCCAGCTTCCTGGGTCCTGATTGATCTCACGGCCCATCGGCGGGTTAAATTACACTGCAGAGTGGCTTTGCGGAAAGACAAAGGGCCCAGGATTTCATAGGCCATAATTCTTTCCAGGCTTTAACTTTGAAAAGGTGCAGCATTCAATTTCAGCCCTCGGCAACACTTTGCATTCGCTTATGAGTTATGACACAGTCATGACGTTTTTAACTTACTATACGGCCATGCTGAGGAGATCGGCGTGCTAATCAGGCCGAAGGGAGGATGGGTGGAAAAAAAAACTAATTCTCTGTCAGCACAGAGTATTGATAATAGCGAAATGTAATAGAGTAAATAAAAGTGGCCCATCTTCTGGCTGAAGCTAAAGACGAGTTGGCTTCTTTCCACATCCTACTTGCCGAAAGCATTGAAGTAAACTCGGATCTGACATGATTTACATGTACATTCATGTTTGGATCTCAGTCCGAAATGACATCCAGGCTCCCATAGCTTCCTGGCACATGGGGAATGGAGAGGAAGCCCAGGGAATGGCAGAGGCCTTTTGATACTGCAACTCTGCCGAACCAGCAACTCGGAAGCCAGGACAGCATGAGATCCGGAGAAAAAAAAAAAACAGCCAAAGCACAAAAAGACCAGCTGCTTCGAGATCATGGGCGTCAGCGGAAAAAAAAAACGTCTTGTTAGAGAGAATATAATTGAACTTGTCTGGCAAGTAATAGCTTTTCCTAAAACTTCATGCATCTGTTTCATGCTGATGAAAATATACAGTGAAGTAAATATGCAACTGAAACTAATCTAAAGTGGTTTAAGAGATATAAGTCCTCATCGATGACATTTGCAATTTACTCTAGCTTAAGAATCTGCCCATATTTATAATTATACTATACGTGATAAGCACAGCCTCTGAAGCCAAAAGCTAAAAAAGGCACCATGCTAAAATGCAAATCCGGATTGCCTGACAGGAACATTTCAAAACACTCAAGCTGTCAGTAAAACAACCTCCAACTCTAAGAACCTACTAGATCTAAAAGTCACACAAGCATTAAGGCACGTCTCACTTCTCAGGAGGTACCGCTATTTGTGCAATGATTTAGAAATAATATAAAATCAGCAATATGAAACCGCAGAGTTGTTTTAGAGTAATCATGTGGGGCAGCTAAAAGTCATTGTCAATGTCATTGAAATTTCCTTTCTAAAATGCAAAAAGTTATGATAGTCTGTAAGGGGGAGGTTAAAAGATTTTCTCAATCAACATAAGACATGCTGTTTGCATCTTAGGAATTGTGGTGTACAAAGACTGTTGGACACGAGATGCTATGTAACTTGACAAATCAATGCTCAGTTAAATAAGGCAAAATCTTTCAGTCCTACCTTCTGTGTTCCTTTAACACGTCTGTGTTAGCTGAAGATCTGTTTTTTTTTTTTTGTTTGAACAATCATTTCTTCTTTATTCCTCAGTTGGAAACAGGCCAACAAGGCGGCGAAGGAATAATGGTGTTAATTAAGACACCTGTTCTTCTGTGAATTCACTCACCTGAATGTCACTTCCAATAACCCCAGATAATTCAGCTCTACATTTCAAAACTGCTATATATATACTAGAATATATACAGGAATGATGTGCTTGTAAACAGAAGAACTGTAGTGCAGTTAATCCAATTGAAAGGAAATGTCTTTACTATTGGCCAACTGTTAAAGTGCTGGAGACAAGTTCAAGATCTGTCAAACCATGGGCCGATATTGATGTTTGCACCACTTCAATCTCACACAGCACCCATTCACATCAAAGCACTGAACTGGATGAAGACCTAAGCAGTTTTTGTCTGCTGTGCTCTGTAGATTTAGACCTGAAACATACTCTAGCGAGTATATTAACGTTAATGCTTCTAGCTACTTGATTTCACACATCAGCGCGTCCTGGATTGCAAGCCCGAACTTCTACGGTCAGTTTTCTCCTTCAGGTCAACCACTGTCATGACAGAACAATAGTTTCTTATAGAATCGTGTTAACGTAAACAACTTTTTGTTTCTCTCTATTCTGATAGTACAAAACACAGTTTAAATGAATAGTTTGTCCAGAAATGAATGTCATTATTTACTCACCCTCATGTTTTTTCATACCTTTATGACTTTCTTCTGTGGAGCACAAAAGAAGATATGAAGAACATTGGTAACCAAAGTTTCTTAAAATATCTTTTGTGCTCCACGGAAGAAAGAAAGGCATACAGATTTGGAACAACATGAGGATGAGTAAATGACGACAGAAAATCATCCCTTTAATAGCTAAACAAATTTGAAAGTAACGCTATCGTTACCCTTTTGAGTACTGAGGTTTATTACCGGCAAATATAGACGTTAAAAGGTGGAGTTTCCACGGCACTAATGTCAATAAACATTTTGTTTTAAAAGCTTCCTAAAACATTCCTGCTAAACAGATCAACTAATGTCACTGGTTGAACAAATTTTGGACTGAGAAATTCTGAAAGTTCAATGTTTACACTTTTTCAGAGAAAGAACTGGCTTACGGAAACTTTTTGTGTTTTTAAAAATGTAAAAACTATTTACAACAGAGCCAAAAACGTAAAACGTGTCGACCAAGCATTTGTGTGATGCATGGAGTATCTTTCTGGCCTTACAGATCATATTAAATGTTCGAATACCTTGTTTGAATCAGTCAGTCCAGTAGTTACATCGTGACATTGGTAATCCTAGAGCCGCAAAAGCATCTGTAAGTTTACTTGAAACACTTCAGCATTAAACAGAAAATAAACTGCTGCATGGGGTCAAGGACAACACAGAGGAAGCGTGTGAAGCTAAAGTACACACTCGGTTCGTGGCGCGGAGCATCAGTTTTCCAGCATAGCCGGTGGGCATTACATCTCTTCAGATAAAGTCTTAGATAGAAGAAGTGGTAAGCACTCTGTGTGAACTGAGTTTGGGCTCGAAAACAGTGACCTCACAGATTCTAATCCCTCATCTCTCTTTGCACGCTTCCCTCTGAGAGGAACTGCCAGAGGGGAAAACTTGAAAGCTAAAGAGAGTGAGGGAGGGTGCGTGAAAAAGAGCGTGTGTGAGAAACAGAGACGAAATGACATGCAAAGAGGAAAGAGTGTAGAGAAGCAGAAAAAAGCACAACAAAGTCACATTTAGGTGCTGACTTACCTGTACACAGTTCACAAGACGGGACGGTGAAGTGAGGATAGTCAAAGGGGTTGTGGGAGGAGGGTCCGGGCGGGTTGATCCAGCCGCTGACGGGTGGTCCGGGAGGGAGGAAGGAAGGATGGAGTGACAGGGAGCAGGGAGACGGGGAGGCCAGAGGGGGGATATGAAGCACTAGTCCTCTGTCTTTTTCTCTTTATCCCTCTGGCACAGAGGCATAGAGGCAGACACCAGTACCTGCAGCCACTCAAATAATAGGAGAGAAAAGAGTGCTCACATCCACACACGCTCCAGCACAGGGAGGAAAGAGAGAACGCCCCTCCCACTCCCTCCCAGGACCCAATCGCACACAGACTTCACTGGCAACGAATAGGAGCGCAGGCAGCCGGTGCCATGCCCTAGCCAATAAGTGCAATTGCTCATATCCAGTTGGAATAATTAGTCCGAGAGCATCGCGGAGCGGCTTGCCTTCTGAAGGACAGACAAACGGGCGCACTTACCCAATAAGTGTGATTTAAGACCGCATCCGACATTAGAGTAATTAGATTGTGCCGCACTTAACCTAGCAGAATAACACTGCATGCTCCACTGCAGAACTGGCAGAGGCGCAGGCTACACGGGGAAGGGTTTGGAAAGGTGCAATGATGTTAAGTAGGCAGAAATTATGCTTATAGAGGAGAAGGATTATTAGTATTATTATTGTTATCACACTGTGACACTTCCAAGCTTTCAGGTGCTGTATTCCCAATATTCACAATCGGGGGCAGGAATTAAAAATATGTAATGCATATTAAATTCAAAATGTTGGGCAAAAAAAAAAAAATCACTATGAACTCCTGTGTTTTTAATTATTAAAAAAAAGTTTTAAAAATGCATTTCTAGGTTGTTATGCAGATAGTCACATACTGTAAACTTCATTTTATGAACTGATCAAATGTCATACACACACACAAACACACACACAACCAATCAAAAGTATGTGTTTTTTGTTGTTGTTGTTGTTGTTTATTCAGCAAGGATGCATAGGTTTGATCACAACATATTGTACACAAATATAATATTACAAAAGATTTATATTTCACATAAATGCTGTTCTTTTCAACTTTCTATTATTCCTTTCCAATTTTCTATAAGAATTCTTGAAACATATATGATGGTTTCTATAAAAATATTAAGCAACGACACTGATTATAATAAATGTTTTTTGAGGATCATGTGACACTGAAGGCAGGAGAAATTAAGCTGAAAATTCATCTTTTTCATCAAGAATAAATTACAAATTATCTTACATACTAAAATAGAAAAGAGTTCATTTAATTTGCAAAAATAATAACAATATTACTGTATTGTTTTTCAGTATTTCTGATCAAATAAATGCAGTCTTGGTGAGCATAATGACAAAAACATTAAAAATCTTACAGACCCTAAACTTTTTAACTTTTTAGTTAAAAAAGTAGTTTCTATATATTCTATTATATTATGTTATGTTATATTATATTAGAATGCATAAGGATATGCACACTAGATTTTTTTAATTGGCTATATAAATCAGTAACTTTACAATATGGTTCATTAGTTAACATTAATTAACATGAACTAATAATGAACTGCACTTTTAAAGCATTAATCTTTATTAAATATATTTATATATCAGTATTAATATATAATTATACAGGTACTGGTCATATAATTAGAATATCATCAAAAAGTTGATATATTTCTCTAATTCCAATCAAAAAGTGAAACTTGTATATTAAATTCATTCATTACATACCGACTGATATATTTCAAATGTTTATTTCTTTTCATTTTGATGATTATAACTAACAACTAAGGGAAATCCAAAATTCAGTATCTCAGAAAATTAGAATATTACTTAAGACCAATACAAAGAAAGGATTTTTAGAAATCTTGGCCAACTAAAAAGTATGAACATGAAAAGTATGAGCATGTACAGCACTCAATACTTAGTTGGGGCTCCTTGTGCCTGAATTACTGCAGCAACGCGGCGTGGCGTGGAGTCGATCAGTCTGTGGCACTGCTCAGGTGTTATGAGAGCCCAGGTTGCTCTGATAGTGGCCTTCAGCTCTTCTGCATTGTTGGGTCTGGCATATAGCATCTTCCTCTTCACAATACCCCAAAGTTTTTCTATGGGGCTAAGGTCAGGCGAGGTTGCTGGCCAATTAAGAACAGGGATACCATGGTCCTTAAACCAGGTACTGGTTGCTTTGACACTGTGTGCAGGTGCCAAGTCCTGTTGGAAAATGAAATCTGCATCTCCATAAAGTTGGTCAGCAGCAGGAAGCATGAAGTGCTCTAAAACTTCCTGGTATACGGCTGCGTTGACCTTGGAACTCAGAAAACACAGTGGACCAACACCAGCAGATGACATGGCACCCCAAACCATCGCTGACTGTGGAAACTTTACACTGGACCTCAAGCAACGTGGATTGTGTGCTTCTCCTCTCTTCCTCCAGACTCTGGGACCCTGATTTCCAAAGAAAATGCAAAATTTTCTTTCATCAGAGAACATAACTTTGGACCACTCAGCAGCAGTCCAGTCCTTTTTGTCTTTAGCCCAGGCGAGACGCTTCTGACGCTGTCTGTTGTTCAAGAGTGGCTTGACACAAGGAATGCGACAGCTGAAACCCATGTCTCGCATACGTCTGTGCGTAGTGGTTCTTGAAGCACTGACTCCAACTGCAGTCCACTCTTTGTGAATCTCCCACACATTTTGAATGGGTTTTTTTTCACAATCCTCTCCAGGGTGCGGTTATCCCTATTCCTTGTACACTTTTTTCTCTACTAATGTGCTTGGACGCAGAGCTCTGTGAACAGCCAGCCTCTTTTGCAATGACCTTTTGTGTCTTCCTCCTTGTGCAAGGTGTCAATGGTCGTCTTTTGGACAACTGTTAAGTCAGCAGTCTTCCCCATGATTGTGTAGCCTACAGAACTAGACTGAGAGACCATTTAAAGGCCTTTGCAGGTGTTTTGAGTTAATTAGCTGATTAGAGTGCGGCACCAGGTGTCTTCAATATTGAATCTTTTCACAATATTCTAATTTTCTGAGATACTGAATTTGGGATTTTCCTAAGTTCTTAGTTATAATCATCAAAATTAAAAGAAATAAACATCTGAAATATATCAGTCTGTGTGTAATGAATGAATATAATATACAAATTTCACTTTTGAATGGAATTAGTGAAATAAATCAACTTTTTGATGATTCTAATTATATGACCAGCACCTGTATATTAGATATCATTACATATACACATTATATTTATATATCATTATCATCTTTATATATCATTATTAAAATCTTATTAACATTAGTTAAAGCACTGAAGTAACATGAACAACTAACGTTAACATTGAAGAAGATTAGTAAATACAGTAACAAATGTATTGCTCAAGGTTAGTTCATGTAAGTTAATACATTAACTAACGTTTAACTAATGAACATTATTGTAAAGTGTTACCAAAACAAAAATCTTAATGCCATCAAAAAAGAAAATACCCCTTAAAATCTTTAGACTGTTAATCAAAAAGATCATTTCTGACTTTACGCATTCTCTACATAAAAAGAAAATCATAGAGCCGGAACGGAACTCATTTCATAAAGACCTTTTTCTGTTTTCCAGATCGATATTCTGGCTCAGGTCTAGGCTTGAGAAATGATTAATAGCGAAGTGTTAGAATGACGAATGAAAAGCACATCGGCCAGCACCATCGCCTTCACAGCAGGAAGGACCGATGTGAGGACAGAGACTTAATAATGTCCTATTAACAACCACAAGAAAGGGACCTCTATATACTTTCAGGGTGACAGGACGGCGCTCAAAGTGGCGAAACTTCTCTTAGCACCCAATTCTGCTGACATCCAAGCGACGAAGCATTATTTCAGGGTCGGCGCTCCCAAGCCGTTCTAGCATTCTCAGAAGAATACGCACTTCTGCTCATTGAGTCTTATGCAACGGTGAAATCAATGCACCTATCGATACCGTGCATCATAACATGAGCCGATATGCATAGCATGAGCAAGCACAAACCTATGATGATTCAGCAGGGGTCCAAACACAGCCTTCCCCGATATCAGCGTGTCAGTATTTACGAGTAAAGCAGCTTAAGCTTGAAGTTGACAGCGACGGTGAAATGTGCTATAGACTGTGGCACGCTACACAGCGTAGGGTTTCCTCCAAGAGGACTGGGTGGGAGAGGAGGGTCCATAAAAAATGCATGAGCAACAGGAGGAGATGTCACATCAGATATGTTTCCAGCTGCAGAGATACCGGTGTGTGGAGAGCCATGAGAGTAAAAGGTACAAGTGAACTCGGGTCTAAGAGGAGAGAAGTAAGGGGAAAAGGCACTTAACTTCCACCACGAAACCTGCCAAAACCATGGCTGCACTGTGCCAGCAATAACAGAGATTTAGACACCATAAATCCATTGATGCACAAGAGATTTAATGGCTCATGTATGGCTTGATGTGTAAATATCCACAATCGCTATAAAAAACTAGCATTTATTCAGCTTGTATATATAGGCTGTCATCATACTTACTGCCCCAGTGATTTACATTTAGTCTGAGACAGATCCGTTTCATTATAAACACATTTACAACAATGTGGTTTTGAGAGCATGGCATACCACTGCCTTAGTCTACAATTTCAGAAAGATATCTCATCAAATATTCATTAATTCTGGGGTACAATCATGCTTTAAATGTCATGCTTAGCAGGGGAGATGGGCTCCGCTTAGGCAAGAGGATTTATAGCATGTGGCACTTATAAGTGGATGTCATTATACTGGGGTTTGATGTCTTTAAACAGACACTGACAATAAAAACAAACATATGTAGGTGTTGAGCACAAATAAATTGAGGTTTCGCTGTATAAATAAAGCAAATAATTAGTTATTGGGCTATGATATTTTTCAAGAATTACAAAATATAAATGGTTTAAATCCAACTTACGTTCCTGTGGCGAAATTTCTATATTTAGCAGGTGCTTTTATCCAAAGCGACTATTTCTGCGAAATGATGTTACCGTACATTGGTTCTTGCAATGAATTGGTTCTTGACATTTTCAAAAAGAAATTTCCAGTGACTTGCGCTAAAAGAACGTTCGGTTTTATTCCAAACAGATTAACGTGAATCTGGCAACGGTTTCTGTATATATCGCTATAGTTCTGAAATGAAATCTCCAGGCAGTGCATGGCGCTAAAAGGGTAAAAATATAAAATCTGGTGGTTTCATCACATATATCACGTTTTTTTTTTTTTCACTGGACCTTTATTTTGGCGCATTTTTCTATCAGGAGTACAGGGAATAGTACAATTTACAATACTACAATGTTTTATATTATATAAACATTGTAAGTCCATTCAAATCAATTCATAAAGCTAAAAATTAAGTTTAAAATGTAATCAAATTAATTTAATTAAATTAATAATAATAAAAAGAAGAAGAAGTAGGCTACATTTTTACTGTGCAATTTCTGTAATTTCAATGAAGACCTCTGAGTTTGTGTGTTTTAATAAACTGTGTTATTATTATTATCTCTATTAATCGAAGTACACTCTATTGTACATGCTTCAGGGTGTGTAGTAGTAGTAGTAGTAGACATGAAAATGCGCTCAGATACAGACTTAAGATTTCAATAGCAGTCTTTTTTAGCTTTAATATTCACAGACACAAGTTCATATTGATATCTGACTCATTGTACAGCCCTACTTTTAATTTATTCATTCTAAAATTGCCAAATTCTGTGATGTTATCCATGTTTTCTGCATCACAGAAATCATATGGCTCTACATGGTATTTGCAGTATTAAAGAGAGTTAATTTTGGGAGTTATTTATTGTTGCGTTATAAAGTTGTTTCCATTAGTGTAAGAAGGGTATGCAGTTAAGAGAAGTCCGCTCTCTACACACTCTACATAGCGCTTTTTGGCCATTGAATAGATACAGAAGATGTCTCAGCTACGCACCGGTGTGGCGGTTTTTGCAAAATATAAAAACCACTCAAGCAAGTACAATGCTGTACCAGGTGAGCTACCAAGCAAGTTTACCTTGTCAGAAAAGCCATAGTAAAGACATCTGATTATGTGATGCGAACTTTAAAATGTATTTGTTTACAAATTATGCACTATGGTAAAACTGTTTTAAGGTTATAACATGGTATTTTGAAAAGAATCAAGCAAAAATAAGTCTTTATTAACTGATTATCTGTTATGCAAAATTCACTTTTACATGGTGTTTGAACATAAATGTGTGTTGACATTGTGTAATGATAATGATAAAAATATAATGATAATGATATAATGATAAAAATCCACCCACTCATAAATCATAAGCGACATCACTTTGTACAGGCCCCGCCCACGACTGCTGACGGACTCTGTCGAATTAGCATTGACCCCGCCCTGAGCGAGTTGTACACTGTCCGCCATTTTCTCCAGGCGGGAGCAGCTGTAGCGACAAGAATGTCTCATAACCAACTTGTTGGATGTAAGAGTGAATATAACAGTCTTCATGTACTCCCAACATCAGAGCTGCTGAAGATGTAGTGGATTAGTTTTATTTTTGAAGGGAATGCGCCCTCATACCTAAATTCATTTATGTCTGCACGAATCATTTTGCACCAGACTGATTAGTGAAAGGGGGTCAATACAAAGGGACAATACAAAACATAAACAGGTTTTGGTAAAAAGTTGTTACTCACGGATGGATCAGTACCAACTGTTTGTGATTTAGCATAGTCTCCGGAACGATCCTGGTTACGGCAGTAATGTAAGGCAGAGCACACACTTTATTACAGCTCATCAGAGTTGTTTTACGGATATAAAGTTTGCCAGTTTATTAAGCACCCCCAAATGAGAGAGAGAGAGTTTATGGATAAGACTTTACTGCGTACTTCTTGTACTGTGTTTTATTCAGCTCTACAGTGATTTTCCAGAATGAAAACAGACACTTAATTTTTGTGTGATGTACAATAAGCTTCAAAAAACTCATCAGTAAAGTTTTGGCCATCATTTGGATGGGGTTCGCTACAGCAGGCTTGTACTAATAGTGGATAAAAGCAAGATGACAACGTAAGTTATAACCGTAGTTAAAGGTGCACTATGTAGTTGTTTTTCCATCCACTAGGGGTCGCTAAACAATTCAAAACAATAACAAAGGCATAGATTGATGACGCAGTGAACATGGAATCATGGAACTTGTCATCATGCAAATGGATCTAATAATATTTATGGGGAAATAATGTTTATGGATGAGTGCATGCATGTTTTTAACATGACTGTGGTATGAAGCAAGGCGTGGACGAGAATCGCGGACGCGATTACTAATGAGAGACAGATATCAGTGACACACTCGAGTCCCGGGGGATATAAAGAAACAAGGACATTTCATCCTACCGAACTACTCATAAGTGCTGAAACACTACTCATACAGGTCAGTTTATTTGACGAATAAAAACTGTGAGGTAACGCAGCGCTGTTTTTCTTGGTCTTACATTTCACTATCATACTAAACTGCATTTGAGTGTAAGTTGTAATGTTTAGTATTAGTTTGTTGTCTGTATGAGACTTAACAGTAAGCTAGATCAACATTAGATTATCATACTGATGATATTCTAACACTTCGTCGTGTTGAGCTACATAACATTGATTAGTCTAATGTAGCCTAAATTGGCTTACCTTGTCTAAATCATGTTTTATTAACAAAGTTTGGGAGGAACATATTCAAATGATCTAACTAATCATCACATCACTCCAACCAGCAGTCATTAATCAGCAATCAACATGTCCACCCAATCAGCATGAGCGGAGACCTATATATATTGACGCAGTCGACTCAACTATGCTTTTGGACAGTTTGAGCATCCCTCCACCACCCCGTCTCCTCACTCTCGCCTGGTTACTTCCTAAACCAGTACTCTGGGCTCGGGCCAAATGCCGAGCTCGGAGCCCTCTCCTCGGACAATACGCCAAATATGCATACTAATTACTCTATCTGATTATTTGTAAGTGTGAACTCATGAGTAATGTGCAAGAGCGCCGTCTCTGTCAAGTCAAAGTTTGTCGCAAAGCTCTCGCCATCTCGGAAACGCTACGCCGATATTGATCCTTGTTTTATTTCTCCTTATATCCCAAAGTTTGCTTGCCATGGTCCATAATGTTTGAACGAAACAACAACAGTGTGCCTCTAGCCGTTACGCAGCTGTCCGTGTCTGTTGACATGGTTACAATGCAGCACAAGCGGAAACCAGGGAGAACGCAGATATTATGTCATTGACAGGCGACAAGTGACGAGAGAGGGACGGGGCACTATTTAAAATCGTGATTTTCTCTGAATTTACAAATTCTTGGAAACATTTAGGATAATGTAAGTACACAGCTGAACGAAATATATAACACTGTGCAAGTGGTTTTTTGGATATTTTAATATAAAAAATTTTACATGTTATACCTTTAAACTAAACTATACCTGTTCAATCTCATTGCAGCATACATTTTCTGGCTCTGTAGGCATCATTGTTCCACTCCGGTTCAAAAATATAAGGCTGAACAACCGCTACTGACAGAACTTAGATTTTCAGTGTGTGAGATTACCCTGTTTTGTTGTTGCAGCTCCACCCTCTTCTTCAAAGGGAGCCAGGAGCAGCAGCTCATTTGCATTTAAAGGGACACGCATGCATTTTTTGCTCACTCTTAAAAGTGGCAATTTTAACATGTGGGGTACTTTGAGTTAAAACTTCACATACACACTCTGGGGATATCAGAGACAGGGCATAATAGGTCCCCTTTAATCATCATTTGTGTGAACATGAATAAACGTTGTTGGGGCTTTACTGCTACTAATGTTCATTTCAGCTGGAAACTGCAATTTTATGTATAGGTGTTTTTACAAAAATGTTGGCACACTCAAACAAAAGCCTGTTTTAAGCCTGGTTTTAGGATTTGCAAATTTTAAATTGTATAGCAAAATGTCATCAAATTTAACTGAATAATCCTATCCCTAATTATTGATATTATGAATTATTTTAAATGAGCAAACGGACATTTTGTAGAAATCTTCATATACCATTTCAGTTTATGATTCGTATTTATACATTTAAACATATTTGAATTGTGTACATTTATGAATGTGAATCATGAATAGTACAATCGTACAATTAACTCTTATCTCAAAAGATTCCTAATGACACGACTGCTTTAATGATGTATTTAAAATTCATTTTCATGGTTGGTAAAAACATTTATGGACCATAAATCGTCTCAGTTAACATCCTCTGGCGCAAGTGTGAGTTCATTTTGGACCCTGCTCGTATGGTTTAGTAACCTTCAAAATCTGTAGATTGCAATGACTACAATTTCATTGTTAGTTCAATAAATAAAGCCAATATTTTGCTTGATATAATTTTGAGTAATAAGGGATATCATATTTCCGTAGTCATTCGTGTGACATCTCATTTAAGCAGCATCTCACTGACAGTTTTGGCAGCTTCATATGCAGAGACGAGAGCACAAGATAGTAAATGAAGCAGCAGCATAAACCACCTCCATAAAACCAGCAGCGTTCATCGGCAGAGCATCTTCATTTCAGTGACTCACAAAGACAGCATAAACACAGCACGTCTAACAGACATGGCTTTGCCTCCGCTACCAATGTAATTAAAGCCAACATCTTGTCCCGCTCTCGTATCATTACCGTCTGTAGACCATTTGGATGAGCTTTGTTATTACTTACTTGCTGCTAAATATAGATTTCCTGTGCCAGCGCTAGAGATTGCAGTCAGCTGCGTTCCTCGTGTTTGCAGTCATAAAGACTTACGTGGATACTATATTACTAGACAGGGGTGCAAAAAGCTCTTTTGTATCTGTCACCCCTTTTTTAGGGGGGGGGGGGGGGGGGTCACTATATAAGGCTGATTACACTGAATAGAATGTCAAGGTTAATATTTAAATATTTCTATTTCTGTTTCATTAAGAATTTTCCACATTTTTGAATAATGGTCTAAAATGAATCATTTATTTTAGAATAAAAGTCAAAGCAAAAAAAATATTAAATAACACAATTCGATGTAAAAGAATTAGGTAGTGATCACCAAATCAACTTCATGAGGTGCAGCTTTTCCCATAAAGTCCATTCATCCATAAAAAAATATTAAAACGTTAGTTATATTAATTTAGTTTTTCTTTCCATTCATATATTCTTTTTACTTATTTCCACTGATACGTGTATGAACATAGATGTATGTGGTTTGTTGCAAGTATGTATGCATATGGTATGAGTATGTGAGTATGCTTGGTCAAGTATGTATGTATAAATGTGTATATAGGTATGTGTAAGTATATGTATGTACATATGTATTCAATTAGGTATGTATATATGTGTATATTTGTGTGTGTGTGTGTGTGTGAGTGTGAATGATTGAATAGCTAAAATTAACATCATAAGCATGCATATATATATATATATATATTGATATTTATATTGATATTTATCAATATAAATTGATAAATTTGAGCTATTCAATCATTGTATTATTTATTTTTCCTCACATTCATATATTCATACATACATGTATATGCCTTTATTTAAGTATTCAGTTACTTATTAATTCATTTACTATGAGTAGGCCAACAACATGTATGACTTACAACATTCAGGAATGATGGCAGTGTGAAGTCTTGTTTCTAATGTTATGAAAACCATGACATTTTGCCTTAATAAACTTGTGACAACTTGCCCCAGCCTTAAATTTAGAATAAATGGGATGTTTTAGTTTTGATGAACTATGTATTTGAAAGCAACATACAAAACCACTGCTAGGGAAATTACACATTTGTACAAAATACACTGGATTTTTTTAAGTTTACAGTAGATAATACAATGTGACACTTGTTGAGACAACAGTGTATCAGAAGCTAAACCGAAAACGAGTAAGGTAGTCAAGTAATATTCAATACAAGTAATCCCAAATTGACTAATATATAATTAAAAGTAAATACCTGTATAGCCCAGATGAACCTCCAGCTGAGTATAGGTGTAATGGGGTTAATGAAAATGAGCATGATGAGCGTAGGGTTAACTCCACAGAAGTTCACGATCGCGAGAAAGAAAGAAATGAGGCGCGCGTGCTGATTGTCACGAGAGAGCTTCTGTCGTCAGCGAATGACCAAATGAAAGCGGATTTTGGCAATTCAACTGCTTTCTTTCTTTTCCTGATTCTACCGATTCATAAATGAAATATTTTGTTTTGTTTTGTTTTTTGTTAAATGATCTCCATTGTTTACTGTGGAGCCGCTTCCCTCTGGCTTACTTCACAGCCAAGTGTTTACTGATTGGATAATTTAAATCTCCATCGCTAACCTTCAGACTTGCCGTAGCCAGTCAACTTTACATTTTCCAAATTAAAAAAATGACTTAAATCTAGTGATAAAAAAAGAGATATTTCACCACCAACAACAACGATATCACAGGCTGATTCGTGAACCAATATTCTTTTTGATCTTTTTAATGAATGCGTTAAGCCTTTGCGTCAAATGATCTGGGCTGCGTTTCTCAAAAAACCTAAGCCTAAGTAGATCATAGAACTGTCTATTTTGTACAAAGTATAATGAGTGGTAAACCGAGGATTCGACGGATGATCATTTTTGAAAGTACACCTTACTATGGTTTCAGTTAGATTGGGCTGCTTTTGCCATTCATTTTAATAAAAAAAAAAGTGAAATTTAGCTTTTTATTTCATTCTTTTATCTTGAGGTGCCCCCTAAGGTTGATGGGTCATTCAGTTGGTAGCTAGTTCTATTTGGGGGGAAGAAATGTGCAGTCAAGCACTTTGACTTAAGACCAATACTTTGCTTTCTTTAAGTTTAGTACAAAAAACACAAAAAATTTTTTGACAGGAATGACATTTTATTCATTTTTGGCACACCATTGCTTACTTTTTGCTTAATGCCCATGGGTTATTTTACCACAAGCTTGGTCCACCTCACTGAAATACTTGCAGAGGACCTTTACATCCTGAGATACAATGGGGGCCGCTCCACCAGCTCCCTGTCAGCAGTCTCTGATTTGTGCCTTGAGGCCCTCTCAAGGCCACATCGCTAAATCCTATTGAACAGGCTGTAAAACCCTTCAGGCGGACAGAGAATCAGTGCAATAGGCACTGAGGAGGGACTGCAATGTCATCAAAGGGGCACGCCGTGCAATTTAGAGACATGCATGAATCAGGACATTGGGGCCCTCTGCCATATAGGCGCACAGAAGACGTTTGCCTGAGAGTATTTCATTGCTTAAACAGCATTTAGTAGAATCACATAGTTTACACTTCCAACCATTGAGAATGAAGAGCACTTACGCTGATCAAAGATGTCTTTTGTGTGAACTATAAGTCAGGATTTATACCAAAAGTCATTTAATCTTTGCCTGACCGTGAGTTCTTCAAAGAAAATCTGGTTTGATGTTCAAAATAACAGCAAATGGCCCCAGTAAACGATGACAAATAGAGATTTTTACGTGAAATACTCTTTTAAACATCTAATGCTCGTAAGGAAAAATGAATCTCACAAAAGACACGATGGGTAAAAACCTTTTTTATGAATTTAAAATCTAAAATGCATACTTGTGAGAGGAAAAAAACGTACCTTTATTTTTTTTTAGTAATCAGTCAGTGAACAGTAAACACATTCATGATATGAAATGGCTTGTGAATGATATCTAATGTTAATATTGTGCATGAACAGGCGACGTAGTGATATGTGTAGACAGGTCAGGTTTTAAGGAAACAGATTTTAATACACAAGATGTGGTGCCAAAATTATTGTGGCAAACGAAAACAAAATCATTTATTCAGTGCCTCTGAGACATGGTACAGCACATACTGGTTAAGAAAGACTAGAAGCCCACAGGGTTGTACTGAACACATCAGTAGCACTATAGTGGATTAGGTGTCTGAAATTCCATATGGATAGAAGATAAAGTGTCTTCATAAAACACATCTGTCTCTCTTAAACAACATTGTCAGCAGCTGTTTCATCAGTGAAAAGCACCAAACACAACCAAAGCCTCTGATATGTCCAATGAATTATGGGACATGTAACCGATATTTTTGACTAACATAATTTTTTTTACATCAATATTTGTTACTAAAATATCGCAGCTTCTCTTTTCTTAATCATCCTCTTTGCTTTATCAAAACTTCTGGAAACAGCCAGAAGAGTAAAACAAGCAATGACACCAAGAAGAATGTCCATATGAAATTTCACATTAATCACAATAGAAAAACACACAGTGATCCCATAGATGCAACAGAAATATTTAAAATAATTTTGTTTTGTACAAAAACTCTTCTGAGGGACAAGTATTGAATTATTCAAGGCATCTTCTCATTGCCTACAGGAGCTTTTTTGAGAGAGAGAGAGCGACCATTTTTAGCTACAACTAACTATTTCAGACTTGCACTTTTATTTGTGGAAATGTGTAAAAAAAAAGGGCTCACTGAAATAGAAAAAGTATTCTATTTTAATTGTTTCAAATCAAAAAATATTTTAGCTCTCTTTATTGCAAAATAAATATTTTCTTTTTTAAATCCTAAAACTATCAGGTCTGCCCCTCGGTATCCGACAAACCTTAGATAAAAATGAAAACGGTACAGACAAGTGGGGGGGGGGAGTTACACAAAAAAATATAGCTGAAATTGGTTAAATATACCAATTAAGACATCTTCAAAAAATAAAACAACACAGATGACAAACAATTCATATACAAAATTTTATATGGATACAGTTAAAAAAAACACTGCCTCAGTTGGCCTCACTTCTCTGGTTTAACCCCCTGAAAAATATGTGCCAATGCCCTGAGAGAGAGCAAACACCTCCACGTTCAACCTGCCTCTTTGGCGTTACGGTGAGGGAATAGATGACTGGCAAATTCTCCTTAAGGCAGACTAAGTTCTTTTTTATTTATTTTTTTCTCCATTCATTAGATACAGGCATCTACTGGAATGAAACAGGGCCTGTATAAACTGTTGTGTTGAATGTTCAAAAGCTCCTTAGGACGGCTTTATTTCTTAGATTGTGCCATGTAGCTGTTCTCGATGCACAGCACGATGTAGGAACTGGAGCAGCTGCTGGGGGTCTGCTGGAGGAGTTGGCCAGCCTGCAAAGATGAGGCCAAGCCTGTCACTGCGCGGTCTCCGGCTCTCCATGTCTCGCAGTAGTTATCCGTCTGCCTGTGACCCCTGCCGCTGGACCCGTGCCAGATCATCTTCTCTGGCCTACAGGACAGATGAAGAAAAGCGATCATTTTAGGTGGTTCTCAGACGGCACTCAAAACCTGTGAGACCTTTCCAAAATTGCAAAGTCAAATTGCATTGGCTGACTTTGAGGTCAGGATGCACAGGATTTTAATCAGTCTTTTGGGAAACTACTTTTTGTTTACAAGGTACCAGGCAGCTAAAATGGGTTCTGAGGAAGAATGAATCATTGGACCGGCCAAAGATTGGGCACTGAATTTTTGAAAGATATTGTTTGACGCACTTAATAGCAAGTAAACGGAATATCCATGAGCAGAACTGTGGGATATTCAGGTTAATTTTTAAGTTATGTCTGTCAAATAACATGTAATGTTTTTTTGTGGATGAACAGGACCGACAGAGAGAAAGATGGATAAAATGAGATAGATAGACAGATAGACAGATAGATAGATAGATAGATAGATAGATACATAGATACATAGATAGATGTGGCTGTTCGAACAGCTTCGACCACATGAGTGTCTACTCTATGAGAGCAATTTGGTCAAATGCATTTTCGACAACCTCTGGAATTGGTTAAAGTGGACAAGCTCAAAATGTTTAGACCCCATTTAAACCTATATTTAGCGTCATCCAATTGTGATCAGATCGACCAAAGTGCATCTTAATACCACATGGAAATAGATAGATAGATAGATAGATAGATAGATACATACATACATACATACATACAAACAAACAAACTTGGGTCTACAACCGGCAAAGTTTAAATCCCATCTGGCTAACTCGCTTTCCCATAATGTTTACGCATTAGGTCAGTAGGCGGAGAGTAGGCAGTTTTTGTGGCTGTTCGAACGTATTCGACCACATTAGCGTCTACATTATGAAAGCAATCCGGTCAAATGCGTTTTTGACTACCGCTGGAAGTGTTCGAAAGTGGACAAGCTTAAACATTTTAGACCCCATGTATACCTGTATTTAGCGTAGCCCACTTGTGATCCAATCGACCAAAGCGCATCTTAATACCAAGTGTAAACAGGGCCATAGATGCTAGCTAGCTAGATGGATGGATGGATAGATATTCCTTATTTTATAATACTGCATTCATCTCTAGCTCCAGTGGACTGAGCAATTTTAAAGGAAAATGAAAACTGACAGAATGATCTGCTAAGGCCTCTGTTTGATGGGTTCAGATGGATCAGCCAAAGCCACTAGCACTCACCAGGCACTGTCCCTCAGGACATCTCTGCCATCAAAGGAGTAGATAGGAGCATTGTCCTTCATCCTGCTCTCTGAGTCACTGAAGAGAGACTCCCAGCTTCTGAAAAGGACTTGATCCTGGAGAAGAGAGAATATCAATGCCATGAAAAGATAAGAAACGTGATCACCAAATGAGTTCATTGGTTAAGTTTGGTCTTGAGGAAAAAATCTTGAGGAATTGTCAAAATGATCCACAAGATCAAATGATCACTTTTGTATTCTGAGGCCCAAAACATACTCAATGTGAATGGTAGATGATTCTACAAGCTCATAAACGTGATGGGCTTCATCTGATTCTACCTAAGCAAGCTCGCGTTGTGCATTAAGTATTTTCATCGGGACTGCATGATAAAAGACATCTCTTTAATGTAAATCCAATCCTTCCAGAGTGGTGGGGTCCCCCTTTGGTCCATTCACATTTACCCCGGGGCTGGTGCAGTTACACTACGCAAAGGACGGCTATGGTTGTTGCCATTTCATGAAAGCAATGGAGAGGCTGTGCAAAACAGTGATTTTATCACAATTAAATCTCTATCTCGATACTCCACTGTGCTCCGCCTAAAACACCCTTAACCATGTTAAAATCACTTTAATCTAATGGCCTGTGGCTTTGATAATCTGGAATGAAGTAATGGACTGCACACCTTGAGGTTAACAATCGGTAATGTCTCTCTGTCGGATTTGCGGACAATACTGTAGAGATCCTGAAGTTTAGAAGACAGGAAGGCTCTGAATGTTCCCTTCATCCCCACGGCCCGAGCCTGCTGGAAGCACAGGAAGTCTGCCCCACGAATGCCTCTCATGTTCCCCACTTGTGGAGAATTCAGGGCAATAAGATGCAACTGCACAGAGAAAGAAAATGGTGTCAATAAAGGAAATAAACAAAGAGGACCTGTGCAAATGTTGTGATGAACTAACCCCTGGTCCAGAAGTGTGGGTGTGGCCTTCTGGTTGATTGACAGGGGGGCTGGGACGGCGGGCTGGAGTGATAGGGTTCCTCTCAGGTTGAACAGGGTATCTGATTTCTGGTTGTACAGGATTGTACCTGTTATCAGTGTAGGGTGGGTATCGTGGATCTGGGTAACGGGAGTCAGGAGGATTGGGGTTTCTATTCTCTGGCTCGCTCCTTGGAAACTCAATCGGCTGGTGCGGTGGAGAAATCTGCTCTGCTCCATTGTTACCTGTGTGGTCCTGGGAATAGTGAACAACAGGGGGCGGCTGGACTGCTGCCACCTCATTGTCCTGGAGGAAAAGCCAACAATCTAGTCATACCTAAAGGAATTGATATGCACATCCACTAATTCCAACTGCTTTTGATTAAATGGTGGGTGCTTATTTGAATGTTAAAGCATAAAAAGAGCTTTATTCACACTGCTTACCAGCTCTCCATAGATGGGTTTATAATCTCCAAGCTGCAAATAAAGGGACATTTGTGTCAATATGTGAAAAGACATGTTAAAAAATAGTAAATTCCTACACTATAATATTCTCCTTGAAATGGGTAAAATAGGGACAAATACGGACAAAATATTTATATAATATTATCTATTATATAATAAATATTATTATAATAAAATTATGAAATTGAGAAATTTAAATATTAAGTTCATAAAAATAGATAGTAATAACCAAGTTAATAAGTTTTCAAGCATATTTTTCACAGTAATATATATATAGTATTCATAGTATTTCTTTTTTTTGTTGTTAAAAATTATATATATATACTATGAAAATATGCCTGAAAACTTAAGATATTTATTAACTTGATTTTTTTTGTACTATTTTTATGAAAATAATTCTTGACTTATTATTTTTGGATAAGTTAATTAATAGCATTACACTGATTATACCACATTTTTGACCATATATAATCATTTTAATTCAGAAATGTAACATATGCTTATCATAAAAGAGGATTGGTAACATAATTTTAATCATAACATTTTGAAAAAACAAATAATTAATAGAATTCGTGCTTTAAAGAACCGTACCATCACTTGTCTGACACCATCCCGAACTCTGAGGTAGAGATCGCTTCTGTCCAAAACGTAAATCAGAGCACCTTCTGTCTGTCTGCGTGCCGTAGCAATCATGATGTCATAAGACCTCAGGACAGTCACCTGCTGACAAATTTAAAACCAGGGGTATGATTAAAGTATCAAGTGTCAGGAGTTTTATCAGATACACTCTATTAGTAATTTCTTCAACAAATGTCCCACTCACTCCAGATCCAGTGCCGGGATTTCCAGGTGGGCCAGGGGGACCTGGAGGTCCGGGAATACTGAGTGCTGAAACATACAAAAATCAGACAGTATTGATAGCTATTTAAATTCCTCAAAAATATTTTGAAAGCAGGAATAATTTGTTCTTATTTTTTCTTACGTGGTCTGTAGGCTCCTGGCAATGATGGAGACCCTGGAGGGCCAGGGGGTCCAGGAGGTCCTGGGTTCCCTGGACGACCATCATAACCAACCCCAGGTGTTCCTGGTGGGCCCTGCGGTCCAGGGGGACCTCTGATTGAGTCTCCTTTAGGTCCCTGGAAAATATGACTTTGATGAGACCATCCATTTGTAGAGTAGGTAAGTACTCAATTCCGGTTCTGTCCAGAAACTCCAATTAATCCTTACAGGAGGTCCTGGGTTTCCTGGTGGTCCCTGTACCGCTCCAAAATGAGGGTCATAAAATCCTCCTCCTGGCTCTCCTTTCTCTCCTTTAAGACCGGACTCACCGCGCTCCCCCTTCATCTCATTCTGAGGAAACAGGTGTCATGTTTTGCATTATGTTTACATCATATTCATAAACAACTGTTTCATCAAATTTATGTATTTAGTGATCCACATACCTTGAGGGCATAGATATCAAAGTTTGAGGATAAACCTGCCACAAAAAAAGTGAATATTACATTAGTGCATTCAATATCTCAATACCTTTTGATAATGATGATAATGATGTCAAGCTAGTAAGTCAGTGTACTTTAGCCAGAGAGTCACTAAAATTTACAGGGCCCAGCATAGCGTTGTTTACTCGCCTGCCAACGGCCCTGAACGTCTAGAAACAGCAACAGTGGTAAATTGTACCTGGCGATCCGGGAATGCCAGGAGCTCCCTGGTCTCCTTTCTCTCCTTTCGTTGCTTAAGAAAACAAAATGCATTGTTCAAAGCTGTCAACAATTCACAGAGTTATGGATCATCGGAGAGATTTGAACTCCTTCTATGCATTAAAATCAACAAGAAATGCAGCTGTGACAAGAATGACTAACAACTTACCTGGATATTGCCGTGAATAATCTTCATATCTCTGAAATGGAAAAGGAGATTGCAAATTATTGCTGTTGAAATCATGATCACTTCAATTCAACATAGCCACCATATGGAGCTCATTTTGCAACATTTCATGCATGAATTATTGCTTATTTGACACAAAAAGCACTTACTCCAAATCTGTCCAAGGGCACAGCAGGTCCGGGGGGACCAGGGGGTCCTGGGGGACCCGGGGGACCCTTGAAAATACACAAATTAACTTATGAGGGCAAGCCATTTATATAACAATCACTGATGTTACAAACTGCGTTTATTCCCAAATTCCAGAGCATATGGTGAACTTACTTGGTAACCATATCCAGAGCCTGACCCTGGGTCTCCCTTCTCTCCTTTGTATCCGTTCACACCTGGGCGGCCCTAGAGTCATAAAATGAAGTTAAGTAAAATTTAATTACATACTCAGTTAAATATGCTGTTGCCTGTTAATGAATATTTTTTGTTGATGAAAGTTATTTTTTTGAGAAACTTACAGGTCTGCCTGGCATTCCGAATTCACCTTTAAATCCAGGTGGTCCAGCTGGACCCTGAATAAAATGAGATATGATTTGCACAGAATGTTCTTTTTACCAAGTAAAGGCATGATAGAATTGTTTCTGTCTGAACATTGAATTAAAAAAATATGTAACAAACATAAACGTACAGGAGGTCCGACTGGTCCAGGAAACCCTCTTTCACCCTACAGAGAGTGTAAAAAAATATAATTTTGATGCATGCTGCTCTTTAGTTTTTTCCTAAGTAAAGTCATCAAAACTATGAATCAACACAAATATGCTTGTAATAAAAATAAAATAAAATAAAACCTTTTGGCCTGCCAATCCACCAAGGTAAAGTGGGTTTCCATCAGGTCCAAGAGTAAGTCCAGGTTCTCCTTTATCTCCCTGCAAACAAAGTAAGTTTGCAGCAGTGAGCCATAGAGGTTTTTAAACGCTTCAAATTAAGCTTTGTGTGTTGGTTTCTGCTTACAAACCTTGATGGCATAGCCTGGTGAACCAGGTTCTCCTCTGTCACCCTTTGGTCCCATTGGGCCCTGATTAGATAAAGAGAGAGAGTGTAAGATAAATGCACACAAGTCTATATTATTAATATAGCAAATTACAATGTTGCTTGGAAGCTGTGAGCTTTAGATGTTTATTTAGATTATAATATTTTTTGATATAATTTTAATAGAAAATTAACTGAACTATTAACTATGAACTAAACATTACCATAGGTAATGTGCCACATGTAATTACTTCAAAAATGTATAAATGTCTAAAGTGTTTTGATCAAAAATGGGGGTGAACAAATGAAGTTATAAAGTACATACTGGGAATCCCGCTTGACCAGGAAGACCAGACCCACCCTGAAAACCACACAAAAATATACAGATAGAAAATTTGTTGTAATGAGTCTGTTTAACCACAATACAATTTCTGGTATCCTATTGTAGTAACCAACGGACTATTAGAAGCAGGACTTTCATACCTGAGGCCCTGCTCCTCCGGTTTCATCATACTGTACAGGAAAATGACAATCAGCTTTATAAAAACATGAACTATTATAGGCAAACAAAAAAGGCTATATAAATTTGAAGACTTACATTTTCAGAATAACGATAAATAATTTGTCCAGGTGGTCCAGGAGGGCCGGGTGGACCTGGAACACTAGTTCCATCTCGTCCAGGTTCACCCTAAGCAAATGTTCAAATTTGACAATGATCAAGTAAGTCATTTGCAATTTCAATGTCCTAGATATTACACCGATCCACTTCAGACAGAAGTAAACTCACCCTCTCGCCTCGGTCTCCCCTGTCGCCCTTTGGTCCCTGCAAGCAAATGCAAAACACTGATATCAGTCTGAAGTACTGCACGCCTAACTGGCTATTTAGTAAATTTGCACCTTAGAATTTTATTAAAATGAAACACACCTGTGGTCCAGGGAAGCCATCCAAACCAGGGCGGCCATCTTGTCCCTGAGGTCCTTCACTGCCTTTCTCACCTGGAAATCCTGGGAAACCAGGCTTACCCTGAGGAACAAGATATGAATAAATGACACTATCCCCTACGGAAAATTATATCTTTGGGATTTAAATCTCATTTAAATGAATAAAAAGTCTTACTTGTAGTCCTGGGATACCAGGAGGTCCCTGAAATGAAATAGGATTGCAGTAAATGAACTTCTAAAAATCCAAAATAATAAATAAAGGTACAACAGAGAAAAATGAACCTGGATTCCTACTGGTCCTCTTACTCCAGGAACTGAACCGAAGCGAATACCAGAACCCTCCATATCATCCTGAACACATACAGAAAACACAGTATTTTGTGGATTTCCTTAAAGACAGCGAGGCACAAAGGACGATTGACTAATACTTACAAAACCAACATAGCTTGGGCCAGGAGGACCAGGTGGCCCTGGTGGTCCAACAGGTCCCATTGGTCCTGGAAGACCAGCAAGCCCACCCTGTCCAGGGAGGCCAGGGGAACCGGGAGAACCTGTGGCGCCCTTTAAAGACAAAGAATACGATTAATAAAACAACGCATTCCGTTAGCTTGCAAGAAATCAAGATTCCAAGAGCAAAATATGTTAGTTCGCAGAGAACAGATTCACACAATGCATCTGCAACGCAATGCCACGAAAATCCACACTACCATCAGTATAATAATGATGCTACATTTCAAGCATTAGCACTGTAGAGTAGAAAGTTGAGATGTTTGTGAAGAAAATCGATTGCCACACTCAAGACTTGCTACCTGCCACCCTGCAGCTTTAGAGGAGAAGGATGAGGTATAGTAGGAGAGAAGATCATAGAGATAGCTGGCAAAGTAGGAGTTTTGCTACAGAGACAGAAACATAAAAGAATCCTGAGTGGGTTTGACTGTTTCAGAAAAAGATGTTTTCTGAAACTGCTATCCACACAACACCGTTTTCTAACTAGGCGTGACACAAAAAAGCAACATTATTGCATTTTTTTAATCTTATATTCTATTTCACTCACACTTTTATACTTACACCCACCTGGTACTTAATTTTTCTTGACCTGTATCATTATATTATATTATAGAGTATAGTATTTATTTTTTCTTTGCTAGTACTTCCAGTGTGAGTTGTTGTTAAGATGAGCTGCAGCTGTAATGAAGAGTTTCCCTTCAGGGATCAATAAAGTATTTCTGATTCTGATTCTGATTCGTCTTCAACAATGGGCATTTTTGATCACGAACATCTGCTCTCCAATGTCATTTCAACTGTACTTAAAATATGCATTGTATTCGAGAGAATTTTGTGGTGGAAATGATAGTTATGGAAATTTTTGGACTCATTTTATTTATCTGTACAGTTTTTTTTTTATAATTTGGCAAAATCACAGCTTAATTGGAAATCATGCAAAATTTCAAAAAATCTTATCAAATAATATGTATCATAACATTTAAGAATTTGCGCAAACATGCTCTTCACTGGCAATTTGGTTTGCATAGTTGCCAAGTAAACTAACTTTTAATAAAATGTTTCTATGGAAAGAATTGTTGATACAGTATAATCACTTAAATAAATAAATAGCAAAATCACTTTGTTTGGATTAGCCTATTTTTTAAAAATAATTTAGTATTTTATTAAGTATTTATTGCAATTAAATATTATAATATTTTATTATGGATTTTCAATATTTTATTATGGATATTTTAAGATTGAAAGGCTGTGTCTGGGAAAAGATAAAAAAATAGATAGTCGTGGAATAAAAGCGTTGAATTAAAATAAACCCCTAAAATAACAAAAGACTTCTATAGGTTCTATAGATTTGTATTTCTGACGCTGACAGTTAAATCTCACTGGTACAATATCTTACTTCACATAACTATACATCAGACATGTTTATGATTGTTATTGTGAAGACAAACTACTTCTCTCTGGATCTAGTTGTGTAACTCCTGGGTAGAACATTATGTTTGAATCTTATTTAATTCTCAGTCATACAGAGCTTCACAGTTTGTTCAGCTGTACACAACAGATATGTCATACAGTATATACGAATATGTTCATACTGTGCACAAGTGTTTCAATGGTTTCTCACTAAGTGCACACATTACGCAAACTGACCTTCTCTCCCACAGGTCCAGGTAGGCCCAGCTCACCGGCATCACCCTGTGGAGCACAAAATCAGTCCAGAGTCTAAAGATAGCTACCATTACAGGGATCTCAACAGAGCTGAATTATGCAAGTCCAAATCCATTAAACGACCAGCATAGCTGTCTATATATAGACAGGGTTCCCATACTTTTTACCAATGGAGTGCCATGACTTTTCTATGACCTTTCCAATCGTTTGTGATTATAGTACAATGATGTTTTAGAAATCATTGGATTTACATTTGTATATCAGACTGTGATGAGGGGGTTCCATCAATGTCCTCTACTGTATGTTATTGCCGACTCATTTAGCCCAGCCATAAATATTTTGTCCCTGGACAAGTGAATTAATGGATTTAAAATGTGTACATAGTTTACAAATGTCTAGACCAATAAACAAACTGATGTTATCACTTTGGCCTGTGAGCATGTTTACTCTACACAAGCACTCACACAGCTAAATTTAGATGATGAAATGTTTTAGAGAAACTTTGTAAGATTTTATATATTTTGAAGACTTTTCCAGGCCTATAAATCGCAACGTTAGGTTCTGAAGTTTCAATCCGCTACTTCATACCTTCTCTCCTCTTGGGCCAGGTGAGCCTGGTTTTCCATCAGCACCTGGTGTACCTGGAAGTCCCTATTAAAAACAATAAATAGTTTTTAATATAATTATTATATAGGCTTTTTATGACATGAAATGACAGGGAGGGGTGGGACTACACACTACGAAATGCATCAGAGAACACACAATAGCCACAAGACCACATCTCTGATTAATGAACACTTTATTCCCGATACATATTCAAAGCAATGTTATACATGTTTATTGTCTCCTTAAACTTACCGGTTGGCCTGGAGCTCCATTTTGCCCAGGAGGACCAGGAGGCCCAAAACCACCAGAGCCTGAAGACCCAAGACCAGGGGGACCGGGGGGACCAGGAGGACCAGGTGGGCCGGGCAACCCGGGCATTGCCTGTTAACCAATTTAAAGTTACTAAGTGAAAAAATTTTTATTAGAAATTTTGAGAATTACAAATAAAATGTTAATAAAATTGCTACATTCTGCTTCCTACTACTGTTCAAAAGGTTGGAGTCAATGAGATTTTTTTGTAAGATTATTTTACTAGATGCATTACATTTTTCAAAAGTATCATAAAAGGAATTAACATTGTTACTCTCTCTCTCTCTCTCAATCAGATCAGATGAATCACTTTTGAAAAAAAAAAAATGTTTGCTGTTTAAACTTTCAAAAACCCATGTGGAAAAAATCTGAATATGAACATGGCCTAAGTTAATATAGTTTCCACAGGACGTACCCGCACACTGTCCATATCGAATCCAGAGCCCTCCATGTCCACAAATGTCTGAAAAATGAAAACAGAGGAATGAACATTTTTATAAACCAGCTTTTCAATAGGAAAGGGATCATAAAAAGAGATAACTAATAATAAACTCACAGGCCTGTCAGAGCGAGAGGAGGGTCCTGGTGGGCCAGGAGGCCCTGGAGGCCCACGGGGTCCCGGCTGACTTTCACCTCGGTCTCCCTAAAATAAAAACATAAAAAGAAAAATCTCAAACAACTGAGTTGGAATATAAAGGCATTCGCAATTCAATTCTGAATTGCTGAACAAGCCTGATACTGTCAATTATATTTGAAACAACAACACTAACTTTCTCTCCTTTGGTTCCAGGAGTGCCAGGAAAACCGGGAGGTCCAACTTGCCCCTGTTACAAAATAGATTTTTAATCATCTATATATGAAGCGCATGAATGCAAACACAAATACACAAAATCAACAACACTAAACTGAAAACAAACTGTTCCCTCCAAACACACAAGCAGGAATAATTTCAGAAGAATCAAGTCATTCAGATATATTGAGAAATGTACTTGACCCAGGTCTGTTTAATAAGAGACTTTATGAAATGCATTACTTACAGCTTTTCCATCTTCACCAGGGTCACCCTATAAAAGAAAGGATAGAATATTAGTTTTGTTCAGATATGACCAATGCCCAATGCATTATGCATAGTCTCAAGGACAGAAACACAATGTGCCTTTGTGTTTGCAATGATGCATATCGTAAACCTGTATTAACATCATTCTCTGCTTGTGATGGGGAACACCACAGGGATCTATTACTGTCCTAACACATCAACAGCAAATACAAGACCACTTCTGACACACATGCTGCTTGAAATGGTATAACGCCGTTCCTTTTAAATGTAAATGCATTCGCTAATAGAAAATAGAGGCAGTAATTGAACCATTCCTTTCTCTGCGAGCTACTCACCGGCTCCCCGTCAGTTCCAGGAGGGCCAGGGGGTCCTGGTTGTCCAGGTGGTCCTCTTGCTCCCGCCACCTTTTGAACAACTGACCCATCTCCTCTCACCTCTACCTCTGCACTGGGCCCGGGGGGACCGGGAGGCCCTGGAGGCCCAGCGGGACCAGGGTCACCCTTTGATCCAGGATAACCAAAACCAGAACTGCCCTGAAACCAAAAAGTAACAGAGATTTGAGCATGTGCGAGAGACGCTCAAAGGTATAATTTTGTAGTTTTTAGTAAAAGTGTTTTACTAATTTTAAGAAACGCAAAATGAGATATTTTTCTCTTTGCACGCACGCACAAAAATAATGACAAGATGATGAGTGAATGATTTAATTTACATTAAAATATGTTTTCATTTTCACAGTTATGTCTAGGTATAAGCATCACAACAAACCTTTATTCCTTTCTCTCCTGCATCACCCTGTGAAAACAGACAAAAATGATTGACCTGTCTGCCACTTGCAGCACTCTAACAGATGGCTGAACATTCAAGCTCCCCATCATTGACTTCACACATTACTGTGAATTTTGAAGGACATCATAATATAACAATTCAACTAAAAAAAGGGCCCTGTATCAGATCAACGACTGAATGTTGACAGACAGACGGATAGAATAATAATACTTCTTGTTACTTTCTATTGAAACTGAGCTGTTAAAGATGTTCAGAAACATTCAGTGAGGTTCACACAAGTAACAACAGACCTTCTCTCCTTTTGCAACGCCACCAGACACAGATCCTGAATCGCCTTTTGGCCCTGTAAGACCCCTGTCACCCTTCTCTCCTCTGTCTCCTTTCTGTCCTCTTCCACCAATACCACCTATAAATTTGAAAATGACTTTAATCATGCATTAATCGTATATGCTTTACATTTACCAAAACATATTTGGTGCATTTCACTCCAAAATAAAAGAAATAATATTTTTATTAAGAAAATAAAGCCTATTCTAAGACCATTAAGATTTTAACTAGTTTTCCTGTTAATTTTCATTACCAAAATGCTAAATAATTGCTAAAATATATATATATTATATATAACTGGTTAAGTGTGTATTTATACATCATGCTAGTATGGTGTGTGGCATTTATTTCATGCTGATGAAAAAAAAAAACACTACAGTACCACAGTAACAAGAATCCAACTGACAACACATGTATGGGAATTACAAGAAAATGCTAAAGTAAATCATACAGACAGACATATTACAATAATAAGAAATTTAGGGGAAAATGTGCCTAAATGTTATGAAAATAATGTCAGAATGTAGATCTAAATGGTCCTAAAAAGGCTTATCATGTCTTTTTATATACATTTTTTTGTTGTGAAACAACCTGGATGTGTCTCTGTGATTTTCGGCCTAAAATACTTATCTAGTTGTATGTATTAAAAACAAAAACAAAAAAACCACATGACAATATTCAAGGAAGATGGGCCAAACTCCACATATTCATGTAAGAATATGTTTCCAAGCAGAAGCTTCTCTAAGCAGCTGAATAAGCAATCTGTCAATACAAATACAATATATAAATTATGCTTGCATTAAACAACAAACATGTCACTTGCTCCCAGTTTGCTGCAGTCCTTGTTGGGCATCCAGAGCTTTTTGCCAGCATTTCATGCAAAGCATCGTGTAGAAATTCTGTTGCGAATTTCTATCCAGAATTTCCATGTCCATTTGAGAGCTATTCATCTCTTTATTAGCGACCCACCTGTTGGACCCGCAGAACTCAGTCTGGACTCCACAGAATACCGTATTCCATCATCAGCTGAGCCCGACGTTCTTAGAGGGTTTGAAGCTTTTCTAGAATCATCATACGACTCATAAGTTTGCTTGCTAACATCAATTGAGTCCAGAGTTTGTCGAGAACCACCATACGTGCCCGATGATTGTCGAGATCCACTATATGAGTCGGAGCTTTGTTGGGAATCACCATATGAATCAGAAGTTTGTTCAGAATCATCATATGAGGCAGATGTTTGTCGAGAATCACCGTAGGAGACAGAAGTTTTTCGGGAATCCCCATACGAACCAGATGTTTGTCGAGAACCGCCGTAGGATCCAGAAGTTTGCCGAGAGGAATCGACTGATCCTAATGTTCATTAAAACTTACCAATTCAGCTCATTTTGAAGAAAGATCACACAGCAAACCATTTAATGTAGATGATTGCTGAAGCAAGTAAGAATGGATTATGATCTAATTGTTATATAAAATATTTATTTCTCATTATTGGTGACTTTATATCTCAAAATTTCATAACTCTAACTTTGTAAGGTGGCAGATAAAAATCTAACCGTTTAGCTAATATAAATGTACAAAAATATACATATTTTAATTTAAAAAGTAACCTTTACAGTACATTCAACAATGACAAATTTGATTTGTACACATCAAAAATGAAATATTGAATAATATCCATAATCCATCCTTGGGTTCAAGCCATCTATTAAAAAAGTCTGAATAACACACCTTTTAAGAATACATATGCAATTGAATGTAAAATGACATTTTCTCTATCTTTTACACCAGTAGAGGGAGCCAAATACCATAGTGGCTCCTTCCATAAATACACATCATTTCATGATTAATACGAATATTACTAAACCTCAAATCTCCTAGTCTGCAATACCCTGTTAAAAACACTATCTTAGACCTGGTTGACCAGTCGAGAGATAGCTGGGTGATTAATAAACTGAACTTGCAACACATACTGGTGACCATTCATGCTTCTGTTCAGAAGTGGAATCTAAGCATCCAACCCAAATGTTATCTTTCATGAACAAAATGACTGTTTCAACATAAAGAAAGTTTTAAATTAACCAACAAAGGTACAAACGTGCATTACTCCAAGTATACAAGAAGAAAAAGAGCCACTTAAGAGCTCAACAGAGCAATAAATACGACTCATGAGCTGTGCTGTCAGACGAGCTGATGTTCTACAGACCTGACGTTGAACAGAGAAAGCTCACCTGTCTGCTGCTTCTCAAGTATTCTGCTGGTCACCGGTGGCTGCTGGATCGGCCGAGAGGAGGGAGCTGTCGGCTGAAAGTGAAACATATCATTATTATATCAATAAACATAAACTGTAAATCAGACAGTCAATCAACATTGTAGTGCAAAGTACATAAATGACAGCATGTTCACTGACAAAAATCACATTCTTAAAGAGCGCCTCATCTTGTTTTCCAGGAAAAATGTCTAAGCATCCTTAAAACGACAAATTTTCAAAATTTCAGTAAATATGAGATATTATTGCCTGTTTTCAGTTTTCATTTATCTTGTAAATAAGTATAATTAGTATAAGTATTATTTTGTCTTGTGGCACTGGCAGATTTCATATATTTAAACACACAAAAGTGGAAAAATCTGCCAGTGCTACAAGACAAAATACACTTAAACTCAAGATACACTATTCAAAAGTTTGAGATCAATGTTTCTGAAAGAAATGCTTGCTAAGGCTGCATTTATTTGATCAGAAATACAATAAAAACACTAATATTGTGAAATAGTATTACAATTTAAAATAACTAGTTACTATTTTATGGAAACTTGCTTCTGCCATTGAATAAATTTTTTTAAAAGATAAATGCGACTTTTTATCTCACAATTCTGACTTCTTTTCTCAGATATAAACTCACAATTGCGAGAAATAAAGTCAGAATTTAGAGTTATAAACTCACAATTGCAAGAAATAAAGTCAGAATTCTATTTTCCCTCGAAATTCTGACTTTATAACTCACAATTGTGATAAAAAAGACTTACCTTTTTAATTTTTTCATTCAGTGGCGGAAACAAGCTTCCACACTATTTTAATATGTTTCATAATGTAATTTATTCCTGAGGAATTTTCAGCAGGCATTACTCCAGTCTTTAGTGTCACATGATCATAATTCAGATATCATTCTAATGTGATGATGTATCACTCAAGAAAAAATTTTAATATTATCAATGTTGAAAACAGATGTGTTGCTTAATATTTTGTGGAAACACATCTTTTTCAGGATTCTTTGACGATTGGAAAGTTCAAAAGAACAGGAATATTTGAAATACAAATCATATGTAACATTATAATTGTCTTTACCTTTTATTTTTCATCAATTTAATGCATCCTCGTTGCTGAACAAATGATTAACTTTTCAAAAAAAATCTTACTGACATTAAAAGTCTTAATATGTCTTGCAATTATGCTTCTCGGGTAAATTTGTCTTGTTTTAAGGACATTTAGACATTTCTACTTTTCCATTTTCAGGGAAACTCTAGAATATAAATTGGACTAAATGCCATAAAAATCCATTCTTAAAGAATAGGATCTTAAAGTATATAAAGAAGTACATCACTGCTTATTCCTTTCATACCTGTTCTGACAGTTTCATTTCACTGCTTTGGTCTTTTGTGACCTCAAATATTAGCATGACCATCTTAAAACACTAGACGGTACTTGATATGGCAAATCAAAGAACCGTGACACCAACTGCATAGATATTTGTATACTCACACACCGCTTTCAACCAACTGGGTGAGAGATTCAGACATATAGCTAACAGTTAACAAAGCTCCTTGAAGAAAAGCTGCCAGGACTGGCCTTATGAAGCGCAGACACAAAGAGGGCCTGACCTTGCACTTTACAGAACATGCCCTGCTGAAACGGCAGAACCCACTGATGAAATACCAGGCATCACGTTCTAGAACACTCCGATCTTCAGATTTCATGCCAGGATTGAGAAAAAGGAGACTGGAGAACATGGAGTGCTCTGATGGCCAGTGTGAGAGGATGCTGACAGCGTGTATTTTCGGACCAAGAGAAAGATCGTCTTAGGGAATGTAGGCCACGGGTCCCGGGGTCTAAAGATAGAGGTCAGGAGTGGGCAGGTGGGGGATGTCCGGCTAGATGAGGAGGGGCTGCTAAACATCTGCCATCACGGCCACTGCTGTGGAGATGGAAGAATCTCGGCAGCCACTCTAACCTTGAACACATTACACTGAGTTATGGTGGAGGAGTTGAGGATATGGAGGAGATCATAAGGCACAGAAGGATATTTCCTTGTGCATTAAAAAGGGGCCATTCTTTGCTGCCACATGTTTTTTGCATCATGCTCTTCCAGGAGAGCAATTTAGATGCAACGGATTCTTCTGGATATGTTCTAGGGCTGGTACACTTCAATAAACTTGCTAAAGGAGTCAAGATCTGAGTTTTTCAAACTATTTGATTCAACAAAATATGATATTTTGAAAAATATGAAGACCCATTTATACTGCGAAAAAAAAGGGCACGACAAGAAGTGCCTGCAACCCCTTCAGCCGTGACTTATTCACGATATCGCACTAGCCTCGAGTACCTTATTGCTTTCATAAAACAGTTACCACACAATACAAATATTAAATCCAAAAATATGTATCAATGTAACTTTCTTGAAGTAAACTTCTAATAAAAGCCTTCCTTCCGCCGGAAAAAATAGTCCCTGACCGTGAACTTTATTACGCCATTAGATGGCGGCAAAGACTGTCTTTGTGAGTGTGTCGGTCAGTAGCGAGGACTTGAAAGACTGAATAATTGTGAACACGGAACAAGACGCCACTGACATGCTTTGACTAGCGCTGTCAGTCACGGGATAACCCCTTAACTGTTAAAAGGAAAAGATAATACATCGGACATTTAAACAGATTTTTTAGTAAACTTACCTGAGGGAAAATGCTAAATCTGAATGGAGGTAATAAACTCGCTCACTCGATCTCTGTCTCACAATACTCGTGAGCTTCAATGAACAAAATAAATTGAGAACATACAGTTCAAGTTGATAAGGGTGTTGTGTAGCGATACCATTGGTGACGCGGTCACAACCGTGTTTTATCGTGAATAAAACACGCCTATTGACCAATCAGAATCAAGGACAGGAACTACATTACATTCTATTAATTCTAAAGTTTAATTTCTATATTCACACTGTAATTCTGTTCCCTTCATTATAATTTAACATAATATAATTTGCATTGAAAGCATTTCATTAAATTAGAAAAGAATACAAAGTTATTTTAAATAAAATTATCTACCAAATGCTTAAATGTAAATGCAACTTCACTTATTGTCTCGGACATTTGGACCACCTTATACAGGCTTCTCTAAGTATCCTTAATGATTATGAGAGCAGATAGGAATAAAAATACACTATTAAAAACTTGAGCACTGAAGACGTGCTAAAATTCAATTTTCTTTTTCACAGAAAAAGTGTAATGAAGTCAAACTTGTGTTTACCACACTGTCACAAGACTACTTCTCTTTCACTAGATATAATCATCTCATAAAATTGGATTACACTAAATTAGGCCTACACACACATGAGGCAGTCATGCAATACAGTTCGCAAGAATGCATGCCCAGATGCCCTCTCCTCAAATGCACTTTTCAACATCCAAGCAGAGTTGGATTGACTGTGAAACAAGCGTGGAAAATGTCCCAGGGGGGAATGTGGCATCCTTCAAAATGAATTCCACGCTAAGACAAATGAAAGTTTACTTTACAGCACTTCGGAAAATGCTGTCTCTGTTTCTGTCACGGCATGTTAAAATGCGTTGCATACTGTAAAAGCAAACAAAAGCCATGTAATTTAAAATGACTCGGTTAAAATTAAATTAGTACCTGCATGCTTGGCAGCAGCTGTTTACACAAATATAATGCCAATAAATACTTAAGTGAGTGGAAAGAACCTCCAAACAAGTACAATATACTCATAAAATTCAAACACGGAATGAAAATTGGCCTAAATGTTCTCAAATTGCACTAAACTTCAGCACTGATGAATAAACCAGTCGAACAAAAAAGCGGACTCTTATGGAAGATGATCCTTGCAGTCCACACCTAAGAGCCACCTGGTTTCTTTCCATTGTAATTAGCTCTGGCATGCTCAAACAGGGCCTCGCACATCAGTAGCAAGGGTTCATTTCAATTTCCACATGGCCTATTTCTGGATTAGTAACACAAGACATGGGAAGATGGGCTTTAACATCTGGGATTGGTCTGGAGATAATAGCGTTCATCCGGGACTTTCCCCCAGAAGATGAGCAAGTGTACAACGACAGACCTGCCAGAACTCACAGGCCGCTGCTCTGTAAATAGCTCGGAAGCTCGGGATCGTCTTTATGTCATGTGGACATTAAACCGATCACATGAAGTTTACAAATGTGAGCTCAGCTTCACGTGGTTACCAACCAAAGCATAACAAGGAAAATGAAGGTAATACCTGGACTGATGGTGGTCGTTCTCCATCTCCACTTGCTCCATAATCACCCGATCCCTGCAGATTCTGAGGAAGAACGGAGAACTGCGTAAATTCTCTTAAGAGTGTTAACAGTGAGAAAGGGCCATTTCGTCACACTATTTTCTAGACAGCTGGAGGGCATGTAGTACGTCAGAGGTCAAACTGCTGTAACCTAACCTGAGGTAACACATTCTTTTCTTGAAAACGAATGGAAGTGAATTCCAAGCCACGGTTAGATAGCAAACAGTCAACAAACACTCCAGGTACTCTTTTAAAGGAACAGTTACGTCACCCTCATGTCATTCCAAACCTTAAAATGTCCTGATAATTTACTCACCGGTAAACGGTACTTCTGCCTACGTCACACATGACCTTTCCAACACGATTACGTAATGCGTGGCACATCACAGAGCTATTTGAAGACGAGCATTTGTGGTTAAAAAGTACATAAATTTTTATGTTTATTTTTAAAAAATTCCTCGTCTGGGATCGTGTAGAGCCATTTTTTTCTGCACTGAAACTGCAATTTGGACCTTCAACTTGTTGTACCCCAGTGAAATCCACTATATGGAGAAAAATCCTGGAATGTTTTCCTCAAAAACCTTAATTTCTTTTCGACTGAAGAGAGAAAGACAAGAACATCTTGGATGACATTGAGGTGAGTAAATTATCAGGAAATTTTAATTCTGAAGTGAACTAATCCTTTAAATCTCTTTTAGACTTGTGTGAAAGTCAAAAATGGCACCTTTTGATGCTTTGCAGCAGGTTTGACATACTTGACGCTAAACATAAGTGATTCTTATGTAATGTGTTGCTTACATACAGTACTGTAGAGCTATCATATGGCTTCAGAAGACAAGGAAAATAGGCCACAACATGATATCATGATGTTTTTTGGAGCTTAGCAGTATAAATGAAATTGTGTTGTCTGGAAAAGATCTCAGACATTCTGTCTTCACATCTTGTTTTGTGTTACAAGGCAGAAATTAAATAATGCAGGGTTGGAAAAACACATGGGGTAACTAAATGATTACAACATTTTCATTTTGGGATAAACCATTCCTTTAAGGATTGTGTTTAATGTAAATTTAGCTGATTTTGTTGGGCTTTCGTAGGACATTGGTTCAGTTCCCAGGAAACAAAGAACTGATGAAATGTATACCTTGAATGCACTGTGAGTTGCTTTGGATACAAGCATCTGGCAAATGCATAATATAATTGTAAAGTGATGCTGCATTAAATCTGAGATGAGTCAGCTGGAGATTGAGTCCAGGCGATTATTCCTTTCAGACTGGCCTCTTTTTAAAAAAAAAAAAAGGCTACACAACAAGCATTAAAAACCTAACACACACCTTCAAGCTTTCCTTTTTTTGTCTGAATATGCGGGTATTTAAAGACATTGGTTTAATCACCCATTTTAGACCCGCTCAACTTAATATAGAGTGTGTGTAGCTGTAATGTGAAGCATTTATGTAGCGATTTCCCATTCCCAATTAGCTGCAAAATAACTGAGCCATGACACAAGTGAAAATGATTATTTCACTTCAGACCTGTAGATCATTTGCTTAAAAAGGGTCCAAAATGTACCAATTTTGCATGTTCATATTTGTTTGGTTCACTCTCACATAGCAACATTTCAAAGCATACCAAAATGTCTTTATGTATGTCACATTAATAAAACTGTCTTCTCATTGGTCAGAGTACACCTGTTTATGTTCCGGGAGCTGTGAGCTTATTGTAGCCATTCAATTGCGATAGCTAATGTTCTCACCCGCAAAATCAGACTTCTGCTTTTTACATAAAACATTTCCCATTATGAATTTTAATACAGCTTGGTTTGTTGGTCCATTGGTTGCTTTGTCACCACAACCGAACTGCTCCAGCATTCATTTTCAATCAGGCGGAGACAACCTAATTCAAGCGATCTCTGTCTGATTATTTTGTGCGGATCTGAGCGAGATTACAGTGTTCATATGTCTAAACAAACCGAACTTAGGGAGAAAAGTGTTCCAAAACGAACTCTCCAAATGAGCCAGGTGTGAAAAGGCACTTAGACGCTCTCATTAGAGAACTCACCGCATCAAAGTCATCCTCATCCTCTTCACAGTGTCGTTCAGCCGCCCCAGGGTCTCTCACCACCCTCAGATCACCGATAACACCCTAGAATACACAAGCATAGATTGGTAAGCTTATTTTGATGGTCATGGCAGGTGTGGTGACATACAGTCTATGTTGAATGGCAGCTGCTCTTTCTCATGCTATTGCCTTCCACGACGGAAAAGCTGGCAATCAGATAACAATGTGTGCCTAATATCTTGATTTTCAAACACATGGCTATCTGTCTCCATGTGGGATTTGCCTTTGCCTTTTATGGTTTTTTATGGTCAATTTCAACACAGATGGGGATAACATTCAATACAATCCTCCAAAACAACACATTTCTAGATTCAATGGGTAACATACATGTCTCATTAAATGGATAATTGATCTAAAAAGGGAATTTTTAGCCATCATTTAATCACTCTCATATTGTTCCAAACATCTATGACTTACTTTCTTCTGTGGAACACAAAAGGAGACGTTTAGCAGAATGTCGATGCTGCTCTTTTCCATGCAATAAAAAGTGAAGAGCTGTTAAGCTCCAGAAATGACAAAAAGCACAATAAGAGTAGTCTATACAACCATTTCTGCTTTATTTTATGTTTTATGAAGCCATAAGATAACTTTGAGGAGGAAAAGACAAACATTTAAGCCGTTTGTGACGAGCACGGCGGGCGAGAGCCGTGGGGGGACGGCGCGAGGCCGGTGACGCGAGTGTTAACGAGCTTCAGGTGCTCGGCGCACCGGTCTCGTATCTCCCACGGAGGAGCTCCGGAAGCATAAAGGAGGAGCGACGACAGGGAAGGACGAGAGAGGACCAGGCCTGGATGTTTATGTTGTGTTTTATTTTGTTTGTGTGGGCGGCAGTCGCCGTGAGGAACTGCCGCCCTTATACTTTTTGGTTTTATTGTGAGTTTATTTATTTAATAAATGTGTTGAACGTTCGCCGGTTCCCGCCTCCTTCTTCCCGTTCTTAAGAACTTTGTTACACTGGTGCCGAAACCCGGGAGGAAGGAGGGACATGCTGTCGAAGAGCCCTCGCTGCTGAGGGGGATCGCGGTGCTGCGGAGATCGGGCAGCGCGGGAGTGAAGACCGCGAGTGGCTGCCCGAAGCGGTGGTGCTGGAGCGTCTGAGCAACGGGTGGGACGGAGAGCTCGCTGCCGTGCCCCTGGGACGAGGTGGGGTGGCGGCCGTCCAAGAGGGAGCGGAGGAGCCGCCGTTCGCCGGGGGGCCAAAGCCTGCTGCCTGCCGCCGTAAAGGGGAGGAGCCGCCGTCCGCCGTGGGCCGAGGCCTGCTGCCTGCCGCCGGAGCGGGGAGGAGCAGGGAACGGCGGGCTCGCTGCCGGCTGCCCTCATGTGGAGGAGTCATCGCCGGCCGCCAGGGGGCGGAGGAGGATCGGGCCGTCCACCGAGCGTCCAGTGCCATCGCATGGCACCGCGAGGAAGAGCCTCTCGGCGGGCTGAGGACCGAGCGGCAGTGTGTCGGGGAGCCGGACCAAGAATTTTTTTTTTGTTTTGTTTTCCTCTCTCCACTCTCTCGTCCTAGTCGCTCCTTGTGCTTCCGTCTCCTTTTCTCTCGTCTCGTCTGTCCTTACCCCCAGGCGCTGCGGCCGCCGAGACTGGCCCCCGGGGGGGGAGTAAGCGCAGTCTCGCGGGTACCCCCCGGCCTGCGAGGGGCGATGGGGGTATGTGACGAGCACGGCGGGCGAGAGCCGTGGGGGGACGGCGCGAGGCCGGTGACGCGAGTGTTAACGAGCTTCAGGTGCTCGGCGCACCGGTCTCGTATCTCCCACGGAGGAGCTCCGGAAGCATAAAGGAGGAGCGACGACAGGGAAGGACGAGAGAGGACCAGGCCTGGATGTTTATGTTGTGTTTTATTTTGTTTGTGTGGGCGGCAGTCGCCGTGAGGAACTGCCGCCCTTATACTTTTTGGTTTTATTGTGAGTTTATTTATTTAATAAATGTGTTGAACGTTCGCCGGTTCCCGCCTCCTTCTTCCCGTTCTTAAGAACTTTGTTACACCGTTATTTAATAATAAGGTGACTAAATTTTAGTTTGTTCCCCACACAAAGCATCATATGGCTGCAGAATAGTGTATATACTACTGTTAGGGTACTTTGGTTGTGCTACATGTCATTTTTTTGTTTTTTTGGAGCTTGACTACCATTTATTTTCATTAACAGCATGAACATCCTAAAATTTCCTTTTGTGGTCTACTAAAGAAAGAAAAACATAGAGGTTTGGAGCGATATGCAGGATTCATTTAATTTTTGGATGAACTATCTCTTTAAGCTGATCTCCATTCAAGACCCCTTTATTTGGGGTAATACGAATTCTTGCTAAGTTTTCTGTTAAGATATGACAGGACTTCCCCTCTCATGTCTCACGAACTAAGGTCAAAGGTTTAGGAGCAGAATTCAGTGAAGGAAGCTTTAAGATGTCTTAATTGTCCTTTTGTGTCAAGCTGTGACCTGCGCCAAGACCCTCTTACAGCCCCAACACAGGGTCAGATTTACAGACCTGATTGCCCTCACAGTTCTGCAGATAAGCACATGCTCTTAATGAGAGGGATGGAATAGCAATCATATCCTGCCTAATCAGGTCTGTAATTATGATGGCCATCTCCTTATGGTGGAGTTCCCACAGGAAATGGAAGCCACATGAAACAAGGAGTCATACTGAACTGAACAAGATCCATCTGCTTTTGAGTGGACATTATGAGCTCTGGGAAATGTGAGGCATTCCTGCTGCCCTTGGTTGCCTCACTATGGTTATTGAACAATATGCTTGAAAGCACTTGCATAACTGCTCGACACAAGGCAGGATATTCAATCACATTACTTCACAGATCAGTTAGGCTGCTATAGCAGCACAGCAGCTGGTAAAGAATCAGCTGGTTTATACAAGCTGTTTGTTAATATATATAAATATATATACGTGCGTGTGTGTGTGTGTGTGTGTGTGTGTGTGTGTGTAATTTAATTGCCTAGAATTAAGTTATTTAGAGGCACTGATATTTGTGATGTTTTCAATAAAATCTCTAGATATAGCCAATTTAAGTACATTAAATATTAAATTTTTAAAAATAAATAAAAATAAATGCATAAGTAATAAAAAAATTAATAAAATACATATTTCTATTAATTAATAAAAAATATAAATAATAATAATTTAATTAAAAAATAAGACAAGTAAACATATAGGACATTAAATTACATTAAATATTAAATTAAATTTTAAAATAAATCTAAATATATATAAATAATATATAACATATAAATACAAAATATTATTTTAATAAATAAATGATAAATAAAACAAATAAAATAAATAAAATAAAATAAAATAAAATAAAGAATACTGAGGGCAGCAGTCCACTGGTTTTCACTGATCTGAGATCAAGCTGTGGGGTCAGCTGCTGGACACCGCCACACAAAACTAACAGGAGCTAATTGCTCCCCTGTGGTTTCTTAAGGCAATTAACTACTCTACTCAAACAAGGAAAGATGAGTGGACTTTTGTTTTACAACCACAGATTGTATGTTGTTTTTTAAACAAGCCAATTTGAGCAATCAAATCATGCAGGAGTCACTCAACCACAGAGGTTTTTTTTTTTTCACTTTCCCTTTCCTAGCCAAAGCTAACCTTAATTTGACTTTTTTTCATTGGGATACCATGATATCAAAGTAGAGTCCTTGTACATACCAAAAACTTATCTGCATCTGCTCCACTAGCATGGCCAACAAACACTCCAGCTCCGGCATCCAGGTCCATATCATCTGGGGAGCGCTCGAAATTGATGACCTGAGGATCTGAGTCACATTTGAAGTAGAGGGAAACCTGCTCATTCAAAACACTAATGGAAAACCGGGTCCAGGTGTTCAACATGGAGGGCACGGAGAATCTGGCCGCCTCGTATGAATTCTGTGAGTCAGGCTCAGTGTAGTAGAAGATAATATACTGCTTGCCCCTCTCCACTGCCGACAGCTTCACACCGACATACATGATGTTCTGGGTTGGGTCACTGATGGAGAAGATGACGCCAGGCTTGGTGGTCGTGGGTTTTATATTGAAGATGAGGGAGAAGTCACGGTAGAAAGGGTTGGGCAAGTGGGCTGCAGCTGACTGTCCCACATTGGAGCTTGGGCCAAACACATAGCCAGGGCTGTTATCATGGTCAAACACTTTGGAGACGCCATCAGGTGGAGGATCGCCAATTAACTGCAACAGCGACACTCCATTTTCTTCTGTGGAAGGAAAGGAAAAGATTATAAATGGATATTACATAAAACAATTGTCAGGGATGGGCAGCAGGCTCTGATTAGGTTAAAAAGCACTTTATTTGTCTGCACACATTGTAGTATAAAGTGTTCAACTGACAGGTGTGATGGGAAATCAAGCAGTGAGTCTTGACTGTTAGAAAGTATTATTTTTGGCTGTATATAGTATCTTTGGTGAGACAACATTTTTTCAGGAGGAAAATGTGTGAATAAAACAGACAGCAGACTCTCTAAATAATATTTGGGACTTTCTGATATCCTGAAGCAAAATACAACCCTTTAGATTTAACAAGAATGTACATTCATCTGTCAGTAAAATTCCCCAGTTTTAATAGAAAGTGACCCCTTTGTTTATTGTTCCCAGAGGACCTTCTTGGGAATGTAATTTACTATGTATGTAACATCTTAAAAAAAAAAGTAAATGCTTTATATATATGTGAACACCCTAAAAACAAGACTTTATAAGACCCATGGGGCAGCAATAAGTTAAAGTACTTTATACTTGACTCAAGAGGATATAAAACTGGGAATTCCATGCGAAACTATTGCATATAAAATAAAAGCCATGCTATCAGCCGTTGATACAAAGTGACAATTAAATTTAATAAAATAAAATATTTTTTTATAAATATATATTTATTTAAACAATCGTCGAGTTAAATAAAATTACCCAGCACGTTGGACACGTTGGACCGCCCATCAGTCATAAAATTACACAATCGCCAGGTTAAAACGACCCAACTGTTGGGTTAAAATGACAGAATCCCGTTAAAACGTTAAAACGAACTCAAAATAAAAAAACAAAAAACACCACTGGATACTTTTTGCCGATGATTATATGAGTGTATATATAAATCCAACTCAAGACTGCTGGGTGAGATCAGGCTTCAACCAAAGAAACTTTCAAACTCATGCTAATATCACTCAGCACAGACATATTTAGCTAGTTGTGAAGATAAGCTAGACATGGAAACATCACAGGCTCCATGTGCTGACATGTCATGAGGAGGAGGGAAAGGTGTGAGGTTACAGCTGGACAGCTTAAGACCCTTCCTGCCTACACACACAAAACACACTTCATCCTCTGGGCGATTCTGCTTTGTTAAATATAGATAAGTAAGGACAGTGTGTTTCTTGCCAAAAAAGAACCTCCTTTTTCTATCATACGGAAGATGATTTTGTTTTGTTAGACAAATCACAATAGCATGAAAAGAAAGCGAAACAAAACAAGATGAAAAGAAAACCAAACAAAACAAAACAAAACAAAAACAAAAAACAAAGCAGAACAGCATGAAAAGAAAGCCCTAACAAAAGAAGACAAAACAAAACAAAATAAAACAAAAGTTCATTATACTAATGCATAAATGTGTGTTTTGTAACCATTTACAGAAACATAAAGGATGATGTCAACTTCTAGAACTTTGAGGTGCTTTCATGTTGGAAAAAAAAAATGTTTTGAACCATGACTTGACTTTGTAAACGTTCTTAAAAAGACGACCAAGTCTAACTCACAACCACATGGTCTTATTTATCAAACAAGGATCAAAGTCCTTTCGGGGCTTACATTTTCATCGTTAAGTTCTTCAGATGGTGCCTTTGTTATGAGTTGAAACAAAAACCCTCTTGCCTTTGTTGCACATGAAAGGATTAGAAATGAAAACACCTTACGTATGGTTTTAGTGTGAAATGCATTTATTGTGGATAACATTTAGCTTAACATTTAAACACAGGAGAACCACTGTTCCGAGTTTCACTATTCAAAGTGTCTTTAGATCATGACAGAAAAATGATAAGCTTAGAAGAGGAGGAGCTTTTGAGCTCACCTCGAATTCCTGCACATGTTCAGGTGCTGCTGTGTAAACAGCGGACATGCTAAACCAGCGCTCCGAATGGCTAATGGGCATATCAACACACGACTCGAGTTTTCTGAGATATGCTGGGCTTGCAAAATCACTTTAGGGAAACCAGAATCCTGGACTGTTGCTTTTCTGACAGCAGGTAATAAATTCTAATTCCAGAATCCAGATGTGTGTCAGGATAAAATGAGACTTACAGAAGTCCCTGAGGCCATGTGTGTCTGCTCTTGTACATGAATATAACAACCCAGATATTTGACACTAATGACTATCATGAAGACAATATTTTTACAACTGAAAAGTGACAGCATCATCATTACTTGGTCTAGCTAGGAAAGACAGAAACATCACAATTTTAAAGTAAGTGGATGCAACTAATGCATAATGGGGTTATAATGCATAATGGGGATGCATTGGGGATAGGGAAGAGATGTAGGACTTGATTTTATTCATCAGGAATTGATTGGATTAAAAAATATATATATTTCATACAAAAAAATTGTAAATATTGTGATAAAAAAGTAAAAAAGAAAATCATTAAAATAAAAAACATTTATTTTAAATGAAAAAATATAATAAAAACTAAAAAATATTAAATTTGCTAATATAATTCTTACAGAGTAATACAACTTTCCATGTCACATTCTTCTGATGACCTATAGCATCAATATGTTCACCAAACAAACCAACCTTGACATCAATATGTGGTCAATGTTTTACTAGCCGGTTGTAATATGGTGAAGATCTTAAAGGTTCATCTTGTTAGAGTTAAATATTAGCATTTTAATTAAAGTGCCTGTTTATCCATGGATCCATACTAATATTCTTGACCTCTTTGAAAATAAATAGGTTGGTTAAAGCAAAAATGAAAACCATTACAGGTGCTATAACCTTTCTGGGTGTATTTCTTACTGAAAACACAAATGTGATGTTAAAAGTCAAGCCCTTTACACATTCAAAGTCACCCATCAAAATATAACTTAAGGGCTCATGATAAACGCTGAGGTCCTGGGCATATTTCATAGAGGCAGAGTCCACATGTTAACAAGAGAGCAAATGGCCTTAACATAATTATATTAACCTGCTAAATTGTTTATATTGTTGCATAATTTAAACTACATTCATCACCTTCAATAACACTGAACTGAAATTAAAAAAATGTAACCCTCTCTTTCAAGCCCACATATACTAAAGCTCAAATAACCAAGCAACTTTCTGACAGTTTTAGCTTGATGTTAGAGTAGTTTACATAAGTTTGGCATTTTAATCTAAGGATGTCTCAGAATGCAATTTCTAATCAAGCACTTTAAATAAGCTGTAATCAGTTTATCCTCAAGCTTTAAGAGCCACTTATTAGTAGGTGTCCCCTCTTAATCCTGACAGAAACTGCAAAATCATCAGTGTCATTCACCGATCTTGCACATTGAAGCTTGAATGTGGAGCATGATCACTTGTAGGGGTGTAAAGAGTGGCTCTATATTTTACGTCAGCTATCAAAACGCCACACGACCTAATTACACCAAATAGGCCTGTATTAAAGATTTGTTGACTTGTACCTTTTATTGGACACTAGAGAGCATTAAAGGCTGTAATACAGCTCCGTGCAATTGGAAACCTCCACAGCATCGTTTGCCAGTACAATGGAAGAAAGAAGTATGATCCAAAGTGACATCAACACTGCCAATTCACCCCAGCAAACCATTTAACCTTGTAGGCACAATAAAGGCACAAAGGACATCTCTGCTAAGATTCTCAACACAACACTTCCACATTTTTACTTTTTTCTGACAGTCAAGTCATCTTGGCAATTGCAGGAATTGCCCTCTCAGTTGATCCATTACAGAATGAATTGAGCACACTGTCTATTGGCACTCAGAGACTCTATTGTTGTGGAAAAGGTCCATGGAGGGCCTCTGACCCAATGAGAAATCTCACACAATCACTTCCATTTTCCCAATGAAGCTATTTTATCTGAATCTAATAGCTCTATCTACAAGCTTCACTGGAGTCCAGACACTACATAACCCCATTATGATCTGTGACACTATTTGAGAAAGCTTTCAGAACAGTCATGGGAGGATATGAGACGGGGCCGTATAAAATATGAAAGTGTGGGCGCAGCAGTGAGAGGGAGGAACTAACTTAAAGTAGTGAACTATTTGTTAGTAGCTAGTAGTAGTGCTACAATACTAGTTTGGGATCAGTAAGACTTTTTTCCCCTTTTGTTTGAAATAAATTAATACTTTTATTCAGCAAGGATCCATTAAAGGCACAATATGTAAGATTTTTTGGATTAAAATATCCAAAAACCACTAGAACAATATCATATATTTTGTTGACTTGTGTACTCACGTACATTATCCAAAATGTTTCCAAAAATCTTTAAATTCAGAGAATTCAGCTATTGTGTCGCCTGTCAATGATGTCATATCCGCATTACCCTCAATTTCCATGGAAACACCAAAGACGTTTTAATATTTTAGTTTTTTTTTAGATAGCTGACAAACTGTTGCCTTTATCGACAAAAAACCTACTGCATTTTTGATCAAATAAATACAGTCTTGGTCAGCACGAGAGACTTTTTTTAAAAAAAACATCCACACTTTTGAATGGTAGTGTATATCAAAGAAATACATATCTGTTCTTTGAGACGTTCAATTCACTTTAGTGAATCAATTTACATGAATAAAAATTTAACAATTGTATTTTACTGTAAATTTCTATTTCAATTTAATACTGTCATCATAATTTAGACTGTTTTAATGCCAGATAAACACATTCGTTCACATTCTCATCATCAGTGCTATGTTAAAATGCTAGCTTGTAGTAATAGTTAACTAGCTTGTAGTAGCTTGGGGAGTTAAGCTTTCAGTGTAGTTTCCCCAGAAACTGTAAGCAGAAGGGAATTCTGATGAGGAATGCAAATACCTTTACATGAAAGACTAATTAACAAGAAAACCAATCAATTGTAGTTAAAGGAAGACTAAACAGTCTGTTACACATTAGCTTGTACTTTGCACACGGGCCCAGAGTCTCACAAAAGCTAACAATGGCTAGACGGTCACACTTAACAATCTATTACCCCTGACAATTTCACTTTCCAAAGCAAACAGAACACCTGGAATTCACTTTTTAGTTTGCGTTAAAACAAATGTCAAACCCTTCACATGTAGCTAACACGAGAACCATATAATTAGCATAACTAAATCTATGAACACAACATGAGCGGTCTGCAACACCACAGGGAAGCTTTTCAGCGGCTGAGAGACTTGCTTTCTGACATACTGCTTGCATTTAAAAAAAACAAACAAAAAAAAACATTAATATTGTGGTTTGATGTTATCTACCATAAATTAGCCTCGAATGTCTCAAAACCCTGTCTTATCTAATTTGATTTAGATGTTTCTGTTATTATATGACTCTAATAGAGGTTGATGATTAGACTATTTAAACATACACACGCAAACACATCTCCAATTCAGCAGCAGAATCGAAGTCCCTCTTTACAGATCACAAGTAGATGAGGGAGACACATTCCCGTTTACAACTAGTGTTTTAATCTGTCTCTTTTGCACACTTTCAACCACTTCTGTCCTGATTTCTTCAAGAGGAGGGTCTATGGGTTGGTAAATGTATGGGCTTTTTCAGATCTTTCAAACTAATGGACAAAATAAGCTTACGCAATCTACATATGAACGTGACCTGAGACGATGGAAAAATAGGAGAGCATCAGCTGTCGTTTCTGCTCTGAAAGCCGCCAAGATCACGCCGAATGCGCTTGGTGCGTTTCTCATCTTCTTTAGACAACAACGTTTAAATGCCATCTGGCTAGTGCGCTTCCCATAATGTTTACACATTATGTCAATAGGCGGAGAGTCTTTTATGGCTTGTCGAATTGCACTCAACCACATGAGCGTCTATACTAAGAAAGCAATCCGGGCTAAAGCATTTTCAACTACCTCTGAAGGTGGTCGAGAGTGAACAAGCTCAAATCTTTTTAGACCCCGTTTACACCTGGATTTGTGCCACTTGGGATCGGATCGACCGAAATGCATCTTAATACCAGGTGTAAACAGGACCTAACCTATGAGGGAGAACAATAAACTGAGTAGAGCACACATTTTCTTACTCCAGTGAAAATTTCTCAGATATTTTCAAAAGTGAATTCCTATATATGCACATACATAGCAATCAAAATATTTCTACCATTAATGCCCATGAAAAAAGAAAAAGATTCAGTGAAGTTCATTGAAAACATGTTGAACTTTAATCACAATTTAGTTAATATATGGGGTTAGGTGTCACAATGAAGCCTGCCAACAAATATTATATTTACATTTATTCATTTGGCAGACACTTTTATCCAAGGCGACTTACAAGTGAGGAATACAAGCGATTCATCGTGAAGAGGCAAAGAGACACAGGAAGTGCTCACAATACAAGTTTCAGACATTGCTCAGATAGCATAAGATAGAATAGAGAAGGATTAGAGGAAAGAATAGGATATTTTTTTCTTTTTTTTTTAGGATGGGGCTAAGTGCTCACGAAAGAGATGAGTTTTCAGCTGTCTTTTGAAAATGTATATATAGTACATATTATAATAGGCTTTGTAGCAAAATTGCAAAAGAAATACAATTGCGACCGTATTCAACATTGATAATAATAAGAAACTTATCATATCAACATATTACGTTACCATATGGATGCTGAAAATTAAGCTTTGCATCACAGAAATAAATGACATTTTTAAATAAACTTATTTTCAATAGTAATAATATTTCACAATATTGCAGCATTTTTATCAAATATATGCAGCCTTCTTTCAAAAATAATAAGAACATCTTACAGACCTCAAACTTTGTACAAAAATGTAAAAGTTTTATGACACAAAACTAAATTTTCATTATCAAACCATTGTTTTGACCACCAAAGTTGTACTTGCCTCAATAAAATGTGACAGCTTTGTGCCCCTAAACTCTAATAATTCAAAGAGACTTTCTTCCGCTGTGTCCCTTCAGAATCACATGGATGGGCTCCTAAAACATGATGTCCACTCAAAGTTGTCAATATAACAAGCTGTCTGAAAGATAAAGTATTTTTAGACACTCTTTTAAGATAAAGGCAGCTTCCAGTGCACTAAAAATACTTTAAATGAACAGCACTGGAAATTCAAGCAGGAGTCGAACAACGTTTTTTTAAATCTATGAAGCTTATTCATCATGACTCTATTTGCTCATTGTGTATTTATATATGTTCATTTGCTTCACATGACAGTTTATTCTGTAACCATGTTTCTAGATGTTTATCACAAAACCACACAAATACCAACTCTATGCTCTCAGGATTCACTTGGCAGAGGATCACAATCATAAATTCAGCCTGAACATATGGACTAGCAATTCTGTGTTAAGTCACTCCTGCCAAAAATGTAACCTGAAAGCTGCATTTACCGCAGCACAAAGACATACTTATTAGAATACAGATGGTTCTATCCTCCAGCCACAGAGACGATGAACATTTATCTGTCCTTCACTGTTAAGAACAAACTCTGGAATGAGGGGGAAAAGTCATATGAACGGCATTCACTGTCAAAAACAACTCAAGATCAAAGTGTATGCTTCCCAGCCATATATTCAATAAAAAGAGCTCATGTTTCAATAAAAAAAAAAAAACACATAGTTCCAGGCAAAGTACAGCAAACTCTTTTTTGACCATCTTTATTCAATAAAACCTAATTAACTTACAACCAGAAGAGCTCATGGCATTTTCAACATGCCTACTAACAGCACCAGAAAAACTTGCATTGCTATTTATTAATACATCAGACCAAAAGGGACTTTCCACACGCTTAACATGCTTGCATGGAGGAATGTAATATATCCAGCTTATTGGTGATGTATGGATAGGTTAACAATTTGACCACTAACTGCATACTCAGATAAGGAAAAGTATGCATTAGAGTTTCTCTGTATTTACCTATTCTTGACAAATAACAGGTCTAAGATCCCCACTTGAATGTAGGTTAAGAAAGAATGTGGGGTATTTTTATGGTAAATTGTTTGACAATCTCTTATGGATTTATTCTTTTAAGTTCACCAACTCTAACCACATTTATGAAACTATGATTATCTGTGCAACTGCAAAACACAGAGTGAAGTCAGAGTTTAAATCCTACCTCTCACTACCAATCATTCCTCCAACTGCTAAAATAAAGTTAAACTACACTGTGCTAAATAATCTTTATCAGATCCCTATTTATATCATTGGAAAATTAAATGTACTATCAGATTAGGTTATGAAGAATGTCTGCTATTGATACTGGATGTATTCAGTGGTTCACAGGTTGGTTAAGAATCATGATTCATCATGGCATTTTCAACCATTCTTGATTTCATTACACTCAAAAGATAACCCTCAGACAAAATATGTAGCTAGGGATGCTCCGCAGTTCAGTATCAGCTGATAAGCACATTTTATGACTCGATCGGTAGTCATTAAGGGTACGTTTACACAACAACGATGCACTAATGTACTTGCATTTTTCGCGTAAAGGCGACACCATTTTCAAAACAATCCTTGTTCACACAGACTGGTGAAAACCACTGTATTATGCATGCCATGCCAGTAGTTGGCGATGTAACTTGGTAAAGAAACACTGCACATCTATAGACACAAATTCGCATTTTTGTAGTTTACACAGAGATGATAACAGTATTCAAAAGTTTGCATTTTCAGGCGCCCAAAATGCTGTTATTCAGTAAATGAATAGCCAAAAAGCATAAAAAGTGTTTTAGTTTAAAATGGTGTCGTGCAAACGGCCCCTAAATTTGTCCGATGTCACAAACTGATGGCAATTTGATGACATAAAACCGCAAAAAGTTGCCGCCGACACCCATGAGGCTTAGTGACATGACATGCTGCTTGCTTGGCTAAATAGGACTTCCGGGATCCGACCGCGTCACGATCAATACACAGTCTTTTCCAACGTCATTTGAAAGTTCAACCAATGGAAACTGGATCTCGGGTATGGTGGGCAGGGCTGGATCGATCGCTCATGGATTGGATCGATTTTTCTAGAACAGACCTTATGTAGCCCCGCCCCTTTTTAACGTTAAGATCACTGAGTTCGGTTAGTAGTTCCACAGCATAAAGGTAAGATCTTACGAATTTATGACTTCACCGTTCGTTTTAAAAACTTTCCAGTCTACTGACATTTGTAATGACATTCACTTCAAACATTACAATGCTCGTGCTAACTTTCGTTAACTCTACAATAAGTAAATCCACTTTACCAGCTAATTACTCTCCGACAGCGATGCCATAGAGAAACCACAAAAACGGAAGATGCCACTGGCGCATAAGGTCTATAGGAGTGCACATCTGAAATAGCGCTGGAAGATCATCACTCATCAACAATTGTATCAACCATATTATTACTTATTCTTTGTAATTATAAACATTTTTATGCTTTGTGGCGTTTATACATGCAAGTAGTTCTTATGTTCAGTAAAACACAGGTTTTTGGACTACCATGGTTCTAAATGACATAATTTTTGATTGCACAACACAGTATCAAGACAAAATTTGGCCTAGATGCAGTTGACATGATTGTGAATAAGCCCTATAAAACTCAATAAAATTTTGATTTTATGATGGGTCACATATGCTTCTAATAGTCATCATGTCAAGCATGAATAATAACAAAATCCATCAATAAATTTTTATGGGGTTTTCTCAGCAGTGTAGTAACATCTGAACCTCAAAACATGATCAAAATCTATTTTCTTCAAAATGAGAAAGGTTTATTAACAAATGAGACCATTAATGATACCTTGTTTTTTATATAAGCCATTACTTTTAAGTATCCAACTTGAAATCACGTGAAATTATTAAAAAGGCCTTCAGAGTGTAAGGAGTTAACAGTGAAAGTCAACCGAGAGTGGGATCGGGATGACAAGAAATCGGTAGTCGATATCAGCTGCAAAAATCCTGATTGGAGTATCTCTATTTTTAGCCAATAAAATATTTCAGAGCTGGCTAACTAAAAGAAGAAACCAAATTCTGAAAATTCTGAAAACCACAACAATCCAAGACCGTGGGAACTGAGAGTCGCATGTGTACTGACATACAAACACATAAACATGCAAAGACTTGATTTAGTAGCGACATGCAGTCATCCTTCACACTTCCATGCAGTTTTGACAAGCGTGTAAAGTGAATGTGTTAAAACATCTCCCCAGAGACTCTGAGTGCTTACAACTGTTGAGGACCACACAACACTTACAGACAAACAAAAACCCTCACCAAGACTGGTGGATGACAAACAGACAGACAGGTGGCACTGGTTGAAAATGCATCTTTCTTTTTTGAGAGAGATGGCATTCTAACCGTCCGTTACCTTTCTGGTTACTAACTGACAAGCACCGATACCCATCATGCTTTTCTTCAGGCAGAGAGTGGCACTCCACGGGGAGGCGGCCCTCATCCAGGAGCGTCCAGCAACTGTCACGCAGGACCTCGCAGAAACTGCGACAGGGCAGCGGGGGCAGCAGTCCAGGCGGGCCGCACCGCGGTGTCAGCAGCAGGCAGAAAAACCATTCCAAACTATGATGGCAGTTTGACCGCAAAAGCCATGCCCACTGGGTTAAAACCACTAGAACTTCCTCCACGCTGCTTTGATTTAGAAAATTGGGCACCATGAAACTCCCCGCTCTCGTTCTGGTGCAAAATGGCAAATCAGGATCGACCGGCAAGCAGCGAGAGGATTCGACGACCGGCATGCTAGCTACAAAATACTCACTTTCAATGGTTAGTAGATTATCTGAGTATTCAGAGGAATTCAATGTCGTGTTATCATAATCATCATGCTCAGTAGAATTATTATAAGTGCTAACATTTTTAACATTAATGCTTTCGTTAAATTGACTGTATGTTGGGTCACCGATGCTCTGAAGTCCATCCGTCCGGTCCACTTTGGTCTCCAGTTTGAGGTTTCCCACATGCAAACTAGCATTTTCACCAGCAATACCCGAAACGTTGGTTGACGTAACATGGAAATCATGTCTTTCAAATTGAGAAGATCCAGATCCGGATCCAGAAGCAAATTCAGACCATGACCCATCTAAAGATTCAGACTCAACCCCCAACCCAGACCTGGATATGAGCTCTGATTCCCCCTCAAAATGACCTCCATTGTAACTGACCTCTTTTTCCACCTCAGTTACAGAAGTAGTTGTACCTGCTGTTCTGGGCTGTTCTGTCCTCAGTCGTGATGTGGGCCTTACGGTAGACTGGTTGGCCGGTGTCTGCGTGCCCTTCGCATTCGGATCATCGAACCAGAACCATCCATGTGTGTGGCATATCCTCAAGCACACCACAATAAAGAGGCACAGCCAAAACCTGAGCTCAGACATCACGTTCACTTTCAGTCATTCAGCAATATAAGCAGGATCCTGACATGCCCTCAGCAGTATTCCACACCACACACACAGAGACTCGTCCCTGGCTCACCGTAAAGTCACCACAATCAGCCCACAATCCAGGCAGGAAAAGTTTAGAGGAGGAGTAACATATTTAAAAGAGAGCAGGGGGCTGCTTCGTCATTGGCCGAGCTTGGGACCTTTTCCTCCCCCGTAGCTTCATCTCCCCTTTGTCCTTGTGAAAGAGTGTCTCTGATGATAGATATTCTTACCAAAAATGCCTGCAAGGCGTCCTTTTGTATATGCCGGTGCTTCTAAATGCCCTCGCTGATAGAATTTAGAGTTACTTTTACAGCCTTTATTGGGGCACAGAAATTCCAGAGACCCACTGTTACACAGAAACAAGCTCCTTAAATAGTCAAAACACCTCTTAAATACAGAGATTTATGCTTTAAATAGGGGTTTTTGTCATTTTCTGAACCTCTGATTTCAATTATAATTAAAAATTAATATTTTTTTTTTTTACATTTCCTGACAGAAATGCCAGCGCTTTCATGCAAGGCATGAAAAGAGACATGTAGGTGTTTTATGAAATGCTGCATCAGAGTCACTTTACAGTGAGTTATCTATAGCAACATAACATAACATAAGCAGCTGAAAAGTTTGAGGTAAGTAGTAAACAAACATGCATTAAATTGGTCAAAAAAGACAGTAAAGTAACTTTTACAAAAAGAAAAAAAAGTTTAAAATAAATGCTTTTCTTGTGAACTCTCTATTCTTCAAAGAATCCAGTAAAAATGTATCACGGTTTCCATAAAAATATTTAGCAGAACTATATTCAACATTGCTAATAATAAGAAATGTTTCTTGAGCATCAGATCAGCATATTAGAATGATTTTTGAAGCATCATGTGACACTGAAGACTTACAATTCAGCTTTGCCATCACCTGAACAAATTACATTTTAAAATACATCAAAACAGAAACTGTTATTAACTGCTATTTCACAATATTACGGGTTTTACTGTATTTCTGATCCAATAAATGCAGACTTGATGAGCATAAGAGACATCTTATATGTTACTAGAGCAAAAAAGATAATTGATTAATAATCAGAATGTCTGAGGAAAATCAATGTGCAGTCACTGTAATTATTACAAATAGTTAACTAAGCTACCTAGTTAGAATGACTTATTTATTAAGAGCCTTCTTGATACTAACTGTATTCCCTGCTTAGGACAGTTGTCATAAATCATTTCAGAACTATGTCAGCGATGTTCAAACAGTAGCAGGAACAAGCTGTCTAAGAACTCACTCACCTCTAACATATACTCTGAAACAACCCCCATTATAAATCTTCTCTGTTTTCCCCAATATAAATCTTCTCTGTTTTAAACTCACAATTAGTTTTGACAGAGGCCACCTCATGTTCTGTGCTTCGTGCAGGGTGCAGTTACAGAGTTATCTAGAGCTTGTGCACTTGTTCAGACAAGCCTCTGGGAGTTGGTGACAAAGACCCTCCACATGCTAACTGACACTGTAAAAGCACTGTCAAACTACAGAAATTTCTCCTGAAGAAGTTTACAAATACACACACATGCATCAGTGGACATTGTGCCTCCCTCGGTATACTGTAAAAAAAAAAAAAAAAAAAGTACAGAATACCAAATAATACTGGAGTACATTTTATAAGAAAATACTATTTTAGTTTTTCAGTCTACTTACAAAATGTTATGTTTAATTCAGCATTACTTTAGAAACTGCAAGTAAATTTCAGAATTAATTAAAGAGTTAAGTTTCTGCACCATTTTTTTCAGTGTATATAATGTATGAACAGCACACAGCAACTTCTACAATTACTAAATGTTGTTATAATTGCAGGAGACACAACTAGCCTATTCATTTTTTTTTTTTAAAGTGCACAATGTCAACTAAAATCATATGCCACTTCAGTCAGAAACAAATGGACTACATTATGATATAACGAAATAATGACAATATTTAAAAGCCAAATTTGCTATTAATAAAAATAAATTAAACACTGGTCAAGTCTTGATCTGACCTTGAATTTAAATAATCTGCCTTAATTTCAATCCACTTAAAAAGAAGGAATTTAAACAATTTTTTTTTACAGTAAAAAGTTAATTTTAGAAGTGTGAAGTACTTTGGTTAAACGTTGAGAAAAGTTTAAAAAAAAATCTAAAATCTTAATGAATAAATAATGTATAACTTTTGACAATGAACACTTCAGAGCAACAGTAGAGCCAAAAGATACAATGAAGCCTTGTGTTGTGTCGTGTTTTTCTAATTATCCTCAGAGCACTGAGTTTATATGAATCTAGGAGGCATACTGCATAATCACTGATAAACTGGATAAAAAGCTGAAGGGATATGGTTCACAGAAAACTCTAGAGTTCTATTAAACAGCGAAAGGACACAATGAGGCATGCAGATATTTCAAAAACCTACAACATCTGCCAAACCCCTTGAGGCACAATGGAGAAATCAGTCCCTCAGAACAATTCATCAGGAGGCACAGCCAAAATCACTGGGGCTGCCCACAGTGAGTGTGGGAATGACATTAACAAATGCTGAGCAGTAGTAGGGTGGACAGTCTTCAAACCCCAGCCAAGAACACAGTGAATCTAGCAAGGGCTCAGCAAAGCATTAGAAGAATTCGCTGCTGGAAGACTTGTCAGTGGTTCTGTGGAAAAACCTAGTGAGCAGCTTTGTTGTCTACTGCCTATGTAGACATCTACCTTCTGAGACAGCGTCCTAACTGAAATGGAACCTCATTTAGAACAATTTAATCAGACTCTACTGTAGGTGTGACTGAAATCACACCCTGTCTGAGTAAGTACTACACTGGATGAAGAATGAATTTCATGAAGTACATTCTATATGGTATGATTCCACTTTGTCATGTGACTTACAGCATCATTTGAGCGACTTCATTGCCATTCCCAACAACTCTTTGCCTCATGGGTAGTAAAGTGTACATTGCATGTATGCTTCAGAATCTCACCAGACGTAGTAGGTTATACAGGTACTTGTTTTATACTGGGAGTTTGGACATACTATTTTTTCACAAACTATTTTTCACCTAGTAAGGAAGTATGCATAAGACACCTAGTAAGACTATGTTGCTATGCATTATGGGATTGAATTCTACAAGGAGGATACGTGCAATGATACATTAGAACTTGGCCAAAAGAAGGTATTACGCTGTCTACCTTTTGGAATAAGGTCACATAGGGAATTGTGTCAATGATATCATAAAATGCTGCCTATGTAAGCAACGAACCGAGCACTGATTGGTTCTTCCAATGCTGTGGCAACAGCCAAAAATCTTGTACCCTAGCCTGCATTCGCCCTGCTGCACGGTTATGAAAACTTCTGTCTACCCTTCCTCCTCCCCAGCACCACCTGTAAAGAACTCCTACGAGGGTTCTACCCTTTTCTTAAGCAAACCTGTCCTTTTTGTTTGTTATTTTGGCTATAAGATTAACAAATTCTTATATTTGCTAAAGAGCAGCAGCAGCAGCAGATGTCGTCTGCCAAAATTAATCTTATGTATATTCCATGCCCAATGCCAATAAATGCTGGTTGCAATAATCCACTCTAAGACTTGTCATGACTATACTAGGTTTTTAAGCAGAGCCCCTTTGTTAACAAAGATTGGAGAAGGAAATCTAAAAAAAAAAAAAAATCCATATTTTAGTTATATATATTTAGTTATAGTATCCAAAAATATTTTATTATATAACTGTTTACTGCCAAGTCCTACATGCAAGAAAAACAGTAAAGTTGATTAGACTACAGTGTTAACTGCAGGTTAAAGGAAGTATGGTTTTCTTCATTCTTTTTTCATCTCTTTACACAGGAAATAAAGGTTATTGAACTGCAAACACAGCTTTACCCACAAGGACACTGAAACACGAGCAGCTATGAGAACATGACATCGACACATGCTTCTTATTACCTTGAGCCGAAAAGTCACATATATCACCAAAGCAGCTAACAATTCAATAACTGGCTGAAGTCCTGCTGTTTGCTTTTACATAAGGGTTAATGCTAAACCTCATGATTCAGGTCCTACATGGGTGGGAATCTTAGTTTACAATTCTCCACGGAGACTCCCTCGTAGTCATGACCTTTCTCAGCACACATTCGGGGCCCAACGTGTTCTCTGCCATCGGCCAAATAGTTTTTTTGGTGGATGAAAGCTGCACTCATCAGGATGTGATTTAACATGAATTGTAAAAGATATGGCAGCTTTTACTCTTTGCCATTACAGAAATAAAAAGGTGCTTGTGATGTTTTTTTTTTTTTCCTTTGGGGAGTCCCTCATTCCTTTATGACTGAACTGGGATATTCTTTATCTTGAATGCCAAGGGACCAAATTATTTGGAAAGTTTGGTATTTAAGCTTTGTTTTTAGTAAAACTGGCATTAATTCTACATCAATAACATCAAAATAGGTGTCAGATGTTAGTCTGAGGAGTTTGAGGTGCTCAGGATATGTGGGATGACCAGCCAGAAAGGATGGGTGGCCAAAAACAACATCTACACTAGGATGTTTCAGTCACACTCCTCTGCAAACTCCAATGAGGAAACTGAGCTTTCCTGACATTTCCTGCATCTCAATGATGAGAATTGTGTCCTGGACATGTAATGGCCTTGGGTGTGTTTGAATAAAAAGATAGTTGTTTTCATTAATCCCTTATTTTTTGGATGGTATCCATCATTATCAAATTAAAGCAAAAGTTGAAATAGAACAAAATATACACTGTACACTGCCGTCTGAAAGTTTGGAATCAGTCAGTTCTGTTTTTTTTAAAGAAATAAATACACCTATTAAGCAAAAATGCATTAAATAGATCAAAAGTGTCAGTAAAGACATTTATAATGTTACAAAGATTATTTTTTTTCTATTAAACAACGAATTTGAAAAAAAAAAACCTAATATATATATACACACACAGACACACCTTTTGTGTTAAACGATATCAAAAAATACAGCCTATAGGGTTAGGACCACATTGAGGCGAGTTGGAAAACACTGTCAGACAAATAAAAGGATATTGTGAATTTGAGCAAAGCTTTCTGTATTTACAGGTGACAGGGAATTTGTTGAGTGCTTGTAATTAACTTGAGCATAAGGATAATAACAGCATCTCATCCTGTTTCCGCTGTCCACAGGCTTTCTTTTTAAATGCAGAGAGAGTCTGAACCTTTAACTCAAGCTGACATGAAAAAAGCAGAAGTTATGAGATGTGCAAACAAGGTGTCCTTGATCCATAATAACACAGAAACAGATGTGGCACAGGTTTACTGCATCAGTAAACAGGAGCAGACAGAACAACAAAACTTGATTAAATATATTCTTTGGGTTTTTCCCACTGAGATTACTCAAACAGCATTGAAGCAGACATTCATACAGGCTTTTTAAGGTCAACTTAAAGCGGTTTTATCAATAAAATATGACTGCAAAAGGTCTCTGGTCATACAGTCTCCCTCCGACCTTAATATAACGTTTACATATGTTTAGGTAGAGGAACTTACCAAGTAAACTCTCTCAAAATGATTTAATTTTAGTGTGTGTTACTGATAAGGTACAACAGAATGTTTTACATCCAAATAAAAAAAAAATCATAGCATAACGTTATTTGCCATTACTGTGGTGGTTGTGGGCTAAAAGAATCCTTCTGGAATCCTTCTTGTGGCTCCTGAGCTTTCCCATGTTGAGCAGTACGCAGAGGCACAAATTAGATCCATTATAGATGGATCGCCTACTTAATAAAGGAAAAGACAGGCTTAGATCAGATTAAACTGAAAGACAAATTACAGATTAATATGTCCTCTTAACACCAGCCAAAGGGGAAAACCTAAGGATCACATGCTGCAATTTAGAGTAACGTCGCTGTTCCTCTCCTAATTTCACTCTTCGACTTCATCCATGTGGCTTAGAAGCCAAACTGACCACATGTGACCCACTTTAACCTCTAATTGCTAGGTCAGTCCTAAACGGACACCATATTGGACCACTTACGGGGGAGTTTAAAAAGGGTCACATCACCTGCCAGTCTAACATTTCATCATATGCCACTTTATAGGTCTATTAAACCCTATATACGTTCAGATACACAAGCCTGCAAAACTATTCAACACAAAATGATCAAACCAATAAATATTTCTCCTTATGGGCATGCCTAGTCTAAAGCTTCAGAAAAGCACTGCAGAGAATTGAGTGTGTAATCAGACCCCTGCCAAAAAGCCAGAGGAGACTCTCAATAGCCCCTCATGGTGTCCGGTGAACTTTCTATGCATTGTAGCTTCCTCCGATCTGTCCTCACATTTCAGGTCCCCCATCTATACATTGTTTCAGAGAACTATACATCCAATATAACATCATACCATACAACAAAATGAGTGAATCTGATATACACGCTGACAAAAGCTGTAGACATTTCAACATAAGTCCTTTGTGAAAGAAAGACAGTGCGACTCGATAGACCAAATTTAAACAATTTCTTCTTTAGCTGCATTTGAATATGATTACATTATGAAAAGCTTGGGTTAAAGCAATAGTTCACCAAACCTGTGTGACTTTCTTTCTTCCTTGGAACACAAAAGAAGTTATTTTAATGGTTTTTCATCAATTTTCAAGCCATTTTTGTCCATTAAATGAAAATGAATGCTGGCCATGGTGGTGTCAAGTCAAATGGGTTCAAAACAACATGAGGGTCAGAATATGTTGAAAATATTTTCATTTTGGGGTGAACTATACCAAAGTAAACACACAAAGGAAGTGCAAATGGATATAGAGGGTCAACCATCATTTACATGCAGAGAAAGATCTATGGTGACCTACAGTATGAGCTCTCTAAGGAGCATATGGAAGATCCATATGATGTGTTTTTACAGCTACAAGAGGTTGTAACCCCAACACTTTGTCTCCATAAACCGAGGTCACCCTGAAAAAACTAACCTACAAGACCCAATGATGTTAAAGGTAGTTTGCATAATAAAAACACCCAAACTAAGACACAAATTCACATACACAACATTAAAAAAAAATCCAAAATCCAAAATCCTTTCTTGCTTTGTGTGCATGTACATAAATGTTATTTTACCAGGACCAAGAAAGGACACAAAAAAAAGACAATTGGGGAGTACAGAAAACTTCAAAGACTCAGTGACAATGACATGGAATGCATGGCATGCCTTCATGACACCAGCAGGCTTTTGTCTGGACCTCTCTGGCTCTCTGCTGGGTAGAGAAGTCAGCAGGCGAGCCGCGGGAGGGCATTTACATGCTAAACACTACTTCCTCAGGGAGGGCACACTGGACTGAGCTTACTCAGGGGGGCATAGGGATGCTTCAATAAAGTAATGAGTTTAGTTAAGGGGCATCTCCTGAGCGGAGGGTGGTCCTGTTTTCATTCTGTCTCCAGTGGCTCAGAGAGCTCTATTGCTAGTCTTCTAATGAGTCATGGTATGTGTCATCTAGCTGTGTTCAGTTGTATTGATTCTGCAGTTGTATTGTTCCTAAAGGCACTTAAGGTTTATTATACATACTGGACTAAATATAAATAATAAGTGTCAAAGTAATTAGGGGCCTAAGTCACAATTAATGCAATTAATGATACCTAATTAATACACAATTAATAAAGGGTTAGTTCACCCAAAAATGAAAATTCTGTCAATAATTCCTCACTCTCATGTCGTTCTACACCCGTAAGACCTTCGTTCATCTTCAGAACACAAATTAAGATATTTCTGATGAAATCTGATGATTCAGTGATTCCTCTATTGCCAACAAGATAATTAACACTTTCAGATGCTCAGAGAGCTACTAAAACATATTTAAAACAGTTCATGTGAGTACAGTGGTTCAACCTTAATATTATAAAGCAACGAGAATACTTTTTGTGCACCAAAAAAAAATAAATAAATAACGATTTTTCAACAGTATCTAGTAATGGCAGATTTCAAAACACTTTGGAGCGCCAAAGTCACATTCTTTCAGTAAACGAGACTTTGTTGCGTCATAAGTGTTTTGCAATTTCAATAGTGCACGTGACTTTGGCAATTTCATACCGAACCGAACCACTGATTCAGAACAAAGATTCGTAAAGCTTCGAAGCTATGTTTTGAAATCGGCCATCACTAGATATTGTTGAAAAGTCATTATTAGTATTCTCGTTGCTTTATAATATTAAGGTTGAACCACTGCACTCACATGAACTGTTAAAATAAAACAAATATGTTTTAGTAGCTCTCTGAGCATCTGAAAGTGTTGATTACCTTGCTGGCAATAGAGGAATCACTGAATCATCAGATTTCATCAAAAATATCTTAATTTGTGTTGCGAAGATGAACGATGAAGGTCTTACGGGTGTAGAACGACATGAGGGTGAGGAATTAATGGGAAAAAAAATATTTTTGGGTGAACTAACCCTTTAATATAAGAACGTCATTAGAAATAAAAATATACATATTAAATAATAATAATAATATAGTAAAAAAAAAAAAATTTAAAAATGATATTTATGACTAACATTTCTCTCACTTTATGTCTGATCTTCACACTTACAATAAAATGCTGCGCAGGATTTGGAATAGATCCAGTGAGTGTGTTTCATCAGCTGTTAAAATAATTCAACATAAATTTTCAATGCCACCTATACTTCTCTGGGCCGTGTTTTATGTTATTTTATATACAAAAACTGCACAGCATTGACTGCTTTCTTGTAAATCTTGGAAGATGACAAGAAAAAAAGTGGGCACAGTGAGGTGGTCCAGGATGAGAAAAAGTTTCCTATTCCCTTCTAACACAACCATCCCCTCACCCTCCCATCTTGTACACTGTAAAACTTCCAATTCTACACTCCACTAAATCTGTCAGAAAACAACTGCTTGGAGAACTGGGCAATTCCCTACATTTTTTACAGATATCTATAGACTTGCTGCAAACAAATCCTTACATCTCCACCACGGGAAATAAAGCAGTAGAATTATAACACTGAACTCTAGGCCAAAAGTTCATGTAAAACCAAGCATCAAAGATTCCATAAATCTGAACAGACTACAAATATAGGCATTAGAAGATTTGCAGAATGAGGTCAGCCCATCAACAGTTTATTCCAGCCTTCAGGAGACTTGTCTGGGCAGAAACAAGTGTGACAGACAGTTGTTTCTCTGCTCTGAGTGGCAAAGTCGTCGCCCATTGAGAAATTGGACAGGAAGGAGTTAATTGGTTAGGGTTGATGTCTGCAACGGAAAATATCTCTCAGGACTCTGTCAGGGACGTGTCATGGCCCAGCAGTGCAGATAAGAAGAGCCTCCTCTTGACAAGCATCTTTCAGACCTCATTCAAGTCCTGCGCTCTGGGTAAATACATGCAACAGAGACAACCTTGTGAAGAGAGCAGCCCAGAGGGTCTTTATCCTGCTCAGACACGCTCTCCAGTCGCTCTAATTCATGTCATCAAATTATCAAAATGTAGCATCCCCCGGTGATCCTTCACAAAGCCCGAACTAAGAATGGATGGCAAATACTGCAGTCTACTTCAGAACAAGCCAAATCAGGATGCAACATGTAGCTTAATGTGATTAGGGAAAGACTTTCAACTTCTAGATATAACAAAAAGATACAAAACAGAGCTTCATTACTAAATGCCTGAGCAAACTATTGCCAGAAAATGTTCCCATGGCTACATCTGGGCATATATATTTCATTGCTGCAAACAGTATAGTTTAAAGATGTCTGAGAATGCTTTCCAAGTGCCCTAAGGAGAAAGTTTAGGTAGCATGACGTCCTTTTAGCATGGGTGGCTCCCTCTGCTGTAGGATGAGAGGTTTACACAATGTAAGCTCTTGTACAGTATAAGATATCTCTTCATAAAAATTGTAGCTTTAGAATTATCATATTGATCTGAAGAATCTGAATGCATATGCTAATTAAGTAGGAAACACTTTACAATAATGTTTAATTTTATGATTAGGTATCATGAATAAACATTTATTACAGTATTTATTCTAGATTAACGTAAATGTATAAACATAATATTGTTCATTCAAGTTCATTCATAATAGACTGTTAATCTGAAAATGCTCAAATGTAAATGAAGCAATTAACATACTATAAATGAATGTATTGTTCATTGTTTATGATACCAAATGTGCACAAGATGCTCATATTATAACCAAGAAAATACTCATAATTAATCTTATATTGATCTTATATTAAATTTCACCTACTCTCAGAAAAAAAAAAAGTAATGATTTGACTTAACTTTTGATACTAATTGTCTTGTGATGAGATGATAAAACAAAGATATTTCAAACAACAATTTCAATAATTCTCATTAACTTGCATTAAAGAAGGGAGAATTCTAGGGCCCTCAATATTAAACAAATTTGGACAAGCAAGCATCAACCTAACAACTACCCAGCAAACACATAAAACCCATTCAGATCATCTAAGCAACTGAATAGCAAATACCCAGCATTACAGCGTGACTTTTGCCAGGAAAATATAACTACTTTTATTCGCTTAGGATTTAATAAATGGTAACTATAACCCTTCTCCACTAGATGGAACTACAAACACTCCATGTACAAACAGCTAAAGTGTTAAGAGAAAAGCACAAGTGATATCTTTAAAATAAAATGAGAAAGATTTAACAAAATAAGCTCTTATGATTAACATTATAAAGATCTTAAATCCCAGTTACTGTACAAGCACCTTTACTGTGAAGTGGAAAATCCTTTTGTTTCACCATATTACTCATTTACACCGTGACAATGTGCAATATCTCAATCTATAGTTTTATCTAACACTGATCAAGCCTGAGGAGAGATCGAACGTGTGCAGCAAAAGCATAAAAAACACCCTCTACGGCCAAAACGCACCTGTTCAAACACGCATGCAGACACACACGCTTGGGCTGTTAATAAGACTTGTCAGCATCTGATGCTGTGCTCTCTGTAACACTGCAGTTCACACGGTTCATTCACGAGGGACAGAACCGAAAAAAAGACAAACGCAGAGGGGCGTCCCTCATCTGCTACTTAAAGTGAAGGAGTGTTGACATTAATGCCTTTTATCTTGTGTATATCAACACTCTCTGGACCCATATAACATACGGTTACAATAATGTGCTGATTGCACATCACTTTTCCGACTGTATCAGGTTTGTTAGTCTCACGTAGCCAGACTCAAGACTTTCAGCATGTTTGGTCCATTTAGTTGTGTGTTTACCACAAATATAACCAATGTGAAAATATTATAATAAAATAATAAAAATATTTTACTATGCAAGGTGACAGTAAAAACACGTATGAATGTTAAAAAATATTTTTATTCTATTTCTGTTGCTGTTCTTTTGAATGTTACAGTATATTCATCAAAGAATCCAGAATAAATTATATCAGGGTTTACACAAAAACGAAAATTAAAAGGGTCATGAAGTCGATTTTTTTATTATTTTAATGTTCCATGAGGTTCACGTACAATTATTTTCAAGCTTCATTCAGACCCAATTTTTAAGGGGCGTCTCCATTTAGGCTTGTCAGTAAACGGCCAGTGTTATGATTGGCATTTGCATAGGAAAGAGTATCAACAACCACTCGCTATATTAACCATATAAAACTATAATTTACAGACAAAGCATTATTAGACCATTTACTTAAGGTTTGTGATGTGCAATATGCTCCGAACAAACATATCATCCTCCGACGCGATCTGGGGAGCCATTAAAAAAAACACCTCACTTGTTTCCGACACTGGAGTCCTACCGAAGTCCGTACAGAGACGAAAAACGAGCAGTTTATGCTGGATGTATCAAAGCGAACATTCTTTCACTCTTTCATTTGTCCTGTCGACAGACGTGAGTGGAGCATGTCAGAAACTGAACGCACATCTGTATTCTGTACCCAGTGTAGACAGCGTCCGTTATTATAATGAATTTTATTTGCTTTTAACGCAACGCAATGCTCACGTCCAGTTTAGGCAAATGTACTGAATGCCAGTGGGCGGGGCCTATGGTGTGATGATGCATAACTATTTGTTGATGTCTGAAGCTAAGCATATGCAAATGCATTTTCCCACGTGACATGACATCACAAATCATGCAAAATCAAAACTAAGCCATTTTTGGAGCTTGATTAAATGAATGCTTTGTTTATAATGAGGAGGACATTTTAAGCTATGAAACTTGGAGGATCTTTTAATTTTAAAGATTTGATTTGATTCTCATGTCATGATCCCTTTAAAACTTAACTGTTCTCAGCGTTTATAATAAGAAATGTTTCTTGAGCACCAAATCAGCAAATTAGAATGATTTATGAAGGATCATGTGACACTAAAGACTGCAAACAAATTCAGCTTTGTTATCACAGAAATGTATATATCACCAATTACGAAGTGCCAGGACACCCACAAACTTTTAGCAACGTTGTTTTCACACAAACTGGTAAAATGCTAAAGCCTATGTGATCTTACTCACAGAACGATTTCAACCAGCAATATACATCAGACGTACATGCATCAGTAAACGGAAACTGGGAAGGTGAGGCTGAGGCAATAATATCACAGTTTTCACCTTAGATAAATAAAAGCACTGTGGTCTTTTCCACCTTAAATGGTCATGCACCTGGGAGATGTTTTGCTAGATCTCAAAATCACTGTGAAGAGCTTTATCTCAAGCAAACAGCTCATGAAAACAAAGCTGAGATCAAATCTCACGCTCAGGCTTTTTCACAATGTTGACATGAAACAAAGCGGCATCAAAACTGCAACCATGTGTTCTCTATTGTGTTAGGTTTGCAACTTTTAACAGAGGCTTGCCATTTTAATTAGCATTTCAACAATAAACCTGATTTCCCAGAACAAGTATTGGCTGAAATGTGAGAGGAAAAAAGCAGTTTTACAAAAGTACCATTAGGGTGCGCTGCTGAGCCTAATGCCGGGGGGCCTCTTGGGGGTGCTGAGTGCAGCCTTTCCCACATTGACCTCATTACAGAGGACACCTCAATCGAAGCACTATCATTAGCAGGGCTTAAGCTCAGTGCTGTGTTACAGCGTGTGTGTGCATGTGTGACGTGGTTCGCGCAGGGAGAGCAGACGGGCCGCATTGCTGGACATGGGACCCGTCTGGCAGGAACAAGCCTCGTCTGTGTCTTGTCAACAGTGGGGCTGGGCTAATTATTTACCTGTGCTAAGATTTCAAACCTCTGACATGGCCAAGTCAAGGACAAGGTGTGGTCGTCCCCGTCCAACCATCCTTCCTCGGGTCATATTAACTGAGAGCAAAGGGTGAGGCTCAGATAAAGCAAACATGCCTTTGTTGACGCTGAAACTTACAGATGACTACTCATCCTTCCTAAGTGAGCTCAAGCCAACACTTGTCTACACAAGTGAGCAACGACGGCATAGATTTGGACTAGGTATATGCGAAAGTACACTTTTTCAAAATCATTGCTGAGGAAGCCATGTATAACGTTGGTTTTGGGATCACCTGACCCTGATAAGATATGTCTGGGGGCGAATACGCAATACATTCTTGTATTGAAAAACAGCTGTATGAAGTGCAACAAAACAGAACACATTTTTAAAAGCATTTTTAAAAGGTCACAACAACAATGTAACAAAATAACAAATGTTCATTGTCTCTTGTGTGAAGCACAGCTCACATAGATTTCACATTCAAATCAAGGAGGTTTTCTATTGGTCAGCATGGTGAATTCAAGTAACAAACTTGAACATTAACGAAATATGTGTGGGGAACTTTTTCAGCCTCATGGAAAACTCAAAATCGCATGGAATTCTTTTGGAATGACTCATTTATTCCCAAAAAAAAAAAATTTCGAGCAAAGGTAAATGTGTTCTTGCTGAAAAAAGTGTTCATTTCCTTAATAATCTTACTTTCTGCAATAATATTAAGCAGAAAAAATTCTAAACATTCAATGTTTTCAACATTGATAATAATAAGAAATGTTTCTTAAGCACCAAATCAGAATATTACAATAATTTTTGAAGGATCATGTATAACCCGTCCAGTGTTTCCAGCAACTTTTCTGGCATGGAAGGCGGGGATGCTAACAAGGATGCTGAAGACCGCAGTGTAGCCAATCAGGGTCATGGCACCAATGTAACCCCTCCGGTTCTACTTATACTGATCCGAGTGGGATTTTCCAGAGTGGGAGGTGGGCATGCTGACAAGAATGCTAAAGACCACAGCCTCTAGCATAGCCAATCAGGGTCACGGCACCAATGTAACCCCGGAGGTTCTACTCACAGTGATCTGAGTGGGATTTTCCAGAGTGGGAAGTGGGCAAGCTAACAAGGATCCTAAAGACTGCAACCTCTACCGTAGTCAATTAGGGTCACGGCACCAGTGTAACCCCAGAGGTTCTACTCACAGTGATCTGAGTGGGATTTTGCAGAGTGGGAAGTGGGCAAGCTAACAAGGATCCTAAAGACTGCAACCTCTACCGTAGTCAATCAGGGTCACGGCACCAGTGTAACCCCGGAGGTTCTACTCACAGCGATCTGAGTGGGATTTTCCAGAGTGGGAAGTGGGCACGCTAACAAGGATCCTAAAGACCGCAACCTCTAACGTAGTCAATCAGGGTCACGGCACCAGTGTAACCCCGGAGGTTCTACTCAGTTACACATGTGACACTGAAGACAGGAGTAATGGTTGTAAATTCAGCTTTGTCATCATTAATATTTTTTTTCTTTCATGAGAGGTATAATACCAATATATAGCATGAATTCAATTCATACTACCTAACTTAATGACAGCAAATAAGATATAAATAGAACTGTGAAATGAGTTACTTTACACAACATTTACTATTCACACACGAAAGAAAATTGCAAGCATATGCCGATAATCTAAAAATGGCCAAATATTGTCTGACTAATCTGCTCAATATATCATTTTATCAATATCACAAAAGAAAAGAAAAGTTATGAGGTGAAACTCAAACTACTTGTGACCAAGCAGTGGCCTCTGTCTTGCCCTCCTTCATTTGCAACAATAGCTTCACTGACCTCAACAGAAACCCACACCTGTCAGTCTTTAAAATGCCCATCAATCTGTTTCCTGAAAAGAGAGCCCTCTGCTGTCTTAAAGCTCTATTGAAAGGCACAGGGGGATGGGGACACTTGTAGACAACAGCTGTTTGTTGGACAAGGTCTTTGAAAATCTGGATTTTTGAAGCAGCAGAGAGCAAAACAGAATTTAGGAGGTTAGCAGAAGTGGACCTGAAACTTCCCACAAAGTCTATGAATAAATAGCTAAAACAATTCCCTTATATAACACAAAAGAAATCAAAGGGACTTGCCAACAAATAAAAGGGATACGTTTTGGAACAAACAAGTTATATAACTAACATGGTTATTTTTGCTACAAGAATTAGGACAAAGCCACCAAAGGAGACATAAACAATCAGTGCAACTCCTATGAGAAGGAAGGAAGTTGACCAATGACACATGTGCTCATTGTATAATGCAGTGTGGCACCAGTTGGCATCAAGTTATGGGCAGTGAAAAAACAATGCTAATTGAAAATTATAAATGCAACTAAATACATAAAAACAAAGATAATAATTTTCCATATCTTATGTGGTTGAGAAATCAAAAGCAATATTTATCCATTTAAGCTCTATGGTATTTTTTTGCTATAAATTCGTTGGTTAATAAAAGAAGTTAGCCTAGTCAGTCATATACCAACGGTTCAGAGATCCATTTGTTGACAATTGGTTACAAGGTAGTTTGTGACGTCAGAAACTACATTTTTGAGATTGTCTTTGGTTCATTACAACATTAAAGGGTTAGTTCACCCAAAAATTAAATTTCTGTCATTAATTGCTCACCCTCATGTTGTTCCATACCTGTAATAGCTTTGTTCATCTTCGTAACACAAAATTAAGATAATTTTGATGAAATCCGAGGGTATCTTAACCAGACATAGGCAGCAACGTCACTGCATCTTTTGAGGTCCAGAAAGGTAGTTAAAATAGTATATGAGACTACAGTGGTTCAATTTTAATGTTATGAAGCAATGAGAATACATTTTGAGCGCAAAAACAAAACAAAAATAACTTTATTCAACAGTTTGAACCGTTGTCATACGTAGTTGACATACTGAACTCAGTGCAGGCTTTGTTTATGTCCAAACACCGGCTCAGTATTGGTCAAAGAGGAACACGTGAGCAGCGCGATGCATGCATGTGATGCTGACGCAGGAGCGGCCAATAAAGAGCCTGCACTGAGTTCACTATGTCAACTATGTATGACAACGGTTCAAATTGTTGAATAAAGTCATTATTTTTTTTGTTTTGCGCACAAAAAGTATTCTCGTAGCTTTATAACATTAAGGTTGAAGAAAGCAGTCATGTTGATCATTTTAACCATGATTTTACTACTTTTCTGGACCTCAAAAGGTGCAACGATGTTGCTGCCTATGTCTGGTTCCCATACCCCCGGATTTCATCAAAAATATCTTAGTTTGTGTTCCGAAGATGAACTAAGGTCTTATGTCATTTTTGGGTGAACTAACCCTTGACTTAGAAAAGCTTGTTTTTCACCACAGTGGGACTTTAATATGCAACATAAACAAACATGGATTTTTTTAGGACATACACTACCAATCAAATGTTTGGGGTCAGTAAAAATTTTTTTTTAAGAAATTATTACAATTATTCAGCAAGGATGCATCACACTGATCAAAAGTGACAGTAAAGAATTGTAAAATTTCTATTTACAAAAAAACCTTGAAAAAAAAAATATTAAGCAGCACAACCGATTTCAACACTGACAATGTTTCTTGACCACCAAAACAGCAGATTTCTGAAGGACCATGTGACATGTCTTTGTCATCACAGGAATAAATTATATTTTTTAAATATATTAAAATGGACAACAATTATTTTAAATTGACATAATATTTCACAATATAACTGTTTTTACTGTATTTATAATCTAATAAATACAGCCTTGATGAGCGTAAAGAGACTTCTTTCAAAAACATTTTAAAAAAATCATACCAACCTCACACTTTTGAACGGTAGTGTATTTGTTTACTTTTGCATGAAAAGATTTTTTCAGTATTGCATTAGGTTGCCACTCGATGTCTAATGTGATATGTGAAGTCTTGATCCTGAAGTCGTGAATCACTGATATAATGGCGGTCTCAACACAGACTCTTGCATGCACACCCACCTAAAGATACTGTCGCCCTCACCTCCTCCGTGAGGTGGATCACAGATGGAAGAGAGGAAACGGAGGTGGTGATTGGAAAGGATTAACATCTGGAGAAGAGGCCATAATGGGACATGAGCCACCCAACAACATCTGCACATGCTTCAGCAGAAGGAAACCGACACAAGCATCCTAATTCTGATCTGAACACTACTCTTTTCTTTGACGGAAAACACTACATCCGTTGCATTTATTGGATGCCTCATAATACTGACAGGATGTGTTTGTTCTTCTGGGAATTTCGTGAAATAGTTATGTTTATCTCAAAATCACCTGTTGCCTTTGCGTTCATTTCCAGATAAGTAAAGCTTTAAGAATGAAAGGGTATTCTGCTTCAAAAAGCATCTGAGGAGAAGCATCTCTCACGAGGACAGGCCCAGCATTCTCCAGACATCGCTGGGGTTCGGGAACAAAGCTCCTTCAAAGGACAGCCATCAGGGTGATGAAAAGGTGGAAAATGTCGTCTGCCAGAGGGAGAATAGCTGGGTCCTTCCTGCCCTCCCACCCAAACACTAGAGCGGCTCGCAGTGTGAGATCTTTTCAAACCCCAATGCACAGTTGGACAGAACATGCAGAAACCATTGGGTCCTCTGACCCTTCCCCCTTCTCACTTTTTTTCCTTTACTGGCCTTTCTTCATATTGGCTCCAACAAGGACACTGATATTTAATGCCATGGTATTTGTTTATCATCATATTGTAACACTACGAGCAAAACTATGGCACTTGCCAAGAGTTTATGAGTTTCCTCAGACATCTAAATAGTGGTTTCCAGATAAAGCTTAACGATAAGACTGAGTGAACGAATGTCCAGTTTAAACAGCTCGTTCTGTAGGACGTCAGTAGGATTCCAGCGTCGGAAACAAGTGGATGGTTTATTTTAATGGTTCCCCAGATTGCGTCGGAGGATGATATGTTTGTTCGGGGCATTTTGTTTCGTAAACGAGGCACAGTGTAATGGAGAGTTCGCAAAGAAACTTTTGCTGACAGATGACCTCTATTATAAAAGAGATTCATTTAATATATAATAGAGAATACATGATAAGAGTCTATGGAGTAACTCTAGCGTATACTACTATAAGTTTACAGTTGTTAATATATATCAAGGTTTTTGAAAAAAGTCTCCAAGAATCGCACCAAAGCTGCATTTATTTGGCTGTATCAATCCAAAGTGACTAACCAAAGTTGAACAAAAGCAATTCAATTGAATGCACTCTTGCTCAATTGGACCTCCCTGATAGCTCACAATTCCTTTGATTAAGAGCCAAATGGTAAATATAGGAAGTTTCTCTTCAATACCAGCATTTCCTTTTTGCCCTAAACTCAATACTTTGCATCAGTTCCTCTGTTTGCAGAACATTTGGGTATTTCAGCGAGCACAAGAAGCTTTTAATCAAGTGGAAATGAGGCGGACTGACAGCAAGCGCTTTGTCAAGATTGCTCCATCACCTGCGCTGGTCCCACAGGACCCACATGTCTGCACGAGACTACACCATGTAACCTTTATTTATCCTGAGCCTCACTTTGTTAAAACTTAACAGCATGAAGTAAGGACATAATGTCTGTCTATCCTTTCATGTCAAGGCATTTCCTTTGTGTCACTCAACAAACCTTTGTTTGATAAGTCTAAATTTGGTTTTACAGCATCTCGTTTAACCTGACCTTGTCGTTTTGTGGTACATCTACCCTCATAATTTAGTCTCATTTAATGGCTCTGTTCAAACAACAAAAAAAAAACGTTTGTCTCCTTGATTTTGTTCCTACTTAAAAAACGCCACAGGAAAGAAATAGTCAAATAAAAAATGCAGACGCATAAGCTTGGTCCTAAACCTTAAAGACAGGAAAAAAAATTTGCACCTGAGGAATTAAGGGAGCAGCTACTGATGTGTTAAGACATGACTTTACATAAGCTGACACCAGCAGAATTGAGTTCAAATTTGGCTCATCAGTTCCCCTTTGATTCATAAAAAACAATTCCATGTATTTTGCCAGATTAGTCTTTGTCTGAACAAAAAACATTGTTTATGCTAGAGCTGCACTATTAACCGTTAAACAAAAATCGCAATCCCATGAAATGTTATTCCTTAAATAATGTCAATGATTCAGCAATGCCTATTAAACCTTTGACAAGTAAAATCATAGCGAACATTCAAATCTGCATTGGTTCTGCTGCTGACCCAGAGAGAGCAGTTTTCATGTATAGGTATGAAAGAGGTTCAACCCCACAGTATCATTATTTGTCTTACAATAATTCAAATTATTACAGTACTGAGATAAAGGTTTATGGTTCATATATAAACACTAATGTCTATGGTTGCAATCAAAATAGAGCAAATCACCTTTTGAAAGTAACTTGATACTTCAACACCAATTGTAATACATAGTTACACCAGTAGGTGTTGACAAGTGTAACGTGTTTGTCAATGAATCATTTATTTAAGAGATTCATTCAAAAATGCTGATTCACCCAGTAATGAAAGAAGAGAAGTCTTCATGAATAGGTCATTGAATCATTCATTCAATCTGTTTTTTTTAAATATTTAATTCAAATTAATTGCATATTTTTAAATAGGCTATTTTGTTTAGTTGTCTATTCAGAATCGTGGGAGAATCACAATCTCTATTTTAAACAAAAGAAATTGTGATTCTCAATGTGTCCAGTATCGTACAGCTCTAGTTAATATCTAAAAATATAGATAGGCAGAGGTGAAAAATTATTGCTGAGGGGCAGATAAATGCATATTAATAACAGCAATCATAATCATTTTAGAAGTGATTACACTGAAAAAATGCAACTTCTGTAAAAGCCATCAACTCCTTTCAAAAGCAGATCTCATAACTCCCTAAAGCGCATGTTAGTAAGGTTAATGACATAGACACAAGTCAGTGACTCAGGACTTAAAGAAATGAGTCACGGCATCATTTTTCTCTGATTTTCCCCTTCGCTCACTCATGGGAAACTCCTACTCCATCCTGTGTTTACACAACCATGGCGAACTCTCGAGTATTTTGCATGAAAAGCAATCACGCTTATGTTCTTGAGTACTGCTTTCTATGCAGGTTTTCACAGCAAAACTCTTCCAGTAGTCTACCACTTAACTCTTATCTTCTCAATTAATTGTGTCTAAGAAAATGCTTGCGCTTTTTAAACAACATTTTAAGTATGAACTGCTTGAGTATGCGACTGCAAAGCTTCCACACCAGTGCTTGTGACCAGACTGAGCTTTTGTATCACGGGCCACCGGGTCATTTCAATTGTAGCCCACCACCTATCGCTGACTACTAGTAATCCTGGAACAAGACTCAACAGTCATTCGGCCTGAACATCAAAAGCCCCCTGCTAGGGCAACATTCAAGCGCACTTTTCCACAAGCTTGTCTGTGAAAAAGAGCCATTATTGCATTCCGTTAATTCAACGCTTCAAGCAAAAAAACAATCATGCATCTGGACATTTTTGTTGAAGACCTATTCATTGAACTGACTCAAAAATATGATAAAAAAAAACATTTACAAGGCTTTGTATTAAGGAAAGACAAAATAATTGCATGTACCCACAGTACTGAAGGCAATTCAATGGTGCACTGAAAAAACATTAGTGAAAAAACTCATCCAAGATAGCGAACACGCGAAACGCTGATGATGATTATTCATTCAATACCAAATATTATTTACAAAAATCGCTCAATACCTACAATTCATTATTAACATAACTACTGTTATTATTTATTATTATAATATTAATAAAACACAATTACTATACACAAAATTAACTAAAATAACACTCAATACTTAAAATTGTTAATTAAAAAAATGAATGAAATACCTAAAATTATTAATAAAAAAACGAATAAATCACTCACTACTTAATTGTTAAAATTATTGAAAGAAATACATAAAATATTATTTATAAATAAATACAGTATTTTAAAAATCATTCAATAGAAAAAAAACGAATAACTTAATTAACAATAAACAATAAAAAATTATTATAATTAATTCGAATCTATTTTGCCCAATATTCGTGTTCTGTAGTTTTACCTAATATGCTAAAACTAAACTCTATTGAAGTATAGTCTCCTGTGTGCCTCACATAAAGAGACCTATTTGTACGAGCTGCAACCTTCAGCTCTGTCACTTCTGAGTAAACTCTGACAAAACAGATTTTGAGTGAAAACATTCTTTGAAATGCATTTAAAGACATTGAAATGGATTAAATAAGTAGCAAGGCTCACCAGGTATTGGAACAGAGCCAGTGAGTGCCACTAAACGTTGTGACAGTGCTACAGTAGATACAGATGTGCAATATCTAAAAGGAAAACACAACTGACAGGACGTCCTAAATTGCAGAGTGTAAGTAGACATTTCAGGAGGGATTAGCCAAACTCACTGGCCTGTCCTTTGGTCACATGACCCTGAACTTCAGCTGTCCATAAGCCCACAGACTGACTCACATTCCCTGGGGAAACAGCCTGAGTAAACCAACCTTCCCTTAGGACATAAGAAATGCTTTCCCTCCTCCATTCTTCCCTGTATCCAACATGTGCTGAAAGAGTTCAAGAGGTTTTTTTCCAGATCTGAGGGTTAATGTGCTTACTCATCAGAACAAGAATGAAAAAAAAAAAAAACTGGAGGGATACAATGCTACTGTTTTTAAGAACACCCATTATTTTAACCATTTACACACAATGTGAGCCTTGATGTGTCTAGGAGAGAAAGAGCTTATGAGAATAGAATTAATGAGCACGATCAGAGAGCCGCTTTGAAACACCGCTCTCCCGATGAGTCAAAGTGCCGAGCAAACGGAGACAAAGGAGAAATCATGTACAGTCCACTAACACGATGTGACAGGCAGACATCTCCAAAAGAGGCTAGATGGAGGAAACTACTGTTAGAGAGAAAGAAATCAGTCTTGAACCAAATTCTGGCAAAGAAGATCTTCAAACATCCACTGCCTCTGCCCTTCCTACACTCTCCCTCCTCTTATCCAACCCCAAAGGCCCCCTGAAGAGAATTATCCCCCAACTTAATTATCCGGCTGGAACAAAAGAGCCATGGCAAACAAAAAGAGAGAGAAAGCTCGAGAAAACGAACAAGAGTTCAAATCATTTTTAAGGCAAGGCATTATTTACAGACCAAAGAACAGGACCAACATGAGAGCATTTCAAAACTTCCTGTTTAGAAAAATTGCCTGATTCATAAATCATGCTGTACAGTAAACAAACTATTTTTCTTTGTTTGGACAGGGAGTGTAAAATTAACATTCAAAAAGTAAAATAAAACCGTTTTACTAGAAAACCCCTTTCTAAGACTTCCTAGTTCCTTTGTTTTACTATGCCTCTAAAGTTAGAACAATACCATCTGGTAGATCACTACCAGCAGATAGATAAAAAGAAAATATCATGCTCTTCCTGTTCGGAGGTTTAGAAAAACTGATTTCCCAGGCTGTTTCACTTGGCATTCGCCAGTAGGCCACTCCTACAGTGAAGCGTGACTATGAAAACTTTGTCTGTATGTGCGCCTTAGGCTAAGCTGTTGAAAATTTTGTGGTGTTCTCTTAAGATGAAAAACACTACTTAAAGTAAGTGCTTGAATATAATTACTTGCAGTTTTCATTCATTAAAATCTTAAGCGCAATTACTTTACTCAATGACCTTAAAATACATCTTCAAGGAGTGCACAATGTTCAGTAAAAAGGAAGATTTTTCAAGATAAACTTTGACAAAGCCTTTCTGAAACTTTGAGGAGAGAAAGTTTGAAAGCCATGTAGTTGCTAGTAGTTGCTAAGCAATGGCTGGGTGGTTTTCAAAGTAGTTCTTAGGAAGTTGCTAAAGCCCGGGACCCACCAAGCTTAGAATGTGTACAACATACTGCTGCTGCACAAATAGCATATAATAATTATCCATAGCAGATCTATACAGGTGGAGCTGGGGAAGGTGTAGGGTTTTAGACGAACTCTGAAACGTGCTGGAACTCCTATAGTGAAATGATAAGCAGCCATTTAAATGTTGTGAGCAGCAAGCTCATTGGCTGCAGATGCGACATGAACCAATCAGCTTGTGCCAGCAGTTAATGCTGTAAGTATGCTTGCTTTAAGGACCCATCATCCTGCGCCATCTAGAGTTTCATGAGAGAACTATGTACTTTCCCTTTTTGAATGATGAAAAATTGACTATTGATACCTGCTGAAATGGACAAATAATACTTCCACCCAGGCACATGCTAGTTGACCATTTCAGACGCAGCTTTTTGGCCGAGACACAGCTTTTTGGCCGAGACGCAGTCGACAAAAGGCGACAACACAGTCAGCTTTCGTCAACACTAATTCTACGGTGTTTCAAGAAGTTATGGAATTGCAAGCGCTTGAGATGACAGACAGACAGACAGAGCACATTATCATTTTAAAGCAACTTAATGGGATTCAACCTGATCTCTCATCCTGACTGTGAGCATGCTTTAGGGAGTCAGTCTGGTGCTGAGGTAAGAGAGCGTCTCATTGTCCACTGGCCACATTCCTGACGTTGTCTGCACTTTACTAAGGAAACCCTGTGGGGTGGGCAGTGGCCTCTCACGCTGACCTTTGCTGGAACTTCAGCCACTATCCTCGCCAGCATTGAAGAGCAGTGGTGGGGAGCAGAGATGAATCAGCAGGAAGATAAAGGGACTTGTTCAACATGAGAATGGACAGAAATCAGGCCCATGTATGACAGGCGCCCTACAGCAAAGGGGATTTATCAAAGGTAATGGGTAGCTCTCTCTCGCTTTCTCACTGCCTCTTTATGTCCTCCTTTTCAAACAATGCATCATTCATAAAGGATAAATAAAACAAAAGCACAACCGGAGGGTACACAAGAGACAATTTGTAACAAGGACTTTAGAAGCCATAATTTAATTAGGGCACAAAGTAACAGGAAAATGCTGAAACACTCTCACCGCAGTTCAGACAGGCCAGTCACTTAGTTGCTTCCAGCAACAAACATTTCTGAATAGGTTGTTTTGTACAGAAAATGACAGACACACTATGTGTACAAAGCACAAACATAGGTAAATATGAAATGTGTGTGAGGGATTCTGGGATTTTTTTGTTACTATTATTCTTATGTGTGTTTTAGCTTGCAATTTCTGTAGGCTTTCATTTCTAAAATTTTGTTGCATGGTCCTTTCATGGTTTTGCTCCCTTAACCAAAGCTGACTGATCCATTAGACCATTTTAATCATTACTCCTATTTTGTTTATACTCATTTATTTGCTTCAAATAAAAGTAGCATGAAATGTAATGTGATCTGAGGTCACAGAATGCAGGATCACTGCGATTTGTGTAATCTTGAAATATACAAAGCTTATTTCTTCCCAAGCATGTTTCCCACACAAAATGGCTTTACTTCAGCTTGTAAACAAATTATAGTTCAGGAACAGTTTTGCTCAAGTTTGTTTCTGCTCCGAGGCGGAGGGGGGGGGGGGGGAATTATGGTATTCCAAACAACTGTGGAAAGACATAAACCCAATAAAAAGTCTGAAAGGCATCCCAAAATCTTACAAAGTCAAAATAGAGCACTGCTCCCTTTGAAATGCTAGCCGGCAACAGACACATGAAAATCTGTCAGTTCCGAATCTAGTTAGATTTATTTTCCTTCACAAGATGTTGTTCTTGGTGATCCCTGAGGTATACAAGACAAGCTAATGGAGAAAGTTGCCTCTAGGTAGTGAAACCATGGCGATCGAGACATTTTGGCTGCTGTTGGCCTGTGGCTGAGTAGTCAGCTAAATAAGTTCCTCAGTAACTGTCCAAAGGTCTGTTTAGCAAAGATCAGGTGTATTGAATGACATTGTGTAACTGAATAGTGCTGTAAGAGCAGGCAGACTGGTGAACAGAATGCATGGCAGGAATGTGGGCAGATACCGCTGTTGGGTTGAGGGGAGCTACACCTGACAGGATCACAGTTTCTCTTGTTTCCCTTCACTGTCAGGTCAACACATATCTCCCTCCGCCCTCCGGAGAAAGTCCCACCGCAAATCTGCAAAAATACAAGACTCCTCTGACTTTATTGATGAATAATTTGTCGCCGCTTTGCTTCTCAGTGTGAATGATGCGTTTGAACTCCTGGTAGACAGCCAGTGCCCGCTAAAAAGCTCACATCCATTGAAATCTTCCCACTGTGGCTCCTGGCAGCCCAGTTTTTACAGAGTTCTTGCTGGCAGAAGTGAAGTCCATGTATTCTGAAGGAGTAATCCCTAACATTTGCCATCTTGTAAAAGGCTGAATCAAATCAGATTAGACTGACCAGACTTTGGTAACAAAACAAATTCACAAAACAATGTTTTACACCAAGTACGGTGCCAAACTGAGACTTATAATGCCTCGAGCTGCTTTCTTTGTTCATTCAGATTATTTGCTTTTTCTTGACCAGAGGTTTCACAGAATCACGAATTAATGTCAAACTTTATTCAGTCTGAGGGTCAGAGCTTGCATTAATCCTTTACATAATGTCCTCACGCCATGGGTTTTCAGTGAGGTTACTGAGTTCACAACTATTCCACAATACTTAAAGCATCTTAAAGGCTCCTAAGCTTATGCTTTCATAATGATGAAAAGTCATTAATGTCAAAGCATATGTAGCATCTTAAGTATTTGAATACTAAATCAACATGGCAAAAATTCTGTTGTTTTCCATATATATACAATTATTAAATTATTTTTAAAAAAAATTAATGTTTTGCGGATGTTTAGAAGTTTTGGTAACAACACTTTAGTATGGGGAACAATTCTCACTTTTAACTAGTTACTTATTAGCTTGCATATTGGATGTTTATTAGTACTTATAAAGCACATATTAATGCGTTATTCTGCTTGACCATATTCTACATCCCTAAATCCAACAAATACCAAAACTTAAACTTAACAACAACTATGTTAGTAGCTATTAATAAGCAGTAAATTAGGAGCTTATAGGATAAGTAAAATTGTATTATTTAAAAAACATTATTATTTTAAAAAACAACAACAAGGAAATCCATTCGCCTACAGCAATAAATAAACAAAAAAAATCATTAACCTCTTGTTTTTTTAGTTTAGACTGTTCTCCGTGATCAGAGAACGCTTTTAGAGGACATTAAAGTGCATTTATTGATTTTTCTTCTGCTCTATGAATTGCTAATATGTAAAAATACTCCTCAAAAATTAGAGGCAACATCAGATCCAAGACATAAACAGAAATATCTGAGCTCTGTTTCAAAGCCTAGTGAGCTGCTTTGCAACCTTCTGTCTTCTGGAATAAACAACTGAACTCGTTGCAATGCATTAGGAAGGTTACACTCAAAGCTTTATTAGATTTTGGCCATAAAATGGCATAGCAGCGTAATTATCTAGCAGCGCAAGAACTAAACAAAGACTATGCACAAGAATGAGAAAACTGCAAAAGGAAAAGCATATTTGTTACATGGGAATGAAAAGTATGTGTTTGGTGCACCAGGACAGATTATCTCAGAGGTTTTTAACTGAGTGGAGCTCAGCTGATCCTCTAAGGAGACGCAAACAAACCTGCTATTGTCACTTTCAGAGGGGTGCACTTAATACACCTAATCCCTGGCACCTGACAAGGTGAGGCCACACAGCAATGCGGTCACAAAAATCCAATGACAAGCAGAGGAAAGGGTTTAAGCTTTTGTTTCAATGGTAAATGTCAATTGAACTGGGCTTAATAAGTCTTTAACAAGAATATACGTGAACAGAAAAACTGTGCCTTTATAAGAATGTTAGTCTAGAAGCAAATGATCTGCGAGTCAAATTTAACTGAATCTGTAAAAACAACTCACAAAACAGTTTATCAAGCCAGTTCACTTAAGGCCAATTCACACTGCGCCGACAGACGACAACACACACTTTGTCAGGTTTTGTCGGATTAGTGTTAAACCTGTCGGCCTCTGTTGCCGTTGGTCAACATTTTTGTTGAATCTGCGTTTGTCGGGTCACGGAATGTCCGAGAAGTGACGTACGGTAATCTGGTGGTTGTCTGTGTTGGTCGTGTCTGTTGGTGCCGTGTTATTCACCAAATTTCAAATATCCAAAACTAAATGAGCCAAGAACTTTTACTGTTCAGGCTTGTGAGACTTCTCGCTTCAAATGGATCAACTGTAAAATCTCAAATGTATAAAATGGTCTTCTAAACCCAGTGAACCTGTAAAACATGGAATCTGTTGCTGTTTTTTAGTGTTGCTTCATTTCAAGATCTTTAGAGTCTGTCAGTGCCTGTTCACATTCCTGTAAGTAGTCATATCTAATGAAATAGGGGCCCACAGCTTCACTTTTCTGTGGGCATCCACTGACACACAAACCAGACATCCAGCATTCTTGGCATTCCCCTGTCAATCAATGAGTAAAACTGATTTGGCTTTTATCACCACAACATTGTTACGATTGAGCCAAAGATTAACAACCCCTCGGGCATATCACAAAGCAATTAAATTTTTCCATATAGTGATATAGGATGGATCGTTTACAATAATAGAATCTCGACAATCTATCTACAAGTGATATCAATTCTGTGGTCTGGCAAAGGCTTCCAGCAAACATTTTTTAAGTATTTTTAGATTTGCTATGGTTTAGTCAATAGCATTAACACATATTTGGGACACAGCCGAATGAAAATCGGCTACTGCGCAACATAATACATTTTCTTGCAATATAAACATGATGTCTTCACTACGCAGAAGTTGGTGAACGTAGAAAACAGCAATTTTTCAGACTGAGCAACTGCTCTTATTTAGGGAGGTCCCCAGGTTGCGAAGCAAATTCTGGATTCTGTGTCGTTTAATCTTCACACCTTTGGTGTGAGCAAAATCTGACTCTCATCTTACTTACTTTAAGGGTCCCAAAGCCACAGTGTGAGAACTCCCATGTAATGACAAGCGTTTGGTTGGAGGCACTGCATACAAATTATGAAACTCTCTTTGTTGTTTATTTTAAACCATAATTTGGAAAATGAAGAAGTTTAGAGTCTATAAATGATCTTTTGAAAGGGATGTTAGTGAAGACACAACACAAGATAAGGCTTTTAAGCCAACACTGTCTGTAATTTTTACTTCCAATAACCAGGCCAACATATTACAGCCTTTTAATCGCATAACGCCATGTCTATTCATTAACATTTTACAAAAGATCCCACACAGGCTGTGTGACTACAATTACCAATTATTGTCACTTTATGTTGATGAGGAAACTTTATGTTTGAGGAAAAAACAATAAAGAAAATATTAGCTATATTGTTTTTTTTGCACATTTAACTCATGCTAATTCTTTGTTTATATATATATGCTACCGTTTAAAACTTTGGGGTCAGTAGGAAAACTTTTATTCACCAAGCATGCATGAAATGAATCAAAAATGACAGAGTATAGTTTTACATTGTGACAAATTCTATTTCAAATAAATGCTGTGCTTTTGAACTTTCTATCCACTGAAAAATCCTGAAACAAAATGTTAAGCAGCACAACTTACATTTTTAACATTTATAAAAATAAATGTCATCTATAAATTATAGTTGAAGAAAAATGATTCTAGAGCATCAAAATCAGCATATTACTGATTTCCACAAGATCATATGACTGAAAAGTGGAGTAATGATGCTGAAAATTCAGCTTTTCCATTGGTGAGCATAAAATACTTCTTTCTAAACAGTAGTGTATAAGCTACATGTCCGAGCAGCTGTCCCTCTCAGTCTACTAATGATACTGTATCTTGCATCAATGGTGGTTAAATAAAAGCACTCCAACATTCTGCTGTGGTCAAAGCATTGCATTCTCATCCTGCTGCTGTTCATTGCCATGCTCATGAATCACCGGCAAAGATACAGATAGAGTTTTCCAGAACTGCTGGAACAGGGATTTGTTATAATAATACTGCCCAGACATGGCAACATGCTACATACTTGAATGAAAATGACTAAACTAATCTCTAGTTATCATCTTAGGTTTAAACTAAAAGAGAAATGGTGCTTGGTTGGCACACAAAGCTACTCAAATGATCTAGAAACGCAAAAAACAGAATCCCTGCCATGTCAAACCACACATCATCATCACAAGCTAATCCCAGCCTGTGATATCTGCAAAGGCAGTCAACTGTTTTACCGCATTTTCACAGAAAACCCCAGATATTATGCGAAACTTACAACTTCAAGACATATTCTTTGAAAGCACCAAGCATGAAATTCCACAGCATGGAGAATGAAACGGTCCCGACTTCAAACTTAATCCCTGTTGTTTAGTGACTGACTGTTAAAGAAAGCTAATACTTAAGGATTAGTGGACAGAATGTGACCTTTTTCCTTGTTTGTAAGAATGACTAAGGGAAGTCTAAGTCTTGCTGATGAAACAGAACTACGAAGTGAACTTACCTCTACACACTTATATGTAACCATAACCTGGCCTTCTTTAGTCGACATGGTAATCCTGTGTAATGAAGTAAGAAATTATCTAAGGGGTGACGTCTTGCCTCAAGCAACATCAGAAGCTTTAGGTTCAACGGGACCACTGAGCATGACAAAGGGGTCCTTCATCAGTCGGGCCATGCCTGTCCCGCAATTAGTGACAAGCAGGCTGAAAAGAGACCGGCGGTCGCATTGTTTTCCGTGAGACGGTTTCCAAAGAGGGTCTAAGATTTCCAGCCACTCGACTCGAGATAATAAAGGGCAAAGGAATGATAATCTGAGAGAAAAATCTCTCTGAGAACTGTGGTGACACTTGCCTCAGGAGAGCACTCATTAACTGAATGTGTTTTGTAGACATAGTAAATGTGCCCCAACGGCAGGAGACATGAGACTCATAGCCAATGACTCTCCAGCTGAAAGTTCTAAGTTAGATAAAATCATGACATCAATCGGCACCAGGTATCAACATGGACCTGACCCAACTAGTCTCTATTCTTATGGGACTAAACTCAGACTGACCTGGATTCCAGTGGAGATACACAAGTTTTATTGTTCATTGTGTCTCGGGAATTGGAAAGACAGATCACTAGGTAGGCCATGTGTACTGTAGCATTGTGCTTTCTGGGAATCACAAGGAATTTAATGATTCTAGTTCTGATTCTATTGACACTTCATGATTACGGTTCCTTCATTAATTTTTCGAGGAAGCACCAAATAATCTAAATAAAGCTCTGCGTACAGTTTTTTTATGTTTTTGAAAGAGGTTTTTATGCTCACCATGGCTGTATTTATTTGATCAAAAATATAGTAAAAAACTGTAATATTACTATAAGTTGAAACTGTAAAGCTGTTTCTATTTTAAAACGTAATTTTTTTCTGTTTTGGTAAACTGAATTTTCAGCATCATTACTCAAGTCAGTGTCACATGATCCTTCAGAAAGCATTCTAATACACTGATTTGGTGTTCAAGAAACATTTCTTGTTTTTATAATTGTTGTGCTGCTATAATTGTTGGAGACTGACAACAGACCCTTAGAACAATTCTCAATATTTTTAGACAGTATACTGTTTAGTATACCATGTTAAACAAAGTTAGGTCAAGCCCGAAGTCGGAACAGTGTGAGGTTTCACTAGGTTTCCTAGGTGAAATTTCTGTCATTAATTACTCATCCTCATGTCGTTCCACATCCGTAAGACCTTCGTTCATCTTCTGAAGACAAATTTTGATAAAATCCGATTGCTCAGTGAGGCCTCTATTGAAAGCAAGATAATTAACACTTTCATATGCCCAGAAAGGTACTAAAAGACATATTTAAAACAACACTGTGAGCACAGTGATTCAACTTTAATGTTATGAAGAGTCAAGAATACTTTTTGTGTGCCAAAAAAAAACTAAATAACGACTTTATTGAACAATATCTAGTGATGGGCGATTTCAAAACACTGCACTCATGAAGCTTCGAAGCTTTACGGATCTACAACTGGAAGTGTTAATTATCTTGCTGTCAATGGAGGCCATTGGATTATATCAAAAATATCTTAATTTGTGTTCCATAGATGAACAAAGGTCTTACGGGTGTGGAACGACATGAGGGTGAGTAATTAATGACATTTTTGGGTGAACTAACCCTTTAATATTTTTGTGGAAACCCTAATACAATTGTTTGTAAAATTTTAGGATTCTTCGATGAATGTTCAAAAGAACAGCATTTATTTGAAACAGAATATTTCACCAGTACCTTAAAGCAGTTATTCACTTTTAGTACAAAAACTGTAAATAAGCAAATCCAAAGAAACATTATTGTGGATAAGGTCTCACTTTACATAGACTTCTAGTTCATAAAAGAGATCACAAACCGAAAAACAAGGACAAAACAGACTTCACTGGCATACAATTTCAGAACATAGAGAAAAACAGTGCCAAGGATTGTATAACATTGCAAGGGTGTGGAAAAAATGAAAATCTTTTGCTCCAACTTGGCTTGGGGGCAATGGAAAACGTCAACTATCATGCATCTTTATTAAAAAAATAAATAAATAAATAAATAACTAATTTTCAAGCATGCAGCAATGTAGCCAGAGTAATTGGTGCATAATGATACTATAAACCAAGAGCACTTCAATGAACCATGTTCATTCTCTCCACCAAGTTACCATAGAGCAAAGCAGCTTGAGAAATTTCAGCCAAAAAGCCTGTAACAAGAGAGTCAACTGTTGACTCTTCCAAAATGATGGCCCTCCCTCACTTTTTGTGTGTGGATAACTCTATAGCTTTGTAAAGGAATGGACTGGCAAATCTTTCACTGCTCTCTAAATGTTCTAACTACCCCACAATTGGCTTAATTCCCTTCCCTTTTTGTGAATGTCTCAAAGAATGGCACTGTGCCATCTGGCCTACATTACAGAGAAGAATAGAGGACTTCCTTCACTGTTTCAGTTCCAGCTCAGAGACAGGACAGTTGGGGCCTCCAAGCATGCTGAGCAAAGTGATGCTTTGACTTTTGTGCTGAAACAAGCCCATGCAATTAACAAAAAAAACTTCCAAGTGAAAACTACTTAGAACTTTCAGCCCCTGCAGTCTGTTTTAATTTAGCAAATTCGATGAATTCTTGTGCATCTAAATAAACTGCTTCAGCATCCATGGAGACATTTGAAGGGACAGCTCACCCTAAAATTGAAAATTCTGTCATCATTTGCAAACCCATTTGACTTTTTTTTTTTTCTGTAGAACATCTCGGGGTTACGTATGTAACCTTTGTTCCCTGTCGTAAACGCAAGGGGGAGACGCAACTTCTCATTCCCTGTTCTCAGGGAACAAAGGTTACATACGTAACCTCGAGATGTTCCCTTTCGAAAAGGGAACTTCGAGTTACATCGTAAACGCTAGGGGAACCGCCTCTGCGGGAACCGGTGTCTGAAACTAATATCCAATCTCGTCAATACCAACTTGACCGGTGACAGCCCATGACGTCATATCGATGCGCCCCACGTGTATATAAGGGGCGCTCAGATAACATGTCATCCGCTTATCGTCTGAAGGGACTGTAAGCAGTCGGGCCCTGAGGCATGGCAGGGAGACGCAACTTCTCGTTCCCTGTTCTCAGGGAACAAAGGTTACATACGTAACCTCGAGATGTTCCCTTTCGAAAAGGGAACTTCGAGTTGCGTCGTAAACGCTAGGGGAGTGCCAGACCCACTTACCCCTGGGGTCCCAAAGCCATCAGTACTAAGCCTCAAAGCGGCCTCCATATCTCACGTATGGAAGTCCGCCAAGGCTGCACCAAGGCCTGGGACCAACAACTTCGACAGAAGGGGTCCCTTGAGGGAGCGTGGCCTGGGGCCTGAAGGCGGCCCGGCCAGTCACTTGTCAGGGGAACGAATTCATCCTGAATGCCACCAGGGAGGCTGACCCGGCCTCTAGCTGAGCTAGTAGCCTAGTCTGCCAACAACCTGTCTGTTTCTTCAGAAACAGCGTCTCAAACAGGAGTCTCACCAAGAGACATCCAGAAAGAGGGACTGCAGAAAGGCAGTAGACCAACTCAGACCAGATTTAGAGACGGGCATCCTGGAGAGCAGAACTCAGCGAAGAGCTATTGACCCTAACAAGCAAGGGGAGTTACTCTGCCCGATCCTAGGACCTACATGACATCTGTGTTAACAGTGCCGTGAAGGCCGTGCACTCCCCGGGGGTGTTCATGAGGGAAGTGCACACCGCCTAAGGCCATAGCTGGGCTGTCAGTGACAGCACTCCCATTTCCAACCCTCAGCGCCAAGCCTCAAAGCAGCCTCCATATCTCATGTGTGGAGACCTGCCAAGGCCGCACTAAGGCCTGGGACCAACAACTTCGACAGAAGGGGTCCCTTTGAGGGAGCGTGGCCCGGGGCCCGAAGGCGGCCAGTCACCTGTCAGGGGAACGAAGTCAACCCTGAATGCCACCAGGGAGGCTGACCCGGCCTCTAGCTATGCTAGTAGCCTAGTCTGCCAACAACCTGTCTGTTTCCTCGGAAACAGCGTCTCAAACAGGAGTCTCACCAAGAGACATCCAGAAAGAGGGACTGCAGAAAGGCAGTAGACCAACTCAGAACGGATTTTAGAGACGGGCATTCCCGGAAAGCAGAACTCAGCGAAGTGCTAACGACCCTTGCCAGCGAGGGGAGACACCTGCTCAACCTTACGAGGGGAGTATCCATAGCCCAAGGCCATCAGGGAGGCTGACCCGGCCTCTAGCTGCGCTAGTAGCCTAGTCTGCCAACAACCTGTCTGTTTCCTTGGAATCAGTGTCTCTAAACAGGAGTCTCACCAAGAGACACCCAGAAAGAGGGACTGCAGAAAGGCAGTAAACCAACTCAGACCGGATTTTAGAGACGGGCATCCTGGAGAGCAGAACTTAGCGAAGAGCTATCGACCCTAGCAATCAAGGGGAGTTACTCTGCCCGGTCCTAGGATCTACATAGCACCTATGTTAACGGCGCCATGGAGGCCGTGCACTCCAGCGAGGGAAGTGCAAATAGCCTAAGGCCATAGCTGGGCTGTCAGTGACAGCGCTCCCATTTCCAACCCTCAGTGCCAAGCCTCAAAGCGGCCTCCATATCTCACGTATGGAAGTCCGCCAAGGCCGCACCAAGGCCCGGGACCAACAACTTCGAAAGGTACGTATGTAACCTTTGTTCCCTGAGAACAGGGAATGAGAAGTTGCGTCTCCCCCTTGCGTTTACGACGCAACTCGAAGTTCCCTTTTTGAAAGGGAACATCTCGAGGTTACGTATGTAACCTTTGTTCCCTGAGAACAGGGAACGAGAAGTTGCGTCTCCCCCTTGCGTTTACGACGCAACTCGAAGTTCCCTTTTTGAAAGGGAACATCTCGAGGTTACGTATGTAACCTTTGTTCCCTGAGAACAGGGAATGAGAAGTTGCGTCTCCCCCTTGCGTTTACGACGCAACTCGAAGTTCCCTTTTTGAATGGGAATATCTCGAGGTTACGTATGTAACCTTTGTTCCCTGAGAACAGGGAACGAGAAGTTGCGTCTCCCCCTAGCGTTTTACGACGCATCTCGAAGTTCCCTTTTTGAAAGGGAACATCTCGAGGTTACGTATGTAACCTTTGTTCCCTGAGAACAGGGAATGAGAAGTTGCGTCTCCCCCTTGCGTTTACGACGCAACTCGAAGTTCCCTTTTTGAATGGGAATATCTCGAGGTTACGTATGTAACCTTTGTTCCCTGAGAACAGGGAACGAGAAGTTGCGTCTCCCCCTAGCGTTTTACGACGCATCTCGAAGTTCCCTTTTTGAAAGGGAACATCTCGAGGTTACGTATGTAACCTTTGTTCCCTGAGAACAGGGAATGAGAAGTTGCGTCTCCCCCTTGCGTTTACGACGCAACTCGAAGTTCGAAAGGGAACACAAAACATGTGTTGCATACTCCTTTCTTTCTATTTACAAGAAATGGGAACTGAAGCTTTCAATCTTCAAAAAAAAAAAAAAAGAAACAAAAAGCACCACAAAAGAATCATAAAAGAAGTACATATCACACTATATTTCAAGTGTGGGGTCATATTTATAAATAAATAAATATTTGGGGTCAGTAAGAGTTTTTTTTTTTTACGAATTTTTTTTTTTTAAGAATTTTTATTCAACAAGGATACATTAAATTGGTCAAGTTACAGTAAAGACTTTCACATTGATATATATATAATCAAATAAATTACATTCTTTTGAACATTCTATTCATTAAAGAATCCTGAAAAAATACTTACCGACCTATACATATATGTACATACTGAGAGAGAGAAAGAGAGAAAACAAAAGATTTTTTTGAGTCATATTTTTCGAATGAATCGCTGATCTGAGTCACTGGAGATGAAGATTATCATGGAATAAAAACTTAACTTTAATCCATTTCTCACACAAAACTATTGTATAACTTGGACTATAGGACACTGGTTCTAAAAACCATTGTCAATGTACATTTCTGCTGCTTTTGTGTCCTTTTTTTAAGCTTGAAAGCTTTAGTTCCGATTCACTGTACTGCTTGTAAAGGAAAAATTCAGAATTTCTCCTGTTGTGTTCCACAAAAGAAAAAAAAACATAAAGGTTTGGAACGACATGAGTGTGAATAAATGATGACAATTTTCATTTTTGGGTGAATCTATCTACTTTCACCCAATCTAAACCCACACACCCCTGACTCACCACTCTTGAAATCAGAGAAGGCAAGAAAATGGTCACAGCATAATATTTGCTCTATCCCAGCATGCCTTAACACGCCTCTAGCTGTCAAGGCAAAGAAGAGAGCCGCACCGACAGTGAGAACCGAGAGGATTCTTGAATGCCATTTCATGTGACCTCCTATAGAAAAAGGTGTTGCTATAGAAAACAGGGTTTTTGCACCTGCCTCAAGAGGGCCTTTCGAGTGTTAAGTCTCATTGCATTCTTTCCCTGACAACTAAAGAGCATGAATGATACCGTCTCCCATATCTGACCTCAGCCCCCATTCCCAGAACTCTCAGGAGAGACAGAATTGGGTAAAGGACCTCCGCAAATCTGTGTTTTGTTCTCAAGCCCACTGCCCTTGATGGTAATCTCCCTTGCCCAGGGGACAGACGTCTTTCACACCATTGGGGAGAAAGATTTATGTGGGGTGAAACAAGAGAACTGTCCGTGGACACTGCTGTTGGTGAAAGAATGAATGAAAGGAGGGAATTTCAAACATCGTCTTTTGAAAACCACTTCAAGGAAGACCATTAAAAAAATAGAGAGCGAACAGTATTAAAACCCTATTTTAAAAGCAGAGAATCTACAAAAAGATCCATATCAAGATCTTAAAATTCACAAGCACTTATAGAGCAGAAATAGACGCTGAATTGCCTTGAGCGACTAAAGGTATCAGTTCACTGGCCTTTGCCCTAATAGTCTTGTGTGGTGTACAGTGGTGGTCATTCAAATCCCACTTTCATTCATGAGAATAAAGGCGCTGGTATGGATTTCATGGGATGTTGTATCTGGTTTCATCCAGCCCTGCGTTCAGCAGACTGTTACTTGGGACATGTAAACACTTCTTAAGCTGGTGGGAGGATAAAGTGCCAGGTAACGGGATCTTACTTCTCACACAGAGGCCAAACTACGCTTTGTGTCTGACAAATCTATACCTGGTCGGCATGGAAACCATTTTCCTATTGGCAGCCTCTCGTTATTGACCAATTGTCAAGATCTAATGATGAGATGACTATCTGCGCAAGCATATTTTATATATCTCCTATTAGAAAACATGTCAGAGCCAGAAAAAAGTGGTAGGTAGTAAATTGATTGAAATATTCATGATATCAATTACCTATCATTTTTAATGCAATTTATTTAGCCATTAAATGTTCTAAGTGCATTATAAAAGAGAGATTTTATTGAAAAGTCCATAAAATGGCTCAATTAATTTTTTTCGTTAATCATCATTTTTGAACAGTCTATTTAGAATCGTTTTTTAAACTACATCTTACAGTAATTTCCCTCTTGCATTTACCATTTTGAACGCATGAATGGCTCTTTGGTCAAGATGTTAAACGGATTGAGAATTGTCAAAAGGCTGAAACTTATTTTGACTTTATTTTATCACCATAGTGTCAGCCGTGATTTACTTCATGTGAAAATACTTACACAATCACGTCTGACTGCAAGCCATGAAATTCTCACTAAATCACTATCAAAATAATCACCTTGGAAGTTAAAATGATTCGCTTGCAGGCAAGATAAAACAAGTTAAGCTCTCATCTATTGCAATTATGCATAATAATTGTTATAGAGAACAATTATTCAAAACAGTACTCGTGTGCCAGCTGCCATTTAGAAGACATAAAATGAAAAATTATAATAGCCCTATCATACAAATCATTTTCAGCTGGCTTTTTGATTTTACCTTTTTAAAAAATAAACTGTACAATCAGACTCAATTTGACAGTTATATAAAATATAAATATGAATTACTGCTTTTATATATATTATCTTGCTCACCAAGGCTGCATTTGATAAAATACTGTACATAAAAAATATATTTAACTGTAATTTATTCCTGATGGCAAAGCAGCCATTATTTCAATCTTAAGTGTCACATGATCCTTCAGAAATCATTCCAATATGCCGATTTGACGCTCAAAGAACATTTCATATTTTTATCACTTGTTTATCAATGTTCGGCAACAGTTGTGCTGCTTAATATTTTTATGAAAACCACGATGCATATTTTTTCAGGATTCTCTGATGAATAAAAACAGCATTTATTTGAAACAGATTTTCTTCTTTTGATTAATTGAATGCATTCTTTTTGAAGAAAATTATTAGTTTCTTTACTTACTAACAAATGTTTTTTACACCATAATTACAAAAAGTTAAATACCAGTTAAATTGTCAAATAATAATAATACATCCCCCAAACATCATTCATCCTGGCTCACAAAAATCCATTCTATCTGCCTCAGATCCACAGAAGTGCAACTTTACACCGATGACAACAGACAGTAATAAAGATAACGTGCAGTTGTCCCCAACCCCACCCGTCTGCCCCTCCTTATCAACACAATCTTCTTCCACAACAGCTGCAAAAGCAAGACACTCTCTGTAAAACCCAAATAGGAAGTCAATCCATCATCTGGTACACAATACACCTTACAATAAAAGTACACAGTGTCCATATCCACATAATGCTATTTCGGCAAAAGTCAACTTTTCCTATTTGCCTTTGACGCCTTTAAACCACAGGAGCATTTTCTGGGGAATTTGAGATGTGTACAAAACCGATTGGCCTGTCATTTGTCAAATAACGCTATAGAGGTAAACTGCCGCCACAATTACAGGTGAAGGAAGCGAAAAAAATAAGGGCAGGAAGGACTTCAGGAGCACTCAGTGCCACTCAGTGGCCTATTAGCCATGATGATGGTAGGGTACGGGTCGTAAATAGTATTACAAATCGTCCTTTCATGACCCAAGAGCTGTAATTATGGTTTTCCTATTGGTTTTTGGCACTAAATTGCTAAAGCTCAGTGTGAGACCAAGAGGTTCAGACACCAAGGACTGACGCTACATGAAAAAAAAAAAAAATACAAACAACAGCTGCTAGCGCTTACAGCATCACTCTGAAAGAGAAGAGGACATGCTACGGCGAATTCAGATCAAAGCTTTTGGAGAGTAAATTTCTAGTGGTATGAGGCAGTAGCATGTGTTTGCAAATATTTTCTAGAATTCAATTGTGGTTTAAACCTTGGAAAGCTTTGAAGATCACCAAATCACCACTTAGAATAGGTCTAATTGTGTCGGGAAGATATCATTTAGACAGAGCTGCGTTTATGGCACTGGACCAAAATGAGAGACCTTTCGGCTTTGACATTGTGAATAGCCACAGCGCACACCTGCTTTTATTGAGAGGACGCAAATGCACTGGTGGAACAGCTGATCGTTCATTGTGCCAAGCAAACAAAGAGTAAATCTAACTTTGTGACCGAGAAAAGTTAAAGAAACCAGTTTAAACGGTGACCCAGCTTACAAAACCATGGCAAACCCTTCATACATCTGCCATTGCTTACGTTTATAGTGATTTCTAGGGATGATGTGTATAATAAATAAACTGGGCACTAAATTAAAAGTATCAAAAAAAAAACAGTAACCTATACAGACTGAATGATTTACTTGCTGCGAATACAATACTCCTGATCTCGTCAACTCTAAATCTCGGACATTACGCATGCTATTAGAATGCACTTCCTTTAAGCCCTGCAACTATTGTGTGGTAAAGTAAAAATGACAAGCATTAAGGAGAAACATATGTTTTCATTCCTGTCACTGAATGTTAACGGTACCCTCTGTTCTTGTAGGATTACTGTGAATAGATTACGACACTGTGCTGTAAAACACAGATGTGTCGCAGTCAGTTCATATTTAGCAATGCGGTCCCCACCCTTTTAGCTGGCATGTTGGAGTATCACATCTCCAAAACATGAATATATTTATAGCAAATCTGTAGTAATAAGCCATTATTTGGACATTTGTGGTTCAATGGTTGATAACTGTACACTCTAAAAATGCTGAGTTGTTTCAATCCAAAATTGAGTCAAATATGGACAAACCCAACTGTTGGGTTAAATTCTTATTAATAATTTCACCCAATGGTTGGGTTTGTCCATTTTTGACCCAAATTTTGGTTAAAACAACCAAGCATATTTAAACATATCCACTTAGCTGATTAACAGAAAAAAAGTACATTTTGACCCACACCGCCCCACATTTATCCTAGACCCTACACTCAAAAAATGCTGCGTTGAAAACCCAACTAATGGGTTGTTTTAACCCAGCATTTTTTGAGTATAGGGTCTAGGATGGGGTCAAAATTTACTTTTTTCTGTTAATCAACATGCTGAAGAGTTTTATTTAACACAACTATTATTTAAAAATGACTGCATTGCTTGCTTAAAATTAACCCAAAATATGTGGGAAATGAGCATTCATTAATATGTTAAATAAATGAACATAATAATAATTAAACAATGAATATTTATAAAATTGCTCATTTGGATTATTTTTGTTGGCTCTAGTAATTATGTCTATTTTCCCCAGTCTATTTTGGGTTAATTTTAAGACAGCCCTATGCTGGCTTAATAGTTGAGTTAAATAAAACTGCCAAGCACGTTTGGCAAACATTTAAACATTAAATCACTGGGTTTGTCCATTTTTGACATAACTTCAGTTGTTTTTAACCCAGCAGTTTTTAGGGTGTACTTTACTATAAAATAAATTGCCTTGAAGACCACAGTTTAAGGTAACTCTGCCAGATTGTTGCAAACAATAAAGTCTCAACCTGTGTTGCATATGTAGTCTACATTGGTTTCGAATTTTGTGAGGCAAAAGCCACAGGGTTAAATGTTGCAGCATGCAAACCTACGGCATTCACTTCATCGGTTTTTATTTTTCATGTCAAGGTGTGAGATATGCCTCGTTGCATATACTGCAGGTCATCACTGGGTCAAATTGACTAACTAAACACATTGTAAAAAAAAACGACAACATAACTGAGCATGATGAGGCAGAGGAAATCTATTCTGTGTGCATTCCAAGTATGCACAGTTTTAGTTTACTTTTGTATTATAAACAGTTTTGTTACTGTGGAGAGTCACCACTTCATGTCTTCAATAAAAAAACTGGCTCCTGAAAACAAAAACAGTTGATCGAGAGAGACAAGAAATTGATTCTTAATTGAGAGGGAAGCTGAATTCTACCCATGAACTATTGATTTATAATTCATTTTATAAGAACATCATATGGAGTTACAAATCTAAAACAAAAGTGACAGCTAAAGACAGAGAAGTTTGGAATGTTTCAATTTAATTGTGGAAACGTGAAAAATGAGGGCTATTATTCTGCTTGACAACTTTGTACATCCATTGCATCCCTAGTTAGCAGATCACAATACCTCTAAGTTTAATGATAAATCCAGACTCTTTGTTCTGATGGGGTATATGAGAAGTGCACAAACACACATTCTCTCTCTTAATCACTGACCCTCTCACACACTCACACACACACACACACACACACACACACACACACTTAAGCCATCTCTTGATCCCAGGGGCTCCCATTCTCACAAAGTGGGTTAAATACAGCCCATTTAGCTCACAGGATAATGCCGTCTCCACTGCTCCCCTTGAAAAGGAGAGGTGGTTTAAAGAAAAATTCAATTCACATCTCTGCATCAACACTTCTCAGACTGATAAACGGGGCCCTGACTTGAGTCTGCAAGTGAAAAAGACTCTGCTATAAGTGAATCTGTTTATTGACTGGAAAATCTCCGGATTACTGAAACCACAGGAGTTGCTGAACCAGGACAGAGCTGCTGTCCACACACACAAAAAAAATGTGGTTGGTGATTTTTACTGCTTAACTCCAAAAAGAAAAAAAAAGCACCATAAAACCATGCGAATCTGAAGATAATGACAAAATATTAAATCCCTGGCTGAGCTATTCCTTTAAGAAAGCACTGCCATTCACCTACAAGAATGCAGCCGCTAACTAAAAGGTCACGCTTCACATGTGGATCACGCCCTTTCGTCAAACATATCGTCGATCATCTGTGTAAAGAGTAAAAGAAAACTCAAGGACTTTGTTGTAATGATTACATTTTATCTGTGTCATGAAAATGAAGGCATTCCATTCGTTTTAAAATATGATTAGCGAATATATGTTAGTGCCTGTGGGTGTTCAAAGGACTCAGTAAAACATGTTTAGGCAGTTAACATAAATCTAGCATCAGAACTTGCATTTAAAGTCATCATGTCATATCATGTTTAATCCACCCTTTTTAACCTCATCAACAAATTTCCAACAATAAATTATTTCATAATGGAAACGCAACAAAGTTGATGCTATTTTAACAGAAGGGGATATAAACGCTATGAGATCATCAATCAAACAAGAAACATATGAGATATTTATGTAATCAATCAAAGAGTTCCCAAAGTCTTTAAGTAAATCAACAAGTGTTAGGTCTTCGACTTCTGCTCTAGCCATAAATTTATTTTCTCATATCTTTGAACATATGCTTGAAAAGTGCTACAAACTATCCTTTTCTTTTCGCCTAAGTTACTTACATGAACTTTGTTTTTAGAACTAATCTATAAAACCAATATCACATTTGCAATCGAGCTAGTAACGAACAAAGCGGGTCTAACTAAAGCACAGGTCATGGAGGTTATTTGGTCTCCAGGTATCCCTGAGCATGAAGAAAGCTTTGTTTTGGGTAAAAGCGTATTGTTACTTGCAACCACAGAGTTCTCAACAGGACGTTCCTGCCTCCTATCGTTTAGGCATCCATATACAGCAGGTGGGAAGCCTTGTTTGCTGTGATTTTTAATGCAGAATTTCTCTCAGCGATTAAATATCCCGGTGGGGTGTCCTTTTACAGCTGTTCTCCTCCGGCCTGCTGTGCAGCCTCAGGCCACGATCAGTCAAAGAGCGACAAATTGATGGCATGACAAAAGAAAAATCCACCATGGGGCAAGAAAGTATAATCTGCACTCTGACTGTCCCAACACAAAGTCAGTCACTCATACAAAGTAAAACTTGTCATTTGAATTACAGCATGGCTCTCTTTCGACAATACTAAATCAAACAGATATTCATATATTCACACAGTGTACACGTGATCTCTGGCACATCAAGCATTTACTACCTCCCATAAATTTATAAACCCAAGCAGGGAATCTTCATGGTACCTATTATTTGAGAAATTGAGACGCAACACTCATAGCCTAAGTATTGTGCCTCAATCAAAAAGGCAAAAGGCACACCCACAAACTTTGATGCAAGTTATCCCTATATAATGTGATGACAGCAACCGTGATCTCTGTCAATCAAATATTTATAAAGAGGTTCTCAGTTTCTTAGATCTCTCAGTTTCATGCCTGCCTGACATGACAGCTGTACAGACCGTTTCTTAATTAAATGGTCCGCGACTGAAGTCATGGCAGAACGATATACATTGGAAGAGACTCCATCACTTCCAAAACTGCCGTATGGTGTAGGCAGATCCCACAATCCACCACATTAAACAAGTCCAGGCTAACACTCGGAAGGACGCCGGATGGAGGAGAAAATTATGCAAGCAAATTTTGGCGTCTCTGTCTAATATCATAGCAATGGGGAAAATGAAACAGACCTAACTTTTAAAAAAAACATTTTGATGAGATAGCCTACACTAGAAAAGAGACACGTTTGGAAGATTTTTTTTTTTTTTTTAAATGTAAATGAAATAAAAAATCTAAAATTATAATTCTTTTGGGCAAATAAAAGGCAAATAAAAACTGCAACTGCTGGCAGGACTAGGGAAGCAGAATAAAATCCTACAGACAGACATACTGTTTTTTTTCCACACAATGCATTAGACAACATGATGTTTCACATTATATGTTGATACTGCAGCACTACACATGATGAAGTCTGTATCTCTCGACTTTTCAACAAGTGTAAGGACACACGTGCCAGTGGTCCAGCTCTCATCCCATGCGGATCTGTACTCACCTCTCCTCTGCGATGCAGCCGGTGACAGAGCAATGAACACGCAGCAGATGAACCGCTCCAAAAACGCAAGACACCTGCAACGATGACGCACATTTGCTTAGGTTTTGTTTTTCTTTTCTTTTTTTTCTTCATCTTAATTATTTACACTCTGAAAGGCTTCTAAAGTGCATTTCTCGTTATACCTTGCCATTTCAGTTTTTAAAACTGATCGGTTCCGATAGCTACATGGGATCCTGGTTGGAAGGTGGATGGAAGTTTCCCTCTTTGGAGTGAGAAGAGCTCTCGCGCGGGTGCAACAGCTGATGAGAGTGATCCGAGACCCGCACTGATGAACGAGACGGAGCGAGAGGACAGCGGCACACGAACGGTTCAAGACTAGTCCTCTGGGTCCTAAAGCCTACCGAGAGAATCCACCTACCTGCATTCTTGGCCTCAGTGACGTCACGCGCTAGGTCAAGTGACCTAAGCCCTTGGAGACCATGCATTATTTTTTTTTTCTTGTTTTGTTTTTGCATTATTGTCTTGTTTTCTCGTGATAGCTTTTTAGCTTTTCTAATTACCTCAAAACATCAAGAACTCTTTGTAATCTTGATATAACTAAAACAGTTTTTTTTTTTAGATCTCAAGGATGCTTTAGTTTTTTCCTGGTCTTAAAAAACAACACGGAAAAAATAAACAAGAAAAAAATAGACGACAAGATTCTTGAAAAATACTCATTTTGAGGAAACAGAATCTAAATAGGTCAGTAAATGTACAAAAAAAATTTAAAGTTTCGTCAATTGATATAAATTTACATGAACTCTGGTTAATTATATTTTGTTAAAGGGGATAGTTCACCCAAAATTCTGTCATCATTTACTCTCAAGTTGTTCCAAACCTGTATGAAGAGATTTTGAAGAATATAATTTTTTAAGAATAACTTTGCAAACAGTTTGATTGACAGGCGATCTAACCAATCATAACGGCGAATCCGCCATCTTATCCGACAAAGCCGTCAGGGAGTAGCCTATGGTAGATTAACGTTGTTTAACTTGAAATATTGTGTGTATTCACGTATTTTGCACTTGAAACAATATTCCTTCTGATGTTCATTCATGTTTATTTGATGCTATAAATGAACTAGTATGAAGCCGTTTGAAGGATCTGTCACGACACATTAAGGAGCCACTGTATGGTATTTAGTGTTTAAACTGCTTTAAAAAATTACAATATTTTAAATATGAATACGTTGTCAGTGTCCTCTTTGCTCCGCAATGTGTTTTTCACTGCGAGAGAGCATGGGTTGTCGGGTATAGCAACAGGGGGCGGGTTTTGCGAAGGGTCAATTGATGGACCCCATTGACTTCCATAGTATTCCATAGCATTTCAGGGTGAGTAAATGATGACAGAATTTTCATTTTTGGGTGAACTATCCCTTTAAGAAAAAATATTATATTTGTGTTTCATATTTTGTGTAAACTGAGCAACCATGTAGTGAAGAAAACATATTATTGTTAATCACATAGCTTAAAGGATTAGTTAACTTCAGAATTAACATTTCCTGATAATTTACTCACCCCCATATCAACCAAGATGTTTATGTCTTTCAAAAATGAATAAGGTTTTTGAGGGAAACATTCCAGGATTTTTCTCCAAATAGTGGACTTTAACGATTACCAATGGTTTGAAGATCCAATTTGTAGTTTCAGAGCAGCTTCAAAGGGCTCTACACGAGGAATAAGGGTCTTCTCTCTAGCAAAACGAAAAAATAAAAATGTATATACATTTTAACCATAAATGATCGTCTTGCACTAGCTCTGCGATGCGCATCTACAACTTAACGTAGTCATGTTGGAAAAGTCACGCATGACGTAGGCGGAAAAACTAAAAACTCCATCGCATTTTCTCCAACTTCAAAATGTTTTAGAGCTATTGTCAGACGAGCATTTGTGGTTAAAAAGTATATACATAATGTTTCGCTAGAAAAGACCCTTATTCCTCGTCTGGGATCGTGTAGAGCCATTTGAAGCTGCACTGAAACTGCGATTTGAACCTTCAACACGTTGGTAACCGTTGAAGTCCACTATATGGAGAAAAATCCTGGAATGTTTTCCTCAAAAACCTTAATTTATTTGCCTGAAGAAAGAAAGACATGAACATCTTGGATGACATTGAGGTGAGTACATTATCAGGAAATTTTAATTCTGAAGTGAACTAATCCTTTAATCTAAAAGACTGCAGAAACCTGTTTGAGAAAAAAAACTTTGGAATTCTTTGATAAAGCTGAGTGTTGTTTTTGCAGTCTTTATTTGATAGCACTGCCAGGATGTTGGCAGAAATATCATAAACACTAAATCACTGGCATCGCTGTTATTATTAAATGTTAAGAGAGTATTATCGGCACCACTGCAGCACCAAACTAAAAGGCAAAAACAATTACTCATCCGTTGAACAGATTGCAAAGTTTGTTTGACAACAGGTGCAAAAATTAATAACTTCGGCATCACCAAAGGGATTTGCAAAAATAACGACAAAATTTTCAAGCAGGTGTCCTAAACATTTTTCCATCCATTGGTCAACCAAGGGGATAGTCCGGCTTCAGACTCACACCATTGGTTGAGTCAATGTTGCAGAGCAATGTTTTTATAACCTAAATGGCTTACTTAGCTGTCTCTGCATGTTAAACTTGAATATGAGATCATATATTCACATGGGGAAAAAATGACATCACCTTTAAGCTACTTTGTTTGTACTGAGGAAAGTTTGAACTGCCATTAAAAAAAAAGGGTCAACAAAAGAGAAACAAATCTGATCCTGTCTTAGACTGGGAACAATTTTGAATGTGTACAGAGTTCCTTCTATGCTTCCAGCACTAATTTGTCTTCCAGGTGAACTTGAGCGCTCTTGAGCGAAGCATAACCTGGAGTGCAGTTTTAACTTGGGGTTACGTGGTGGACTTGTGCAATGCAAAGGATAAGGTGAAGTCCAATGTGAGCAGAGTGCTTCTCGCACATAAAAGTTAATCACTCCTCAAATATGTCTGTCACTGTCTGGTATGCTGTCAGGACTCATAAAATCAGAATCCAGATAAGATGCATCCAATGAGTTCAAGATATGATAATTCTTCATATTCTTACCGATTGCAAATGGCCACTTTGGGCAAACATGCTTCTAGACATAGTATAAGATTAAACAAAGATCCTTTTAAGAGTGATCACAAAATATTTCCGGTCTCTTTCAAGCGCACATTCTTTACAACAAGTGTGAGGTAAAAGAACGTGTCACCCAATCAGATTTATGCACCAGTGTGAAGTGGGTCAATAAGAGTGCAGCTTTTGTTTTCCCAGTCGGGTCAGCTTTCTTGGGAACAGTGGGTCAACAAGAGAGGAAGGGGAACAGACGCACACGCACACACCTACGACTTCAAGAACACCCACTGGTACACACATGCATGCATACACCAGCAAGGCCTCCTCATCAAAGCATCTCCAGCATGTTCTCATTATGAGCACTCTGCACCATGGGTAACCTCTCACTGCGGAGGAGAGGGAGGAGATGGGGAGGATCGCCGAGTAGTCTGATGCTAGTGGAGTTCAGTCACTGCCTTTGGAGCCAAAGCTGTGATCAGCAGCTCGCGGGCTGCTGTTGAAACACGTTCGCAGCCCTGGTGAGCTTTGCATTCCTATAAAAGCAAAGAATGCATTAAAGGGTTAGTTCACTCAAAAATTTAAATTCTGTCATTAATTACTCACCCTCATGTCGCTCTAAACCCGTAAGACCTTAGTTCATCTTTGGAACACAGATTAAGATATTTTTGGTGAAATCTGTGAGCCATCTTTCCTCCAACAGACTGTAACACAATTACCACTTTCAAGGCCCAGAAAGATAGTAAAGACATCATTAAAATAGTCCACGTGACTACAGTGGTTCAACCTCAATGTTATGAAGCGACGAGAATACTTTTGTAGAAAAAATTGTGGAATAAAGTCGTTATTTTTTGCGCACAAAAAGTATTCTCGTCGCTTCACAACATTAAGGTTGAACCACGATGTCTTTACTATCTTTCTGGGCCTTAAAAGTGCTAATTGTGTCTATCGGAAGCCAGATGGCTCACTCATTTCATCAAAAATATCTTTCATCAAAAGTATCTGTGTTCGGAAGATGAACTAAGCAACAAACAAGGGTTTGAAGCAACAAGAGGGTGAGTAATTAATGACAGAATTTTCATTTTTAGGATGATCATGCAAAGTTTTATTAGATTCATTACAAGGCATAGTTAATGCATTAATTACTTTTATAATGCATTATACATAAAGCTGGAACCTAAAAATATAAAATTAAAAACTTTTAAAATTTGAATAAATATTGTAATTGTATGTTAATAGTACTTAAATGACACTTAAAGGAATAGTTCAATTTGCTATGAACTGCTTTTCTCTTTCATTTAATGGACATGAATGGGGGCAGTTGCCATCAAGCTCCAAAATGAGCATAAGGGAATTATAATAAAAGTAGCCCATATGACTTGAGCACTATATTCTATGTCTTTTTATAGAATTGTGTGGCGAACAGGCCATAATGTAAGTCATCATTCACTAAAAATGATTCCCTCCACTGCAGCTCTCAAGTCATATATTATGTTGCTTTGAGATGATGGAAAATATGGAATATGGAAAAGAGCAGCCAGGACAGTCTACACATTTTCACTTGTTGTGTTCCACAGAAGAAAGCTTTATTCTTTTAATAAAGGCAAGACCATCTGGATTACACAGTGTGTTTTCTGTAAGTCGAACAAGATGCTTACTACATCAGGATGGTATTAGTAAACTCATTTTGATTTCAGGAAGGACTTTATATCTAGAAAAATATGAACACCAGATTTTTGGCAGCAAACATTAAGGAAGCAGATTTGCTTCACAGATGGAAGAATCCAGGTAAACAATATTCAAAGAATGAAGGTCTGTAAGTTTAACCTATTTGAAAAATGTTAGTAATCTAATCAACAGAGCTGGTAACCTCAGAATTGCACAAATATACAACTAGATTAGCCTTTCACCAGACATAACACAAACTCTTAGCCAAGACAGCATTTTTTCACAATTATCAGTCATTTCGCAGTTCACTAGCTGAGAAGAAAAGCAGTCCTTTCCCAGCCTGGGCATTAGTGGCAAATTTCATGGGAAAATAGAAAAAAAACCCACTGTGTGCATTTTGGTTATACACCTGGAGTTAATAAGAGCATGTCTTAAGAAAATCAAGGTATGTTGTAAAATCCCCTTAAGTAAGCATTCTCCAAATTCAATTATAAGTTTATAATATAAACAGTTTTTAACTTTTAGCTTCATTCGACTTTTTATTTGTGTGTATGTGTGTGTAATTACTATATAAACAACTTATGAGAAGAATTCAAAAATACAAAATCAAACCAAACTCCAGACTAATTTCATTGTTTGTTCCACTTCTCAAATAGTTGTTGAGCCCCAAGTGACAGTTAGTTGCTGCCTGATAACTGAACATCTCTATCTTGTGTCAATTTTTGCTCAAGAAAGTGCCTCATTGTGCTCATCCATGTCCTCCAGCTACGCTCCTATCACTTCCCTCTTGATTTATAATGTGCTGCTGTTGTGCCGAAATAATCTGATGTTCTGTTTCAAACATAGACCCTTTGAATCCATTCTATTTGTGAACATCAATCAAAGACTCTTCTGTTTGGAGATGAATGTGTCTGGTCTAGTTGTGGATTTTTTTCTGTCAAGAGTGGATTTCATATTTTAACTCTTAGAATAGTGATTCAAATTCCACTAATATGACATTCGAGCTGATGACTGATCTGTGTATGCTGCTTTATTCTCAAGGAATTTGGATGGGTGATGTTTTGCCACAGTTAGGACTTGACGCAGAACAATGGGCCAAATAGTTTGAAAGCTGCTTTTTAGTCTGACATAAGTTGCAGCAATATGTGTATTCATGTAGTATTGGCAGAAAATTCCTCAGGACTATGTCAATGTCAACGTTCAAAATGTTCAAAAGTTTGGGGTCAGTTGGAGAGGAAAGAGGAAAGATGCATTAAACTGATTAAAAGTGACAGAAAAGGCATAATTTTCAAATTAAATTTCAAATAAATGAAAAAATGTATCAGGAGTTTTCACAAAAATATCAAGCAGCACAACTATTTTCGACATTGATAACAATAAAAAATGTTTCTTAAGCGCCAAATCGTATTAGAATGATTTCTGAAGGATCATGTGACACTGAAGACTGGAGTAATGATGCAGAAAATTCAGCTTTGAAATTACATTTTAAAGTATATTCAAACAGAAAATTATTAATAATATTTCACAGTATTACAATTTTACTGTACTTTTGATCAAGTAAATGAAGTCTGAGAATAAGAGACATTCAAAAACAAAATACAAAAAACATTCAAAAAAACAATTCTTTCCTAATAAACCTGATGCAAAGCTAATGGAACATTATTCCTTCAAGTTATACAACTACTTTCCAAATAAATCAATAAACGGACATGAAATACTAATATGAGTAGAAATTATATGAAAAGAAAGAGATATTACAGATTAGCACAGCTTCATACAAAATCAGTTGACCGGGATTATCGTCCATTAAACTAATGTTCATTTCACTAAAATATTTGATGAATTCAAATACTGACCAATCAGAATAGAAAAGAGAGCAGTGTAAATAGTCTTCAAATATGTCTCTCTGTATTTTAGCACATTTATATTTTATGCTTGGATTTCACAGTGTCTCAAAATATGGATCTAGGCCATACTTTTAGTTATTTGGGTGAGGCAATGGCTAACAATGTCATGCATGAAAGAATCCTGTTATCTGATTATGGAATCAGGACGAGGGGCCTCTTGCCCCAGGTTGGGTGAGGTGTATAAATCTAGTAGCTGCAAGAAGTTCAGACGAGATAAGCACCAACACAGCTTCCCGCTGTTTATTGTATGACAAAGGTCTCCAAAAACTCTTTTTGGGTATTAACATAATGCCAAACATTCTGAAACATTGTGCCTCAAGAACAAGAATGTAAAGTGTTATTAAATTATGTGCTATAAATTCAGAAATACTCTTCAGTTTGGCTTTCACAATCCCTCCCGCAAGTCAAAGGATTGTCCTGGTTTCGTTCATCTCTCTGGTTGAACCAGCATATTACAGAAAAAATAAAGACCTATATAGGTTATTTATCTATTTAGATAAAACACCACCACTTCAGCTATTGTCACAGTGTCCTAACCAGGAAAAACACCAAGTATTTAGCAAGTACAATGTCACAAAACATTTACAGCCAAAAATATCATAAATGATGACTAATATACGGTGAGATTTTGGGACAAAGCTAAATTTAACGTTGGGCAACTCAGAACACCCCCACTGTAATAGCAACCAATCAAGTGAATGTCATGACCTGACATTACATGAGAGTATTTATTGCTGGTCACTTTAAAATATCATGATAATTGGTACCTGAAAGGAACCACAAACCATTTCTGATTAATTTTCTGAGTGAGCAACAAAACTAGATCTTAAAAGAGAATTATTGTGATTTCAACCAAACATGCAACAGAAGACAGGTCATGAACACTCAATGCAAGCAAAATGCATAATTTGGTTCCAGGTGCTCCTGCTGACTGCCTTGTTCACACACGTAGGCCAGCATACCTTCAGCTACCACCCTTGTGCCTGGAGGCAAGAAGTTAGTGCTGTCCAGGTCTCACAATGTCATCAAAATTCCTGACACCTTCCATTCAGGCCATTTTCCATCTGTAAGTGTGGGGGCCATTGGCACCTAGACTAGAAACAAATGAACAAGTTAAGCCACCTTTATTCATGTAATGCTTTATACAATACAGACTGTTTCATAACAGCTTTACACTGATAAAAAGGAAAATAACAATCAATTATGCAAACAGAATTCAATTCAGCTGCAGTAAAGCAGCTCAAAAAAGACAGTAGAGTCATTGTTCAGCTGAAGTCAGTTCAGTGATGATTCAGTTCTGTTCAATAACTGTGTAAAGATCATCCATTTTGAAATGAGTTCAATCGACCCTTCGCCGTTTGATTGACAGGTGATCTAACCAATCATTACCGAATCCGCCACTTTGTCTGACAAAGCAGTCAGGGGAGTTAGTAGATTAACGTTGGTGAACTTGAACTTGATAAATTGTGTGTACTCACGTCTTTCCACACTTGAAACAACATTCCTTCTGATGTTCATTCATGTTTATTTGATGCTATAAATGAACTAGTATAAAGAGATGATCGGTTCACGAGCTACAGCAATCTGTCACGACACATTGAAGAGCCACAATATGGTATTTATTGTTTAAACATATTAACAAACTTTAAACTTTAAATATGAAACATATCAAAAGTAACCTGCTCTGTCTTGTCGGTCGACGCATTGTCAGTGTCCTCTTTGCTCTGCGTATTTTTACTGAGTGAAAACATGATGTTTGGCATTAGAGCACATAGCTTGTCTTTGCGAAGCGTCAATTCAGCTATAAGACAGACAGACAGATAAATAGAGAGATACTACTTAATAAAGTTTTAAATATAGACATTTTTCTTACAAAAACCTCATCGCTTTGCTACAGAAGATCACCTGGAGCTGTATGAATTATATTTATGATGGATGGATGCATTTTGGGGGGCTTCAAAATGGGCCCTCCATTCACTACCATTATAAACCTTGGAGCACTAAGGATATTTTTAAATATATTTCTGATTGTGTTTGTCTGAAAGAAGACAGACATATAAACCTATGCTTGAGAGTGAGTAAATCATGGGAAATTTTTAATTTCTAGGTGAACTATCCCTTTAACAATTATGGTTCATGTTAATTTCTACATATAATGATACATAACATTTGAGATTGCATACATTAACATTAGTTAATGAATTATAAACTTGAAACATGAATTACCAATGGAAATATTAACCTACTACCCTAAAAAGTTAATGGACCTTATAAAAAGCTACAAAGGTTTTTACCAAGGTTAAAGCATCGTTTTTGACAATGTCTCATATAAAACAAACATTGAAATTTGAATAAAATGAAAGAACCAAAGTCAATGCAAGTGTGGACTTCAAGACTGACAACTAATGCATAAATTCTCTGATTCTTTATCACCACACAGTGGTTGCCGAAAGAACTGCAGAAGTTTCAATTCTTCATTTGTGAACAAACTGGCCAAATTTATCCATGGTGCACTAAAACATTAGTCTTTATTCAGATTAAACAGACTGTGCTTTAATTGTGAACATGTTTAAACAAATAAGTACTCAGACAGACAGTTCGTAATGTCTCTGCTCAGTCAGACAACCTTCCAGCTGAAATGTTTCCTGGCAAACACACACACACACACATACACACACGCACAAAAATAAGCAAGTAGAGACAGGGTAGTACAGAAGTTTAGCATCCCGGCAGCATTCTAAACCTTGTGTGAATTCATTCGTAGACATTGCCAGGACCATGCAATTGTCTGATATTTATGCATCACCTGCCTGTTTTCTTTCAACACAGCAGAAGAGCAGGATTAATTTTAGGATTTACAGAGGTAGTAATATTAAATGATAGCTTGGCTCTGCTGTAGATCAGCAAGGTTGTATAGGAATAGACTTGCAGGCTCAATATTAAATCATGAGGAAAAAGTGAGGTTGATGTAGGAAAAACAAATAGATTGCACCTATGGAAACTGAGAGATCATGCCAGGTTTACGTCACTCTGACTTAGTGATGCACAGGTAAACACTGTCATGTCAAGAAACCGGCCGTTTGAATTGTTAACTCTCTACTGACTGAAATGAACCAGTGACAGTAAAAGGAACAACCACATTAATAGACCTTCAAAAAGAACACAAACACATTTTTTTTTAAGTTACCTGAAAAGATCTCCGTTTCAGCACATCACCATTATTTCAGACAGCGCTTGAACAAATGTCAAAGTCAAACCTGTTCACCTGCAATACAGAAGTGTAATGAATGAGAGAGACATGCATAGTTTCACAAATAATCCGGCATTTTCTTGGTATTCTTACATCCTTTGAGAATCCTCCGTTAAAGATGTGCTGCTATACACATTCATCATTCATGTCCATTCATGTTTCAGGAGGCAATCTGAGAAAGTATTTGGAGCCTGGGGAAACTATCTGTGTTTTAGGTTTAGTAGTTTATCAGCTTATTCCAACCCATGTAACGTCAAAGGAGTTTTTAATAAGGTAGTTTACACCCATGAAAACCAGCCCACTGCATATTATATTGTGTTAGTACATACTTGGGCAAACAGTAGGTTGTTTCCAGCGGACTTTTAGAAAAGACTCTTTATTCATTAATTTAATTTCTACACAACAAATTCTAATATTTACCTTTATTTTTCTTGTACTTCAGTAACACTGTGTCTTGTGTGTGTGTGTGTGTGTGTGTGTGTGTGTGGGTTTGCGCATGTTTTCATGATTTATGAGGACACAAATTTGTATAATGACATGGGTATTACACTGTTGTTACAACGTAAACATTTTATGAGAACATTTCATGAGTCTTCATATTTAAAATAGCTTTCAAAGTATACTAAACAATTTTTTATTAAAAATGTAAAAATGCAGAATGTTTCTGTGATGGTAGGATGGTAAGTGTCGGATTAGTGTAGGGAGATGTAGTGTACAGTATAAAAACCATTATGCCTAAGGAATATCCTCATTAAGATAGCAAAACAAACCTGTGTATGTATATATATATATATACATACACGTTATCAAATAAAAAATGTACTAAAAGTACTGCAATTCACTCTTTGGGGGAACTGTGAACTAAACCATTTAAAACATTGTGAGTAGGTACGTTTTACACTTTTTGAGATATCTTCATCTCTGTGCCTCTGTGAACAGATAAACCGATGTTTGCTAAGAAAAAGAGATATCACTTGTCAGACCAGTGGCCATCTTTGTAAACAAATGGCTAGAAATACATTTAGATAGTTCTGGCAGGCATGCAGCCAAGATCTTACAACATGTCTGAGCCAGTCAGAAGAAAGACGCTTATAAAGCAATGACGACGCTTTCCTAAATTAGATTACCTCTACTCAGATACAAAAGAACTTTGTGACAATTTCATCTCTGTTTGATAACCAGCAAACAGATTATTATGATTATTACGGGAAAGAAACATCATAGACATATTTATATTTTATTATTTTAGTGATGGAATCATGAGGTAAAATGAAAAGGTTTAAGGCAAAACTGATAACTGGATAGTGACAGCTGTTCCCCTGCCAGCAGAGGGAAGGAGCGAGCCATTTAGTGCTCTCAAGAGATACACTTACCATCATCAAAAAACTATAAATAACAAATAATTTATTGTTATCATATTGCAACTCTAAACAGAGCTCAAACACTATTTAAAAAAATAATAATACCAATTTCATGCATAAGCTACAGAAAAATGGGTTATATGTCATTGATAGGAACTTTTCAAGACAAACTTGAATCAAATAGAACTCCTAAATGTTTTAACTTAGTTTGTGAGTCCAAAACAGAGCCATCTACATTTAAAATTAGTGAGCCAGCTTTACGAAGCTGATGAGAGGAGGCAATTAGCAAGATTTAGTTACTTATCACTACTAAGACACAAAATCTTTTGGGACATTCATGATTTTATCTCAGAAATACAGTGTGTTAAAAAAGGAATATCCAAATTTTGAGCTTGGCATAAAAGTGATAAGTTAAGCCCAAAGTGATCTTAGAAGCGATCCGAGTGGAAATATGTAAATGCTAAAAAGTAAGGGGCCTAAAATTGAACCTTGAGGAACACCTGTATGGACAGAGCCGATCTCAGACCGGAAACCACTAATACAGACAAACTGTTGAGGTAGGTAAGATCTAAACCAGGTTAAATCAGTATCAGAAACAACAAAGACAGTGAAAAATGGGTTATATGTCATTGATGGCAAATTCAGTAAAACTTATTTTACATGAAAATCTGTAGTGATATAAATTAAAGGAAAATAAAGAAAAATGTTTCTACAAGTTACGTTCACACACAATTCAGTTATTTACGGGAGTCACAACCACATTCAATAACCAAACAGAATACGGGCTTGACTTGTTGTTTGTATGTGTTCGAGATTCACCCCTGTAAATGTGGTTGTCGATCCCAAAAACTGATAGTGTGAACGTAGCCTCTTTTTCTTCCAAGTAAACAGACCACATATATTCATGCCTCAAGAATGAGAATGCATTACTATTTTCCCTCATACACCTATATCTTTCTGTAAATCATATTACTATCTAACATAACTAAAGCTTTCCCCCAAACTTCCTATTTTGACAGAACATGTCAACACGGAAGACAACTGAGCTCGTCATATGATTTCACTGGGTCTTTATCAGCAAAGCATAGCTATTAACAGACTCTCAGTGCACAATTATTCCTTTTGCAGGGTCCTTATTGCAACAGGTTGCAACACAAACAAACGACACACTTGCTAATATCTTCTTTAGCAGCTCGAGGAATTTAGAAGTTTCAAAAAGAGGACCGCTAATCCCTGCAGGTTTTCACAAAGTGGCTTGTACAAACCGTTTCATTGCCAGGATGCTGGTTTCAGGGTTCGGGGTGAGATCAGATTACTTCCAATGGCTGAAATCAGAGGAGGCAGCGTTGAGCCTGTGAGACGTGAGCCTCTAAACAGCTGAGGGGTCACTGCTCTCTGTGTTCACCCTCACACATTCATAAGCCTTATCACACGTGCACACAGCGCCCCTCTGGATCTTTTCTTTGAACGCTTCGTTTTTAGATATTTTCCGCAGCGGCATTTCACAGTCGCTGAGCTTATTTAAGGACACTTTGCTGTACCTTCTCTGACAATGAAATGCATAATGCATTTCAAAATAACACCATCGGCTGTGTCCGATCACTCCAGTTGACACATAACGCTATTTACAACAAATGTTGTTGTCGTTGTTATTACACAGAGTACGTGTGATCAGCATACTTGCCTAAATCATTTGTTGGGCTACACATCTACTAAGGCTGATGACAGATCCCATAAAATTATGACCATTACCAGGAATCCTCTGCGGTGTCTGAATGCCTTCAGATGACTACCCTGGCACTGCTGCCATAAACAAAAGTTTCTGAACATTCAACGAAACGCTGAAAGTTTTCAGGAGGCCAGAAGGCTGCTGCCCTTCTCCTTAGATTTTATTGCAAGGTCTCAAGTAAGTCAAGCAATATGCCCAGGACGAGCAATCCAACCTATCTTTAGCCACTGCGAGCAAGTGAATGGAGAGCCTGACTTATCTTCACTGCTGTCATCGAGGCTGCCAGTATTTTTAGGGGACAGCAGCAGCTGCAAAAGCATTTAACAGTCTTCTACGAACAATAACACTAGGGGTGTCTCAGGACTAAACGCCATAGAGATCGTGGGACTGCTGGAGTGTTCAAAGGAAAGCTGTCTGATAAGGCTAAAACCATCTTAATAGGTGCACTTTAAACGCCTTGGCAAAATGGGCAGGTGACACTGACTAGATGCTAATGAGGAGAACATATCGCAACAAACTTACCGAGGTGAAAAAGGATTATTCTGTAAAAAAGAAAAAAAACCTACAGCTGGAAGTGAGGGCCAGTGAAGCAGGAGAAGCTGGTTGCCGTGGAATGTATATTGACAGTTGTCTCTGAGGACTGAAGAGAGGTAGGATATGTTAATGTAACAAAGTGCAGTTTCCCTGAGGTCAAAGGTCAGTCTAATGAAATTAGGAGCACAAACAGGAGGTTAATCTCCTTTTAAAGTCCTAAGGGAAATTCCTGATCTAGATCGTTGATGTTATTCATATAAACCATTAATACCAGTTGGAGATATAATAAGAGTATCTGCTTTTCGCTTCTTTTTGATATGTGTTATTTAATGTTGACTACATTGTGGAACATCTGCACACCTGTTTTCGTAAGAAAATATACAGTATGCAGTCTATATATAGCGTTTAGAGTAATAGAGTTAGTGTTTAAAGCTCTTCAATTTGAGGGAGATTCTTATAAGGTAGTTTATGTGTTCCATATCATGTTTTGTTGTCTTGTTTGTAGCGTAGCAAACCTCTACGCGTAGCATGATGAATAACTAGTTCTGAAGAGGATACTTTTTCCCGGATCGTTTTCCTGATGTTAGCTGTGCGTCATAGATTCCCAACACTAGTGATTCATGTGTTGTGCCATCCTAAAACAGATAAACCAGCCATGGCGAATAAACATTCCCCTGTACATCCCAGAGGCCAAACTTCAGCGTGATTGAAACTGAGAAGCCACATATTAAAAAAAATCAAATGAGCTCATATTAAGCCAACATGATCTGGATTACTTCATAAGCAACAAAGGATATTTTCAGAGGAAGATATCACTTAATAGTACAGAGAAAGTGTTTCTTTCCTGAAACGTTTGACAAACTAATTTTGACAATGACATTTAACAGCTAAATTCGTCGCTGCATTTTCTAAAAGGGGTGTGAGTGGCATAGCATATTTTGACTGAGAGGTCCCCATGGGGTGTGTCCTGCGTGAGTGTGCGAGACCTGTGTTGTATGTGCACGCGTGTGCTGTGGTGTGCTTTGTGATACCTGACACATGCCCTCTCACAGGTCTTTATATAGGGCAGACTATATAAAGCACTTTCCCATTGAAATACAGCACCAGCTGTGTTAGTTATGTGTTGTGGTCGCTGTTGCAATAGGGCTAAAAGACGGTTCACTTATAGAGCTCTTCTCACACAAGGTATAATATCTAAGAAAGTTCTGAGCATTAAGTAATCTGGTGTAATAGAATCCTTTCTCTCTGGGGACAGCCCACACTATCAAATCTAGTGCACGTACCAACACCCTCACTCAACAACTAGTTTTTAATCAGTCTGTATACTTTAGTAGATTGTTGAAGATTTGAGAAATACACTCTCAGAAAACCTTTAGGGATACAACAGCTTGTCACTAGGGCAGTACCCTTAAAAGAACATCTTTGTACCTAAAGGGTGAATATTAGTACTTTAGAGAAGCTTTACGTACCTGAAGGTACTACTATGAACTTTACAACCTATGTACGTTACGGATACAAAGATGTCCTCTTAAAGGTACTGCCCTTGTCGAAAATGTTCTGAGATTAATTTTTGGGAAAAAATTATTGGGACATGAAAAGTGTGGTTATTAATTTTTGAAAGACAAATACAGTTGACAGACATTTGCTATGACAGGTCAAGTTAGGTGTTCAATGTTAAAAAGTTGAAACAACACTGAACTATATTACTTTTGTAGATGAGTCAAATGTCAGATCCAGTGGCAATTGTAATTCTGCTTTAAAAATATAATAATTATGCTTTACATGTAGGGTGAGGGTAGGTTCCTCTTCCAGCATCACAACTTAATAACTTGAATTATTTGGTCATTTATGTAGGGGTGAATTCAGGTTGATTGGGACATTTTTTTTCCATTGAGATGACTGGGAAAAAGTGTCCCAATCAACCTGAATTCACCCCTACATAAATGACCAAATAATTCAAGTTATTAAGTTGTGATGCTGGAAGAGGTGTGTCTACAACTGGCAAAAACCAACGCTGCAGTAAAACAGAGCAGTAAAACATGGTTTGATTTAGACAAAGTAGATTGTTAGTTATTAGATACAAAGCTTTCCAGGGGCAGTTGAAGGCAGCATTATGCAATAAACAAACGAACATGAAAATTGCTGAAATACAAGTTCTGCACATTTACTAAATGAATTACATTAAATGATTTCCAGTTTAACTGTTGGTGGCATCTAGATTGTTGTTATTCGATAAGACTGTATTTACCAGGGTTTAGTGAAATTCAAAAATGAAGAATTGACCAACTATCTCTAAGGCTTATAAACTATCAAAAGTTACAAATTCATCATAATTGCTCTTCTTTATATTCAAATTCAATACTGTTGGATACCTTAATTCAAATTCAGGAACTGAACTGGAATTTAAAAGGCATTCTGTACTGACTTTTCAATGGTGCCCAACCCTGGTATTAACATATATGTATATATATGCAGTATATATAATGTATGAAAATGCTGTTATTATTGAAGTCTATTAAATGTATTTTTCTTTGTTATGATTTAGAGTCTTACTTGATAAACAGCTGGACAACAAAATTCTTTCAGAGTGATAAAGAGACTGAATGCCTGTAGCCTGTCAATCTGAGTGGAGGTTGGCAAGCGAGCAGGGATGGATGTGTTTGGTGGAGCGCCACGGTTCTTGGCCTACCCTCGTCCTGTGGTTGTACAGAGTGGCACAGATGCCGTTCTGAAATGCCAGATTGGTGGGGATCCCAGACCGGCAGTTATATGGGAGAGAAACAATGAGAAGATTCACCCAGAGGGCAGATACCGGGTGTTTGAGGATGGCAATGTCTACAACCTTATCATAACTTCTGTGACAATGGAGGACAGTGGACAATACATCTGCAAGGCCAAGAACTGCATTGGAGAAACTTATGCAGCAGCCACTTTGAAAGTAGAAGGCGAAGCACAGGAGATGGAATTTCGGGAGGAAAACAAGCCACGCTTCCTCATCAAGCCCCTGTCAACTAGGGTTGGACGAGGAGAGGATGCAATGTTCTCCTGTAAGCTGTGGGGAAATCCAAGGCCAGAAGTGATGTGGGAGAAGGATGGCAAGAAGTTGAATGAGATCTTTGAGAGCACACATTTCACCATCAGCTATCAGGATGGAGGGTGGTTCCAGCTAAAGATTTTCAAGACAAGAGCACCAGATGGAGGGGTGTACACATGTAAGGCCAGGAATGAATTTGGAGAGAGTCTGGCAGGGGCTGTGCTGTTGGTGGATGCCGGACCAGGACACGAAGATGAAGGGAACCGTAACGGATACACTAATGGCCACTGGAAAGCACATCAGTTAAAACAGAGAAGTGGTAGGCAAGTTGCAACAAGGCTGAAAGATGACCCCCTACCAAACTCAGCCAAAGTGAAAATGTTTGCCGTGACAGAAGGGAAACATGCAAAGTTTCGTTGCTACGTAACCGGAAAGCCAAAACCAGAAATATTATGGAGGAAAGATGGGAGACTTATCTTGTCTGGGAGACGGTATCTCTTGTATGAAGACAGAGAGGGTTACTTCACACTTAAAGTTCTCTACTGCAAACAGCAGGACAATGGAGTTTATGTCTGTTCTGCTTCAAACACTGCAGGGCAAACCCTGAGTGCTGTACACCTTATCGTCAAAGGTAAGAGTCCTCTCATTTGGAATATAATAAATCCATGTGTATATATATATATATATATATATATATATATATATATATATATTCAAATTCAATATAATTTTATGGTTTTACCACGTGATCTATAATATTATACAGTATATATTAGTAACACTTTATATTTAAATTAATCAGCCAGATGCCATCTGTTGTGTCAAGTATTTGGTTCCCTAATCAACAGTAACTTTTATGATGATTCAGTCATAGGAAATGCATCAAGGGAGCTTTAAAATTACCTGACCAGGCCAAACTCATTAACATGAAATAGATTCCATCCAGTCCTATATCTGCAAAGTCACTTAAGCTTTGAAAGGCCTGAGGCCCACACATGTGATAGAAATCTCTGGAGGCAAGCTCACATTTCTCACATGGACCATCAAACAGTCAAAACTGATTGCTTTGCATGACTATATTGTATCAGAGCCAGGCAACACCATAAAGCTTAAAAGGGTTTCAAATCACCAAGGCTAAACCGAAGGTATGACTACTAAAGCAAGCACGAAAAAAAAAAAACATTAATAAGGGATGTGGTTTAAAACTTTAAGACATAAACCATAAACCCTTGGTACACTGCATAAAATAACTTGACTCAATACTTCTAAAATCTTTTACACTTTTATAAATCAGAAATTTTCATAAATGTTATCTTGAATGTTTTCTAAATTGTTTATTCTTAAAATAATTAAATTACTCATAATCCCTTCATATTAAAGATATATTCAATGAAAACCTGTCTAAATATCTTGAAATCTCTAAAATTTCTCTAGAATTTTTTGATATTTTAAACTGAAAAATTAGACAAAATACTTATTTACAAATGCAGTACATTACAAATCGTACTTTCCAAAATGTAATAGTATAATAATACAAAAGTAACATCATTACTGATTACAGATTTCCTCAAAGCCACTACTGGACAAAGAAAAGCAATATCAACTAGACTACTTTGAATTTTCATGCATGAATATCAATGCTGACCGAGACTAGTGTATGCTAGTGTTGTTCTAAAAGCACGGTCATGCAGTTCACCAGCACAGCGTGTGCTTTTTGACAAGCATGGTTTGTCAGGTACAGCTGTTCTATCAAGAAAATCTTGCTGGCTAAGCTTGTTAAAAAGCATGGTGGGGACACCAGCACATCAGTATCCAAAACACAACATGTGCTGGTCATTGTCAGAGGTATTTAATATTTTGCAAATGCATCTCTGCAATGTATCTCTGAGATAATGCATATCTATCCATTACTGACATAAAGAAAAGTGTTAAAAATCTTCCTTCTTGTAACAGAGCCACCTGTTCGATTTAAGCAACCGCTGAATGACTTGCAAGTATGGGAAAGAGACTTGGCTGTTCTCGAGTGCGAAGTTCCTGAGGACTCTGTTCCAATCACATGGTACTTAGAAGACAGACGACTACAGCCTGGAGCCAAATATGGGATGGAAGAGTGGGGGACAAAGCGTCGACTCACAATTCGTGATATTGGAGTTGATGACGATGGGATATATCTATGCGAGATGGCTGATGGGGGTCGAAGCATTGCAGAGGTAGCAGTCAAAGGTAAAACAAAAAAGTTATATTTATTTCACATCATCTGTCTGGGAAAACAAACTCATCTGATTAGCATTTGCAGCTGTATAACTTAAGTTACTTCAATCAAACGTAAACTTACTCTCTTGAAGGCACTATAGTAAGAAAACTGCCACGAAAAGTTGATGTCCTGGAGGGGGAAAATGCAGCCTTCTGTGTGGAGGTGGAGGAGGAGGAAATGGACATTCATTGGTACAAAGATGGAACAGAGCTAAGGGAGACCCATCAGACCATTCTCAAATCTTTTGGAAGGACACACATTTTGGTCTTTGTAAACACCACACCACAAGACTCTGGTTTGGTCATGTTCTACGTGGGTAGATCAAAAACATCATCTCAGCTACGGGTGAAAGGTATGAAAACATTGGAATTATTAATATGTAAATACTTCTATTCCAGAATGTCCAAATTTATTCATTTTCAACTAACCTCTTCTTCTCTTATGCTAATTTCAGCGGCAAGGCACTGTCCACCAAGCTGTCCTATCGGGGTACAGATAAACACAGAACGAGCGAATGCAGCTCTTCTTTCCTGGTTTCCAGCACAAGACTCTCGAAAAAATCCACCTTCAGGGTATATAATTGAGAGACAAGAGGTTGGCTCACAAGAGTGGCTGCAATGTTTGACCACAGACTCTGCAACCTCAGTGGAGATTCTTGGCGACAGTGTTCCATGCGAGGCAGACTATAGATTTCGAATATGCAGTGTCAACAAATATGGAAGGAGTGGAAATGTAGAGTTCCCTCGAACAGTTCACCTTGGTAAGCTCCTTCACAAGGCTGTCCATAGCATACATACAAAGAAAACACTAACAAATCTCATTCCATATTTTTCTAGTTCCAGTTGCCAGAATCCAAGCACCTCTACAAGATGCATTAGTGCCAGAAGGCCAGGATGCCTGCTTTACCATTGAGCTCTCTGCCTCAGTTATAGGCACTTGGTTTCTAAATGGAAATCAGCTTCAAGACGATGAACGTTTCTCCATAAGGCGTTCACGTGCACACCAGTCCCTACGCATTCGCGGGGTACGAGACACAGACAATGGAGCAGAGATCACCTTCATTGCCTACGGAATTCGAGATTCTGCTGCTTTGTACATACAAGGTGAAGTCTTCATTTTGATTTCCTTGCATTGAGATATATTCATGAGGATATTAACAATTGTTGCTTATATATTCCTCTTATTCAGCTCCACTGGTTAAATTCACTCCACTTTCTGAAATGGATCGAAACAAATTTGTGGAGGTTGGCAACCCTATAGTACTCTACTGTGAGCTGTCAGACCCTGAGGCTCCAGTTCGCTGGTATAAGAATGGTGTTGAACTTCAATCAATGGAAGGCCTGCATATCCAATCAGAAGGAACAATGAGGAGGATTGTCATCCAATCAGCGGATTTCTCCCACTCAGGAGTATACAGCTGCGATGCTATTGATGACGTCATCAGATTTAACGTGGAAGTTGAGGGTGAGTCATTTTTGTTCTTATTTCTCCTTTCTTCAAAGTTGTTAATCAGCTTCATAATGTTGACATGCCTGAAATTTAAGAATGAAGGCATAAAAGAATCTTGCACTTTCAAGTCTCTGAAGTTTACTAAATAATGCTGAATGAAAACGCATATAGCTCCACCAGTGAAGTTCTCGGTTCTTCCGGAGGGTGAGAGGAACAAATCCATTGAAGCAGGCTCAACGATAGCACTGCAATGTGAGGTCTCAGATCCACTTGCCCACGTCTCCTGGTATAAAGATGGTGCAAAACTTCTGCCACAAAGTGGACTAGACTTCAAATCTGAGGGCACAAAGAGGGAACTGTTTGTCCAGTCAGCTGAATTTTACCACTCAGGGGTGTATAGCTGCAAGACAAGGGGTGATGCTGTCCACTTCAGTGTGGATGTTAAAGGTGATTTATGTTTTTACTAGTGGATTCAAATACATTTTCATTTTGCCAGACAACTAACAAATGGCAAGACAGTGGTAACATTGATTAAGACTGTAGAGATGTTAGAGTATATTTAAAATTAAATGTAAAAAATGACAATTAAAATCATAAAGTGAGACTTAAAACACTCTAAAATATCCATAGCCCCACCTGTGAGGTTCTCAGCTGTCCCAGAGGTTAAGCGGAGAAAGTGCATTGAACCAGGCTGCCCCATTATTCTGCAGTGCGAGATTTCAGACTCTACTGCACAGGTCCAGTGGTACAAAGATGGGGATCAGCTCCTTGTAGAATCTGGAGTAGACATCATATCAGATGACTGCATTAGAACACTCAATATTCAGTCAGCACACCCGTCACATGCCGGTGTGTACAGCTGCACAACAAAGGATGATGTCATCAAGTTTCATGTGGAGATAAGAGGTGATTTGCCATCTTTATTCCTAACTTACAAATTAACTATGTCTTCTTGCAATTATGCCACTAACGATCACTGCTTTCTGTGTTGCACTTGTGTCACATTCTTTAGTAATGTTTCAAAGATTTATTGTTGTTCAATACCTCTGTCTCCATTTTTTTCTGCTTTAGTTTTACAATTTTGGATTTTCTTTTCAGCCATGATGTTCTTGTATATTCAGTTGTTACGGTACATGTAATCTTAAAGCAATAGGTCCTTTAATCTGGATAATTTCTTGTAATTCTTGATGATTCTGATACAAACCATCATCTGTAGCTGCACCAGTGAGGTTCTCAGCCGTTCCGGAAGCTGAGAAGAATATATGCACTGAAGCTGGTGGCCAATTTGAACTCAGCTGTAAGGTCTCAGATCCCACAGTCCATGTCCGCTGGTTCCACAACAATACACAGCTTCAGCCAGAGACTGGTTTGGATATTCAGTCAGAGGGAGATTCAAGGACACTGGTAGTCAATCCAGCCGAGTCTAGGCATTCTGGATTGTATCGCTGTGAAACATCTGACGACTCTGTCCAGTTCACTGTGGATATCAAAGGTGATTTGTGACTTTTTGAGAAACTTGTACATCCAGTAACATATTTGCACAACCAGATGCAAACTAACAAAAAAGCTTTTTTGTTGTCTGCGTCTCTTAGCATTGCTGTTATGGACATGCCTCTCACCATGCATCCAACTTATGGGCAGTGATTCGATACAGATGTTACATGTTTTGCATTACTTTATTTAACTTGCTTCTTGGCAGATGGTCTGAGAAATCACAGATTAGGCAGCCTAGATAACTTTTTAATAAAGGATATTAATTCTGTATATTCTTTAATAATGCAATGGATCACCTTTAGACCCACCGGTGATGTTCTCAACATTACCAGACACGGTGAAGAACCAGCTGGTTGAAGCAGACTACTCCACTGATATGCACGGTGAGATCTCAGATCCAAATGCCAAGGTGTGTTGTTACAAGGATGGTGTAGAGCTCGTCTCAAAAAGTCAGCCTCATATCAAATTGGAGTGTACCAGGAGGACGTTAGCTGTCAAGACAGCACAGCCCTCTAACTCTGGATGGTACGACTGTGTGAGAACGGGTGATGTCATCCAGTTTAATGTACAAGACCAAGGTGATTTTCAAATATTTGCTTCTAACCTTCTTAATGTTTTTGTGTGACAACTAACAATTGTGTGCTCTATGTAGTTTTTTTATTCTCTTTAAATGTATTCTATGTTACTTGTACATGCCCTTGGCTTCAATGGCCATAACTCGTTCTGTCTTTCTGCGTTTTGAAAAATTGTCACTTACATTGAATAAAGCATTCCTCTGTCAATGGTCATCTGTAGTGCCGCCACCACCAATGTGTTTGGCTGATCCTGACGTTGAGATGACCAAATGCACTGAAGAAATGGAACCTGCTGCACTGCATTATGAGATCTCAGATCCCACTCCATATGTCAGGCAGACAAAAGATGAGGAGGTCATGCTTCCTCAATCTGAACCTGCGGCTGAATTTGAAACTGAATTGGAGCTTGAATCTAAATCTGGATTTGAACCTGAATCTGAGCCTGAAGTTCACTCAGATGCATCCAGAGGAACGTTGATCATCCACTCACCTGAAACATCTCTTTTTGAAGTAAACAGCCCAAAGACACCAGATGATCCCATCCAGTTTGAAATGGACCAAGGTGGTTTGCCACTTATTTGTACGCCATTCTGAATTAGGAACATTGACATGGCTGAAGCAAGTCAGTTATTGTTTTCTTTGTGGCTTTCCTAACAGCAGAACTGTCTCACTATGAGGTGTTCAGTGGTGAGACCTATGATGACTCTGTCCGGTGCACGGTGGATATAAAAGGTGATATAATGCTACCTCAACCCAAGCATTTAACCCAGCACCTCTGTGCCACTAACCAGGGCGGTTTTAACTATCCAATAGCTCTTCCTGGAGATGCTGGTCCCCTGCATCTTGGTTACCTACCCAAAACAGCTCCCAAACTAATCCATGCTATCATGTCTTTATCCAACATCCAGTTGGTCTGCAAACCCTTCTTCCAAACTAACACTCATTCTGTAGACTTACATATCTTCATTCTTCATTGAAGCACATTTTATTTAAACTTATACTGTACACCGTCTTCATCTGCTTGAGTCATCTTGTTCATGTGCCATTCAGAATCATCATCATCATCAGAATTGTGCTGACTGAATTGTAGAGATCTGGAATACAGAATGAATGGTTGAGTGAATGAAAGTTGGTAATCTGAGTTCTTGTGTTTTGTTTTTAATCTGTTTTAACCACTGTTTGACTTGTTTTTAGACCACTGTGTGATATGGTCTTCTCTTTTATATTTTTACAATCTTGAAATAATCTTAAAAATTAACTTATCAATAAAACTACGTCTTTGAAAGCTTTTCTGATTACGAAGACAGAAAAGTACTTCAACTTTTCTTTGTGTAAACCACTCAACTATAGAAGAGTTCCCGAGCAGATCAGGAACTGAGGCTGAGATCAGATCTGAAAAAGAGAACAACAAACTCACAGCGGAGAGATCTGGAGAAGAGACCCCAGTGTCCATTCCAAAAACCTTCAGACTGATTGAGGAGGAACTACAGCTGCAACCAATGCTACCACCACAGCCACAACCGATGCTACAACCGCAGATTCCACCATTGCTACAATCACAGTCACAACAAATGCTACAACCACAGTTACAACCAATGGTTCAACCACAGTTACAACCAATGGTTCAACCACAGTTACAACCAATGGTTCAACCACAGTTACAACCAATGGTTCAACCACAGTTACAACCAATGCCACCGCTACAAACAATTCTACAACCACAGTTACAACCAATGCTACAACCACAGATACAACCAGTGTTACAACCACAGATACAACCAGTGCTACAACCACAGATACAACCAGTGCTACAACCACAACTGCAACCTCTGCTACAACCTCAGCCACAACAGCTGCAACAACAGCTGCAACCAATGAATCAATCAAGAACTTCTATTTCCGAAGATGAAGGCTCAAATCACATCACAATACAAGAGAGTGCCATGGATCAAGATGTCTTAGCTTTTAAGGTGGATGTTGAAGGTGATTTAAATAGTTAGCTCCATCATTCTGCAAATAATGATGAGAGCAAAATATATGCCATTGACATTTACCACCTAACAACCATTTAACGTCATCTATTTGGATCCATTTTCTGAATTTAGAAACAAAAACAGCCCTGTTCTACAATGTAGCTGCATTTCATAATTATTTACCAGTAAGATTCTATCACCAAATATTTATCTAACAAAGACCATCTCACTAAAACATAATATTGTATCTAACTTCTAGCAGAAAGAGTGATATTTTGATATAGGTAATAAAAAAAAAAACTAAGATAGATACAAACCTTTAGTAAGATTATTGATTGTAAGGCCATAAATACAGTGCAGATTGCTTAGTTAACTTTAAATATGCAATGTAATATGTCATAATTGTAATACATTTCTCTTTTTATATAACTTGAAATATCCCTAGCTTCGAGGACAAATTCCACACCACTTTGTGGAATGGATGAGAGCTTGCCCATTGATGCAGACCGTTCCAGTGTACTACTAACCGAGAGCTCTGACCACACAACTCAAGAAAAACCTATATCCTGCCAACAAGATGAAGCAACAGTGATATTCAATAAACCTACAACACAGAAAGAGCTCATCCAGTCATCAAATATGTTTCTGCAAGAAGCATATGAGACTGTTACCAAGGATGAGTTTGTTTATCAAGAGGAACTGAAAGGTGATTTAAAACTATGTTTAACAAAAGCAACTAACTTCGTCTGGCTTTTTGCTTAAATGTTGTGTACCCAAATCAATCCATATTGATTGACACTTATACTCTTGAGAGATAACTCACTATAAAACATTGCTTTGTCCCCTTAAAACTGAAGAACCTGTCTATGAAGAAGAATTATTTACACAACCACTTGAAACTGAAGTTGTCAGAACCATTGAAGGTGATTCTCCAGTTCATTGGTACAAGGACAGAATGCAATTTTACTCTGAAAAAAGACATATCCTTGAAATGGAGGAAGGTGTACGAAGACTGAATGCTCCAGCCACTGACTCGGGTCAATCAAAGGATGATGACAAAATATTTAAGGTGGATGTCGAAGGTGATTTTAAACTAGTTTAAATCCACACTGCTACATAATCAGTTCCAGTCATTCAAGCGTTTAAAAAATCTAACAAAAAATAATAATAATACATTCAATTATTTCTAGATATATAAAAAAAATTAACCATTAAAAAAATGTATCAAAGTAGTAATTGATACTCATAACACATAAGCAACAACAACAAAAAACTTTGCTTTCATGCATGTTACATGTTAATTATAAAAAAACATTTATTTTAAATATTACTTGTTTAGGTAAAATTATCTGCTTGCATTAAAACATATTAAATTAAACCCCTTAGCTACATCTTTGCAAACTTCAACTATCCATGAGACTGAAGGGAGCGAGTCAAACGATGAAACAGGCATTGCTAATTTTCCACAACCTGAGGTATCAAGCACAATGGCAGAGGTGTGTCGGTACAAGGAAGACGAGGACCTCCAACAATGTGATGTTATCACCCAACCTGAAGAAACTTTCAGAGCTCTTGTTGCCAAAACAGCTGAGCCGTCTCAACATGCTTGTGAGACAGATGATGTCACAGTCCAGTTTGCAGTGGACCTACCAGGTGATTCATCAGTCATCTACGCCAGCTCAATCCATCCGATTACCAAACTAACCCCTTCAATCATGCAACTGTCACTAACTTTGTAGCATCTATTGTTCAAATAAATGCCAGACTAATAGGTTATATGTTACACCGCTGATGAACGTTTCAGTAAAGAAATTACTTTTTATCCTATATAGTGCTTTTTACCATTGACCTTTCCCTTTCATAAAGTTCATAAATTCAATCATTTCCAAAACTAGAAAATTGGTAATACCAGTGTCCACAGTAATTATCTCCTTTAGATTGATATCTGTTTAGAAATGCTCCTGTTGATATATTACTACTACTACTATTAATACAAATAATATATAACAATCATTATAAATGGTATACTGAGGAAATTACAGAAAGTCCCATCACTAACAAAAACAGGTAACAAAACTAAATTAGTTTTCAGTATGTTTGTCTTTTATGTTTGTTTCCAATGTTTTGTCTTTGTTGTCAAATATCTGACTTTCCATGTTGTCCTTTACTCTTGCGCTACTAATCTTTCATCTTATATTCTGATGTTTGAGTATGCCTGTTTTCTGTTTTGTATTTTCCTTTTATTGATCATTACAGTTAATCGTCAGCATACTCTTAAAGTCATGCCAAACAGACTCTTTCATAAAACTGTGAATGACTATCAATATTTTGGCTCGTTCTTGAGAAATACGTTTTGAGACAAAACTATAAATATGAAATGAAATGTATGTTTTATAAAAAGGCAACAAACAATATAAAAGTAAATGTGTCTGTACAAAATTGTCTGTAGCTCCTCCAGTGATGTTCTCCAGTGTCCCTGAGGCTCAACGGACCAAATGCATTGAGTCAGGAAGACCCTTTAAACTGCAATGCGAAGTCTCAGACCCTGATGCGCAAGTCTGGTGGCACAAAGATGGGAATGAGGTGCTTCCTCAAGATGGTATTGTCACCGCGAATGAAGAAGCAATGAGAACGCTCTCTGTGCAAACTGCTGAATTGCGTCACAGTGGAACATACAGCTGCCATACACTCAATGACACCATCACATTCCATGTGGAAATCAAAGGTGATTTGATGCTTTCTATCATGAAGACAACCTCATGAGATGTGTGTAAATCAGGTCAAGCAATCTCCTTTATAACCATATATTGTGGTTAAGCAGAAGGCAAATATTTTGGCCTTTGTCCCTCAAAAGCAGCTTGATGTGTTAATTCATTGTCACTCAAGCACATGCATTTATACGTAGTAGAAAACAACATAATAGCCAGTAATTTTCCACTAAATCATGCAGTTCTTTCTCTATGCCATTCACAACTTTGTAGCTCCGTCACTGAAGTTCATTCCCATTTCAGAAGTGGAGAAGAACAAGTCCACCGAAGTAGACTCACCGATTGTTCTGAAATGCGAGCTATCAGACACTACCGCTCAGGTGCTCTGGTGTAAAGATGGTAGAGAGCTGGCCCCAAACCCTGGGCTCAATTTCCAAACAGATGGAAATATGAGGAAACTAACTGTTCAATCAGCAAAACTGTCTGATACTGGAAACTATACCTGTCATGTTCCAGGTGATACCGTATCATTCAAGGTGGACGTTCAAGGTGATTTTCACAACACTACCACACAGATTAACTATTCAAAAGATCATATGCTGTGTATTGCTTCCTGCCTTTATATATTCCTTTAATTTCTAATCACTCCCTGAGTCCCTGTGGAAGAAAATGTATCTCCCGTAACATCTCTTACCATCCGTTTAAACCCTGCTTCTCTCACTTCTTGATAACTGGGCAAATCCTGAGACTAACACATCTGTAGGATAAGACTGCTTAAATGTCTTTAAACAGAATTATACTGTTTTGCAAAAATTACTTTGTCGATAATCTATTTTCTTGTATTTACATTTTCCAAATGTTCATAGCTCACCCTGTTAGGTTCTCAGCACTCCCAGAAATTGCAAAGAACAAGTTTATTGAAGCAGGCTGTCCCATTATACTTCAGTGTGAAATCTCAGACCCTACTGCACAAGTTTCCTGGCTCAAAGATGGAGTCGAACTCCAACAAGACAGTGGACTTGTCATCCAATCAGAGGGCACTATGAAGACAATGATCATCCATTCCGCTGAGCTCAAACACTCAGGCGTGTACAGCTGTGAGGCTGTGGATGATCACATAGCATTCAAGGTGGATGTTGCAGGTGATTTTGAGTCTACATACTTTTTCTCAAAACCACTAACAATGTGTCAAATAACGCTTCATCCACTAAATGCTGTTTGCCCTTATCAGAGTTTAACAATTAAAACATTCATAACCAAATAATCAAAGTCCCATTTTGTTAAACACCACAATAATCTCCTCACCCCTTTTGCTGACACAAAAAAATAACTACTGCATAAAAAGGATTGTAAAGGTTTTTGATCATCTTTCGAATCGCTTATCGCTATACAATATCACTATATTGTATAGATCATGTCACCTAATATAGACCTGCTGATTAAGTTATATGTTCAGAAGAATATGCTTCAGAGTTACAGTAGCAAATAACACAAGAGATCAACTCATAATATAGGCTACACATGGACTCAGCAAAGTATCTCATTCATTATCCGTACGTAAGTTTTAATCTTTTTCATTTTTTCACTTCATTAATTCTCATCGATTATCTGGATATATAACTTAGAAAGGCTTTTTTTGGTAATTCTATGAATTTTGACTGAACAAAAATCCTCTTAGCTCCACCAGTGACGTTCTCAGCCGTTCCTGAGATTGAGAAGAACAAGTCAGTTGAAGCAGGCTGGCCAATCATTCTCCAATGTGAGATATCTGATCCTACTGCCCTGGTCCAATGGTACAAGGATGGATTACAGCTCCTACCTCAATCTGGGGTTTACATCAAATCACAGCACACCATGAGGACATTGGTTATCCAATCAGCACATGTATCCCACTCTGGGTTTTACAGTTGTAATACTGCTGATGATATCAGCGAATTTTTTGTGGATGTTAAAGGTGACATATAAACCTTATCCAAAGTTTTCTATTATATAACTAACAAATACATCAACTTTGTAGAATTCAGTTTCCATTGGGTGAAAGCATTCTTCTCTACCTTTCAACAGATCCATTCTGCTGCTTTTATGGGCTCCTTAACCATTTCCCTAATGCAGGAATATTTTTGAAGCTTCACAAGTTTGTTTGCAAGTTTTCCACCAACTACTGCCATCCTTAGATGCTATTTAACCAGCATCTTTGTTCTCTTTACTTTAAAAAAAAAAAATTACGCTGGGCAAGCATGCCTTGTAACCGTTATTATCTGTGCTTAACAGCACTTATTTCTCACAAAGCTTTCATTAACTGTATTTTCTTTTTCTTTGTATTTCATTTGGCTTTTAGAGTGGAGAAAGAGTTCTACAGGGCTGGCCAAGCAATCATCATCAGTGCTTGAATTGCATGCCAAACATATCATACTTGTGTGATCAGAGTAAAAGCAGCATAACAAAAAACTAATGTCCACTTCCTTCTCATTGCAGCACCTCCTGTGACATTTGCCTACATACCAGAAGACGATCTGCACAGAAATATTGTGGAACAAGACAATTTACTCCTTTGCTGTCAAGTGTCGAGGTCAGATGCTACCACACAATGGTACAAGGATGGAGTAGAGTTAAAGTCTAGTGACAATGTCCTCATAGAGTCAGAAAACACTTTACGAAGGCTGATCATCCTGTCAGCTCAACTGTCAGATTCTGGAACATATACCTGTCGTGCCGGAGATAGTGCCTTAATATTTAAAGTTAACGTAAGAGGTGAGTAAATGCACCTATGTTCCTACCAACAACTCAAAATCTGGTAAAATTACAATTACACGGCTATTTCCTTTACTTTACAGAACCTCCAGTGATGATTGTATATCCCAAAGAGGACGTCCACCTTGATCGCTATGTTCCTGAAGAAATTGTCCTCAGCTGTGAACTGTCACGACCAAATGGAAAGGTGACATGGTTCAAGGACGGACAGAAACTTCAAGAGAGTGAAAACATAAAACTAAAAACAGAGGGTCCATATAGACGGCTAAAAATTCTGCACAGTGGTGTTGAGGACTCTGGAGAATATGTTTGTGACACAGCTGATGATTCAATATTCTTCAATCTGAACATAAAAGGTATCAAATTCAACTTTCAATACAGCATGCACAAGAAAAAGTTATTTGTGATGCCAGCCAGAAGGAAAATATTAATAATACGTTATTCAACTGGATAAAATTACAAAAAAATTTTTTATCTTGGAATAACATTCACAGATGAATTGCATGAATGGTGTTGGGTAAGATCAGGAATGTGCACACATACAATGTCAATTTTGATGTCAAGTTTACTTTGTGGCATGTTTCCCTAAAGAACCACCGGTGCGCATAGTTTCTCCAAGCCAGTCCCAAATGGAACTTTGCCAACAGACTTCTGAGAGGATGGTCTTGAGCTGTGAAATCTCTAGACCCAATGCCACAGTACGTTGGTATCGAGACGGTCTTGAAGTGGAGGAAAGTGACAGCCTAATTCTGGAGGTTGATGGTGTCTATAGAAGGCTTATTATCCCAAAACCTACTGTCAAAGACTCTGCAGAATATGTCTGTGACACCGCTGATGACTCAGTAACCTTCTTTGTAAATATTGCAGGTATGTCAAAGACCCTATATTTAATCATTCATTCATCATTTTTCAGTTCTCGTGTCAATAATGACTTAATTTCTTTGTGCAGAACCACCAGTTAGATTTATTCGGCCAAGGAAAACAACCTATGCAGTAGAGAAACTTGTTGGAGACATTGTGGTCCTTGAGTGTGAAGTGTCCCGACCAAATGCTGAAGTTAGCTGGAAAAAGGATGGAGAAGAGATTGAGGAGAACAGCAACATTACTATAACAGAGGATGGCACAAGTCGGCAGTTAACCATTCACTCTGCAGCTTTTGATGATGCAGGGCAATATGTCTGTGATGCCAGAGATGATGTAATGGATTTCCTAGTCAAAATCAAAGGTACATTTCAAGGATAAAGAGATTTTTTAGAAATTTTTAGATGTTGAATCCATCACTACAACTACTATAATTCTACCCTTTTCCTTCCAGATCCACCACTGAAAATTCTGCGGAAAGCTGACATAGAAACGAAACGCCAGTTTGTGGTATCTGATGCAATTGTCTTAAAATGTGAGATCTCGAGAGCAAATGGGGTGGTCAGTTGGCTTAAAGACAATGAGAAGATTGAGGGAAAGGAGCATTTCATCTGTGAAGAGGAAGGGACATTTAGATCTCTGATTGTCCTGAGTGCTGAGTTGAGAGACTCAGGAGAGTACATTTGTGATGCACAAGATGATAAAATTGTCTTCACTATCACTGTAGAAGGTATTACTTGTTAAACACAATGAAAAACATGTACAAAGATGTACAAAACATGTAACTTTCGCTTGTCATTGGGGCAGTAGGTGTACACCATTAGGTGTATTTAAGGCACAAAGCTTGAGGGTACTGCCCCAGTCACAACTCTTGTATTCTTAAAAAAAATTGCGATTTTTTTCCTGCTAGTGTACAATTTAAAAAAATCCTCTTTTTGTGCAGAGGCTCCAGTGTCGATTGTTGGAAATTCAGAGAAGCCAGAACACCACATTTTAATGACAGGAGATGAGCTTATCCTGGAATGTGAGGTTTCACGAGTAAATGCTACAGTTCAGTGGTACTGCAATGCATGTTTACTGAAAGAGGATTCACGCACACACATTGAAAGCAGAGACACAATGAGGAAGCTTGTGATATCAGGACTTCAGACATCTGACTCTGGAGAGTATCTCTGTGATGCCATTGATGACAAAATGATAACTAGGCTAACGGTTCAAGGTAATTTTACTAGCAGAAAATGCAATTTCATATGTGTCAATTGAAACTTTGTGTGTAAAACACTAAATAACAACACAATTCTTTCTCATAGAACCACCATTCAAATTCATCAAAAAAGAAGAAAGAACAAATATTTCAGCCTATGAAGAAGACAGTGTGACACTACGTGCCACTGTTAACAGGGACAATGCCCCAGTGAAATGGCAGAGAGGTCATGATCCAATCAGAGGCGATCGTTTCCACACAACAAGTGATGGTAACACCCACTACCTCACCATTAACCCACTTAAGAGATGTGATACTGGAGAGTACACGTGTCACTTGGGCTCTGACGAGATGCACTTCAGTGTCCATGTCAAAGGTAAGCCTGGGAAATGAACCATACATTCTACAAAATTGCTCTATGTACTATTAATAGATTTCTTGTAAATGTCTGCAGTAAAATGTTGTCTTTACTGTTTGTAATCAGCAATGAAAGTGAAATTCTCCAAACCCCTGGAAAACATAGTGGGACTCAAAGGTAGTGATGTGGTTCTAAAATGTGAACTGTACAAGTCAAAAGGAGATGTTCAGTGGCTTAAGGACAGCAAAGACATTGTGCCAAATAGACATTTTACCATCAGAGCTGATGGTCGAGTGAGAAGCCTGACAATAAATAACATCACAGAAGAAGATGCAGGAGAATATGCTTGTGAATCCAAAGATGAAAGGACATCAGCAGCTGTAGTGGTCAAGAGTAAGTAAAATTCTACCAACTAAAGTTTAACCTGAAATCAGGAACAAATCACATATTACTTAAGTGACAACTTCCTTCACTTCTTTTCCCAAGTTCCTCGCTTTGTGGAGTTTATTGCAGAGTTACACAACATAACTGTCATGGAAGGTGAAAATGCAACATTTAAGTGTGTGGTGTCTCCAGAGGATGCGAAGTTGGCCTGGTTCAGGAATGACCAGCCGATTTCATCAAATGATAAGTTCGACATCTCAAGTAATGGATTATGCCATATGCTGCATATCAACAACTGCCAAGTCTCAGATAGCTGTAAGCTGACAGCTAAGGCTGAAGGTGTGATTTCCACAGCTATCCTTCAGGTCCAAGGTAGAACATCATCCATCGTTATTTCATTGCTTTCTATGGCAAGCCGTTTTGACTTTTATTCATTTTCAGGATATGAACTTGTGATATCAACAGTTACATTTTCACTAGTTAAAATGTTAATTCCTGATTTCAGGAATTAGATTTCCACTAGTAACAAAGTTCAGTCTTGATATCAACAATTCAATTTCCAGTAGTATAAACTATAGTTCTTGATATCAAGAATTGTATTTTTACTAGAGAAATCTCGCCATAGGCTGCCATTCAAATTCAATTGTTGATATCAAGAATTAATTTCTTACTAGTTGAAATTCCAGTTTCACATATCAGGAATACAATTCTTACTAGTAACAATGCAAATTTCTGATATCAGCAATTACATCGTTACTAATTGAAATGTCTATTCTTGATATCAACAATTGAATTTCTACTAGTAAAAATATTCATTTCTGATATCTGAAAATGAATTCCTGATATCAATATAATTTCTGATTTCTAAAACGGCTTTCTTACTAGTAACAACCACATTCATGATATCAGAAATTAACATTTTTACTATAGTAGCAATTCAATTGTTGATATCAAGAATAGACATTTCAATTAGTAACGATGTAATTGTTGATATCAGAAATTTGCATTTTTACTAGTAAGAATTGTATTCCTGATATGTGAAACTGGAATTTCAACTAGTAAGAAATTAATTCTTGATATCAACAATTGAATTTGAATGGCAGCCTATGGCGAGATTTCTCTAGTAAAAATACAATTCTTGATATCAAGAACTATAGTTTATACTACTGGAAATTGAATTGTTGATATCAAGAATGAACTTTGTTACTAGTGGAAATGTAATTCTTGATATCAAAAATTGCCATTGTCACTAGTGGAAATCTAATTCCTGATATCAGGAATTAACATTTTAACTAGTGAAAATGTAATTGTTGATATCTCAATTTCATATCCTGAAAATGAATAAAAGTCAAAACGGCTTGCCATAGCTTTCCTTGTTTAAAACGGATAAATACAGTCAATATTGGGGGGTGGGGAGGGGGAGTGATTTGGATAGAATATTTGACTAATGAACATTTATTTTTAGAATCAACATATTAAGTGATAAATTAATCAATAGGTCATTTTCTACAAAATGATATTTGGAGTGTAGAGAGTGGTATTTTTCTTTAAGAGCCTGCACAGGTCTTTAATGTCATGTCAACATGTTTGAGTTTAATAATGACCCTTTCAGGCATGCCTGAATTGTTGAAAAGGTGCTTATGATGGCTTGTGCTTAACAGCTTCTCCAGTTAGAATTCCACTCTTAACTGACAGAGACAAGTGTTACTACAGCACATAGCAATGTAGAACGAGGAGCTGTACTCCAAGCACATGAAATAATGTTGTTCTTATTGGCTTTGCGCATTGGTTTAGAGCTTGATAGAGTGTTAAAAACTGCTATGGGGAACGATTTGATCAATTACCCTGATCTGTATTCAGAGGCACAGGTGCTTTTCACAAAGAGCATGGACTCGGTGGTTGCAGAGGAGTTTGGTGAGGCAACACTTGAAGTGGAGGTCAGCCTTGAGACTGCGGAGGTGCAGTGGATGAGACAAGGAGTGGTTATACATCCAGGGTCCAAATTCACCCTGAAGCAGAATGGCAAAAAACGTTCTCTCACAATCCACAAACTCACCCTTTCAGACCGAGGCACCTACAGCTGTGAAACGCTCCATGACCGCACACAAGCCAAGCTCTGTGTGGAACGTGAGTCTGCATATGCTGATCTCTTTCTCACTATGTGCTGTTGTTAGCGTTTCTCTACGGTGATGGTCCCTCATTAATGCCCGTTGCGATGTTGTTGTCTTAAACAAACCGAATCAAGTAACCAAGAGTAATGCGAGCAAGAGGCAACTACTTTAGTGACACTTGTTCCATGGTTTGACAGCAGCAAACAGGTGATTGGCAGACCACTTACTGAGTCCCGGGGAGCAGCTTTCTGTATTGACATTAAATCAGAAGAGCTATGATAATTCAATTAAGCATGTCAAATGAGAACTAGATCAAGAGCTGGTAGGTCCTGGCTGACTAACCTTTTAATTCCTCTTAGTTGCCTGTGAAACACAGATATTATCAGAGGAGGATAAAAGTTATGTGTCTCCATTAACAACTAATTTCCATTATTAGCCGTCTACATCAAACTTACCAAACAAGCTTTTCAAAATCTCTTAACATAACTTCTCACGATAAAATTAATTTGCTCTTTAGCAGACAAGCAATTCATTACCCGTGATAAACATTCCTTTCAGGATAGCTCAAGACGATGAAGCTGTGTTGTACAAATGAGTAAGTGATGAGAGAAAGTCTGTGCTTTGGCTGTTCCTGGCACCAACTTTGAATCTGGATCTGTTTTCATTGCAGCTAAATTTATGCACTGGCCTTCAAAATCTAGGGTGGTGTCACCAACTCTCTAAAATAAACCACCCTTTTCCACGGGGAATGCCTGTCTGCCTGTCTGTTTTGGAATACTTTAAAAAAAATGTTGGCATAGCCCTGATCGAAGGAAGGATTTAGTGTATTGCTAACACCAAGTGGACAAAACCGAGCCAATTAATTCAGCAACTGTTGTTCTATTTTTTTCTCTTTATAATCTTTACCTTTCATCTTAATCTCGCTCTCTTTCTTTTCCACACACTTCACTGATTTCTAACTGCATCACCATCGAACTATGCTTTTTATGCTTGTCCCGCAGCACGAAAAATCAAGATTCGGAAAGGTCTAACTGAGATCCAGACTTATGAACGAGAGACAGCTTCTTTTGAAGTGGAGCTGTCACATAGCAATGTGGAGGGCGTATGGCAGAAGGATGGGCACGCTCTCAAAAACAACAACCGTCTGCGTATGACTGCAAAAGGACGGGTACACAGCCTTACCATCTCCAGCCTGACCTTGGATGACACTGGCACCTACATATTCTCTGTTGAGAATGTCAGATCATTGGCGAGATTGGATGTTAAAGGTACTGTGCAAATTAAAACAATTTTTGGTTACACGTTATTTTAAGGTGTCTTTGTTACACTGTAATTATACATTTAAATACTGAGTAATATTAAGTGACTATGTACTTACTATTGGGTTAGGATTAGGGTTTGGTCTGGTTTAGTGTTAGTTGCATGTAATTATGCATAATTTATAGTAATTACAATAGTAACTACGTGTAACATATGTAACAATGACACTGTAAAATAAAGTTTTACCCAATTTTTATAGTACAAACTTAAATGTGACAATTTTTTCACAACAAATGCCAGATTAATGGGGTTTTTCATTTTATTTAAGCTTGTTTAAAAATATCCAAAAGACCTTTACTTGACAAGCAACACAGCATAAGATATTAAGACTTGTTTTCATAAATTGTGTCTTATCTTACTGTATATGTAGTTTGTATTTTTCAAATTTTTAAAACAAATGTAAAACTCTGTCAGAGCAGTAAGACAAAATACACTTAAAGACATTCTCTGGAAACAAGTTTTAATATCTAATGTAGTGTTATCTCAAGTATATTTATCTTCAAGGATTTAAGACCATTTTAACCGGAAAATTAGATTGAAAATACTCTTGTACGATTCAAGGTTAAAAAATAACTCTTAATCCAGTTTCAATTGAAAATACGACTAAAAGTAAGTCATTTGTTGGCTGACGTCTTAAAAAATAAAAACACTGTGGCTGTGTGGCACCTTTAAAACATTACTTTGTGTATTTGAGCCTGGCACGTCAACTATACTGGCTCAACCACTGACATAACTTTCAAACGTTTTGGCCATTCATTTACATGACAACAGTGTTTTGGGGGCCTAAAAAACGGGATTCAAAGTGCAATTTTTTGAATATCATAGCATTATCATCTCCGTGTAAACTACAAAAACATGAAAATGTGAAAACGGTGACGTCATGCGCATGCCTATTACGTGTTCAATCTCTAGGCGCGTAGTGTTTCTTTACAAAGTGACAATCGCCAACTACTGGCCTGACAGCATAATATTTTTAACAGATTAATATTTTTTATTAATTTTTGCAGATCCGTACGAAGGGAGATTATTTTGAAAATGTTTTTAGAACATCACTGTGGTGCAAATGTACCCTTGGTTTGAAAAGTTACAGAAAACTTGAGAAGAGTTAGTTTAGAAAACATTTTTGTGAACTAGCGGTTCAGAAATTACACAGATCACCTTTAAAGATGCTGTAAGTAATCCGATTTAAGGCCCGTTCACACCAAGAACAATAACAATAAAGATAACTATATCTTAACTATATTTACATCCACACCAACAATCGATAACGGTCTGTTTATTCTAAGCTCATATGCTGCGGTTTCAAAGTACGATATGTTTTTGCTGTTCTTGTTGCATTTACATTGCTTTAACCCGCAGATTTCCTCAGCATGCTATGTTTTGAGTGAATATAGCTAGTGTAATCAATCTAATCTAACAGTGAATTTAGCTGACAAAGTCAATATAGTGGAATACACAACTCCTAGTCTTTTTCACTGCAACTTCAAAGGAAGCAAGACATTGTTATCGAAACTAGCATTGCATACCTGAGGTAATTTTATGTTACACTGTTTGCTAGTCTGGCATAATGATCTCATTAATACTTCATACTTCAGTCAGTGTTTTATCATTCAACAGCCAGGGAAAAAATTGCTCTGAAAGTGATCCCAACGATATTGTTTCTCTATATCGTTATAGCTGTGGTGTGGACAGTGCTTTATCGTAATCTTTATAGTTATCGTCTTGGTGTGAACGGGCCTTTAGCCACTGAAAAAACATCCTTATCCTTTCAACACCACATCTTCTCACCAACACACTACCTAATGTTTTCCAACTGGCTAAAAAGACTACTACCTCAACATAACAGACATCCAAAATAACCTAAAAGGAAATCCTTACAAATCCCTAAATAAACCACAAATGTTATGCAAATACTCATATTTACTTATTACGATATTATTACTCATATTTACTTACGTAATATATACAGGCTCGCAATTATCCATCTTTTGTTTCTTAATTGCCTCGGCAACAATTAACTTAAAAGGGGTGAAAAAGAATCTGGCCATGATTAACTTAGTCGTGAGAGGTAAGAGGGTCCAGGGCAATGATGTAAGTCCTCAAACTGGTTAAATTTCTGATGTTGATGACAGTACAATGGCATGGACAGACAGTTTTGCCACTGGTCTTACCATGTGTCAGGTTACACATATAAAAAGATATGGATCACATGATCGGACTCCAGCTACCGAAACATTTCAAACATTCACTAGCATAAGGTGCTGGTGTAAGGTAATCTCTTCTATGCCAAGTCACTCAATAGGGCTTATCCTTTGGAGTCACAGAGCTGTCATTGAGGATGACAATAACATGTAAATGCCACTACAACAAAGGACACTTCTCAAAGTCCTCTAAGCACAAAGCTGAGGTATGGTTAAATGATAAGCTCCTGTTGTACTAGACAGGTTCACATGTACACTGTTGACTATGTGATCTCAAAAGTCAAACAAGGGCAACCTGAGGTAAATAATCATTAATAAGATCCCAACCTTTCAAATGTGATCAAAATGGTCTTCCGTCGATAAGCTAATCAGTGTCAATGGTGAATGTCCACTTCAGCGGCAAAACTGTGCCCAGTGCTGCTGATAATGCTAAAATACCTCCACTTAGGAGTGTGTCTGTAGCAAGTGTGTTAAATCTATGTTTCCGAATGATATCCTGCCAATTTTACTTCTGTAAACCCAGCCAGTATGATAACAATGAAAGCATGCAAACTGCAATATTTAACATATATACTGTATATAACAAATGCAAAGCATCCAATGTGTAAACAATACGATTTATGCACTAAATCCTGCCGCATGCATTTTTCACTTGATATTTGCATAAAGTCGAGAACTGCCCAAACTTTCTTCAGTCCGCTGTCTATTCCACAATTCACCGTGCAGATATGAAGCACCGTAATAGCATTTCTCGTTTATTTTTAAATGTGTATACACATGTTTTTAAGTCATAAGTAATGTTTTCACATAGTCTGACCATTTGTTCCTCAGAAATCCCAGTATCAATTTTGAAAAAGCTTGATGATATCAGGCAACCAGAGGGATCTGCCATAACCCTTGAATGTGAGCTGTCACGCCACAACGTAGACATAAAGTGGACAAAGGTAACATTGCATGACAATCCCACACCCTCTTGCTGCAGTAAATTAAAAATCCCTATTATTTTTACATTTATTATTTGAAATGGCAATTGTTTTCTACAAAATAATGCAGGTGTCTTTCACTTTCAGAATGAAGTTCAGCTTAAACCAGGAAAAAATCATCGCATTTACTCTATGGGAAGGAAGTGCTTTCTACATATACTGAAGTGTGAGCTGGGAGACTCTGGTTCATATGTGTGTGATGCTGGGGAAGCTAAAACATCCTGTTCAGTGGAGATCTATGGTAATAACGGAGTGTGTGTTAAATTATCATCACATTTATCTGTAGATTATATACTTTCTTGGTGATAGTACTGATTATTTCAATCTAAATCTTAATCCTACTGCTGAAATAATTCTATGTACAACACTGCCATCTACTGGTACAGATACAAATTTGACAAAATGGAAAGCATTTTCACTTACTTTTTAAGTAATACATTATGGAATTACATAACACCTTTTATGTTTAATAACATTTCAACAGAGAGGGAACTTGAGATACTACAAAGCTTAGAGGGACTGGATATTCAAGAAGATCAAAACGCAGTGTTTATGTGTGAAGTGTCACTGGATGACGTGCCCGGAGAATGGTTTAAGAACGGAGAGAAGATAAAACCAACAAGCACCATTAAGATCCGCCAGGAAGGTTATTCAAGCACCCTTCGCTAAACTTTGCCCTTTTTCAAACATTGACCACTCAATCGCAGTGAATATATCAATAACTGTTCATGACTTTTCTGTACCATGTTTTCGTAGGGACTAAGCACTTCCTCCTCATTTGCAATGTTAAAGGAGAAGACTCTGGAGAGATCAAGTTTGTTGCCAAGAATGTTGAGTCCACAGCTTACCTTGAGGTGGAAGGTCTGTATGTTTGAGTCAAGCTCACACAACAAAACCAAATCTTGTCACGCTCTTTGATGAGTAGTCACAGATGCTATGACATTTCAAACAATTTTGAAATGTGGCCAACCAGACATCAGGTATTTACACTGTCCCAGTCCCAGATCAGCAATGATGACCAACAGCCAAAAACAAAAAAACAACTGAAATCTGTTTTCCAAGTACTGCCTCATCTATAGTTTTGGTTCTTTTTCTCATTCTGTGCAAATTATTGTCAATAATTAACTTTCACGTTACTATATGCATACACTTTTGAGAGTTCTGGATCGTGTCTATAGTCAGGGATGAGAACGCTCTTACAACTGATGCACACGGTCAGTGATTAACTGTACAAAAATGCACACTAACACAACATAAAGCAAGAAATGAGTCTTTAAATGTGTGCAGGGTGACAAGCTCCAGGCTTGTATGCACTTTTAAACAGCTAATGTTTTGAAAAGTTTCATAAAATAATTAATTACAGCTCACTAATTTATCACTAATTAGTGATGATGAAGCAGTAGGGCATTTCTCTGTTTTTACCAAACCGATTGTCCACTACACACACTACACACAATTATGGTTCTAAAGCTGTATCCAAACTTATAATACAATTGTTGGCAGAGCAAAAATCTAATAACTGGACATATTACATCACAAATGATAACAGAAATATCACAATCAAAATGCTTAAAACTACGACTTTTCATCTCCACAGCACTACCAGCAAACATTGTGAAACCACTTCAGGATAAAACAGCTCTAGAAAAAACCCGTGTGATACTGGACTGCACTGTGACCAATCCTCGTTGCAGCATTCGCTGGTATAAAGGACCTAATGTCATCCTGCCCTCAGAGCGCTTTGAGATCTGCAGTGAAGGATGCTATCGAAAACTTGTGATTCAGCAGGTGTTGCTAGAGGATGAGGGCACCTATAGTGTTCAAGTTGGAAACTACACATCCTCAGCAAGACTAACTGTTGAAGGTGAGGCAAATTCAGTCCTTTCAAACCAATTATTCAAGAATAACATGACAATGGTTAGGTGTCCAAACTCAGTCACAGTGATTTTGCCAAATAAAACATGTTCCTGGATCAACATATTTTGTTGATCTTGGAACAACATTCCTGTCCAAAAATGTTGTCCTAAATCTAAAGGCCCATTCACACCAAGAACAATAACGATAACTATATTCGCATCCACACCAACGAACAAGTATTTATTCTAAGCTCACGTGCTGTGGTTTCAAAGTGTGTACAACATGTTTTGTTGTTCTTGTTTTCCATATATCCATTTTCTTTAAAGAATCTTTGAAAAGGGTGTTTGACTTTGTCAGACAGTGGTGGCTTTTTCTGGACCTTGGCGATTAACTTCTCTACAATGTTGTCTGCCATTTTAAATGCGTGAACCCCTTCATTAGAATGGATTTTGATTGGATTGTTTTATCGTTCAACAGCTGGAAAAGATTGTTCTGAAAGTGATCCCAATGATATCATTTCTCTATATATCGTTACAGCTGTAATGTTGTAACGTTTTGTTGGAGATGGAATGAAGGCATACAGCAGAAGAAGTGAGAATCCAAATGCAGTTTAATAATAGATATCATCCAAGGTTAAGATCATACCAGGCAGAGGGTCAACCACATTTAATCAGTACGTACATACAAAAACTCCACGATGGGCAGACAGGTACAAGGAATCCATGACTTAGGAATAACGAAAGGAACACCAGAACTGCTCGAAATGCCAACAGAAAATAACAGCAAAAACCAACAAGACTTCATAAAGAATACAAGGCAAAAGGCATTTATATAGACAGGGAAATGAATGAGAAACAAGACACAGCTGAAACAGGTTAACTAATAATGAGCAGAGGATATTGGGAAATGAAGTCCGGGAATAACAGAGTCTACGGAAACAATGAGGGATGAGGCTGACATCTACTGGTACTTAAGGGTACCACAGTTGACAGATGTAACAGGGTGAACAGTGCTATTCTTTTATATTTAAAACGTTTTTTGCACTGTCTTTATCGTTATCTTTATAGTCAACGTTCTTGGTGTGAACGCGCCTTAACACTGATGTAGAAGCACCTAGCCTTTGTTGTAAGCCTAAACTTGTAAACTGTAAATTTGTCCTTCAAATCTGATTGATTGATTGATTGATTGGGTGCTTCTCAATACTCAAATTGATGCTTCCTTGTTTCCTCACTTCGCCGTCCACCAACCCATGGCCCAGAAACCAATCGAATTCAGCCATCTTGAAAGACATCTCAATTCTCTAATTGCACTGCTAGGATACACAGGCGTATCCTTCCCTCGCATCATGCAGTTAAAACGAGAGGAAAGTTAATTAGGATGCACACATAAGAAATGAGAAGCACCCTATGTCTAAAAGTGGAGTTAAATGCAGCCATGTTGTACTTGGTGAAATCATGTTCACCTCCGAACTCAGTTCTGCTGAGTTTAGCACCAACTTGCCTCAAAACGCCCACCTGGAAGTAGTTTGCTTAGTAAAACCTTGATTACATGGCTCAGGTGTGATTAATTGGGGTTGGACTTAAACATTGCAAGACATTGGCCATCCAGAGGCAAAATTGGACACCCCTGACTTTTAGCAGCATATAAACTATTTTTAAGTTTATTTTTTCTTAAACGTATATCAGCCATATCGGCTATTGCCCCCAAAAGCTACCGTCTTATTGTATTTGTCTTATTGTTTGACAGAGAACTTCAAATTCAGTGCATCCCTACTTATATCAACAATACCTTGATATTCTGTTTGCTAATATCTAATATTTTGAAGAGAAATCAGGACCAATGAAGAAGTATTTGTTAATGTTGTGACAACTTCTATCAATCAGTCAGTCACTTCCGTTAAGGGGGATGTTCTCAATGAAGGTCAAATTAGTTACTTAGCACCAAGATGAATCCGTCACGAAACTGTCTCACACCACACCTGTTGTTGTGAGAAATTACCTCACTGTTTTAATATTCGCCAAAAACATGACAAATGCAAATTTCCACTGCAGTTCCCACGATAACCAACAGATGGCGATGTCTACTTTCTACACAGACTGGCTGTAATACCACAAAACAGTGAAGACATTTCATTATTAAATAGCCAATTTAAATAAACCTAAATTATAGTATTTTTTTATTTAGGTCAGTGTCCAATGATGGATGGCCAAGATAGCAAAAGCCAAATTCCTTTTTTAAAATCTAGTTGAAAATGCCTTATACATGTGTTATTCCTATTTTCATACATTCAAAAAAAACTATTTTTAAAACCTGATTTAAACTATAAAACTGCTTCATTGTTTTTTTTTTTTAAAGAAATAGGCTAATAAATGATTAAGGCAATTTTAGAACTTAAAAACATGCTCATCAAGAGCTTTTGTCTATGTGATTATAATGAGATATATTTGTGGTCTGCATTCTACTGCAGGAAAAAAAAACATATTGCATGTACATAACTGAGATAATTTGGCTCTTTCTCTCTGTTTAAATAGCTCAGTCAGTCCTGATGGTGCGAGAGCTGCAGGATGTGGATGTAACTGCTCCTGCAGATGCATGCTTTGAATGTGAAGTCTCTCAGCCTGTGGTCAAGGCACCGACGTGGACCCTGAAAGGAGAGACGCTGCATTCTGGTCCCAAAGTTGTGGTGGAGAAAATGGGAACCGTTCATAGGCTCACTCTTAAACAGACATCTGCAGACATGAGCGGCATTGTGTGCTTTATCACAGGAAGATCCAAAAGCACTGCACATCTGCGTGTCATAAGTAAGTCATATATTTTGTTACAGACAATGTGCATGTTTATATATTGCATATATACTGTATATCATTACCTTTACTCTGAATAGGAGATGTTTCTGATGCCTATACTTAGACATGGAGTCTGGTCTTGTTTTAATAAGAACTTGATACTCTGTAATAGCATTGGCCATGTGATTTAAATTGATATCCTGCTGAGTTTTATCAAGTGACTGCTGACTTGTTGATTTCTTCTTCTTTCTTTTCTTTTTTTTGCAGGTAACCACTGAGAAACAACACATACACACGTACCTAATACGCTACTAAATACAAAAATATCAAATGAAAAGATGAAAACATTAAATCTCTTTTCTTTCAATGTGTTTGAAAGTGAGAGTCTACAATTTATTTAAAATCCAAATTTATTTAAAATCTTTAGTGCCATTTTTGCACATTACATCCCATTCTACATGGTTTACCATCCATTAGGCTACATGATCATTTCTTCAATTCTTTAATATTGCGCTGTCCAAATTTATGATCAAACACATTGTGCTTCATTAAAAAATAAAAGAAAATGAAGAGCACCAGGCCAGACACCCTTGTAATTCACCCATGTTGTTATGACTTAAATCTCTTGCACAGTAATTTGGTATTTCATTTTGAAATTTGTGTACTACTGTATATCCTTGTATAGATATCCTTTGTTTTGTTTTTTATTATTCTTGTTTTATGGGATGAAGTTTAAAGTGAGGTTAAGGCGTGTAATTACAATGTGCAGGGCCAAAGATGATCAAAAGAGGGTTTGGGACGGAAAGTAACTTTAGCATATGCAGCAAAAACACTGAGTTCATGAATACAGCCATTTTACAAATTAGGTGAAACATTTACAAATAACTGGAAATGCTTTTGAGAGTTTTAGTTTTTTGCTTCTGCTGGATTCAAAAGGTAGCCTATAACAGTTCTTCTTGCCTTTTACTGAAGTATCCAAATAAGTGCAAACGTGCTGCAATCTTCCCTGGTTTATCAATATCTTTCAATAAAATTTGAAAACAAATTTTCTTGAGGAGTGTTCTATCACACCGTACAGTCGATACAACCCTGAAAATATTCTCTTTCTTTCTGTGGAAAACAAAGCTTATTATAAAAGTTATAACTTAAACCTTTCTACCAGTGCATTCCCTAGTGTTTTAGAGAAAGAAATAAAAAAATAAAGCGATAAAATTACAAAAACGAGATGATGAAGCAAAGTAAATAGATTTGTAATGGCACATTATATTTTCCAACGCCCCGTGACGCTTTGTGTGAATTATGGGAGTAGGCCCAGAGACATAATAAATTATTATGTGCATAATAATGAATTATTATGTCTATGAGTAGGCCTAACTTCCGTTAAACTGTAAACAATTAGAGAAATGTTTGTCAAGTGTTGTCACACTTGTTAAAACCGAAGTGCATAATGAGTGTCTCCACTTCTCTGTATCAGTGCAGAGTTGTTTTTGGGTTTATTTCCGCTTCCTTTCATTGGAAAAATGCCACACTTTTGTTGTGTGAAAAGCTGCAATAATACGAACCACAATAGAAAATGTCAAAAACTTCACTATGAGACAAGATTTTGTCGGTTTCCAACTTGAAAAAAGGTTGTAAGGAGAGTATGCAGAGGTAATAACAGAGGCGCCTTGGCATATCTCCATATGCTTGCTTTCTACATTTTCACAAAGGTAAGATATTTCTGTTTAAGCAAACGTTATATTGTTTTGGATTGGATTTACTGTCAGGTGAACAATTTTACATTTACATGAACTTCAGCTTTAAGTTTAAATAAAACTTCACATTTTGATTTTACTGTTAGGTGGACGATTACACATTTACCTGAACTTTGAGCTGTAGAAAGCGACCCATTCCGGCGAGCTAAATTGTATGACCGTTGACGGTTTCATGAGATCACGTGACTGCACGTGGACGGAAGGGTTTTATTAAAGCTGTTAATGTAATACTATTTGTAAAATCAAAAATATTTTATTTAAATTTGACTTTGTGATGTTTTTACCCATGTTTTAATTTTTTATTATTATTTGTGATCAAACATTAATTGACGGACCCCCTGCAATACTGCCGCGGACCCCCTAGGGGGCGCGAACCGGTCTAATTTGTAATCAACACTTCAACAGCCAACTGAAGTCTGCAAATCAAATGTTGTACACACATGGTAAGTGATTTGTAGTATTTTTTTTTTAAATTCCAGGTATGCTCTAACAAGATAATTAATAATATTCACGATCCGTAAACCAGATATTTATCCATTAATGAGGATGGATGCAGCAATCTGGGGTCGGCTTATTAAGTGCTGGTGGTACGAATAAATGTTCTGAATCGATGACAGTTTATCCAAATAAGGCTCCTGGAATATTCTATCTCGGTTTTTATAATATAATACTAGTATTTATAATTTATCTCGGTGTGTATTGTCTCATGTGTTCTCATTCTTCCACAGTTTAACAATTTCTAATCGATTGCTAATCTCTTCTATGGATAGCGATACCCTACAAATGGCGTCTCGATGACGTCACACAATAAACCCACGTGTCTGACAAAGACCGATAATAATTTTCAAAAACTGGGAAGGCTGCAATGAGATGACATATTACTCGCCTTTCAACCATCGAACATTAAAAGCATTTAAAATGGTAAAAGCAGTAACATTTATACAACAGTACATGAATAACCCCAAGAGCTCGATTATTTCCGCTGAAATCAAAACAGTTCATTAGCTGTCTGGGACACTGACTGATAATATTGCAAAGTGATTTCCATCATTTCGAAAGACAAATATTGAGAAACATTAGCCTACAGTAAATAATGAGGATAAAAGATTATTTGATTCAAAATTATTTGTTTTAGTGTTTTTGGTGGAATGGTATTTCCACACACCGGAAGTGCCTCCCATAATCTAAAAAGGCAAATGGGCTTGTTAGGAAAAAGGTGGTTTATTTTCACTTTTTTGCGTAGTCTATTCAGTGCTTGGCTAATTATCATTTTTGATGTACATATTACATAACTGTACAGCATTTTAGAAAAATGCTAACAAGAAAAGTCCTAATAACATAAAAAGTCCCTTTTAAAAACACATCTTCGCAGCGTGCCAGCGCACCTAATATAATCCGCATCGGCTTGGCTTTTCCGAGATGACAGAACTGAGGGATTTCAAATGTTTTAAAAGCAACTCAGAGATTTTTATTACTCAAACAGGTGAGTAAGATATTTTATTGAACTGATAAATCATCATATGTAGCTCTCTAACATAATTCGTTGTGTCATCTATTGTGAAGGGTCATGTAGACACAGAGCACAACCAAAACAATATTCTTCCGCAAAATGCATGCAGATTTGTTTTTTTTAACCGCTAGAAGCCATAGGACTACCCAGTTAGTGAAGCACTGTATCATTTTCTTTCTTAATTTTGACGCCTAGTCAATTTAAGTGATATATCACACCTTCCCACTGACTTACAATTAATTTGGATTGTATTTAAATGTAATAATATTTAGTTAAATGTGGTGACGTGTCATGTGGTGCTTCTTAAACGGGAAGGCTGCATCCTGAAATGTAAGACAAAAGTAATGTTTTCGGCCATGAAAGTATAACGTTAGATGTTATGTTTTGCTGTAAATTAATCATTAACCAACACTAAACGTCCAAAAATGTAAGCCACTAGGAGATCCTCAGGTGGCTGTCATTCACTGTATTGTATTGATAGAAAGCCTCTTATAATATAGAGATTTGTAATACAAAATATTTTTCCAAAATTAAGTTGAAATCGTATTTTCGTGATGTGACTGTGGGGGAAGAAACATTTATTGTGTAGCCATCCGCACTTAGTAGACTGTCTCGTAGTCTAGAGGCCTAAGAAGGACACAGCCTCAGTAGGATGCAGCCTTCTGTTTGAGAAACACTCATGGTATTGTTGTAAAAAATAATTTCTATATGCGACGCTAGGTGGAGCCACTAACGTTCAAATACAATTTTTTTTTGTTTAATGGTAATAAGTTTTAAATTCTAGTCTTCATTTATCTTAACACCCAGTGTACCTATAAAAAGATAGGCTGCAGAGCATATTAAAATAAGATATGAGGAAACTGACTGCGAACTCACGGCAGATAATTAAAGAGAAACAATTTACAAAGCTAGGCCTTCATTATGCCTTGAAGTCTAACCATCATCAAATTTGTGTTCGGAGCAAAACCAGCATTACATTTTTCTGATTCAACAATTACACATTAAGAGCATTTGTAGCCTCTCTCATGCATCTGTGAGAATATTAATAAGAAGGCGTATCATTCAAAACAAGAACTACCAAGAATGTTATATAACCTCTGAAAAACATGGGCCGGGTTGGTCCTGTTGCGTAAGCGGAGTGTGAGAAGTGTGAGAAGTGCTGCTGAGATTGATGAACACTCAGACCTCGGAGAATGTACCAAGTCAGACATGCGATTCAGTAACATGTCTTACTACATCATCAGTTTCAAACATTAAAAGACACTATGTACCCTGTAAATATAGGCTGATCTTCATTGAAGTTTCATGAGTTTTTGTTTTCATGACATTTGAAACAGAAAGTGGATCTTTGGAAAAATTGGTAACACTTTACAATAAGGTATTTGAACGATGTTTACCGTATTACCTGGACTGAGAAATTCATGTTTATTTGCCAGCAAAAGTATGTATTGATTTTAATAACATTACTAAATGTTGCATAAACCACAATTAATAAATGCATATTTTCCATAGCCAGTGCTTGTTAACTAAAGTTTACGAATGGAATCTTATTGTAAAGTGCTACTGGAAAAATTTGAAATACTGAGTATTTTTTCCTTTTCCTGTCAATTTGTTTAAAACTGTAAAAATACCTTTTAAATGGCATTTTTTGTTACATAATGGTTTATGTTCAATTCTTTAACTCATCTGTAGAAGACTGCCCAAGTAACTTAATACCACATTACTGTACATCAAATACTATTGGAAATAATACCATAATAAAATACAGTGTGAGATTCGAGTTCAAAAGTGAGGGGAGATAAATTGTGCTTTTTAAGAATCAAATATCCAACACTCAAGCTGCTCTTTAAGCTTTTATGAATAACAAAATCTTTTTTTTTCTCCATGGCACAGCACTATTTTCATTAATATAACAATTATAGAAAGATGGCAAGTGTTTCGTCATCCCCAAAACTATTTAAAAAGTCAAACACTGAAAAATGGACAAAACACCAGTATTAAAAACCAGAACATCATCTTTCCACTCTCTCCCGTACACATGAACATCAACATTGGCACTTGCAGAACAATCAACTCAAATAGTGCTGAGCAAGCATACGATCCCCATGAGGAAAACCATCCATATTAAATGGCACAACTAACAAGAAGGCACGTTAACAGGGGCTCTCCAGTCCACGTTACAGCATGCTTACGCCAATGCCCACATCACTTTCTCAATAAACCACCTGACAGCTTTAGTGATCTAATGGAGAGTTAAGGCATTACAAGTCAAACATCGGTTTGCACTGACAATCAAGGTTTGATTCCAGTATTCTTTACTTGTTTTGATTAATATAAACACACAAATGGCATACTGTTATGAATTTAAAACTATACAGTCTCAGAAAAACTGATTTTGTAAATAAGACCATTTTGATATTGTCTGACAAAAATTTGCTACAGTAATTTTAAGGCCGCTTTGAAGGACCTGGCATTAGACACAATAAAGCATACTTTATACGATTCAAAAGGTGCATTAGCTTAACCTTCAGAGTGAAAACGGACCGTGTGACACAGTAGGTGCTGGGCCGATTTCCCTTTCTTATATTTGTTGTTTTATGAAACTTGAATTTCAAGTGCCGCTGATTGCATCATGACTTTCATTTCTGATTTAGAAATTAAAATGGAGAAGAAAACAACATGATTTTTGAACAATAAAGGGATAGTGAATGCTTGTTTCAGAGTTCAATAAACTTGTCTAGAAAAAAAAGACAGCATATTATTCTTGTGATTGCCATTTATGGTTTTGTCCTCGCTTGAGATCTTGAGGTAAACTCATTTAACAAAGGGAATGAGGGAAGCTTAACTCAAGATATAAACCCAAGAAGAGGAAGTCATTTTCTTAAAACACAAATCTTCTCAAATCACCCACCGAAGAAGACAATCAACTTGTTTCATTTTAACAGGGCTTCCCTCAACCATGAAAATGAAAGAGTTGAAAAGAAGGAAAGACACGTTTTTTTTGTGAACCTCACCGAAAACAAGGCCACATTTACCGCTGAAATCAAATAAACAGAATATTTGCATTGAGGAAACAGCATATTTCATGACTTTTTTTTGCATTTTGAAATTATTTATGACAATTAAAAAGTTTTTCCCTCATTATTAACATGATGCATCTGAACGTTGTTGTTTTTCTTTTTTGTTATTGCCATTATTATTCACAATAGGGATTTTCATAACTGTAATACAGTACTTTTCAGCAATAAGCATTAAAGGCAGTATAACAAATACAACCATAAGGTTTAAATACAATATAATTTAAATATATTATCGTATTTGTTTACACGTTGCAGTAAAAATAAGTTTGCATTTTTTGCATCATGGCAGAAATTGGGGGGAATGTGCTTAGTTGTCAAAATATTGTCACAAATGCAAAAAATAAATTCCTCATGCAAAATATATATTTTTATTACTATTATTTGACTTCAGGGTTAAATATGGTCTTGTCAGATTTCCTGAGATTCACTCATTCGAGTGTTAAAACAATCAGCTTGTTATTTTTTGCTTGTAATGGATAAAGCAGTCCTTCACAGTTCTGTCATTCGTCTTCTTTTCTCTATCAAACATCATGTGAATGGAATTCTGGGTAGGTGATGAGGACTGAGCTAGTGGCTGGTCCTGTTAGGGGGAAGCAGTGTGGTGCTCCGAGCCCAGCAGCCTCCCTGGCCCCATAGTGACAGCTGCCCTTAGTGTCTCGCTAGCTAGTAGTCCTCTGCTGCTTGAGCACAGTGTAGACATTATCCACTTTACTCAGTCTTTCAAAGAAAGGGATGAGATCCAGCAGCTCTGTGTCAGACATGTCATCAAACCAGGAGGCTACAGGTACCTAAACATGACAGATGAGAATTTCTGTTAAAAATGATGTGAATCCTGGGACAAAGCGACAAACCATTGGCAAACTTCAGCAGGCTAAGCATTGTAGAGACTCTACCGTCAGTCGCAAAGCAGTTATATGTGCAAAAGAATAAAGAAAGGCGATAACGTACAGCATTGTCTGGGTGGAAGATGTAGGAGGCTGGCGAGTTGTCCACAATGATGACTTTGTTGAGATCCCTGCCTAGACGGCTTAGGTCCTTGACATAATTTCCACGGTGGAACACACAAGATTCCCGGAAAAGACGGCTTCGGAAAGCTCCCCACTTGTCCAGCAGATCCGAGACGGGATCTGCGTACTAGAAAAACAGAATCACATTAATGTGATGGACAAGGTTAGAACGAGGAAGAAAAAAAGTGCCACATATCAACAAAAAAACAAATTAACTACTTTTTAAAATGCAAGGCTCACACCAATGAACCAATGACTACTGAAATTCAACGTCAAATTCATGTGTGAGTAGTGGATAAAGAAATCATTGCAGTTCCTTCACAAACCCCAGTTTGGGAAACCCTGACATAATGTAATGTTAAATGCGCTTCAGTGTGTTGAAGACAATTTATTTTTATTTTTGTATTTTGATAATCACCATAGTCTAAGATAATCTTACTCAAATCTATGAGATAAACAAATTCTAAAGGCTAATAGTAAGCTCAAAAGTAATCAAAAAGCAGTTAGATTATATTACCCAAAATGTTTAATGTAATAGATTACGATATTAACTACAATTTTCATTGTGTAGTATGTATTCAGTAAAGGAATACAGTTTGCAAGTAATCTGCCCAGCACTGTGTGTGTGTGTGTGTGTGTGATGTGTCTGTATGTTTACTGTATACATGTATGTGTGTTTGTGAGATACATATATATATATATATATATATATATATATATATATATATATATATATATATATATATATATATATATATATATATATATAGGCATGGACTCTACAAGACTTCTGAAGGTGTGCTGTGGTATCTGGCACTAAGTCCTGTGGGTTGCGAGGTGGAGCTGCCGTGGATCAAACTTATTGTCCAGCACATCCCACAGATGCTCGATTGGACTGAGGGCAACACCTTGAACTCGTCATCATGTTCCTCAAACTATGTCTGAACAAAGTGTGCACTGCAATATGGCAGGGTGCCTTATCCTGCTGAAATAAGCCAATTCCACCAGGGAACATGGTCTGAAACAATGTTTAGGTAGGTGGCAAATATCAAAAATATGTCCATATAAATGGCCGGACCCAGGGTTTCCCAGCAGAACATTGTATCACACACCCTCCACCAGTTTGTCGTCATCACACAGTGCTTCTCCAGGTAAGTGGCGCACACCTACACGGCCGTCCATGTGATGTAAAAGAAAACAGGACTCATGGGACCACTTTCACTGCTCCAAGGTCCAGTTCCCAACGCTTGTGTGCCCATTGAGGGTGCTTTCAATGGTTGAGAGGAATCATCAAAGGCACTCTAATTGGTCTGCAGCTACGCAGCCCCATACACAGCAGAGTGCGATGCAATGTGTACTGTGACACATTCCTCCCATAACTTCATTAAAATTTTGCATGACTTGTGCGACAGTAGACCTTCTTTTGGCTTAGACCAGACGGGATAGCCTTCATTGTCCTTGTGCATCAATGAGTCTTGGGTGCCAGTTTGTGGTTGGTCGCTCCTCAGACCACCGTCGATACATTTTTACCACTGCTTTGCCGTTTCAGAGATACCCTGACCAAGTCATCTTGCCATTACAATTTGGGCATTCAAAGTCATTCAGACCTTTATTCTTGCCCATTTCTCCTGCATCCAACATGGATTATGAGAACTGACTGTTTGCTTACCACCTAATCTACCCAGACCTTAATATGTGGCCTTGTAATGAGATGATCAAAAATATTCACTTCACCTATTACTGGTCATAATGTTTTGGCTATATATATATATATATATATATATATATATATATAAGAAAATAAAATTTAAATAAAGTAGTAAGTGAATAAATAAAAATGCCCATTGTATGAAAAAAAAATTTTTTTGAAGCAGTGGCCGAATTAAAATAAAATCTTATCTGAAAACACACCAAAGTTGGCACACTTGCTATCGGATCAATTTATTAAGCTCACCTAGAGACAGCAAAGTTAAAATAACTGGATGTTTTCCATAACTGTGGGAAACTTGTAACATCTATAAAACTGAAGCATACAGTAAATCCTATTTCTTAATAAACTTAATGCTCAGTGCCTTGCATAGTGCAAAAATCCTTTTGCATTTCTTACCTTGGCTAAGCTTGCAGTGAATAACACACACTCAAACAGTTCCCCCATCCGTTTTAGGAACTCGTCAACATGAGGTCTCTTCAACACATACACCTACATACAGAAGGCAGACAAAGGAAAAAACAGTTAAAGTCTGTTATGACTTCAAAGCATTAAATTCACAGCTAGTAAAAAAAAACTGCATACAAGAAAAACTGGCCCTAAACCAGGTCACATTCATAAAGTGCTTGCAAAGGGCACTGTTACAGCTAAGATTTATTGCTAAATAAATAAGATTTATATTAGCCCGCATCTTGATATGATGCTTCATATAACGATGAGCTTTATGTGACCGTAGAACGATAAACCCCGTTTTAAGAGAAGCAGTAAAACGGGTTGTTTTACTCTAACAACTAGGTCAGCCAAGCTCGTTTATGAAGCTGGTGGTCTCATTCCTGAACCAAGTCATCCCGAATAGGCTTTCCTGACATCACAAGCCTATCCTGGATTACTTGAAACAGGCCAAAGCCTTGTCTGTCAGTCGTCTTCAGTCTCATGGTGTAACTGGGGCCGTTGGCCTTTAAAGGGCCAAGGCATCGTTCTGTCATAGCTCAAGAGAGCAGAAGACTCGCTCTGAGGAGAGATTGATGGCCAATGACTTCTCAGAAGCCAGTCAGGGTTTCTCCATTTCGTCAGGACACAGAAATAGCCACCTGCTGCTCTGACCCATCAGCTGAGATGGCAACCATACTGTCAGGTTGCGCACCCGTGTTAAGTGGTAATAGGTAAACAGAGGAGAAAATGCTTGCGTTGTTCAACACTATGACAGCAGACAGACAAATAATCCTGGTCACTGGCATGATTATGACAAAAGCATAACTGATGATTATTTTCCTTGATATTGTAAATCACAATTGTTCATTTTAAAGAATAGAAATTACATTAAAATAAATACTTATTCTGTGTGGAAAAAAGCAGTATTCTTTATGCATGTATGCAGGAAGCAAACAACAGGAAAATATGACAATGCTCACATTATAATCAACAAAGATGTCAGAGCAGATTTTCACTGTTTCACACATTGTTTGAGAACAGAAGTGAAACATTACACATTCGTTCAAAAAGGCCCGATGCAGACAGTTCTTTAGACCTATTTATACGATTCTAAGTCACCAATGCATTCATGCGTATTATGAACTGCTAATTGGATACAATTCTCAACCAAAACAAAAACATGTAAATAAAACAATTTGACCAAACATGGTAATCCATGAACACCCAGGGGCAGCAGAAGTGTTGCACCGTGGAAAATTTGATGAAGAAAACGTTTTTAGGATTGGAAAGATAACTATAAAGCTGCTCTCGATCACAATGTGTATCATGAAAAGCACTGTACAAATAAATCTTTTTTTTTCCAGGTTTATATTTCTAACATTAACAGTGCTTAAGGAAAATATACACTTAATATAAAAAATATTTTCCAGATAACATTTTACTTACTTCAGTGCAATACGAATATAAATTATTTAATTTAGCCAATTAGTCATCTTTATATCAAGTTTTCATATATACACATATATATATATATATATATATATATATATATATATATATATATATATATATATATATATTTATCTTTTTTCTTTATTATCTTTATTTTAGGAAGCAGGTTCTTCTCAAGGGGATCATCATATTTTGAGGATCTTGGAACAATTTTCCTGACTGAAAAAGCAGTAATATTTTTTTTTCCCGACCGACTGATTGCTGACCTAATGTCATAACCTTTGAATTGTCAGTTATCCACGGACAACCTTGCATGAGAACAGGTTATGCTCACCTGATGTACTGTCCCATCAATTTCCACTGGAATGATGAAGTCAGCATTGTTTACCGGCTGGGAAGCAAAAAACACAATAAAATTGATTTAATTGTTGCAGACAGAAGAAAATAAGATGAATCTATATTGCAGATGACTGACAGGATATGTAAACAATATCCATCAGGCTCCTGTCATTTTCAGAATATTGCCACAGACCCTGAACGTGGTCTTTAGATAGGTCTAGAAACTCAATCTCAAATGTTGAGATAATCACGTTTATGTGTTATAGAGTTGTCAGGACAGTGTGACCTACATTCACAGATGTGGCATGAAGTAACATTATGCTGTCCTGCGCTGTAGGATCACATTTGTTTTACTTCTGACTGACTTTAGAGGAATAGTTCACCCAACGCATGAAACTTTCATTATTTATTTACTTGCAAGTCATTCCAAACTGGTATGTGACTTTTTGCAATAAAAAAAAATGTGATATGACTTCTCCTTTTGTGTTCCACAAAAAAAAAAAAAAGCATGGGGGAGCAACATGGGGGTGAATAAATTAGCTTTTTCAGATCTTGCGATCTAATCGACAAAATAAGCTCACGCAATTTGCATATGAACACGACCGGAGACGACGGAAAACATTCCATTTCTTACTGGCTTCCCCAAATTGTGAACATAACATGTTTATGATGTCATGCAGCCAGAAAAAAAAAAACTTCCATAAAGAGTCAAATCAGGGGCTGCCACATTTCTCCATTATCTGCATGCATGCATGTAAAAACAAACACTAAAAGCAGTACGGCAGAATCATTTAACTAAATGTAGCAAAACAGTACTTGCTTTAGACAATTCAAATAATTTCCATCAGCTCAAATAAGCTTGCGTGTATTAACACTGGTACACTCCATGCTAACTCTGAAGATTGGAAAATAACTTGTGTCTGGTATCTCAAAAGAATGAAGGCAATTTTGCAAAAGATGACTTTTGTGCACACACTTTCTGTTTTGTTCTTAGTTGTAAAGCACATTGTAATGGACACTGTATGCGTTCTGTTACAAGTTTCATTATTACACTGCAAAAGAACATTACATTGGTTGAAAGCATTGCATTAGGCCAGCAAAAACCTGTCTACATTAACATGCAAGAACAGACTGAACTAATACTGGAGGGTTTTTTCCTCTATGCTTCCATATGAGGCAACTGTCAGTGTACAGTAGAGACAGACATTGGTCACTTAAAATATGAATGTAAAACAGCAAAAAAAAAGTGCATTAAAGCATTCTGTACCATTACTCTTACCAATTGACCCTTCGCAGGCAGTTTGATTGACAGACGATCTAACAATCATAATTCTGAATCCGCCATTTTGTGCGACAAAGCAGTCAGGGGAGTTTTAGATTAACGTTGGTGAGCTTGAACTTGAAAAATTGTGTGTACTCACGTCTTTCCACACTTGAAACAACATTCCTTCTGATGTTCATTCATGTTTATTTGATGCTATAAATGAACTAGTATGAAGAGATGATCGGTTCACGAGCCGCTCAAAAGAGCTACAGCGATCTGTCACGACACACTAAAGAGACACCATACTGTACTTATTGTTTAAACTTCTTAAAAAAATACAATATTTTAAATATGAAACTGTTTCATATCAAAAAACCTGCTCTTGTCTAGTCTGTCGACGTGTTGTCAGTGTCCTCTTTGCTCCGCGATGTATTTTTCACTGCGTGAGAACATGATGTGTGGCGTGAGAGCGCATGGTTTGTCGGACACAACAACAGTAACTAAAGGGAGTGGGTCTTTGCGTAGGGTCAGTTGGCATTTAAAACATAATATGTACTATATAGACTACAAACAGGTTTCACAAACCCACCCATCAAATTGTTTGGACAAACAGAAAGTTCATTAAAACTAAAAAGTTCACAAATTAAAAGTATATCTGGGCCTATAGCAACACAGAGCCACAGTTCACACTTCAGGGAACACAACTTACCAAAAAGCTTTTTAGCATGGCATAGACAAAAACACAAGCATTTCAAAATATTTTTGTTTGCGTTTTACAGAAGAAATGAGTCAAACCATTTTGGAATGAATGACTGTAAGTGAGAAAATGATGGCAGTGTTTTCCTTTTTGGGTGAACCATCCCTTTATGCTCAGACATTGTAACACACTTCTGCATTAAGGTCTGTGATGACGTGAATGCACACAATGGTGCGAAATGTCCATCTATAACATTTGAGTCAAGTGTATCTCATTGCCACGATATGATTAGCTGAGCTGCCAACAGCATGTGACATATAGTTTCTTCACACCCACTGCCAGCGATAAACTGATGGAACAAGGGGGCTCAACACATTGGCTTACCTTGAATGAACTGTGGACTAGCGTTTCATCCAGATCAATGACTACACAGATCTTCCCTACATCTTTAGACTTTATCTGTGGAAGAAGTGGCTTGGCTGGGACCTGTAATTAACATTTCAAGGACACTGGTAAATAAGCAGTTGGCATTTACAACAAGGAGTTATTTTACAGTGAAAATACAGTATAGGTTAGGGTTCCTCAACTGGGGGGGGGGGGTGTTGTGGAGTGTGAAAATAAAAAGCCTCTCACCTCACAAAAACAAACTTTACTGTCCTGTGAGATGTTATATTGAGCTCACGTAACATTATATTGGGTCATGGCTTAATGACCATAGGAAAACTTGAGTCTTATAGGCAAACCAGTTGAGAACCAGCTTTTAATGTTACAAACATCATTAAACTAATGAAGACTGATATTTCATGTCAGCTATACAAAACACTTTTTATAAACATAATGACTCATTATTAGTCTTCCCTAATCTGTTAGTTAAGAATCAAGTTTTATGAGTAACATATGCAGGACTGGCCGGTATGATGGTATGTACTGTATGATGGACAGTAAAGTGTGTCAACTGGTAAAGATTTTATTTGATATTCTATACGTTTAGATTTATATGGGAAGCTATTGGTGGACAGTCGCATGGAAAAATGTAAGACACCGGGCGTGACGTGTCTAGAATTTAAACAGAATTTAAGGACGGAATGTAACACTAGTTTAACGATTTGAATATTTTGTTTGAACCTAGAAATTAGACAAATGTCAAACTTATCTTGCACTTAATAATTCGTAAAATTTATAATTCACTGGGATGTTAAAAAATTGTTTATTGTATAATTTTTTTTTTTCCCCAATTGAATTTCCAGAGGGAAAAAGTACATACACTATAATATATACACTACTGTTGTAAATTATGGGGTCGGTAAGATTTTTTATTTTTTTGAAGGAAGTCTCTTATGCTCACCAAGGCTGCATTTATTTGATCAAAAAAAATACAGTAATAGTATGAAATATTATTACAATTTAAAATAACTTTTATATTTTGATATTTTAAAATGTAATTTATTCCCATGTTATTTTTAGCAGCCATTACTCCAGTCTTAGAGTCACATGATACTTCAGAAATGATTCTAATGTTTATTTATTTGGAGCGCAAGAAACATTTCTTATTGTTATCATTACATTGAAAACAGCTGTGCTGCTTAATATTTTTGTAGAAACCCTGAATCTTTGATGAAAAGAAAGTTCAAAAGTTTTTTGTTTTGTTTTTAAACAGAGAAAAAGTCTTTTCTGTCATTTTTGATCAATTTAACGTATCCTTGCTGAAATCAAATTCTTACTGACCCCAAACATTAGAACGGTGGTGTACAACAAAACAAAATCCAAATACACCATGATAGGATTTTGGTCATACAGCCTATCCCAAACTGGGTGTATTAGTTATAGAGTATCCATAAGGGGGCATAAGGTAGCTCTTTTAGCGCTAGCATTCCATAAGCAGAGGAAGATCAAGTGACTGACTGCAGCTGGGGTGGAATTGCAAAGCTGCTGGCCAACCAATTCTTCAGCAGAAAGTACACAGTGCACACACAGTCTGAAACCGTCTCTATCCTACGCTTACAGAATGAGTATCTCAAGATCTACACGGCCTTCCGGATTCATTACAAGTCGCAGAGTTCGCAGATAACTCTGATTTAAATAACATAACATATGCCATGGAATAAGAACCCAGCATGGAGTCTTATTTTAGTTCAGTTGCTACTGACTTCATACTAATTCAATTTCAATTACATTCCTTCACAAGCAAAATCATTTGACACTGTACTATCAAATTCATGCATTTGAGATGTTGATGCTTTAAACTGCTAAAAAAAAAAAAATCAACCAACCAGTTCCTCTCCTAAGAAAAAGGTACCTGATCTATGGGCGGAACACAGAATTCACAATCGCAGTCCTCTGGGTATTCTTCATCTTCAGATACATCTCCATCCTCATAAGAATCACTCTGCTCACTTGTCTTGTTTTGGTCAGACTTAAAAAACGTGTCCTGTTCAGATGCCTCACTTCTAGCAACTTGATGTATAAGTTCCTCTAATTTTTCATTTTGCTTGTTCTCTTTAGGCAGGCCATCTGTTTCAGGAGGGTGAAGGAGCTCAGAGGTGTCTTTTGGCTCAGTATGGGTGTCTTGCTGACCATCTGATACACAAAGAGACTCAGTCTCTGTGTTTGACTGTTCCTCACAGGCGCAAGGGAGCAGTTGAGCAGCAGCTGGTGTCTCTTTATCTTTGTCACTTTCCTCAGAACATCTCACAAGATCTTCAAAATCCAACAGAGTTGTTTCTTCATCTTCAGTAGTTTCAATCTCTCCACAACAAGGTCCATGAGCCCCCTCATTTTCATCAAAGTTAGAGTGTCTCTCCTCATTTTCATCAATTTCAAGCCCAGAACTGAGATCTTGTATGATTTCCTTGTTTTCAGACCTATAAAATTCAGTTAAATTCGGACTGATCTCATTTTCCAACGATTCTTCCTCAGGTGATTCTGAAGTGTCAGCTTCTTGAAGTGTGTTCTTTACAACACAGGACCCTGTGTAATCTCCAGATATATTGTTGAAAGCATTTTCATCCACTTCTTCGAGTCCATAACCATCAACGGCTCCAACACAGGACACTTGTACATGCATATCAACATGGGATTCAAAGTCCTCTCCATTTTTGACGCAAAGACCATTGCCCGTGCCGTCAGGATACAATGTGAGACTCTCCTCAATAAAATAAGGCCCATTAGCTTCAGTTTCACAGACCTCGTCTGGTTTGGCACATTCATGGATTTGAACTGGTTCAATAGGGAGTCCAACAGCTACAACTTCAGCATACGTTTTACTGCTTTCCTTTCCTGACACTTGTTGCTCAGAATCAATCTCACATGCTTCTTCACAAGTATCTAAATTTTCCTGTGTATACATGTCAAAGTTGTGATTACCTTCTTTATGGTACTCATCTGGCTGTAGTATTTGAATTGAGGATTCATCATCCTCAGCAAAAAGGTTTTCCTTATCACATGGTTGGTCTGAGAAGATTTCAAATGATTCAGACTCATCAACAAAACTTTTGAATGATTCATCAGAGCTACTTTGACTTTTAGCATCCATGCAGTCACCGTACTCCTCCTCGCTTGATTCATCTGAAGAACCTGCTCCTGTGGTCACTGCATCCAGGGTGATGCCCACATTTGAGTGGACTTCAAAAGTTGCCTCATCATCATCGTCGTCATCGTCATCATCATCATCAAAAAATTTTCCTTTCTCCAGCTCTTCACACTTTCTACAGAGCTTCCTAGAGATATCCAGGGCTTGAACTTCAGTTTCAGAATCTACAACTTCAGGGTTTTCTACCTCTTCATTTGACTCACTCATTTCAGCAGAGAGACCTGAAGTCTCCTTATTATGCCTCAAAAGATCAGTAAGAAATTGAGAAAGCCAGCGAGCCTCAAACATTTCCATTGATCCAGAAAACATGGCATCGCACTCAGATGGTTTTCTACCCTCAATTCCGCTGCTATGATTAGGAAAATTCTCTTTATTTTTTACTTCAGGGTCGTGAAAGACAGAGTCGTGTGTTCCTGACAACTCCAGGCAATTTTCTGCAAGTTTGCTTTGATGTGGGTCCTCAGAATTGTCAGTGGGCACAGAGGGAGTGCATTGTTCAAGAACGTCACATTTTTCGAAGTACATTCCACAGCTTGTGCATTGTTCTAAAGCCTTAAAAGATTCGCTGTGCTCAGAGAGTTGGTTACAGTCTTGATGTCCTTCGGTTGAGGAGTTAAAGGTCCGGCTACAATCAAAGGTCTCCGACAAACAAGTGCAATCATCTAGACTGTTTAGCAGAACTCTGTCATCAGGGGTGTCCATTTGCCCAGTAAGCTGTGTTTGCTCAAGGGACGTGCAGTGGTCAGATGGCTTACTTTCTTTAGAGTCCTGACACAGTTCAGGGGATTCAAAATGTGTGGCATGGTATTCATCAAGCTTGTTTTGATTGTTATGCTGGGACTGTTTAGATGTCTCACAGTCTTCAGAATCTAGTTCAACTACATCGTTTTGATCAGATATGTTGTCTTCAGAACTGCTGTTTTCACACTCGCTGTATTGTTCCTGATATTCTACGCCACACTCGGAAAGCATTTCATAATCTAAGATATCAAACTGTGAGGAATCAACATCAACATCAACTTGTGGAAAAGAATCAGAAAGATCTTCCTCAGTTAACTGTTCTGCATCATCTTGCTGAAAAGACTCACAATCATCTTGGCTCATTTCGGTTGAAATTATTTCTTCTACATCATCTTGTTGAAAACACTCATAAAGATCTGGGTTCATCTCAGAGTTGAACTGTTCGGCATCATGTTGTTCAAAGGAGTCACAATCATCTAATTTCATCTCAGTTAAAATGATCGGTCCTGCATCATCTAGTTGAAAAGATTCACAATCTTCTAAGCTCATCTCAGACAAAGTTAACCGTTCTGCATCGTGTTCGGAAAACTCACTTTGATCACTTGGCACAAATGCAATACAAAGCTCATCATTTTGGCATATTTCAACCAAGTCAACTGAAGAACTGCTTGTTTCAAAACACTCACTGTGCTCAGAGCAGCTGTCCAACAAAGAGCTGTATCCAGATGAACCAGACTGATCTGAAAATTCACCACTGATTTGACCATTTTCAATGCAAAGTCCATCAGCTTCATTCAATTCGATGGCGTTTGGGCCAATAGATGTTTCTTGTTCTGTGCAGAATTCTGCAGCACATTCCAACGACTGGTTTTCCTTTTTAGGATCTCCTTGCCCAGAGACCTTCGAATGGCCAAAACACAGTTCAGCGGGCATGTTTACTTCTGTGTGCTCGCTTTTAAAAAAGGAAGAGGATTCCAAGTATTTAGTAAGGTTGCTTTCGACAAAAGACATCCGTTCTCCAAAACACTGGCAAAGGTCAGAAGAAGGGAAACACTCCAGACATTCTCCCATAGGTTTGCTTTCTCTAGAGAGCCTGCAAGAACAGTCAGAGATCTGCGCTTGCAGAGAGGACTCACAAGGCTGAAGGGATTCGTTGAGCCCACAGCCTGCCTGAGACACCAACAGCAATGTGCACGTTGACATGACAGAGGGGTTGAGACTCCACTGAACCCTACGCTCAGCCCGCCTTCAGGACACCTACCGATTTATTTTGGTGCTTCAGAGACGTGACAAATAACCCCTGGCGTATCAAATCACTATAAAAAGCTGAAGTAAGGCATAAATCTGAACCCGACACCTACAGCGTCTTGACACCCGATCTGCTCGTAGTTGTTCACAGCCATGTTTTTTTTTTTTCCTTGAATAATTAGCTTAATGGAATCATGAGTGGAAAAATGTCTGGCATATCTTCATATCAGCTTTCAATTAGTTGGGAATTTTGACAAAAGATAGCTTTTCTTTTTGCTAGACAAATTAACAGCATTCATTTTGAGTAATTTGGGGTCTCTACATGAATGCAAATGAGATTAATTCTTATTTAGGTACATTCAACTGTGAGAGCTCGTAAACAGGAAAAGAATTGCGCAAAAGCTAACATGAGGTTTTGGTTTCCTCAATATCACAGCTGATCATGTGGCTCCCGCCTGTGTTAACCACGAGTTGGCCAGTATTCAGAAAATGCTAGAGAGTACTCGGTGGGGAGGTAGCGGGACATCTAAATAAGAAGTTACCGAAACTGAAATAAACTCTTACTTTTGAGATGCTTCCGTTCTCTTCCACCAGCAGCGGGGCATTGTTATTGACAGGCACGTGATCCGTTTCATCATGACAAAGGCAGCAGAAGAGACTGTGGAAAATGCCACGACTACGGGGTTTCTTCATTGAGGATGCAGCATGTGGAGGGGTACCTGGGAAACGAGAAGCACATCATATCATACCAACAGCTACCCTGATGTTCACCGTCATATATCTTTGACATGATAGACTCGGCTAGTTTGGACAGCTTATGTTCATTATAAGATGACTATACTTATAAATGATATAAACAAAAGCTGAGGGCACAGAAAAGTTTTCAATCTTGAAACGAAATTCCCAATGATAACGTTTTAGATATTACACAGAAAATGGATTGTACCCCATTATTAAGGCCAATTCCAAAGCAAATGTCAAAGTCACAAGTTGAAATATTGATCAAGACAAGCAGAATACTTAACCTTGTAGTAAAATCTTTCACTGAAAGCCTTAGACGCCATTTCATTCTATACAGTTAAAACACCAAATATGCAATGAACTTCTAAAAGGGTGGAGTGAAGGTTTTATTAATATGAAACACATGTATGTCACACCCATGAGTTCCCAAAGACTTACTCCATACTCCGAGCTTCAACATACGACATACACCAACAATGCGTTTTAGTCTGGCATGGTTTGAGGAAAAACTGTGGGGGGAAAAGGGATGTCAAACGGCTTTTTGCATACTTATTCTCCACCAACTAGTCAACCACTAAAAAAATTAGCACAAATTGTTTTTTCTTTGTATCTTTGGTTTAGAATTACTCAATCTCACATTTTAACTCATTTAAAATTTTAATAGACCACTTTTTTCCCCACAGAGGGCCTGAAAAGGGTTTTTCTAAGTGGTCAGTGGATATATTTTTAAGAAAATTTTAATTTGAGTAAAAAAAGTTTTTACTAAAAAAAAAATACCATAAAAAAGTAACTCTAAAGTTTACTGTAAAACTGCTCTGGCACAAAAAAAAAACCAAATTCATAAAGTGATGAACAAATAAGTGATCATATTAGAGTTTCCCTGAACTCCCTGGCATCAAATAGTTTGAAATTCAGTGTTAAGAGTAATCAAACACTAAATTATTGTGCCTACTGTTTGCTAATAAGCAAGATATTTGTCACCAAATACAGCAGACAGAGACGTAGTATCCATGAATAGTGACACATTACAGGGAATCCACGTGATTACGGATCTATGTTGGGCTCGGGGCAACAGCACAGCCCTCGGCAACTTACAAGAGCGAACAACAGCGACGAAAGCTGGACTTTGCGAGACAAAATCTTTGACAAATTAGGCTGCGGCCAAGGCGGCCGAGGCAGCTGTCAACAGGGAGCATAAGCACGCCGTTCAAAATTCAAACTTAAAGCTCATGTATCAAACAAAGCCGTACACACTGGACTCTTGAGAGAGCCTTATTATAATGGTGAGAGAAGATAATCAGAAACTGAAGGTTTTATTTTAAATTTAGCCTATTAGATTTATCTCCATCCTGACGTGTCCTTCAACATAAAAGTTGCCCTTAAAACCAAACTTAACCCAAAGAATATATATACGCCATGAGCTGCCAACCCATCACCAGGATATAAAACACATCTCTCGACCTTCAAACATTAAATGTACATTGACTTGTCAATGGTGGCACACACGCTATCCGTGCATATGACCCTCTGGAAATATCCAGAGAATCTGACAGGCCGTAATAGTGAAACATCGGCAAGTGTGCACACCTGCATCCTGGCACAGGACACGAGGCTACAAATGAGATGAAAAGGGCAGGTGAAGGAGACTGTGAAGAAACTGCATCCATCTCTTCATATTGACTCCTCTGATATTACACATCAGAAGGCTTTAAATAGCACCCGCGGGCAGCTGTTGACAGTGGTTAGTGATGGCATTCTACATAAATATAGACCATGCCATAAACGGAATCGCAAAACAAAACTTTGTTGTGTTCCCGGCGTGGGGACAGAAGGGAATGGCTCAACCATATGTTTATCTCATGCTGTACATATGATACCTTGATGGACACCATGATGAAAGGCCAGAAAGCTGTAACCTATTAGCCTGGAGCAATAAACTTGAACTTGTAAACAGAAACAGATCAAACAAGAGACAATTCTAAGGAAAATTTGACTCTTTAGTAATCTGTAATGAGCCAGAGGGCTGAATGCACTTCATTTCTCAAGAGCTGATAATAAGGCTACAGCTTTTTCATTCTACCCAGGTCAGTTTCTAGCCACATACTTAAGGGTGGCTTATCTAGGTCTCTTTTAAAGAGGGTCTTCATGTTATTCCAATCCCGACGGACAGAGGCCACTCGGTGACTGACTTTACGACCATGACATGGGATCCCATGTTAAAATCTCACAACTTGTTTCACGCCACCCATTGGAGGAGAAGGACAGCTGATTTGGTTGACATTGCACATATTTCACACAAGTGTAATGAAAGGCTCTAGACTAACTTATGAAAGTATGACATTGGTGCCACCAAATTCTACAGGCAGTAGGGCTGCATGATTAATCATATTCTAATTGTGATCATTTCAGCTAACAATCATCGTGATATTTAACCCGCTTATTATTTGTCCTGAAATCGCCTTGGTAACAAGCCTCCACTATCTTTCCTGCTTGGGGTTGCCAGATGTCAAGAGAAAAAAAAAAAATCCCCCAAATGGGGATTGTCTCTTAAAAGGATACATTTTCTGCCCATTATTTTACTTAACCGTCTCGATCTGGCAACACTGCGTATGTGCTGCAAAAAAGCTCCGATGATCTGACAACACAACACCGACAAACATGTATATTTGAGTTTAGCGACGATCATTGTGAAATTCTGCTCAAATGAATGTCATAGAGCCAGTCTGTGTTCCTTCAAAAAGCCGCCTGTGCGTTTTACTGCCACTAAATGTGTGAGCGAACCTTCTCTGTGACGCACTGTAATAAATCCCAACATTTGGAATGTTTGCAGAGGATTTTATTAACCTACAACCTGCAGAGGAATACATATATATATAATAATATATATAATATATATATTAAAATGAGAATAATCATGACTAATAATCACAATCATTTTTGAGCAAAATTATCATGCAGCCAGTCCTATGTGGCAGGTACTTTATCATGTACTTTATTATCATGGTATGTCTAAACTGCAATGGTACTACCATGGTAGCATATCACTTTCTAAATGGTATAAAAATATATATTCCTTCATTCCTGCGATATATTATATAAGTGTAATTTACAATTTGAATGAAAAAACATAATATGAAGATCCTCAAAATCACACACACAACAATAAACATTTCTTATCATCGATGTTAAAAAAAAAGCTGTTGACATGCTGCTTAATTTATTTTTTTTCAGGATTCTTTGATGAATAAAACAGAAACTGAAATATCTTTTGTAACAATACAAGTGCTCATATTCACTTTTGATTTATTTAATGCATTTTTTCTCAATAAAAGTATTTCTTAAAAAAAACATCTTACTGACTTCAAAGATTTGAACGGTATAAATATTCAAGAATATCATGAATATGCATCATAATATAGATAACATTCATTCATAAACAAAAAATATACACAGACATACACACATATACATACATATATACATATATACACACACACATATATATACACATATACATATATATATACATATATATATATATATATATATATATATATATATATATATATCTACACACACACACACACACACACACAATAAGGTTGTTTGTGACCGACTGAATTACATGAACTAGTTAAATCTCAGTTTCAACAAATGCAAAAGCTGGTGAAAGCAGTGAAACCCACCCACCGCCTAATGACACAAAGCAGCCAGTACCAGAAAGGAAACACAAGACAAACAGAGCAGATCGTAAAATGACAGTCTTGCTGCTTGGATTAAACTCGGAGAGCATGAGAATCCCTCTGGGGGCCCCAATGAACTCGCTCTCCCTCCCTGTCTTTCTCCCTCTCGCACAACCTCCCTGGAATGCAGCCATGTGTCTGGCCTATAACTCTGCTGCTCTGTGCCCGACTGCCCGGCCAAACCAAAATAGGAACAGGAAGTGTGAGGAAGTGAAGTAAGAGCCGCCACAAGGCAATGGAAGGCCCACACTGAGCCTTCATTGTGTCCCGCCTCAGCCAGATCATGTTTCACGTGCAAACAAAACAGGTACAGAATGGCAAAGGCCTGGGAACACCACGCTGAGATAATCCACAATGCCGTGCAGACAGGGAAGGATTCCGATTACTGACCACATCCACTGACCCACTTCTCTGAGACCGTAACACCTTTCCAAGACGGGAAATAACAAAAAGGGATATTTTTGAAATATGAATATTTTGTAAATGCATGCAGACTTGCCAATGCAGCCTTGGCCGCTGTCAATCCCAAACATGGAGAAATGACTAGGCCGCAGCTTTGAAGCTCTGCCTTTCTAAAAATACAGTACTATAGCAAAGTGGGGAACAGGTGTTCCGTCTCCATGAATGCATCCGATAGTCCTGGACAATGTCTTGGCACACTTTCACAGGGTCACACTAAAAGCTAAGCCTCAGTAAACAACATTATCCAGTAACATATCTTCTATGTTGCCGCATTAATCAGCGCACCTAAATTAATCCAGGTACTAAAATGTTCCTTAGCTCAAAGACCAAGCCATTAAGAAGACGATTACCGAATTATGCAAGCAGTCCGGGTGTTTGTGTGGCCAGACACAACACGTCAAGAGTTTAGTCTAACTCCAATATCCAGGAAAAGAAGTCAGTCATGCACCGATTTAAAGGATCCTATTCATTAAAGGGTTAGTTCACCCAAAAATAAAAATTCTGTCATTAATTCCTCACCCTCATGTCGTTCCACACCCGTAAGACCTTCGTTCATCTTCGGAAAACAAATTAAGATATTTTTGATGAAAAATAATTACCATCATTCATAGTCCAGAAGAGTATTAAAGACATCGTTTAAATAGTCAATGTGACTGCAGAGGTTCAACCTTAAATGTTATGAAGTACAAGAATACTTTACAAAAATAACAACTGAATTTCTCTGACCATACAATATCAAAAGAACAGAGCCTCTGCAATGGGAAAAAAAATACTTTAGCTTCATGCATTTTTTTTACCGACAAATAAATGTGAAACGAGAATGTGGGTTAATTTCATAAAAAAGCAACATTTTGAACAAAAAGCTAAGAAAATAACATTTCTGTCAAAGACTTCATCTGGATTCGAGGTTGACCAATATGGGTTTTTCTCTGTCCGATGGGCAGCCGATGGCTGATATATGATGCTGATTTTTTTCCCCCCTTCATCTCATAAAATCTAAGAGTTAAGTAATAACAAGTTAAACAGAAATGGCTTAAATTAAACATTTATTGAACAACACAAGCCTCTCTAATCAGTGCACTTGTGTAATATAAATAAAAAATAATGTATACGTTAAATATTAAATGCAAACTTCTGGAAAAAAAAAATAGTTATAATGCACAAAATTGGCCATCGGTCCTCTTTTCAGCAGGAAAACCTAGAATTTTATTCAATGGATTAGGTAGGCTGACGCCTCAAAAGCGAGCCAAGACCGCTCCCTTTACAATCACTAAAATGCACAAAGTTTCGTTATGATCAGTGAAACTGCCAACAATGCACAATAAATCTCTGACTTACATAGTGTCTATGCTTTAATGAGGTTTAGAGAGCGTGCATAACTCAGCAGCACTGAATAACAACTCGCTGTTTTGAGTGGCGAGACTCTGACTAACTTAAACCCCTCTGACTGGCCATTGCTCTCTAGAATTCAGAAACTATGTCCGTGATTGGCTACACTGCTCTGCAAAAACACGTTAGAAATAGATTCATTTGACATTCTCCAGAGCGTAAACACAAATGCACTGGAGCCTTTGCCAAATCTGTTTTGCCAATTATTATTACATTATCAGGGTTGCTCGGTGTCACACGCAGCCTCAGAGGGAGAGAAATTCTTCGCTACAGAAACAGAATTGATAACGTCGGAGCTTTTCTATACAACGTAGACTACTAGAACAATTCAGCCGCTGGACTCCTAACCAGGTTTTGGTAACCGCGGCAGTGTCACGTGTTCTACGACGACGCTTAGCTGCTCGTAGATGCGCCTGCCTATTAATCAGCCTAATTTGCAGCAAAATCGGCCGATGGCAATTAATTAAAAAATGTAAAAAAATCAATCGGTCGACCTCTAATCTGGATCAGATTCAAAACGATGACCAAAACAGAGATCAAGTAGATCGAGTCCATAAACACCCCCAAAGCTTCACAGTCCTATAGTTCTGGGTCGACATTTCATTCGGTAAGTTAGGCAGTTTTGATCTACATGCTGTTGAATGCTTCAAGTTCACATTATTTTACATGTGTGTAAGCAATGCTTTTTTCACTTGTTTCTTCTGCTTCTTCACATGATCCGGAGATTCTGTACTCTTTCAGAAGATTTGTAATAGCGCCCCCTTCCATATAACAGCAAAAACATGGATTGCTGGAAATACTGAGATGGTCCTCAATGCAGAACACGAGATCCAGGGGGCGAGGTTGGATCCAGATCCAACTCCTCCCACTTTACATATCCTTAAACCTATCCATCTCCGTGCCCTGGATCCAACTCCTCCCACTTTACATATCCTTAAACCTATCCATCTCCGTGCCCTGGATCTGGATCCAACTCCTCCCACTTTACATATCCTTAAACCTACCCATCTCCGTGCCCTGGATCTGGATCCAACTCCCCTCACTTTACATATCCTTAAACCTACCCATCTCCGTGCCCTGGATCTGGATCCAACTCCTCCCACTTTACATATCCTTAAACCTACCCATCTCAACTCCCTGGATCTGGATCCAACTCCTCCCAGTTTACATATCCTTAAACCTATCCATCTCCGTGCCCTGGATCTGGATCCAACTCCTCTCACTTTACATATCCTTAAACCTATCCATCTCTGTGCCCTGGATCTGGATCCAACTCCTCCCACTTTACATATCCTTAAACCTACCCATCTCCGTGCCCTGGATCTGGATCCAACTCCTCCCACTTTACATATCCTTAAACCTACCTGTCTCCACTTCCTGGATTTGGATCCGATTCCTCCCACTTTGCATATCCTTAAACCTACCCATCTCAACTCCCTGGATCTGGATCCAACTCCTCCCACTTTACATATCCTTAAACCTACCCATCTCTGTGCCCTGGATCTGGATCCAACTCCTCCCACTTTACATATCCTTAAACCTACCCATCTCCACTCCCTGGATTTGGATCCAATTCCTCCCACTTTGCATATCCTTAAACCTACCCATCTCAACTCCCTGGATCTGGATCCAACTCCTCCCACTTTACATATCCTTAAACCTACCCATCTCTGTGCCCTGGATCTGGATCCAACTCCTCCCACTTTACATCTCTCAAAATCTACCCATCTCCGCCCCCCTGGACGTCGTCTCAATGGCAGGTAAACATTGTGTCATAAATGACGGAACATATCGTCAATGGAGGGAAAAGTGTTAAAGCGCTAGTAAGAATGGGCTGAAAATTGTAAACCGTTCAGTAATGTTTTGGATTATGTCATTATTTTGGAAAAAGCAAAAACAAAAAAGTATAAATGAAAATATTGGCAGAGCAAATAAAAGTCTGCACCAGTGGAAAAAAAATATCCTTGAGCTGTTGAGCTTTACAAACTAAACTGCACTGTTAACATTCAGCATTAGAACTTGAATAACACCAATTTCCGCCATGAATCCTTCAACACAGACACACCCCAAACTCAGAAGTCAAAGAAAATCCAGAGTTTCCTATTTGCAATTATGACTTTGTGGAAGCGTTCACGAGAGATTAACTTGTAAACAGAACACAACCAACACGACCTGAAAGCTGTAAGTGCCTGCTAAATTGAGAGTACAAACACTCAAGACAAGAAAATCCAGGGATTCCTTTGACGCATCAGGGCATGTAGAAACAGGCCACACATGAAGAACTGAACCTTGCTGCTGGACTCACACACATGATGTGATGGCCGTTATGTTTACAGTACGTGACAGAGCACTAATTGAGTTACTTTGATGTGGTTCTACTTCAAGAACAAACATGTAGTTCAAATCAGGTTTAGAAATGAATGTATGAAAAAAGCTCACAGACAGCCTTCGCATGGAAGACCACAAGAGTGTCATTTGACTCGTACACCTCACGCACCTACCGCTCTGTCTTCTCACGATTCATGAGACATCAAATGATTAAAACATACAGGGAAAGGTTTTGTATATGAATTGCAGCGGTTCAGCATTAAAAAAAATGATTATCAATAAACAAATCAGCATGCAGACAATTTCTGACGTGTTTTTTTTGATGCAACATTATTTTCCATTTCCTTCTGTATGCAAGTGCTCACAGTCAAATGAACTTCATCTTGAGTATCTTCAAGACAGATCAGTAGCCATGTTTCTATCCACCTATTTGTATGTGCATTTTGGGATATCGCATAAAAAAAAAAATGCTGGATGGAAAAATACGAGATTTTATCCGATAAGACATACACATAAACTATGATGGAAACACGTTTACCGAATAAATCTCTCGATGCACAACAACAAAAAACTCACATGACTTTGCCTCAAGCCTCCAACAGTAGATGTGATTGGATAACTGGACTAACCAGTGGATCGTTTTCATTGCACAGCATCTCAAATATTGTTTTAATTATTCTGAAATGCCTGAGCCAAGAATGATTTGGTATAATGACCTCCTAGAACTGTCTCACACGATGGCGTTCCCAAACACCAGGTATCTGCCTCCGAACGCAAGATATTTAAATTCAGCTATTTTGAAACATTTATTGCATTTCGTCTGCATGCTCTGATACGCAAGTCATTTATGAAAAAGAGCCACAGTGGCTTCTCCAAACTTCTAAATAGTTTTAACCACAAAGACTCATCTTGCACTAGCTTTGAGATAAGCCGCGCTTTACATATTCATGTTGGAAAGGTCAAGCACGACGTAGGCGAAAATTCTGCTCCAGTGTCTACGAAACGAACGAGCAAAGACTAACTCAAATGTCCTTTACAAAAAAAAAAAAAAAAAAAAGGTAAAACTATGATCTATGATGTTGGACGATTTTGAAATTGGAGAAAAATGAGGTGGAATTTTTCGCCCTACGTCACGCGCAATCGCAGAGCTACTGATGAGCATTTGTGGTTAAAAAGTATACTTTTTTTTTTTTTTGAATGAGCGATCGTTTCGCTAGATAAGACCCTTACTCCTCGTCTGGGATCGTGTAGAGCCCTTTGATTTAAAGCTGCATTGAAACAGCGATTTGGACCTTCAACCCGTTGTACCCTGTTGAAGTCCACTATATGGAGAAAAATCCTGGAATGTTTTACTCAAAAACCAACTGTAGAAAGAAAGAAATAATCATCTTGGAAGACATGGGGGTGAGTAAATTATCAGGAAATTAAACTCTGAAGTGAACTAATCCTTTAATCATTTGCATAAGGCCATTTTTCTCAACTTTTTTCCAGTTTCTTATGTTGGTCGAAATTTCCAGTTCTTATTAAAAACTTCTACTAATACTGCTAAAAACTCTGAATATCCCTCAAAAAACCATTTATTTTTCCGATCAGAGTATAAAGAGTCACTCTGAAACTTAATATCACACATGGATGTACAGTCAGAAAATGCTCCTGATTCCTCGACAATCACGTCATACTTTGCCTTACAAAACAATCCGTTTTTTTTTTACATTCATAGGGGCAACCAGAGATTTAACTATCCAGTTCAACAACATTCTCTAGGCACATCGCAAAGGCTTGCTCTTTTTTTTTAAACCACACTACACCTTCCTATATATTACAGTGCATCCCTTTCTTCTACATTATAGTTTCGGTTTGAGCACAAATAATATATAACAACAATTACGGTAAGTTGCATTTCTGTAAATGACGTGCTCTGAGTCTGTGCGCTGTACTGAACCGAACCTGCTACAGGGAGTGGTTTTCTTCAAATCTTGAACAAAAACACAGGCCTGTAAACCATCTCCATCTCTGTGTGCGCAAGAGGGGAAAAAGGAGTGCTGGTGAAAAACACAGCGGTTGGAAAAACAAGCAGTGAGGCGGACTGCTATGGCTTTACCCGTAGCAGATTCTCCACAAGCTCTTAGTGTAGTCGGCAACATTCAAAAAACACGTTAAGTTCACAAAGCTTTTAATTGTCTTAACCACAAATTATTGGTCAGGAAATTAGCAAAATGTAAGAAAATGCACTACTTAAAAAGCCACTGCGTTCTCAGGAAAACATCAAGACCGTATGAAGTTTTTGGCAGAATATGGAAGGTTGTGTGAGGAGTGATTAATCACAATGAAACGTGAGTTGAACGGTGATGCTCCAGAGCGATGTCTTTGAAAATCTGCGGAGAAATATAATAAATACATGAAGCATGAAGGAAGAGGTTTCATTATTTGGGGAGCCTTTTTAGCTGCTGGTATTGGTGAACTATACTTCAATGTGAAAAGTCATTAGGGCTTTGCAGAGTCAATGTCATTGACTGGAGAAATGTAGCGCACAACCCGTTTACATAAGCTAACTCTAGCATTACGCATCCATGTATTGCCTACTGTACTATCGAGTTTATACTGAATGGACATTTCAGACTATAAAGGTAAGAATGAAACGGTCTCTCAAATGCTGAATTTACTGTTACAATAAACAATCCACAGTGTTTCTGTGACAGTACAAGTAAGTGATTGATTGGTTGTCTGTTGCTAGTGTCTCGCTGTAACATTCTAACATAGTTTCACATTGTACAAGTTTGGCACCGCAATGCGGGGTTAAAACGGTGCTAACCGGAGCAGGGTTTCATAACCCCAGGTAAAAAGTGGTGCTAACCCCGCTTCTAAAGTGTGAAATGTTCCTTTACCGGGGTTAAAAGCGGTGTTTAGAACTAAGATAACCCAGGGTTAAGTGCGGGGTGAAAAGCCCCATTTAATGTTTTGGATTACAGGAGAATAGAGTTGTCAAAAGTACCGACTTCTGTACTGAAATTTAAAAAATGTACCGCCGTTGAGCGGATTCGTAAACACCTCTGATTGGCTATTGTGTTGACGCGCTCATCAGATATGTCTGTGATTGGCTACAATGATCAACACTTCAGAAACATGTTGTAAATAGACATATTTGATGCTCTTCACCGATCTCTTACACTGATACACACGCGAGTGTTTAACCAGGCATCCATCGTGGACCAGTCCACTGACAGACGCCTGCTTTCAAACGCTCCCGCTTTCAGATTTCAAATTGTGCTTTCAAACGCTCCAGTGCGTTGATCATTGTAACCAATCAGAGACATGTCTGATGCGTCAACACAATAGCCAGAGGCGTTTACGAATCCGCTCAACAGCGCTCAAAGCGTCACATTTTTACAATTTCAGAACCGATTGGTACTGAAGTCGGTACTTTTGACAACTCTACAGGAGAATATTGCGGAATCTCTTGCTTCCCACAGTTGAAAAGTTGTTATCTAAAGAGGAATGATCAAATTGCAAAGACAACCAAGAAGTGACTTGAGAACAAGTTCATAAGGATCATGTCCAGAGTCCTATAGTGAATATTTGGTCTCACATTAAACCCAGATTAGACATTTGTCAGCTACTCATGAACCGTTTGAAGCCATTAACATAGAGTGGAACAACACTGACTTTTCTTCCTGTAAAAAGCTGTCTGCAAGGTTACCAACACAGCTTAAACATTTAAAGAAAACAAAGGGAAAGTCTATTGCATGCTAAGTTACTTCACCTAGAGTATTTGTGCAATCCTTGCTAATTTCCTGACCAGTTATTAATGATTAAAATGGTTAAGGCCATTAAAAGACCACTAAACATATTGGAATTTTTTCTCTTCACAGGAATGTAATCATTCATCATATTCCTCACTGACCAAACAAAAAAAGAGAGATGGCTAGATACACATTTGTTTACATCACAAAATGAGTCAAAATATTTCTCTGAAATATAACACTCAGAAAAGAGAAGCAAAAGGCCTTTGTTTTCCTAAGAAGTTGATGTAGTAGCCATAATGTTTTCCTGAGAAGTCAAATAATTGATTACAGAGGCAATTTTCATCTAACCTTTGACCTGCAAACAGTGGCCTATCTTGCTTACTGCGACATTATGACTTATGACCTTTCAATAATTCTACCAGTCAAACTATTGGTAACAGTTTATTTTACAGTGTCATTGTTACATATATTACATGTATTTACTGTAGTAATAACTAGAAATTATGCATAATTATATGAAATTAACCCTAAACCAAACCCTCATCCTAACCCTAACCCTATAGTAAGTACATGTAGTTAATTGTCATTACTCAGTACTTAAATGTATAATTACACTGTAATACTGACACCTTAAAATAAAGTGTAATCAAACTATTTATTGATTGATTGCATGATATTAAAAATCTAAAGTCTTAAATACTACTACCAGTTTAGCTATTTCATAATTTTGATAAGTTTAAGATTATTCTAAAATGTAAAAAAGCCTCAATTAACAAGGTACTACAACTACTCGCATGTCCTCTAAACGTTTAATGCATCTTTTGCACATTCACGTATACTGGGTTATTCCATGTCAAATCGACCAGAGGTCCCCGGCTCAAATTTTTGATTTTGTTCATATTTTTTCTGTTGAAAGACAAACATAAATAGTGATAAAAGCCAAAAGATTAAAATGTCACAGATCTATATTTACTGAGTAATCCACTTTTTTTTCACAGGGGTGATGGCAGCATCATTATTTTATTTTTACACAGAGATTTGTTTGTCGGTTAGTAGAATCTGTTGACATTCGCAATCTTTGTTTCATTATATGCCAACAGTGAAAAATGGTGAAAACCACTTCTTGTATTTTGTGCCTCAAATCTGCATGCCTGCAACTCAAGAAGTATTCAAGATATCGTAATATCCTTCTAGCTTCCCGTTCTTAGTAAACTTTCCTTTTGAAATCTTCATTTTCAAGGCCCTAAATATTTCAGTCTGTTTATTTGGTTTGTGACCATTGAAAATGGGTAAAATTCAACAATTTGAACATTTGGCATCCCAACATCTACGGGGCCTTAAAAATAAAGATTTCAAAAGAAAAGTTTATTAAGAATGGGAATCTAGAAGGATATTAAGACATGTTTTAGAGTAACAGGCATGACAACTTTAAGAAAAAGAATATGGCACTCAAATATGCGTTTCAGGTGATAGAAAAAATTGATACATTTCTAGTTTTAACATTATTTGTTCTTTAGATATTCCTATTTAAAAGAAAATAGTATCACCTGTATACAAAGTGTATACAGTTGGTTTTTGACCATTGAATGTGTGTACATTTTACCAATTTACTCATGGAGCCGCACTGAGATCTCTGAGATTGAACCATCGAGGGCCTTTAAAATGAAGGAAAGTTTGTCAAGAAGCAGAATCTAAAAGAATATGAAGATATCTTCTTCAGTTACAGCCATGCAAACTTGAGGCAAAAAACACAAGAAGCCCTTCTTCCCATTTTTGAACTGTCACCATTGGCATATAATGAAACAAAGATTGTTAAAGTCAACAGATTTTACTAATCTCTGTGTAAAAATTAAATAACGATGCTCACATCTTTCTAAAGTCATTTCACACCCTTCTAATTTGGCTCAGGATTACATGTGACATTTAATATGTTGGCTCTCATCACTAATGTTTGTCTATCAACAGAACAAAAATGTTAACAAAATCAAAAATGTGAGCTGGTGACCTCTGGTTTATTTCACACGGAATGACCCAACTTTGTACATAAACATACCACAACTCTTGTACATTCTTGCATTGACACCATAGCAAATAGACAATCTAAACATTAGAGATAAGGGAGGTTAGGAGTCTGGCGTCAACAAACAATGACTACTACGCATTAGTACGCAATAATGATAACCCGTCACCTGAGTAGAGACTCAGAGTCATTCATTATGGGATAAGTGCATACATAAGCATAATTTGACTGATGCCAATGTATAATATGACACTTTAGCTGATGTACTACAACACACTACAAAGATGTTTTTTATTATTAGAAAATGTTACAGAGACATCAAAGTACAATACATAACATCAAGTATGTAACAAATAAAAGCACACTAGGGGGGCTTAAATAAAGTCTAAAAAAAACAATATTGAAATGTTTACAAAGTTTTAACTGCTTTTTGTTTCAAAGAATATCGTATGGAGTCAACATAATGTTCAAATTCTCTCTTAAAAGATATAAAACTTGCATTTATGAATATGAAACTTTGCCAATAACAGTATAAAATTTCTATAAAAATCTGGTTGCGCTTTCTACAATCCTCCATATGACCAAATACCACATCCTTCCATAACAGCACAGACTGGTTATCACTATTTTTTGCTATAAAATCACAAATATTTAGCCAAAATGGTCTTACCAATGAGAAGTGCCACAACAGATGGATTACAGTTTCAGGCCAATCGTCACAGAAAGTGCAGTTAACTTCAACATCATTTCTAAATGATAATCTTGAATATCATTTGATATAATTTTGAATACCTCTCTGACTTTGTTTGTAATTAAATATTGATTAGGTATAATCCAGACCTTTTCCCAAGCAATATTGTCTGTCAACTGATTCCATTAAGAGTAAATATAAGGCAAACATATAACATTTCTGTGAAATAACTCTCTTATAGATCTGTTTTTTGAATTAACAGAGTAGATGGGGACCATTCAACACACTACAAAGTAAACAAGGCTACAGCCTTCCCTCAAACGTCAGTGAAGACTGTCATCGTGGACACGCCCCCTTCACTTACACATACATATATATGTATACATATATATATATATATATATATATATATATATATATATATAATAAAAGTTGTTTTGTAGTAAAACACGCACGTGATATGTGTTGGGTCCTCATTGTATTATTATAATAAATGAACTTCATCCTCATCCAAGACGCTGTCATGAACTTTCAAATGCTTTTATAGTGTTTTAAAGTGCGGAAATGAGGGATTTAGTTTTCAATAAAGTCCAGTCATTGCGACTCTTGACGGAATATGCACATTTGTATCACGCGGCCGTCGCGCGCCAAACATTCATCACAGAGTTTGACATGTGCCGACTCAAAACTTTCTCTCAACTCACCTCTGTCCCGTGAAGGAGCACTCGCTTCTTCATCCCTGCTCACTTGCGTGATGATCGAGGCGGACGGGTGGTCCATGAGATCCGTAGGGAAAGTAAAATCGCAACTTAAAAAGGTTTTCCGTATTAAAATCTTTCCGCTGGCTACGATTGAATCGAAAAAGAAAAAAAAAAACTCCCTGCAAATGCCCCCTAAACTCCAAAAGACTTTTACCACTTAAGAACATTCATAATGCGAAACCATACGAGGCTGGATGGGATGTCTATATTTGTATAAGTTATACGACAAAAAGAAAATTAAATAAAAATAATAATAAAAACTTAAGTTCCTGGATTATAACTTTTCACAACATGGAGTTCGGCTCTGCTCTCAGTTTCAACATACAAACATGGAACTCGGCGGTTTCAAGGCACCCTTCGCCTTAAAGGGGCAACGCCACAGAACTATGCAAGGCAGTTTGAAGTATCAACGTTTATGAATGTCAAATGCAAACATATTTAATACTCAGTAGGAAGAAAAATAAAAACAAGACAGTTTAGCACAATTAAAGTTCAGATCACGGTAATATTTATGATGTGGAATGTAATATACATGTAAAAAAAAAGTAAATGATGCTGTAATGATCATTATTTTAATGACTTCATAGCATTGCACAGTGTGTAAATACATTAATATAATACTATACACTATAGGCCATATTATTATCGTATATTCAAGACGAACATTTCACACATTGTGTCTGATATTTAATTTTATAGTTATGGTGGGCATACAGCATATTTTTATTGAACAATTTCATTCAAAGCATAAAATATTTCTACGATATAACATATAAGTATTCTCTTTTGTTTCTAATTCTTCTTCTTTCACTTGAAATGGATAATAAATGTGACTTTGCGTTTGGAACAAAGTGTCCTAATCGCTTGGACTCGGTCTTGATCAATATGCGTTGCCCTTTTAAAATCTACAAAATCCAATACGCAAACAAAGTTTAAAAGATCTCTTGGCCTCGGCGTGACAGAATGCTCAGTTCTGAGTTAAAACCGTTTTTTCTCACGTGCAAAAGCTAATATATATCATAAGTAGTTAGTCGTGAATGATTTTCAAATGAATGCGTGTGTATTTTATGCTTTTTAACAAGCAAGAAAACTTTCTTGCGAACTTTTTGGCAGGAGTTGAGAGCGCGGGGGGGCTAGAGACCGTCTAGAATGGAGGATAGGGAGAGTCCTCAAAGTTCGCGCACTCTGTCATGTTGATTACAAAGTTTACATCATTGGTATTCATGACACACTACACTTAACACTACAGTCATTCACTGAGAGCATTAGCAAGACCCTCCAGATTATGAGTTTGAAGATTTTTTTTTGTCACATCACAACTTCTTTCGAAAAATATCTTACAGTTTTCATCTTAAACATTTTAGCACCATTGCATAAACATAGCAGAACACATATAGGCTATAAAATGCATTTATTGTGTGGGTCAAAAACCATAATGCACTGCAATACAATGATCATTGACAGATGTGTCATATATGAGACATACATTTAACATGATTTTTCTAAAAATCATATATGGATAATCAAAACCCAAGTTGCTTTAGTCCAGTTCATATGTAAACATTGCCAACAATTATACTTTTACTTTATAAACAAGAATAAACTATCAATCAAACGACTGAAGGAATATAGATTGTGTGCAACAGGTTTTTCAGCAAAGTTTTAATCGTGTCGATAATTTAGAGGATATGAATTTGCATGATAAATAATATAATAATAACAAATAGATAATAAAACATGATACAGTAGTCTTTATAGGGTTAAAGCTGCCTTCAGCAAGCCATTTACGTCAATGCTTGCTGCCCGTTGAAGACAAAGGACATGATTTGAAGTATATAAACCACAAAGAAGAGACAAGAGAACCTGTGTCTTTAACTGCTCAGAGGACATCATACTTCCCCTGAATCTGCTGGCTAAGTGTATTTGATGATAACTGGTCAGGAAAGTAGCCTGTTAGTGTCATTGTCACAGCCACATCAGAGGATAATGGGCAAAATACAACCAATTAAAGGATCTTCACAAACATTTCAAATACTTCCTTTGTGATTTATGATGTCAATTAGAGACGAAAGGCAAGTAGTATCTTATCTTCCCAATTGTGATGTATATGCGAGTTAAACGCCTTCGCAAAGAAGAAAGAAATGTAGGGCGGGACTATTTTGTCTGTCGGGAATTGATTGGATGGTTGTGGTTTGCTATTGCTGTGATGTCATGTGAGTGACAGGTTGTCGTGCCACTAAACGTCATTACTGCAAGTATTTTAATTAAAAGTTATGAAGGCACATTAATTTAAAAATAATAATAATAATAATAATAATGATATGCACAGATGAATCATTTAAAATAAATACAACACTTTGATTTCATGGTGACTTTAATTTGACTTTGCATATTGATGAACATATTTCTGCCAAGGTGGCCTCACACGTGACCAGGGCCACAACATCAGGATCCTCCAAAACATATTGGTACTTAGTCTATCCTTCAGCTGTTTCCTATCCTTTGACAAGAGGATGAAGGAGTCTGGGAAGACACTGTCCTGCCCTCCAGCAGAACCACATCTTTCAGTTCCTGCAGACACATTGGAGGGCCCTTTTTGTTGAAGCTCTTTCCTTGATTTAGACAGACAATGGTGCACATTCATGCAGACGACAAATCAAAGGTCAGCTGTTACATGCAGCTGAGGCACACAGTATTAAATAGAGCTCCATCTATATCCGATTGTGACTCACCAGTGCTCTCGCTATGAAGCCTGAATGTGGATTGCTGCCTCTTAGACTTGAGGGCCATTCATGTTCAAAGGGCATCCTGGAAGTGCTGGTGCAACCTTTGGACAGACGGATTCGACTGGAGAAATCTTGTAAAATTAAACTTCGAACTGTTTCATCTCCGTCAAAATGTTTATGACATACTGGAGAAGGATCTGATCTGATATTCGTGAGATCGCTAACAGTCAATTAGCTTTAAATTGTTACAAAAAAAGTTGATTGTTTCTAATTTACACTTTTATTTTGAAGATATCGTACCATTCAAACGTTTTTTTTTTTTTTTAAAGAAATGAATTATTTTATTCAGCAAGCATGCAGTACATTGATCAAAATTGATTTGTATTTCAAATGAAATCTTTTGAACTTTCTATTCGTCAAAGAATCTTGAATAAAAAAAATGTATCTTCTCAAAAATATTTAGCAGCACAACTGTTTTCAACATTGATAATAATAATAAATGTTTCTTGCGGAGCAAATCAGCAAATTATAATGATTTCTGAAGGATCATGTGACACTGGAGTAATGATGCTGAAAATTCAGTTTTGCATCACAGGAATAAATTACATTTTAAAATATCTTAAAATTCAAAATGTTATTTTAAATCGTCATGATGTCTCACAATATATTGTTTTTACTGTATTTTTGATCAAATAAATTCAGTATTGGTGAGCTTTGAACAAAAGTGTATTAAAATAATTGTTTTTAAAAATCTTTGTGATGCGGATGGACTGATGGATGATTGATTGATTGATTGATAGATTGATTGGATGGATGATTGATTGATTAGATTGATGGATGGATGATGATTGATTGATTGGATGGATGGATGATTGATTGATTGGATGGATGGTTGGATTGATGGATTGATTGATAGATTGATTGGATGGATGATGATTGATTGATTGATTAGATGGATGGATGATTGATTGATTGATTAGATTGATGGATGAGAATTGATGTTCCAACAAATGGCCTGCCGTCCTCATATTGTACATGAGTTTTATAAATACAGGACCTTTAAATATCAAACCATTTGCCTCTCTGTAGATCTTTATCTGATGAAAGATCAACAATTGTTCTAGAGGGAACAGATGTGCTCTATTTAGTCAACATGTAATGAAAAAACCCCTAAGGCTAAGAGCAGTCATACACTGTGAGCTGATAGTGTCAGATGTGAAACATAAATGGTCTAAAATAAAATAGACCACATGTAGAAAGCCTGAGAGTCCTAACATTTGGGTTGGCGTCACTTAAACACATGAACGTAGTGTGAGTTAATGGCCTGTTTATGTAGCACAATCTAGTCAAGTCTGGTTGAATTTGTTCTGAAGTGTCTCGTAATAACATTTAGACCATTTCCACTTAGTAATATACTTATACAGACACTGAAATGACTGGAATAATAATAATAAATTAATTTAGAGTCTGTTGAGTATTGCTGACAGCTGATTTTATTCATGAAAAGTCATGGTTGACATATACACACTTCATTCTACTGTAAAACATTCATATTATCTCCACATTGTCACTGTTTTAGTGCAACATAATTCATTCCAGAAAAGCTTGATTTAGTTTCACATTAAAGGGTTGCTCGGCATGACTGAAAGAGTAGTAAACACGCACGCACACAAAATGAAATAATATAAAACCTTATTCACAACAACACATTGAGTCTGAAATCTTTCTTTATTGTGATTCCATTTTTTCTCACTTTTCGTTTTTGCACCGTAATTTATTTGAAACTAGAAGCTTGAACAATTTGAATAACCCAAGTTAAAACAAATAATAAACAAATCAGATAGAAGAACAAATCCAATGTTAGCTTTTATGCAAAGTGATGGAAAACAGAAGAGTTTGCACTGAATCTCATAGTACTGCAAAAAATATAACCAAGCAAACAGCTATTTATAATCCAAGCCAATATTTATGTATTTGATAGAAGGTGACTTGCTGTGTGTGGATAGATGAGGTCACAATAGGACTGTTAAAAAAAAGCGTTCCCACACTTTTTGGCCAATGGATTTCCATATCTTTTCCTGTTGTTCATGATCAGTTTTAAAAATAGATTTATGGAAATTTAACACAAACAACATATTCTAGCCAATGAAATATTTCTGAGTTGAGCATAACTGGTAAAATTGATATTCACTTTGGAAAAGCGCAATTTAAATTCCCATGATTTCCGTGAGCACATACTATTTATTTCTCTCACTTTGCTTAGCAAGTTGAAGATTTTTTCTCTCTGCTATAATTGTGAATGATTTTTTGTGGGTGTGAATCACTCATTTGTCCATTAGATAAATTAACATCTGAACAAAACATAAAAAATAAATCAAGATTCTGTGACTCTATGTTCACCAAACAGAATGCAAACTGTTCAAAAATAAATCCAAATAATACAAACTATGTAAGTAATATAACAGTGTCTCTAATAAAATAAAATAAAATCAAGACCAACACCCGTTCATAGCCTTCAAATAAAATAAAATATTTTTTTAGATATATATATATCTCCATATATGCGTTTGATCATTCATTAAAAAAATCTCAAAAAATCTTTTTATATTTTAATATAGTGTAAATACTTTGTATGATTTAGTTCAAAACAAGATTATTTTTTAAATGACCAAAGATGATGAGAATCATTCAACCATAAATTTACTCTCATTCATGGCCATAAATGAATCTTTCAGCAAAATGTTTAAAATAATATACTGAAGATTCTCATAAACATTCAAAGCAGCATCTAACGTATGTTTTACAACATATTCTAGTCCCTTCAGGAAAAAAATGGCACTTGTCTGAGACATCTCCATTCCATCCATCCATTACAAGATCATTTTCCAAGCACATCTTGAATCAGTTGATCTCTACAGAAACTCAACTTTGGCCGTTATACCATCCTCTTGCATTCACAGGGACTGAGTTTTCTCTGAAAACCAATGGTGCTGCCGATACGCTATGAAGAGGAATTTGTACCGATGCATGCTGTATGCTACTGTATGCACTGAAATCTGCAATATAATATACATTCCTGGTGTTAAACGCAAAGACTTCAACGTATCAAAGTTGAATTTGTAAAGTGTCAGGGTAAACCAAACCATGTGTGCTTTCATGAACTGGGAATTTTTGCAAAAATGTCACTCCCTAAAGCTGTGAGGCCTTTCAATATTACAATAAAGTCAATCCACTTCAGTTTAGATCAAAACACTTTAGTAAAAGACAAAAAGCATCTTGTTTTCAGTCAATAGTTTTCATATATACTGATAATCACTACAGTATAACAACTAGCAGTAACAAAAGTATTACTTATGCCATAAAAACTAGTTCAAAAAAAGATATACACCATTTTGCACAAATCTCAAGGCCCTGGTTCACAATTGGAAGACACCACAAAAAATACACATTGACACGACATTTTTTGCGTCGAGTGATGGACTAGTCTTCTTGATTGAGTTTTGTGTATGAAACACGGTCACTCTTCTCAACCAGGATGGGTCCAAGTTCCTGACCACTTTCTAGAGATGCAATGTTGAGAACTGCTAAAATAGGTTTGTCAAAAAGTCATAGGAAAGAAGTAGGACGGTAGGAGTTTAAAGTAAGGACAACGTCCTGAACAATAAACACAACTGCACTGTGCATGCTGGCCACAGCTAAAGGAGGTAAATGCACTGAAATCCATTAAGGTTTTGTGTGTGTGTGTGTGTGTGTGTTTCAGGTGGTGTAAACTTTGTGGCGAGGCCAGAAGATTCTGTGCTTGATCTGCTTACACACACTGCACATTTACCGCCCCCTAAGGGCTCACCGAGGGCTGGGATGTCCTGAGGCTGTGTCTCTCTCTGTCCTTATCCTGGAGAACACCGGAGCCGTCTTCTCATCTCTCTGGAGGACGTCCAGAGGTGGAGTTCACTGAGAGATGTGTGCCGCAGGGGTGCCGGGCGTTGACGGGGTGGACGGGGTTTGTGGAGTGCTCTGGTAGGAACGCAGAAGGACTTTGTGCTTTGTTGCCACCTCGGCCCTGACCTGCTGCTGCTGCTCCAGGAACTCCTTGAGGCGTGTGGTGGTAAATGTGAGAGTCTGTCTCCGCAGTCTCATTAGATAAGCGTCCTGCAGCCAGGAGTTGTTAAAGCAGTCCTTAATGGTAGGACGGGCCCTGAAACACACAGAAACAGAGGAATCAGTTAACAAGACACATAGACTGAGGGGTGAAAGGTGCCATTTGTGTGCCGCAAAAATCACACCAAACAGAATCGCAAAAAATTATAATTCCAAAAAGAATCCATTTTAAAACAATTACGTAAAAAAATAAGTAAATAAATAAAATTTAATATATGCTTAAAAATGTAGAAATTACTCTAAATCTCAATAGTGATTCTAATTAGATCATCATCACTGTTTAAAATTATTCATCACATTATTAAATAAAAATCAGTTTAAAAAAAGCAACACTACAATGATGTATATAAATACTTAAAATTTTATATATATAATATATATTTTGTGCATCCATCCACAAAGCTTTTTAAAAACAATCATTTTAATACACACTTTTGTTCAATGCTCACCAAAACTGAAATATAGTAAAAACAATATATTGTGAGATATCATTACAATGAAATTAAAATAATTGTTTTTGGCATTTTACAACAGCAATAAGGACATACACATACATATATATATATTAAAATAATTTAGATCCTCATTGTTGTTCTAAAATTATTTAATTTCAATATTCTTAACCTTTATTCAATAAAGTAGTGATTTAGTTTTTATCTTATTAAAATCTTAATAATGAAATATATACTGTATATTAAATATATATTGTATATTAAACACATAATATTTGTATATTAAATGATGTATGTATATGTAAATATTAATATTATAATCATTTAAAATGTATTAGTCTCAATGATTCCCAATGGTGATTCTAATTAGATCCTCATTTACTGTTAATTTTTCTTCCACTTTATTCAATATAAACACAATTATATAAAGTAATTTTTATTAAAATCAGTATAATTACAGTAATTAGAATTGTGAAGAAAAATGTCTTTAGTCACAAAGCAAAAAACATAACGGTCCTGAAAAGGCCTTATTTCATATGCAAAACAAAATGTTTTTCTTTTGACAGGTTTCTTGAGATTTACACAGCCCAGATCATTTTTTAATGCACTGTTTTACTCACCAAGGGTAGCTGCACAGGATCTTTTTGAGGAACAGAGAGGCACTTTGGGACACATTTTGGTAGAGCTTACTGAGGTCAAACTTGGCTGCCTGGATTTTGGCCTCTGTCTCAGCAGGGTCATTCTCTGTAAACGGCAGTCTCCCACTGAGCCTGAATGGTGTACAGAATGACAAAAGCTTCGAGTTACACACTAGAATAGCATTCATGTCAAACATAATCACAGACACTGACATCTCACAAGCTTCAGAGAGCTTCTGGAATGTGAAGACAAAACTCAACTGTAACGATTCAAATGCTCCCGCTGACAGAAGATTGCTAACTAAATTGCAGGTAACACTAGAAAGCACTACTCAGCAAAACCGGACATTTAAAGTCAACGTAAAATCAAAACAGTTTACTTTCAAAGACAGAGTTGGAGTGGACAGCACTCACATGATATAAGTCAATACGCCAATGCTCCAGATGTCAGCTGGTGGACCCACCACATCTCCTTTCAACATCTCAGGGGCTTTCAGTAATCAGCAGAGATTAAAAACACATTAGAAAGTGTCAAGAATTGCACAATTACTTAAATGAGAAGGAAAGGGATACCATAGGAATATCTAAGAAAGAAAGATTTACAAATATAATGCAAATAAATAATTAAAGTAACGTTTGTCGTCGTTTGTAACATGACTTTGACTGTTGAAAGTGTTCTGAGTGATTGCTAGAGCAACAGTAGTTAGCTAGTGACTTTTTTAAAGGGAACCTTTATGCAAAATTCACTTTTATAAGGTGTTTGAACACTGATGTGTGTCCACAGTTTGTGAGAACAACCAGCCTATAATAGTAAAATCCCATTCACTCATTTTTTATAATTCCCATAAATCAAAAACAGTCTCTGATTCAGCTGATTCAGATTCCCACCTACGATAAAATCATCATAGGGAGAAGCCCCACCCACAGCCGGTAACGATCTGCACTATTAGCACAGACACAACCCTGAGTGAGAAGCAGAGTTTGCCATTTCTGTATCCTCACTGTAGCAGCAGGAGTTGTACAATGTCTACACCAAAGAGACATTACAAGTGTTTTGGGATGTACCAATGAAGATAAGAGTCTCTTGCCATCCGAGTCACAGAGGGCATCGTGGTTAAATTTCATTTTCGAAGGAAATTTGCACCGATCACAACTTGTGTTGTTAAAATTGGTAAAGTCTTATACATTTGCGGCAATCATTTTGTGCTGGACTGCTTCACAAATGAGGGTCTTTTCACAAAGGTTGATTCTGAAACATAAGGTTGAACACTACTACTGACAGTTTCTGACATGTTCAGTGCGTGAGATTGTCCTGTTTTGTTGTTGACGATACGCATAAGCACTTGAAGCTCCGCCCTCTTCTTTAAAGTGGGCTGGGAGCAGCAGCTCATTTGCATTTAAAGGGACACACACAAAAGTGGCAATTTTAACATGCTATAAAAATGATCTGTGTGGTATTCTGAGCTAAAACTTCATATACACACAGGGGACATCAGAGATTTATTTTACATCTTGTAAAAAGGGGCATAATAGGTCCACTTTAATATTAGCAAGAAGATGTTGAAAGAAATATATGAAACAATATGTGCAAAGATGTTGTCTTACACATATAATCCAGAGTTCCAATGGGTGGGCTGAACTGCTTCAGGAACAGCGGATTGAAGGTCTGTGCACTACCAAAATCAATAATCTTAACCACATTCATGTAAGTGACAATGATATTCTCTGGTTTGATATCCAGATGCAGGATTCTCCGGCTGTGCAGGTAGTCCAGACCCTGAAGTAACTGAACAATATATGCCACCACGTCATCCTCTGAGTATCTGAACCTAGGAAGGGAGATAAACAAAGAGCTTCACAATCAGAGATAAACTTCATGCTGTCAAAGAAATTTAAAATAATATTTTAAAATAATGTTTGATTATTGATTAATTTGTTTTAGTTAATGTTGTTTTTTTATAAACACGTACAATCAAATATGAAAAAATATTTTACTTTCACTCAAGTATATTTTTTGGCATTATACTGATTAAAATTATGACAGTTCCCATACTATAAATCAAGTATATTTTTTCAGTACTCTAGCTCTGTTCACAACCATAGTACAATTACCCCTTATACCATCAAGTCAAGTGTTTATGTAGTAGCAAACAATGCAAAACAGTGCTGGGGAAAGGACTGAAAAGTGACGACATGAGGACATGAAGGAGTCCACAGCAGTCTCTGACCTGTCAATCAGACTATGGAGCAGCTCTTTCCCTGAGCAGCACTCAGAGATGAGCACCAGGTAGCGTGGGGTGACATAGGCCTCATGCAGAGCCATGACCTTCTCGTGGTGGAGGGATTTCAGTATGTCATACTCCTGTAACACGGCCTGCTTGCTCTCAGGCTCATACGGCACAATCTTGGCCATGTAAAGGTTACCAGTGGCGTTTTCCCGACACTCTCTGATCACACCAAAACGACCTCTGTGGTGAAGAAAATGCATGATGATCAATGGCAGCCAAGGTCAGTTTTATTAACTTTTTTTTTGCTTAAAAAAGGTGTTTATATTTTTGTAAAATAAATGCCACTTGGTTTGATAATCTGTTATAAAGTGCAAAACATTCATACATTTTGTCCAAATATTTTTTTTGGGCGGGGTAATTTCTAAGGTAAGTACATGTAAGTGCACGTACTGTAAAATAAAGCGCAACCGTATAAGGTTATATAAAATTGATCGGTCATTGCACTTTACCTTGCTTTCTCATCCATGAATGTGTATGGTTTCTGGGGTACGCCCTGCCTTAGGGTTAAGTCTCCAGGTTTTCCTATAGGTGTCCTGCGCCCTGTAGGAGTTATGCGTCCAGAAGGAGTGGCTCTTCCACTTGGGGTCATACGATTGGGTGTGCCAGTACCCTCCCCTACGGGACTCAGACTTGTAACTAACACCACTGGTGGTGACAGGGCAGGAGTAGGCGTGTTTGGGGTGACTGGGGTCACATGTGCTGTGGTGATGGCCGGGACATACATAGGCACTGAGGAGATGGGCTTGCCGATAGCGGGTGGAGGGGACACTAATGGAGGTGGAGACACTGGAGGAGTTTGAGAAAGAGGGGACACCACATTGATGGGGGTTTGAGGTTTGGGTAGAACGACGGGCGGTGAGGGTTTGGCAGGAGGAGGTTGAAATGTAGGGGATGCTGGGGAGGGTTTGGCCACAGTGATGTTGAGAGTAGTCTTAGCTTTCGCAGGAGTAGGAGTTCCAGGAGATGGAGTTTGGATATCAGGTGCAGTACGATGACTCGAGGGAAGAGCAGCAGGGGCAACAGGTTTTACTGGATGGGCTGTAGAGGGAGCTGAAGTAGTTGGTGGTGTAGCAGCCGGTTTTACTGTAGCAGGCTTCATTGAAGGTACAGTCATGGTAGATTTTACTACTGCTGGTGCAGGAGCCGGAGCCGGAGCTGACGAAAGCGTTTTGACAACAACTGTTCCACTGGACTTTTGAGGTGCTGTGGAAAAGAATTTGAATAACAAAGATGCATAAGTTCCATTAAAATTATATTACACTACTGTACTGTTCAAAAGTTTAAAGTGGGTAAGATTTTTTTATGTTTTTGAAAGAAGTTTCTTCTGCTCACCAAAGTAAGACTTGTTTGATCAAAAACACAGTAAAAACAGTAATACAGTGAAAATATTGTTACAATTTAAAATACTTTTTTTCTATTTAAATATATATTACAATAAAGCTGAATTTTCAGCATCATTACTCCAGTCTTCAGTGTCACATGATCCTTCAGAAATCATTCTGATATGCTGATTTTGAAGTTAAAATAACATTTTGTTCTATTGTCAATGTTGAAAACAGTTGCTACTTAATGTTTTTGTGGAAACCATGATATTTGTTTCAGGATTGCTTGATGAATATAAACTTCAGAATTTTTTATAACACTGAAAAAGTCTTTACTATCAATTTAAATAAATTTAATGGGTCCTTGCTGAAAAAAAGTATTCATTTATTTTAAATAAAAAAAAAAAACTCCTTCTGAGCCTAAACTTTTGAATGGTAGTTTATACACTATAATGTTATCTTACCAGTTAAATAGAAGAAAACATTTTGTTGTTGACATCAAAGCCATCCTCCAATCAAACGTCAATATTTAGCTTCAAATTCATTGTCGTGGTAAAAGCTAAAAAAATATGTTTTTTGTGACGTCTTTATCTTTTTTGTCTTAACAAGGTAAAAGAAAATACGGCCCAAAAAGTACATTAAATATGGATTTAATTGCAACTAATATGAGGATTTTGTTAGTGAATTATTAGCCGCTGACAGCATGAAACAGTTGAAAATCACTTTTATGCACCTGTTGAGTCCAGGACCACTTTTTCAGACAAGTTGCTATAAGGTCCCTGGCCAGCCTTGTTCACACAGGCCACTCTGAACCTATATGCGGCACTAGCTGGAAGGTCCATGACATTGTAGTAACAGTCAGCTACACCTGTGGCTACTATGAGCCAGTTCGTCTCACCTATAGGAAAATAAATATTGTGAAGAATAAGAATCAGTTGCAATACCAATCTTTTCCAAAAGAGGGCAGTAGAAGGGAATGATAACTGTCCTCTGCAGTGCATTCTCCACCATTTATTTTAATATTTATATATGAACTAAACAAATAGTAAGAAATTTTGTCTGATTTGGGAAAATCATGAGGATCAGGAGGGTGGATTTTAAGGGTGGAGCAAAACAGTATTAGCATTATGAAACATTACAGTTTTTGCATTTAAAATAATATTATGAAATGCAGCTGACAATCTTTTCAACAGTATAATGTACTTTACAAATCCCACTCTAAATGAATTAGAGCCAGATGAATAATGAAAGATGACCACTAACCCTCCGTCTTCCTCTCCAGAGAGTAGGTGCATGGTGCCGTGGTGTCTGAGGGTCTCCACACAACTAGGGCAGTGTTATTATATTTCTGAGGAACCTCAGGGGTCCCAGGACTATTAGGCAGACCTACAAAATAATATTCAGTTTTTACTACTACAAATTCTTATTTGGTTGATCTGTCTTGACAAATATATATACCACCATTCAAAAGTGTGGGGTCAGTAAGAACTTTTTGTTATACTTTTATTCAGCAAGCACACATTAAATGAATCAAAAGTGACAGTAAAGATATTTACAATGTTACAAAACATTTATAATTAAAAATGCTGTTCTTTTGAACTTGATATTAATCAAAGATTCATGAAAAAAATGTATCCTGGTTTCCACAAAAAAATTAAGCAGCACAGCTGTTTTCAACATTGATAATAAGAAGAAATGTTTCTTGTTTCTTCCAATTTAGCATATTAGAATGATTTCTTCAGAATCACGTTACGCTGAAGACTGGAGTTTATACGCTAAATTTTGCATCACATGAAAAAATTACATTTTAAAATATTAATTTTCACAATATTACTGCTTTCACTGTAAGAGACTTCTTTCAAAAATATTTGAAAAAATCTTATAGACCCCAAACTTTTGAATGGTAAGTGTGTACTACCGACTTTAGACCAAGTTGTATATACTGGACTCATAAACAATCATATAACTATAAAACTTTGTATTTGCAATAGAAACTTAACACATTTTTTACAATTTCCACGGTTTTCCTTGATCGTATGAACCCTGTGGAAAATGAGATATTATAATAACCACATTTCAGGCATTATACACAAAAAATTATAATAAATTAAAAAAACACTGTCAGGTGAGGCAACTACAAGACCTTTGCCCCTCTGCTAGCAAGTCACCTTTCCATATGAATCAGCTCTGAAGCACAAAAAGGAGTGAATAATTTATGACCTGCTGTTAGGAGAAAATGGCTTTGCACAATGATAAGCAGTACATTAGACTGCACACGATGTTATAAAGCCAATGGCATTTCTGTTCTCAAGGCTAAAAGAACTCCTTCCCGAGTCTAGCTGTGAGCCATGCACTAACTCTTAAAAAATAAATTAAATTGCCCTTTCACTGCATCCCACTTTCATCTCTGTTCTAGCCTTTACTTTTCTGAGAAATTCTGGAACGTTGCATCGTGGCACTTCTCTTCTTATTCCCTCCTTAAGCGGTTTTCATACTGAGAGCTTTCCTGCAGCAAAGTGACTGGATCTTATTTACTTTCAATGAGAGATCTGAGGCAACATCACTATGGCAATGTGATGTGAGCGTGTCCAGTGACTTGTCAAAGTTAAGAAAAGTAATGTGTAAAAATTGATGCGTGTCAGAAAATGTCAGTATACTTCAATTAAGTTTGCCTAATGTATTGATAAACATTGTTGTTATGATGTATTATGCACTGCTGCGATTTAAACACTAACAATTTTCCTGAGCAGAATATCAAGTTTTCTTGTCTTTCAACTTACGAGCAAGGGACACAACGCATGAGCTGGTGACAGAAGCCAGTGTGTTTGAAGCCACACATTCATAAAGGCCTGCATCTTTCTTGGTGGTCTTCATAATCATCAGCAGCTGTCTCCCATCAGGGCAGGATATCATGTTCATCCTTGGGTCAATCACAAGTGGCTTCTTATCTGAGATTACACAAAGTTGAAAAGCAAAAATGTTCGTTTAGAACTTTAAGTTTTTCTAAAATCATAATCTCAAAGCCACATCGTAGTGTTCGCTAATGTTAATGTTGACATTTTATACGTTGACTTTGGTGTGTTACTTTGAGGTGAAAAGAGATCCTTCTATATATAGCCAAAAAATAAACAGGTTTGGTTATGTGAGCACAAGCACTATTAATGCATCTAGAATCCGTGGTGCCAAGAAATATACAGTATGCATTTGATCATCTTTTAGTATAAAATGGAAGACTGAAAGAACTAATTTATACAGATACAATAACATGAAGCCAATATAGTGAACAAAATTTTTACTGAAGTGAGATAATACACTTACAATATTGTAGTTATTTTATATTCAGCTGCTAAGCATATTGTACTCAATTTAGGTCAGATTCTATATTCTTTAGTCCCATCGAAGCTAATATTATAATTTGAATCAGACCTTTCATCCATGAGATGTGTGGGTGGGGACTGCCAGCAGGGAGGCAGCTGAGAGTGACGGGATCTCCCTCCAAGAGAACGTGGTCCCTCAATTTGATATGGAACACAGGAGGGAAGTCTAATTGTTGAGAGAATCAGTGAGACAAGAACTATAATTTATTTCCCACAGCTGTGCAAGTCCATATGCATAATTGATTCATTGATGATATATGTAAATGTTTATGACAAAACAGAAAGTCATCAAACAGATGTCTCTTTTTGGACAGACGTTACAGTGAAATACGCAAATAATACATATGATAATACAATACCAGATGTTAGACGTGTGTACTGCCGAGAGCGGAGAGAGCCATTTTCTCTAGCAATGGAAGCTGGGATGTCTGGTTGTGAAACTGTCTTTTCCCTTTTTCCCCTAGTCAAACCCCAGCGGTCCCACCGTGATCTACGCTCAATTTCTGCACCTAAGAAAGAAAAATTATGGTTTTTAAAGTCAGGAGAATTGACAAAAACATGAAAGAGTTAATGTAATAAGAACATTAACCAGAAAAAATTGCATACTTTTAACAGCTGATTCTGATTGAATGCTTGACATGGAATCGAGAGATTCTGAAGAGGTCCCTTTCCCTGACTGGGCAGCCAGTTGGTTCTGTGGGACACCCATCCTCTTTAGACTGCCGCCCTCGGAGGTGGAACGCCGCATTTTGGTGAATATAGGTGTTCTCTTGAGCTCCGTTTTGCCTTCATTGTCATCTTTCCTGTCCTCAGAGTGGCTCCTAATCCTTGTGGATAAGCTTGCCATGGTGCTGCCAATCTTCTTGCGCATGGCAAGGATAGGTGACTCTGAAGGTGCCTTGGATTCAGGCTCCAGGGGAGGCTCAGGACCTCCATCCAACCTCACCATTTCAATCTCCTTCTTTTCTTGGGATCCCCTCCGTCCCAGTGCCCAGGACAGACGTCGCCTGGGTGCTGAAGCCTCCTCCTCTTTGAGCTTCTCCTCCTGCCTTTCCACTGATGGGGTCCTTTTCAAGCGCATGGAGAGTCTCCTCATAAATCCAGGGTCCTTCTCTGCCTCACGAAGATCCTGAACTGATTTAGACTTCTCCTCCAACCTCCTGGGCACAAACTCTAAAGGAGCACCAATTGGCCCTGGGCGATACATTTCTTCTGCAGTTTCAGGAGCAACAGTGGAGGGCTTTTCTTCAGTCTTCTGAAATGAGAAACGTTTGAGACTACGGGTTAGAGAGGACTCACGCTTCTTGAAGCGAGCTTCAAAGACCTCCTCAGATGCAAGGTCCTGGAGGTTGCTTCCAGGAGATGGCTCTCGCTTAGGTGAGGCACGAGTGGGAGTCTTAGGAGGACTTGGCTCTTTGGGAGGGTGTTCAGTTGAGGCAACCCGAGAAAAGACTGCAGGATGTTCAGTGGTTTGGTGAAGATCTGATTTGGACGATGAAGCTAATAGAAGGGTTGGTTCAGAGATGTGTCTGGAAACTGGTGCATAGACAGGAACTGATGGTGGGTTGGACATTGGTGAAGGTGTAGGGACAGGAACAGGATCAGATTGGCTAGATGCCTGGATCGATGGTACCATGATGGTCTGCATGATACTGGCATATGCAGACATCCTACCATCCGGGAGCACTGTACGTGCAGGGAGAGATGGGGTGACATAGGTTGAGACGACACTCTGGGGGCTGGAAGCTGGGGCAGCTTTTGGGGACACCGTTATTGAGCTGGTAGAAACAATGATCTCTGGAGACTTTGGTGATGCCTTTACATCATCCTTAACTTCTTGAACCTCAATCTCTGGAGCAGGAGGATCCATTTCTTCCTCTGGCTCTTTATCCTCTCTTTCTTCCTCTTCTTCGATAGTTTCCTCTGCTATGGGGGTCTTCTGCTTAATTTCAGCAACTTTTTCAGACTCTTTACTGGGTTCTTCTAACTTGCTCTGGCCCTTCTCTTGTGCATCACTCTCCCAAGGTTTCTGATCAACATGCCTGACTTCATCCGCATTTGTCTTTGACACAACAATGACTTCTTCAGATTTACTGTCCTCGTAGACTTCTGACTTTTTTTCCTCAATTTTCTCTTTCTCATGTCTCTCTGGTTCTGGTGTATGAATTTTTGGGGTGACGGGGCGAGAATCCTTGACTGGCTCTGTGAGAGCAGACATCGATACAGCTTGCTGCAGTCGTCTCTCCTCTATTTGTGCCAGGGGGATCTCTAGAGGTGCTCCAATCCGTCTGTGCAAGGGCATGGGCTCTGAATCACCCTGGCTGAAGGAAGCACTTTTGCGGAGTATCTTGGTCTTTGGAGTGTCATCTCTAGGTGTCTCGCTGGATGCTGCTCTAACAAGGGGTGGGTTACCTAGGCGAGATCCCCTCACATACCGCTTCTCATCCCCCATACCTAGTGTCTCCAGCAATGGGCCTCTTAATCCGCTCATCTTGTTGTCAACAGAGCCACCCCTGAGAAGTCTCTGCCTCATCAGTTCTAATTTCAGGGCGTAGTCTTCCTGGCTCAGCTTTGCAGCTCCTGGGCTTGGGCTCCTCCTTGGAAGTTCCATAGATACTGACTTTTGTAGAATTCTACTTCCATCAGGTGGGCTTTCTTCGGTGCCCTCCTCTGGTTTGATGTGGAGCTGTAGGGCACTGTCAGCTGAGCTGCCTCTGCGCAACTCTCCTCTGCGACGCGCTCCCTCTGGCTCATCTGATTCCATGCTTGAACCTCTGCGCATTGGTCTCTTGGCCTGTTCTGCCCTTTTGGCCAGTTCTGCTGGTTCTTCATCAGATGATCCTTTTTCATCTTCTTGCGTTGACCTCTTCCTGCCTCTACCCCTAGAGACTGCATCTCCACCCTCTCTCTCCGTTGTCTCCACTTCCATCGGCTCTGACTTCTGATGGATTGAAGCAGGCCTCTCAGTATTTCCATTCGGTCTACCTGTCATTTCATCATCCCCAACAATTTCAGTCAGTGACATTCTAGATCCTGAGAATTCCATGTTGAGAGGCATTGGGATAAAAGGCAGCTCATCAATGTCTTCATCCGAATCTGAAGATGATGAAGGTGGTGGTGAGCCTTGTTTCAGATGTCGTGGAACAGCAATGGAAATATGGCTGGAGGAGTCATCCAGTAACTCAGGTATAGACCTCATCACCATCTTAGATTTATAGCTAATAAGAGATCGCTAAAAGAGATGTGAACATAGTTATAATGACATACGGAAAGAATCTATAATGTTCTAAGCACTGAAAAAAGTCATTAATATTATCTTACCTGCCATTTTCGTCTGGACAGAAACTTTTTGAGGTACTCTGTGCTGATGCTCTTACCCTTATTCAAGGTCTAAAAGAAATAAATATGTATTTAAAAGTGACAAAGTAAATAACTGTTTCCATAGGAGTTTTAGAGAGGAAATACTTGGTTCTGAAATGTTCGCAACTTAAATTAACTTCAAGTAGCATATATGCTGTACTAATTTAAATAATACATTTGGATAGCTATGGGTCTCTTGTTACCTTGAACCAGGGGTGCCGAAGACATTCATTTGCATCGGGTCTCCTGCAGATAAAAAAAACATTAAACAAATTGGCAGTTAATACAAAGTGCTCTTAGCAGTAGAAACAATTTTATTGACAATAAATTATCAACAGGAGCATGGTGTAGCAGATAAGCCCAGTAGATTCCACTTACAATCTATCAGCCACCAGCAGTTTGATGACGAATCCCTTGGCTTCATGGCAGAGGTCGGTAAACATGCTTTCTTCAAAAGCCACATTATAGTTTCTGATGTTGAGAACAGAGCTGCGGTCATTTTCTCCAGCAAAAGGAGAAACTCCAGTGAGACTGCAAAACAGAGTTCTTTGATGAAGTCTAACTGAAGATACTTGTTTTAGCGATGAACATTCTAGAACGTTAAATATATAACATAATATAATAATTTAAAATTATATAAATAACTTTATTATAGAGACAATTGACATAACCCTACCACAAATATGTTAGAACTCCAATAGGCCTGTAAGAAAAAAAAAGTTGAATGAGAATGACACTAATGTATTCATGATACTTTAGAAGCTGCATACAGATTTGTTCAAGAGCCGTTTTGTGATAGAGGGACCAGGTGCGTTACCAGATGTCCGTTGCCTTGGAGACGGGTGTCTGGTTAACAATCTCTGGGGCGACAAATTCTGGAGTGCCATATTTGCAGTACTGTGCCTCATCAGGCGTGAACTTTACAGCATTTCCAAAATCACATATGCGGATCTGATCACTAGCAGGGTCTGCCATAAGGATGTTATCAGGCTGAGCGGAGAAAAAAAATAGGATTCTAGTGAACACATTCCTTCCTTACTGTGATTATTGCTTACTTATAGAAGGAAATGGTTATGATAGCAAATTATATAAATGCTTACCTTGATGTCTAGATGAATTATATCAAGCTGATGAAGATGGCTAAGACCCTCCAACAGCTGTCTCACACTGGATCGGATCTGCAATGGACAATTCAAAGAATTTCTGTAGGGACAGGTCAATGTGATGTGTGTCCCTAAACTCTCTGAGTAAATCTAAAGCTTCTTTCATCTGTGAAATAAAATAATATATTCCTTATCCTCAAGATAACTTGATGCAGCAAAGATAAATGGCCCAGGACAAACCAAATTTGATAAACCGTTACAGAATAGTCCGTTCACACATTTGAAACTTTTATGGACACTTTGAAAGATCAAATTGGTTCACTCACCTCTGACTCCATTACTGCTGATTTCTTTGTAAGCCTTTCGAGAAGCTCCTCATGGCATCTTTGCACATTGTCAAAGACAACAGAGCGATGGGGAAAGCTTGTGGACAACTCATCATCACTACAACAAGGGTGTGACTGATGGGTGTACAATAAGTGTGATTGTGCAAGACTGGATGTGAGATAGTACTGTTTCAACACATTCTCACTCCCATATTGACACTTGATCAGGACTCCTCGGCATCACTTTTTAAAGCACGGTACCCCTTTAGCATCATTTTTCGATGTGCAGGGTACTCCATTGCTTTAAATAAGAAAACTTTGGCATCATACACGGACACAATGAGCATGGGAATTTTATCCCTGTGCATTAGGAATTGATAAAAAAAGGTCCTGACCAAGCGCTAATATGTGAGTTGGGAGTGAGACCGTGTTGTCTTTTCTATTTTTCCATTTTAAAAAAAAAAAAAAAAAACCTAAAACTTTCTGTTCAAATTTGATTTTAATTGCAGATTTGTAATGCAGACTCAAGACTTTTTATGTAAATGCATTTGTTATGTAAGATGCCCTTTCTTTGTGTGCCTTCCCTGTGACCTGACAGGTGGTCTGAAGCAAAACACACACTGCAACAATTATAGTCATGTGACTAAGGCAGTTGTGAATATGAAGAATATATGAGGTACAGATAACACAAACAGCTGTAGCGACTCTCAGTGTAGAAGGGCACTATTCATCTGTAGGTCTGACTCACAATGAACTATAAAAAGTTCACCAAGACAAACTTTGAATGTTAAACTTAAACTTGCTTTTATGGCCAGTGATCCCTAAAGCTCTCAGAGATGATAACAAGGATACAGCTCTGTAATGATGATGACAGCATTCTTCTTCTCAAAGGCGTCGTGAAAGTAGAGGATCCTCTCATGGTCTAGATGAGACAGGATGTTCAGCTCTCTCAGAGCAGAGGCCTTCCGTTTAGCACGAGCCGAAATAAACTTGGCTGCATATTCAATCTTTCCTGCCTTCTGTATCACCCGCTTCACATATGAGAACGCCCCTCTAAAGGAAACAACATTTCTCATCAAAAATAGAAAATAAGAACATTTGTCTGGGGAAAGAGTGAATAATGGTTTATTCATTGTTTTACCAGGTGCTAACAGCAAACTAACCGATAATCAGCTGAGCTATTAAAGATCGTGTGTCAAAGCAAATATCTTTACTTCTATTTTTTTTTTTCTGCTGATGGAATATATTTGTTCATATTTACCAAATGTAATCAATGCTCATTTGGTTAACTTAAAGGAGATCTGGGGACAAATTGTTCAAAAACTAAATTCTAATAGAGTTTGCAATTAGCATGTTGCCAAGTAAATGACTCCATATTCAAAGCATAAAAAAGATAAAAAAATTTTTTAAGGAAATAAACACTTTAATTCAGCAAGGACACATTAAATTGACCAATGATAATGTTGATACATTAACCAAATGTATCATAGTTTCCAAAAAATATTAAACTGCATAACTGTTTTCTTATCTTTGATGATAATACAAAAAATATTTCTTGAGCATCAAATCAGCATATTAGAATGAATTCTGAAAGATCATGTGACACTGAAGACTGGAATAATGGCTGAGGAAAATTCAGCTTTGCTATCACATGAAAAAAATACAGAAAAGACTTATTTTAAATTGTAATAATATTTCACAATATTACAGTTTAACTGTATTTTTGAATAAATGAATGCAGTCTTGGCTGAATGAGACCTCTTATGCAAACATAAAAAATTCTTAAATGACCACAAAGTTTTGAAAAGTAGTGGTGTATGTATATTGCATTAAATACTCTCAAGGTTTGTTAGACCAAACATTTTTCTCAATACTTTTCAGTGAATGCATAAAATCTACATTTATTATTAACATTTTCTGTTTACCATCTGTGGTGAAAATGTTGCCTAAAGGTGTACAAAGGTACAAAAAGCACTCCTATGATGCCTTAACATCCTTTTAGAACAGACAGCTCACTAGGTTTTGAAAAAGAGAGTGTAGCATGTGTCTGTTTGCAGCGGGTTCAGGTCTTAATAGAACAGTGGCAGTCGGCCATGAAGATTATAATTAAAGCATTGAGAGAGCGACAGCATGCAGAGCAGAGATACAGAGCCACAAAAGCTGCACTCCTCTCTGCCCAGCAGAGCGCTCAGTGTACCATTGTGTCAAACAAATAACCCTCCTTTTAAAATGCGACTTTGACCATATTATACCGAACAGTTTCAAAGTCGCATTGAAGCAAATCTTACCTAAATCAAAACTGACATGTGTTGAGGAGTATGATGACTAGATCTGTCAATTTAATTGCATGATATATTGATTAATTAATCGCATATAATAAAAATTTTGAAAACCCCAAATGGAGGTTATTCAAATATATTGTGGAAGATGAACAAATAACTGAATAGACCTAAAAAAAAATGGTTTTAGCAGCTAATATATTCTTTATGTCCATTTTATTGAACACATCCCTTTAAATTGACAGCTCTGATAGTTATATTGAGGAATTCTGTTACTCAATAAAGAAGCTGTGCAAACCTTATTGAGAAGTGCAGGGATTCTATATTTTTACAACCTGAGAAATTTCAAGGGTCTTACCGCCTCTTCTGAGGTGGCTGAATCATCCTTTGATTGTGGAGCATGAAATTGCATACTTCCAAACCAAAAGTGTGTTTTTAATAATGTGCCAACGCTTTTTTCGGCTGATGCTTTATTAAACCTTAGACGTGTGTGATGAGTCAGAAGACCTGAGATCTGTCATCAGCGAGAGCCGATGGAGTCGGCTCTTTGAGTCTCTAGGCCGACAGAGGAAATCATTAGAGATAAATGGTGCGTGTCCAAGTGAGGCTCCGAGCAGATGACTCACCTCCCAATTTCCTTGTGCACATCATAGTAATCAGTAAGCCTCCGCATTTTTCTTAGGATGGACGCCTCATCCTCCATCGGGTCGTCTTTGTCCTCTTTGACTACACAAAGAAAGTCCAGACAAAAACAAATCACAACGATAATTTCCGAAAGCCAGTCAGTTTCCAAGCTCATACATATATATATATATATATATTCTTGCAAATATGCGTAGCATTCATAAATGATCTGTGCTATTATTCATAAATTATCTGTGCTATCATTATATCTTGTTGTGCTTTGTTAACATTTTGTGAAGTTGTTAGAAAAAAATTTATTGTGAAAAATGCTAAACAATTATAATTTAATATTAATTTAATAATTGTTAAGAACAAAACCTATTTGAAAATTATTAATAATAAAAAAAATTCTAATTCAAGATATATTTGAATATTTCCAGTTAATATTTTTCAGTAATATGATAACTGATTAATACATGTCAATTTTATAATTGATAACCTGTGCATGAATAAAATGTTCTCCTGCTGAATAAGATACTGAATGGAAATCAAAGTTAATATCCTCATCATTTGAGAAGCTCAGTGAGACTGGAGGAGGGTAGGGAAAACACCATTTAGTGCTGGATTTATCACTTTGTTGCACCTCACCTAGTTAAGACATGAGGTTACAGTAAGGTGGTGAACCTCTTTTGTTAATGGCAAATTGCTCACCTGTGTGGACGGTCAGCTCAGCCTTGCAGGACACAGATCCGGCCAGATTCTTAGCAGTGCAGGTGTACACTCCTGAGTCATCTGCTTGAGTGTTAAGCACCACTAGAGAACATTCATTGTCATCGTACACAAATGTGAAATGGCTGCTTTCAGACAGCAGGGTGTCTCCCTGAAAATCATATGAAAACAAGTGGAAAAGATTGACTAAGCAGCTATCCCACTGTTGTGATTTGAATTTGAAATGCATTTGTGTGGGTTTGAGGTGAACAGGGTAGTGAACAGTAAACAGAAGGCAAAGTCCTGAGGCAGGAGATGGAATATCCAACAGTATCATTCAAAGCATAAATTAGCATGATTTACAGGACATAATACATGTCCCAGGGAGGTCATATGGCTAAAGGAAATATCAGACAGGCAGCATTAGTGAGAGATCAGCAGGTGGGAAAGAGGCTGACGTGGTTTGACTTCAAGATCTGGATAAAAGTCAGAACCCTCAGCTAAACTGACTGCAAATGATACGAGAACAACAAACATCTACGACAGCATGAGCATCATTAAACAGCAAGATTTTTTGGCTTAAGAACATTCTAGTTTTTAAAACAAATCCAAAGTACTCCCTGTACTTCCCTCAGTAAAATGTATATGCGTAACATTAAAAGAATAATATATTATAATCTTTTATATGTACTATGTTTTTTATTTATAAAGTAAAAAGTGTCCTTGAAGCAAAAGGAGATATAATTTAGTTTTTCAAAACTAATTTTCACCCTCCCTCTGATTCTTAGAATTAAAGGGAAACTTTTATGCAAAATTCACTTTTACATGGTGTTTGAACAACCACCCTTTAATAGTGACAGTCCACCCACAGCATCCACTGAATGTTCCCCATAAATCATAAACAGTGTCTCAAAATGAATCATTCCCATATCGACGTTTGAAAAAGAATGAGTCAAAATGAGTGTTTTCTATACATTGTGATCTCACAAAGTAACAGACCCTGCCCAAGACTGGCGATGGAATCTGCCTTATTAGCTTCCTCCTCTGAATGAGCTTTATACAGTCCAGCATGTTTATCTCCTCGCTACAGGAGACATTAAACACAAGAATGTCTCATCTACACGATAAACAATCTAAATGTTCTATTGTTGGCTGGATCAACGAACATGGTTTTCCATTCCACTACCCTACTTTACCATTGCTTTTCTATGTAAACGCGCTACACAGAACGTTTGAACGTTACATTCGCATCACACGCAAAATGCAAAAGCAAAATATGGAAAATATGGAATGCAAAAATATGTTCTGTGTAAACAGCTCCTCACTATTTATCATGTTTTGTTGTTGCCAGGGTATTAAGGCATGAGCTGTAAAGGCACAGCCCTTATCTGGAAAGGGGGCGGGGAGCAGCAGCTCATTTGCATGTAAAGATACACACACGAAAACATTGCGTTTTTGCTTCCACTCAAAAAGAGGCATTTTGGTCATGGTATAATGAATGATCTGTGGGGTATTTTTTGAGCTGAAACTTCAGATACATTCAGGGGACACCTAAGGCTTATATTACATCTTGTATAAAGAGACATAATAGGTCCCCTTTAAATGGGCTGTTTTTTGCTGCTATTTACATGCATAGTTTGCAAACCAAGTGTTTGTTGAGGAGTATAGATTTTCACTGCCCCAAATCTTGATTTATTAAAAGAAAATCATATTTAATTGAGCATAAATCCTCAAAAGCTGTGTTCTAATTAAACGGTTCATGCACTACAACAAAAACACACACCTTGTACCAAAGGATGTCTGGGACAGGCTTTCCTTCAACCACCACCGCAAAACGAGGCGTCTCGCCAACATTCACATCCAGGTCTTCCATGATAGACTCAAAAGATGGTGCCACTAGAGACACAGAAATCAATGAGACTCTGAATATGTGCAATAACACAGACACTCATACAGTTTGTATTCTGAAGGCAGCATACCTGCCATTTCCAAGGTTAGGATGCAGGAGTCACTGCCATACTTGTTGCTGGCGACGCAAGTGAGCTGACCAGCGTCACTGTTCTTTACCTTGCACAGCTTCAGTGTATGCTGATCATCATCAGGCATGCTCAACTCAAACAAACCCGGTCTGTTAGACAATGTCACTCCCCCTCTGTAAAATATAATGACACAATAACTACTTGTTTTATTCAGGTCAACAACATTCACATGTACTTGCAAATGCAAAAGAATGGTGTCAATATTTCATGTTATATGGCTTTTAAATAGATGCAAGAAATAGGAGACCAATCAGAAATCAGTATGCAAATAGGAGTAAGATTGAAGACTAATCAGAATTGAAAACGCAAAAGTAGAACACTCCATAAATGTAATTCAGAGATTTTCAAACTACATATGTAACCCCTCCGATTCTACTCGCACCACTCCAAGTGGGATTCGAACCGACATTTCCAGCATGGGAAGGGGGAGCACTAACAAGGATGCTAAAGGGAAGTGAACTTTATTCACATAGCTCTTACTAGCTGGCCTCAGATAACACATATTAAATTCTTAAAATGAATAATGTTAAAACTGATGAAATACTTAGGTATTAGTTTAGGGATTTTTGACAAACGCTAATCAAAATATTTAAGGAATTCGAACACAGTGCTGTCTTAATCATAACATCGAAGAATTATTAGCATAGGAAAAACTTGGAACTGCATGTCTGTATACAAACAAAATAATCTTGGAAATCATGATTTGAAAAGGAGGAAGGAAAAAAACTACTTAAAATTTTTTCTGTTCAAAACAGCTTTGTGTACTGGATACAGAGGATATGCAGCAATGCAAAGTCATATGTATTAATCTTGTGGTACTTTTATACCTATTTTTAAGATTGCAGATTCAAATTCCTACTTTTGATATATGTAAAAGAGTGGCTCAGGGATTCTTCTAAATATCTCCTTTTGTATCAGATGGAACAAACAACATGAGGAAGGGTAATCCATTTGTATTTATCAACAGTTTCATAAGTTATGAATAATGATCAGGCATAGCAAAAAAGTATCAGTTACAAAATGATTCAATGCCAATCAAAATGCAAAATACCTCTTCCATGTGACTGATGCATTGACATGGTTGAGAGTGACTGTGATGCTTAAGGGCTGCTTTTCCACCATATACACAATGTCCGGCTTGTCAATGATTACAGGAGCCTCCTGGACGTACGGACCTGTAGACAGAGAGATAAAAGCCAGTCTCCTGCAGTAACTCATACATCTCATTGACCCGTCTGACTGTGGCTGTCCTTGTCTGCTGAGGTATACCTCTATCTAGCAGCTGCACTGGCTCGGTGGCAGGCGACGGCTTGCTAAAGGCCTTGTTGGTGATTGATAGCACCCTGAAGGCGTAGCGGACACCTTTAGACAGATTGGTGATGGTATAGGTGTTCTGTTTCAGGCAAGAGGCGATGATGGTCCACTGGATCGACCCCAGGGCCTGCTGCTGAACAGCATACATCAGGGAGCTAGGATCTGGAAATATAAATCAATCATTTTGTGTTAAGTTTGAAAGCTATAACCAAAAAAGGAAATCTGATTATTTAAGGATTGATCTTTCCGATCCATTTTTCAATTACACTGCAGGGAGAGGAAACAAGTGTTTGACAGTACGGGACAAGGACACTAAAATTTTAGGGCTTGGACAGTCAATGCAACTTTAAATCTGTGATTGTTTCCAACAACATCAACAAGACAGAGCGTCCGTTCGAAAGCAATAAATGAAAATTTACTGTGCAACAGAGCTACAAAACTATATTTAACAGGTGCCCATACTTGGAAATGTGTAAAGGAAACAAGAGCAGGTCAGGTCAACCATCCGTGCTGTTATCCAGCTAGCGTCACTACACCGCTGCTCTATCAATATTTACTGTACATGCAACATTTAGCATGATGAGAGGATGCCAATAGAGAGAGAGAGACTTTTGGAAATAAAGATCACAAATGAGATCTCCTTAAATGGAATAGTTTACCCAAAAATGACAATTGTGTCAACTTATATTTGTTAAATTCAATCTGTTTGTCACAACGCTATCATTTGCCTTTGAAGCAGCATCATAAAAATTTAACTTTTGCTCTATTTCCTATGGAGCATTTGAAGCATTTTTGAAAGTTTCAGTTTCTTTCATTGTAATGACATCGAAAACAGTTGCCATTAAAGGTATAGTTCACCCAAAAATGAAAATTATTTCATTAATTACCCACCCTAATGTCGTTCAAAACCTGTGAGACTTTCGTTCATCTTCAGAAGACAAATGAAGATCTTTTTGGTGAAATCTGAGAGACGTCTGTCTCTCCATAGACAGCTACGCAACTGAAACTTTGACAGTTCATAAAGAGATCGTAAAACTAATCCATATGAATTGAGCGGTTTAGTGCTTTATATGATGAACAGATTGAATTTAGGCTTTAATTCACATACAAACATTGATCAGTGAAGATGAACAGAAGCTCAACTGAACCTACTTGACGAACGAGAGCAAACCTCTTGCTGAAGCTTAAACGTGCTGCGTAACACATGAGAATAAACCTCATTGGTTCTGGCACACATCAAGCAAACATGCTTGAGCTTGAAAGATCATAAAGAGATCCAAACTAATATAATAATATAAGCAATATAAACTAATCCATATGAATTGAGCGGTTTAGTGCAAATTTCCTGACGAGACTCGATTGCTTTATATGATGAACAGATTGAATTTAGGCTTTTATTCATATATAAACATTGATACTCAACTGAAACATTGAATGCTCAACTGAACCTGCTTGACGAACGAGAGCAAACCTCTTGCGGAAGCTTAACTGTGCTGCGTAACACACAAGAAGAACCTCATTGGTTCTGGCACACATCAAGCAAACATGCTTGAGCTTCCGTTTACCACAAGTGATGTGTGTTGATGAATGTTTATTTGTAAATAAAAGCCTAAATTCAATCTGTTCATCATATAAAGCAATTGCGTATCTTCAGAATATTTGGACTAAACTGCTAAATACATATGGATTAGTTTTATGATCTGTTTATGAACTTTTCAAAGTGTAAATGTTCAGTTGCTTAGCAGTCTATGGAGGGACAGAAAGCTCTTGGATTTCAGCAAAAAGATCTTTATTTGTGTTCCAAACATGAACGCAAGTCTTACGGGTTTGGAACGACATGAGGGTGCCTTTATGGGCAAACTAATCCTTTAATATCTCTATTTCTCTAAGACCACAACAAGATTAAGCAGAGAGCAAATAGAGACTTTTGATTAAAAGTAAAATGCAATATTTCTGCAGCACTAATGGGAAAAAAAAATTGCAAAAAAAATCCTTCCATCTTATATTGGTCACAAAATAGGTAGCCCGTCCCAAACTTACTCTATTGGTTGAATGTAATTAGGCTGCTTAAACAAACAGATTCTAATTCTGTTGCCAATAGAAGTGCAGATATCACACACTTTAATTTTATAAGCCTTTCTTCACTGATTTTGCTCTTAACCAACCCCCCCACTCATATCCCCCCTAATCTAATATTTAACTTAGATTTGCCAAGATACCAAAGTCTGTAAGAAAACTCGTGAGCATTTCTCATCAATGATTTCACAACCAAATTATTCCAAATCATAGTAGAGCTATGTACTCTTCCTGTATGTCAAAACATCAGTATTTTCCCCCTCAAGTATTTTAGGGGAAACATCTGAGACACAGTAGATATTTAGATAAAACTTAACTGAGAACTGCATTATCCTACAGCTATAAAAGAGCGACCACTGACCAATTAAAAGTGTCCTTTGGGGAACTCCAAACCTTTAAATGAGATGAGTTACAGTACAAGAGCAGTTTCTAAATTAAATAAATAAATACATAAATAACATGCATAAATATACCAATGGATGGATCCAGTCTTCTGGGTTTCTTCCAGCTTAGCGTGATAGTCTTGCCAGTGATGGACTCAATGACTGGGGCCCCATCTGGTGGGTCAGGAAGGATGTCTAAAACAGCAAAAGTGACGGTCAGAATATTAATTTGGTGCCAGAGGAGTCTCTCGCCACTTCTCACACATGCACGCATATGCTTCAGCCTTAAAATAAATTGTAGTATTATTTCAAACAGTCTTAGATGTGGGTCGTAGTGTTATTTTGAACAGTCTGGGATGTAGAAAAGATCATACATAAGATGTGGTTATCTGATGCCACTCTGACAACTAACATAGGAGTGTCTAACTAATCCTCACTTCAGAAGAAGGCACAGCAAATCCAAAGAAAAACACACACCATTTGACCAATGAATTTTGAGAGTATTATTCATAAATTGCATAAAAGTTTTCTTTTTTTCTTATTGGTGAGCTTGAGTCCTTTTTAAGTTGCTGTTTTTCAAAGTATTCGACTTGTTATGCATAGCTAGCAGAGGCCATGGAGATATTAAACTCACCTGTCACATAAAGATGGGCATAGCATGTGGCCTTGCCCACTTTATTGGATATGACACACTTGTAAACTCCTCCGTGGGCATGACAAACAGAGCGGACCACCAGGCTGTGAACATCTCTGACTGCAGAAAAGACACCAAAGAGAACGAACACTTTATATTCCTGTTTATTCCCACCACTCACACTATCATTTCCATAGGGACTGCTTTCCGGAAAGGCTCAGTAGACTGTAAGAGAATTGAATTAAGGCATCAACTAACTTACACTGTGTCATTTTTCTGTCCTCTGTGCTGTCAATCCTCTTGCCATTATGAAACCAGATTATGGTCGGGTACGGCAAGCCAGCCACTTTGCACCTGAGCACAGCCTCTCTGCCCTCAACTACATCCAGATCATAGAGCGGCTTGACAAAGTCAGGCATGGTGAAACGTTCCACCTCATTCTCAGGCACCTCGGGCTCCTCGGGTATGGAGGGCATTTTTTCCAGCTTTGCTCTGGCAAAGATAAACCAGAACCATCATAACAAGATATTACATTGTAATGCAAAAATTCTTTAGGTTCTTTGATTAAAGGAACACTTCACCCAAATATGAAAATTGTCAACATGAACCTGTCTGAGCGCCATGTTTTAAGAAGACTTGGAATATGGTGCAAAAGTCCTATGGATGACATTGTAGGGCTTTTATGGTGTATTTTGCCCTATTTGTAGCTCCACAGCCACTGTGAAATGTCCTTATATGGACAAAATAACAGCTTACAGGTTTGGAACTACATGAGAGTGAGTAAATAATAACAGAATTTTCATTTTTGGGTGAACTAACCAAACAAATTCTGAGTGAAATATTAGTAAAAGATCATACATCTGAGAGGAAATTGCCGGTCTGGGCTCCTGCACATACAGCTCCGCTGCGCATTCGGCCTCCCCGTATGAGTTATGTGCTACAACCGTATAGAGGCCCTCATCTTCATTACTAACATGAGAAATGATTAACGAGTGCCGTCCTCCTTCTTTCAAGATCCGAATGTCTTCGCTGTCCTCCAGAGGATGATCTGTTGAAGACATGACACATAAAGGATCCAACCATCTTGATGTTATTTTACAGGACTGACACTGGAAGGCACTCAAGGGAATTAGACTCATACCAAAGTGGCTCCAGGTGACCTGAGGAGGTGGCGTCCCGCTGACCTTGCAGTCAAAGCGAGCATTACGACCCTCGATAACTTCCAGTACATCCAGCTGACGGGTGAAAAGGGGCTCTATGGATGCTACAACCTTTAGCTTGGCACTAGAAGTCAGCTCCTCTATAAAGTAGATGACATATGAAGTGAAATAGAGAGTATCATAAGGATCATGCAATTAGTACAGATCACATCAAAAAACTTTTTGCCAAAAGGGTCATAGCTACAATGTTAGCAATATTTTTATTTACTGGCTTTTTTTTCTTGCTTTTTTTATATTGCTACTGTGCATTTAAAAGGATAGTTCACTCAAAAATGAACAATTTATCATTATTCACCCTCATGTCATTCCAAACCTGTATGACTTTCTTTTTTCTATTTTACAATGCAATGTTTTCGGACAAAAACAATTCTTCAAAATATCTTAATTTGTGTTCAGCAGAAGTCAGTCAGTCATTCAGGTTTTAAACAACTTGAGGGTGAGTAAATGATTCATTTTTGGATGAACTAGAACTGGAAAATTGGCACAAAATATTTGTAATAAAGATGAAAGTTAAAAGCAAAAATAACTGGTTTCTATTTTAAAATGCATTTAATTCCAGTGATGGCAAAGCTGAATTTTCAGTATCTTTACTCCAGTCTTCAGTGCCACACGAACATTTAAAAATCATTCTAATATGATGACTTTCTGCTGATGAAAGTAATATCTTTTTTTAATTACTGACCCTAAACTTTTACCAAAGGTAGTTCATTAAATTAACTGCAAAAACTGTTAAAAAAGTTGCAAAAAGACTGCGTTAAAACCTATATATAGTGCATAGAAATCACTGGATAACAACAAAATAGTTTAAAATATTAAAAAAAATTCATAAAGCATAAATAACTTCAGAGTGCAATAAATACTGTTGTGTTATCTTGCGTTCATAGGCAGATCCCTGGTTTTTGGGGACGCAATCGTGTGAGACTGGGAGGTCATTATACCAAATCATTCTGATGACAGAATTTGGCTCAGGCATTTCTGAATGACCAAACAAACATTTGAGATGCACATCTTCTGTTGAGGCAAAGAAACGTGGGTTTTTTGTTGCGCGTTGAGGGATTTGTTCGCTAAGTGTGTTTCCATTATAATTTATGTGCATGTCTTCTTGATGGATAAAAAAAGAGATCTGCCTCAAGCATTGTTAGAATTCATTCCCATCTTGGCATTTTCATCCAGTGTTCTTTATACAATATCCCAAAGTTTCACATAAAAACAGGTAGATGGAAACAGCTAATGATTTGTTGATATCCAAGTGTACACAAATCCTTTGCAGGCCAATACCAAGATGCTCACCTTTTGCTGTGCTCAGTTTGCAGGTATACGTTCCACTGTCATCTTCATGTACAGAGTTAAGCAGCAGCCTGCATCTTTTCCCATCAAAGTGCATCTTACAGTTCAACAGAGCTGGCTGGATGAGTTTCCCATCTGACAGCCAATCAACATCTGTGTCCTGCGGGCCGATCACATGACACTCGAACAGGGCAGTCTCTCCTGCCTTCACCATCACGTCCCTCACTGGACGAATAATGGCCAGGCCAGGCTCTACTGGACGAGCTGGAGTAAAAAGGAAAAACCCATAAGAGGAAATCCCAAGAAGCTTAAAGTGCACAGAGACTTTGAATGTGTTTAATCTGCTGCAGATATAGGAGACGTAGTATGTTAATAGCTTGTGTTGTACAGCAGAGCAGAAATATTAGATGAATACGCTAATACGTTGTCTGTCAGCATAATCCGTTCATGGCTCAGTACGGATCAGCTCAAAATTATACCCGGAATTCAAAATTGCCAGATCTGAGACTCTGCAGTTTGGCTTTTTCAGACTCGTAAAACTTAAAAGGATCTTAAAATGCATAATATAGGCTATACTAATATAAGGCTAATATAATATACTATAAGGCTATACTAATGCATATTATAACAAGGTTTCCTTTATCTGATCAAAAATACTATAAATATAGTAATATTGTGAGGTTTACAAAAAAAACTGTTTTCTATTTTAAAGTATTTTAAAATGTATTTTATTCCTGTGATGGCAAAGTTGAATTTTCAGCATCATTACTCCAGTGTCACATGATCCTTCAGAAATCATTCTGATATGATGACTTTGTGCTGATGAAAGTAATATTTTTTTAATTACTGACCCCAAACTTTTGAACAGTAGTTCACCAAATTAACTGCAAAACCTGATAATCATGCAAAGTTGCAAAAATGTGCTTTAAATAGCAAGACTGCAACAACAACAACAAAAAACAATATTTAGTGCATATAAAATCATTGTACAACAACTGAAAAAAAAATTATTTAAAGGTATGTGACAATCTCTTCTGTAGTCATGAGTGCACTTATAAAAACTATTCATGCCGAGCAGAATGATCCAGAGGAGATTCGTGTGTAATATGTTTAGACATTCACTGGCTGAGACACCTCACATTATGCATTCGAACACATTCACTGACTAACATTCAAACACTGAAATCATCTTTCTGCATTAATCAATTTAAAAATCCTATTTATTAAATATTCATGAGGTGATAATTAGTGTTGGGGAAGCTACTTTGCCAAGCTACAAACTGCTCAATGTAAAGTACCTCAACTACAGTGATTTTCAGGGTAATGAACCTATGAATAGCTTACTTATAGTTGTCTATGCATATTAACCTGGGAAAGAAGAAATCATTACAATAAAACTCTAACCAAGTTATCAACCCTTGGTCTCCATGGTTTATCATGCTTATGATTGCCAAATGAACAAACCATGCATGATTATTGTAGCTGAAGCCCTTACCTTTCACCTCCAGTTTGCCCTCACACTGTTTAGTTCCATACTCGTTGATTATCTTGCAGGTGTAAACTCCAGTGTCTGACTTCTGTGCTGATTTAATTACCATCTCAAAGTTGCCGTCCTCTGTCTCATGGACGATATGCCGTGGACCCGTTTTAATGGTCACTCTGTCTCTCAGCCTGATACGAGGGAAAATAAAAGTGGTCATGTCACAGTCCATCAAGAAATGAATGAAAAATCTATATTATGAATTGTTTAGGTAACACTTCATTTTGATAGTCCACTTTTACTAACTGTAAATATATATTTTTTTTTTAACACTGTAAAGTACATGTCAACTAGAAGTCATTAAAGTATTAATAGATTGTTAAATATCTGATAACACTTTATTTAGATGGTTCCCCAACAGACACTCTACTGACTATAAGTAAATTTGCAAGTACATGTCAACTTATTCTACTAACCCTAACCTACCAGTCGACTAATAGTCTAATGAGAGTTAGTTTACATGTAGTTTGCACAAGAATGAGAGTTAGCTGACATGTAATTGCAAAGTTATGTATAGTTATTAGAATGTCTTAAGTGGACTTTCAAAATAAAGTGTATTGTTTAATAAAGACCAGGGGTTCCCAATCACGTTCCTGGAGCCTTCCGAACACTGCATGTTTTCCATGTCTCCTTAATCAAACACAACTGATTCAGATCATCAGCTCATTAGTAGAGACTCCAAGACCTGAAATGTATGTGTCAGACAAAGGAGAGATACAAAATATACAGTGTTGTGGGGCCTCCAGGAACGTGATTGAGAACCACTGATCTAGGTTATTAAAGGTAATGGTTTGAAGCATGGAACGTACCAATAAATCATGGGTTTAGGCTGTCCACTCACTCGAACAGACATGGTCACCTCTTGACCCTCTATGACTGTTTGGTCTCCAATAACAACCTGTAATGTTGGTAAAAGCACAGAGCTTAATTTTTTCAAGCCCATGATAGCAGAAACTAAAAATATTAAAAGGCAATGTGGAGTTAATGACAAATTTTAAATTAATCGGCATCTCCAGGTTTTCCAAAAGAGAATAGGAGAAGAATGGTCATGTTAATTCATTGTATGATAACATGTGCACATGAATATTCCAGGTTTTGATCATGTAAACGTCTTTTCCGGAATAAAGGCTTGACTACAACATGGATTTTACGTGACATGCATGTAAAATATGATATATTCTGTTCAAATATTTTAAATTCACTGTCTCATTACCTGAAAGGCTGGAGGCTCCTTGAATCGAGTGTCCACGATCCTTCTCGTCTCAGATCCCCTGTAGGAGGAGAAATCCATCCCCTCCTCAAGAGGACTGAGGTACTCCTCATCAGATGTGATGGGACTGCTGACGTCCATGGGTACACCAAGGTTCCCGCGCTGGTCCTGACTGGGCTCTGTGAGAAACACCAACGGGATTGGAATGGATTTTACAAGCAATACTTTCAGATTTGCATTTGCACATCTCCACACCTGGGAAGATTTTCAAACAAATATAGTCAACATTCATCTCAATACCACTGCAAAAAAAATCTGTGGAACAATATGATTTTTTTTTTTTTTTTTCAAAAACAACATAATCACAGATGTGAAATTCACAGGGAATTACTTTCTGCTTTTGGCTCTGGATCGTCAAATGGATTAGAAAGGTGAAGGGTGAAAGACGTGGGCTGAATACAAACCAGCATCTCTGAAGAGAAAGGATACTGTAATCCCAAATCCAATTTCAGAAAAGTCCAATCACAATAGGAATGTCAGTGCTAGGAACAGATTGCTTTCAAAAACCGTCACAAAAACAGAGGATGAAGAATTTTTACTCAGAAGAGTGTCTAACAACAAATTTGTTATGCTATAGGAAATTTTCAAGGATTTGTGATCTGTGCCATTCAGATAAGCAGAAGAGATGAATTTGTAGCCGTGTGCATTACACAAAAACACAAATCACACCTTTAAGACTTCTGGACAACAACAAATTTGCCTGATTGCTATGACCTGCCGATAATTTCTTAACATTTTAATTTTAAAATTGTTCAATTGTAAATTCTAAACTATACTGTATTTAATTTGAATTATTCTAGACACATCACATGAAAACAAAATATGCTCATGTACACCTAAAATGTACAAAACTTTCAGCAGATCAACTCATTCAGAATTCACATTCTTTCTCTTCCAGCAAAACTGACTAAAATTATTGATGACTTGTCTGGTATTAATTCCACCTGCCAAGTAATATGTAGGTTCATGGCTGTGATGCAAACAACTAAATGTGGTTGCACTTTATTTGACAGTATGTGCACTTGCATGCTGATATAAGGTAATTGCATGGGTTAAGGTTAGGTTTAGAGTTAGTATCTAGTTTTACCCAGTTACTGCAAATACTATAATAAGTACACAATATGTACATGGGAAACAGGACTGTAAAATAAAGTGCTACCCAAAATGCTATGGGCTATTTTCCCCTTTAAGTCTTCTGTAAGTCCGGAAAAAAAAGAGCTTGCCAAGCCATTTCATAGTGTCTTTAAGTTGTGTCCATCTAAAACTAAACTGCTGATGTTGATTTACAAATGGACATACAGAAATAAGCTACAGAAAAGTCATTCCTTAAGCGAGATACACGTGTAAACACTTGAAACCATTTGCCATGAGAGGCCTGAAGCAAAGCTGTGCAGTGAGACTCGGCAATGCATGTACCAGGAGAAAAAATAGACACCATGTCTCTTCTTACAACAGCTTAGAGCATATACATTACCGTGAACTCGACTTTGATTCTAATTTCAAAGCGGTAACATTTTTAAGAACACCAACGGATTAAATACAGTGATTCATTTCACTGTACTCTAAAGAAAAAAAGAATAAAACTTTTAAAACAAACAGGTTATCCAAAAGTAGCTTAACAAAAATCAAATTTATAGGAAAGGCTGGTCAAACTCTGTAATATACTGTTCTCTGGAAATCCACCTTAAAAATTCTTGAACACAAACTTACCTGGCCATACTCCTTAAGCCAGACCTCGGCCATGTACTAAGCCGACACCGAGGGAACTAGCGCATGTTCAGTCCCATCAGTATTTGCGTTAATATGTCAGCACCTTAGTGAATGGCCCAAGATTTCAACTGGTAATCTGGTGCAGACACTGTCTTCCGTACCCTCCCTTGCTCTTTCTCTCTGGCTCTCTCGCTTTCAATCAGACACTACCTCTCACATTTACATCAGCACAAACAGATACAGATGTCCTCCCTTTTTTCCATTCAAGTCAAAGGAACAGCCATAAAATACTTCTCATAGCAACCATCCTATTTATATGCCTACAAACTCTCTCACTTCTGCAGTAGCGCAGCAAACCTATAGTTTCATGAACTGTAAAGAACTGTAAAAGACTTTTATGCAGATCTTTTATCTGTCAATAAAGGGGTTCTCGATTTCTAAGAACAACTGTCTAGCTGTAGTGTAACTGTGCAAATTAAAGGCCTACTTGTTAATGGCAGGTTTTAACAACATGCTGTCAATGAAGTAATACAAGGATCTATATATGTGAGATTATTAAGAGATCATTTCATGGAGGAAGGAGTGCTAAAAATACTCCTGGTATTCACCGCCCTAATAAGGCAAAGCTTCTCTTTCTCTCTCTAAACATTGGAACAAACGAGGGTGTGCACTGGAAGAATATTAGAATAGGCTATGTACTCATACATCTCAGACATTTCCTTCAGAATCTGCAATGATTCCTGGAGAATTTTTGTGAAATAGGATGCTGTATAAATGCTGTATCAGCACAGTTCATTATTAGTTCATGTTAACTAATGTTGTTAACTAATGAACCTTATTGTAAAGTGTTACAAATAAAATAAAATAAGTTACTTTATCGACCACAAAGTAGAAATTTGTCGGCTTCGGCTTTATCATGTAATTTAAATAACACAACAACAACATAAAAACAGTGGGGCAAAGCAATTATATAAAATCAATAAACAACTAAAAATGTTATTGGTAAGATGGGTAAAAAGTAACCTTACTGTATACTTCATCACACAAAAACAAATATATTCTCATAATGTATGTACACACAGGGCTTGACATTAACACCTGTCAACCCACCAAATGCAGGTTGAATTTTATATATGATATATACATTTTTCAATGTAGTATTTTAAAAAGGCATCTGAAATAATAAATAATATCAAAAATATAAATTTTTCGACACATATCTGAAACGCTTCCAGTACTCATTTTCCACAGAATAGATAGGCTACACGATACCAGCCTCGCTTTCCCATCTCTCCGACAGCTGACACACAAATCACAAATGAATATCGTTTGTATTACAGGGCTACAGTGACAGCAGACTAATATACATACTGCCAAATTATGAGATATTCCCTATGGTATCGATGTCAAAATTGTGGCCAGTGAATCTTTTTTCCAATCATTATGAGGCCAGCATGCAGTTAAACAATTCATATGTTCAATTTAACCTCTGGGTTGCTATGGTAACTTCCCAGGCGGAACCACAGTGGGAGAACAAGGGAGATCGCAAGGAGAGAAGGGGAAAGCAAAGAAGAACAAAGAAAATGATAGAGGAGGCAAAACAGAGGCACTGTGAAACCAAACAGAGAGATCATGAGAGAGAGCTGTTGGTGAGGAAAAAAAAGTTTTATGGTTAATTTAATAACTATTTTGTTTTAAGGGTGATTTAAACACCAACACAAAGATGATAACCCGTACCCTGCAGGGCTGCATGTTGACGGAGTGACTCACCGCCTTTGATCCTACATAGATATCTGAAGGTATTGAAATTCACTCCTCTAGAATCCCATACATTATCGTTCAAACTCCCACATCCTCAATTCTGGTTGGAAACTCATCCTAGCTGCTCAAAAAGAATATCCTCAAAATATTTACTTGGAACCTTTCTCTGCATTATTCAACACCAAATATCAAGCTTAAGGCAAATAAAGTATAAAATTATGTCACTTATCATTTGATACTAGACATCAAAATGAGGAAACCTAATAGCCCTCTTATAAAAAGATGAAGGGGCGTTCACACATTCAGCGATAGGTTGTGATGAAGGAACGTGAATCCCTTGATTTCATTGAGATTTGGAGATTTGCAGCGACAAGTGACAGCAACCACTGGCAATTGCCACAATCCTGAGCAGGGCTCAGCTCTTAGCAAATAAAAACCAACACAAGCAATGGGAGTTATCTGTCACCTGACACAGTGGTTGAGTAGGGATGCCTACTAGCAACCAACAGCAGAGCAACTTGCTGCTAGTGTGAAGGAACATCTTCACCATAAAACACTCACCTGATTTGATGAAAAGAGTAGCGCTGCTGGACACCTCGCCGACCTCATTGACAGCGGTAACTGTATATGTTCCTGCATCACTTGGCTTAGTCCATTTGATGAGCAACGAGTGCCTTTCTCCCTCAACCTTTACAACATGAGTTGGGCTGTTCTTGATCTCAATGTTGTCTCTCTTCCATGTAACTGTATATAAAAAACATTTCTTTGTTGTTATATCCCTCCAGTAGCAAAATCATAAATGTCTAGCATTTAAGTACAATCTTATTCCTGATATACCTTGGAATTAGCTCAAAAGAAGCCTGTCCAAGTGTTGCTGTCTGAACATATAGAACTGATAGTACTGTTGAGCTGACAACTTGCAAGCTGTATCCTTCACAGACTGCACTTTTGAGTGAATGATTCAGAGTCAACAGGGACTACACCATGGCTGCCTACCTGTGATGCTCATGTATTGTAGTTTCAAGTCAGCTATGCAAGATGCTAAAGTTTCTGTTTGAAGTTATTACGGCAGTAATAAAGTACTTGCCTTCGGGAAGAGGGGTGCCGCTGATAATGCATTTTAAAAGGACCTCTGTTCCAGTGGAGGCCACAGTGTCCTGAAGTGGAAACTCAAACACAGGAGCCTCTAAAGGATCCTCTCCTGCAGACACATACGAGTCATCTGAAGATTCTGTAATAGCAAAAGAGATATGTCAGTACCAATGTATGTAATATTCCTCAAATGTAATATTCAACTTGGATATTACAAACTCAAAGATTTGCATCCCACTGGATATGCCTCAACTTACCTAATTCAGGGGACATTGGTCTTTGTCTGCGTCCTCTTCCTCTGCTTCTTTGGGGTTTTTCTTCTTTACCAGTGCCACTTTTCACAGCCTTTTCTGTCTTTTCTTCAGGTGTGTCCGTCTCCATTGGCTCATCTTCAACAATAATTTTTGGTATGGTGAGCTTTGGTGCCGATGGAAGAGGAGTCACATCCAGCTCCATCTTTTCCTCAGATGAGGAAGATGAAGAAACTCTTGGAGGTTTGGGGGGAGCTTGGACAGGGCATTCTTTAATGGCTACAGTTTCTCCTTGCACTAGAGGACTTTCAGGCCTTCTTTCCAGTTTTCTCAGTGTGACCTCTATTGGCGTCTTCCTATGCATGGACTCATCATCTGGTTGAGGAACTTCCTGAACACGAACAACCCGTTTTACCAATGGACTTGCAGGTCTTGGTTCCACTTTGCGTAATGTCATCTCCAAGACATTTCTGGATGGAGATTCAGCTCTTCCTCGAGAGCGCTCTTCAGCCATGGCAGCTATCTCTACAGTTGGAGACCTTCGAGGACTATCTCTGCTTGGGCTTAGGCCACGAAGTCTTGGAGATCTTTGTCCAGGTAAATCAGAAAGTGACATGGCCTCTGGAGGGGACGGTTCAAGTCCAAATGTGCTTACCATCTTGGTAGATGGTACAAGCCGATCACTTTCAACTTTTTCCAGTGATTGTTGTGCCAGCTGATCTTTTCGTCTGCGAGATGGTGATTTCGGAGGTGATCGTTCTTTGGCTTGCTCTCTATCTCTCATCTCTTGCTCTCGCTGAGCGCGCTCTCTATCCTGCAGTTTTTGAAGAACCTGAGGTGGGATGGGTTCTAACTTCCCAATAGGCTGCCTGCTCCTCGGAAAAGTAGAGAGCTGCTCAGTTGAGAAGGATTTCTTCATATGTGGTTTACCAACAAGTTTTTTGATGCGCTGGAGCTCCTCTGTGAACTTGTTCTCAATGTCCTGCACCTTCTGGGAGTAACGGGGTCTATCCTCCAGGGAAGCAGCCCGTTGTCTGAACATAGTTCGTCTCTGGGCTGCATCTGCCTTCAGAGCCTCACGAAGGTCTTCTTTGGAGCTCTCCCTCGAGATCCCCAACCGGCTTCCTCCTTCATCGGAGTCAATAGATGAGGCTCTATTAAATCCAGCCCAAGAACGTCCGGATATAGATCCCTCTGGGTTATCAATACTTCTTCTGCGCTCTTCAAAGACTCGCACCTTCTCAAAGATCTTGGAGCTAGCTCTCATCAGTTTTGGTGAGGGCCGAGGTGTAAGTTCCTTACGGGAATACTCGCTGACAGGGGTTTGGGGTCGAGAGTCTTGAGCACTACTCTGAGACATGCCTGAGGATTTGGGTTGCTTAATCTTCTCCTCAAACTCTCCGGGTACTGTGTCTTGATATTCAGTTGGTACGACAACTTTCTTGCGTGGGGCTAGGGGTGTGGCAGGGGCCGAACCAGAACGGCTGAGCAAAGGAGAGGCAGTAGAGCGGCCAATTTTGGGGGAAGGGGGTGGTAGGACTTGAGGGGGAGATTCCCTCAAAACTTCTTCAGATGGGCTCCTAAAAGAAGGTGTTTGAGGGAAATGTTCTGTTAGAGTATGGGGTTATGCAAGGGGTGAGCCCAACTGTTTGGATGAGGACTTTGGAAGAGGGGCCAGAGAGGCTAATTTCTCTGATGTGGGATTTTAAATGGGACTGTCTGCATGTGTTTGTGCGCAAGTTAATTGTCTACTTCTGTTAATTTCTAAATTTGAGAGAAATAATTAGCTTTTTTTTAAAAAAAATAAGGAGGAGGGAGTGATGTGAACCTTCATAATTTTCAAATTTCAGGAGAGGAGATAAAACAAAATCAAAAATGATTATGAGCTTCTGTTAATTGATAAATTGAAATATCAAAATAATGTGAGGGGATGTTCAGAGCATGAATAAAACATATTCCATTATCTCGGGGTGACAGTCAAGACCAGATTTAAATGTAAAATTCTAAAGAAAGAAATCTGTATCCTAACCTAAATCAAATTGTGATTTATTTGTCTTATAGTTTACAACACAACAATGCGCAAAAAGAATGTCATATTAGCACATGGCAGATTAAATTGTGCCTATCAGCCTATACCTTCCAAAATCACTGGGCTAGACCACCACACATCACTGGATATTAACAGGAATAAGTTAAGAGTCACTTGCCAGTGCTAGGAAGGAAGAGTAAAACAAGAATTAGAGCAGGCACATAACTATTAAATGTTGAATCATCAAGAATACTGCTAAAAGGGGTTTAATTCAAAATGGCTGTGCACTAGAAAATGTCTGAAGAGCAGTAAAACATACAAATCGTTCTTGTTTACACAGCACAGACCAAACTGCAATAAACTTACAGAGCTGATACAGCTAAAAGTACTGTAAATCTAACAAGTGTAGCTTCCTTCCCATCTGGCAGTTTGACAAACTTATTCTTATATTGTATATCCAGTACACTACAATGTGTGAACATCACCCATGCAGCATCAAAATCATGCGAAAACAAAGCACAAATTTGGTTAAAACAGAGGGATGATCCTTAGAAATGTGTGACGTTAGTAAAAGTATGACAAAATCAGCAACTGGCAACAGCAGTACTAGATGGTTCACTAAATAATTTCCAAATTTATCTACACATGAATATACAGTCTGTTGTAATTGTTTGGCTTTACTTGAGGGAATAATACTCAACACATCACAGTGTTTTAGACTGCACTTTATTTGAGATCATTACCACTGAAACACTGATATTTAATGTTGGCAAAAAATGACAATTGTTTTGTACAGAGCATCTCAATCTGAGATTTCTTACAAGATCTATGCCCTCCTATTTTTGAGAATCAAGGCATCATGTGCATGCATGCAAGAATTCATGCTATGCAATTCACCGAAAACAGCATGCACAAAAAACCAGGGGGAAACCGAAGGGGTCGATGATACCTAACACAAAGTGATGCAAGCATGTTTTTAATGCAAACTTTGTTCAGCTTCAATTTTGCATCAACTGCTGTGTGAGTAGAAAACTAAAAGAATTTGCATATGGACAATGGGGGTCAAAGGAAAGTATGAACTAAATGAAAATAAATCTAGATGAGGAATGAAAAGGCAATAACGGTGCGTGAGGGAGGTGCTGTATTATGATTAATTCAATTCAAACTATTTTTGTCTCAACCTGTAACCCATCAATATTTTGAGCTACATTATTACATTATTTGTTTATTATTAGCAGACTGAAATTCAAAGTTCTTTGATAGAGTATTGCTAGATATAAGTGTTCATATTACAGCTTATAAACCGTAATTTTACCATTACTTTTATTATGATGCAAAGTAAAATGGTAATGTTTTAGTGACATTAAAACAGTATGAGTGCACAGGCAATGGAAGATGCATCACCTTAAGCTTACTCAGCAATTACTATTTTGGAGTTTAAATGCTTTGTCTTCAGATATAACGGTATGGCCTACAGCAGCACTTCTACAATCTATTCTTAGACTCCTTTAGCAGCTCCCGAAAAATGTTGACCTCCACAAAAGGTCATTGTGCTCTCAGCATCTCAGTTTGTACATGATGTGACACAGATCTGACAGACTATAAGTTGGCTGCTTTAAAGGCCAGGTCATTACCTGACAGTGCCCTACACCTGCCCTCTCTTAGACAGAGCCATGGCTTTCTTTAAGGTTATCCAAGTATTAGGCACAAACAGGAACAGTCCGTCATTACCAATAGATCTCTGTTCATCACATTCATGATACAAATGAGCAGCAAATCAAAAGCAGAACCAAACCACGGGGTGGAAAACAAACTAACGGACAAACAGCAGGTCTGAAAATATGCAAAGCTTGGTCCTGTTCAATGCTAAACAGAGTGGGATGAAATTTGAAAATTTGGTTAATAATAGACTAAGAAAACTAGAATTTGAAGGAGAGTTTGAATTAGATTTGAAAGAGTGTTACAGTCAACCCTGGCTCAAACATGGATGAAGAAGAGTGCTACGGACAGCTGGGTGACACAGAAGATACAATAAGTCGCCCTCTTTTCTTTTCTAACGATATCTACATTTATACATTCTAACCAGCACCCAAACTCATGAAATATCAAATGGGAGTAGATACTGGTTTTTGTCCAATAACTAACAACACAAAACATGGTTTGCAAGAATGAAGTGTGACACAAGCAATTCAAATCAAGACATTCCACCAACTACATAAGAAAACACCTGTCACGGCTCACACATCTTCAGCTTTTACAATCAGAAGTTTATCAAGGATGACTAAAGTTTTTTTTTTTTTTTCATCCAGAATGGGAAATATTCCTTGCATTAAGCCACCAAAATGAAAATATGAGGCACAAAATTATGACTTTTTTTTCATCTGGAGTAACAAATCAGTGAAAAACAGCTAAAAAAATTCAACGACGGTTTTGTTATAAAAAATTATGCACAATACATTTTTGCGGCAATAATTCTGTAATATTTTAAGGAATACTTAAGGTGAATTTAGAAACCTTGTCAAGCCATCAGAGCAAAAAATGACTTGATCATGAAATCAAATCACTGAGATGAACATGATTTAGAAGTTATATCTATGACTATGTGAGATGATTATGAGCATCCAATGAAGTTATTTAGTGTCAATTCGATAAAGCTTTACAAAAATGAAATAATACATGTATATTAAAAAAATTAAACAAATAAAATTTTTGCTGTGCTGCCACTTGCGAATGAGTCACATATAACTGTAAGGCTTTTGGCAGCTCGCACTCTGTGGGTTGAGCTGAATCTCATCCAAACACAGAGAGCCCACTCACTGTATCTTCTGTCATTCCTGTGGTGATGTAAGCTGCCTCGTGGGGCCACCACAACACATGGCTCAGATACCAAGAGAGACAGAAGAGGAATTATAGCCTGGGTCTTGTTCTCAATCCCCTCCCATCTTTAGCACTTACAGGGGACACCATGTTAGAGCAAGGGTCTCTTGTGACTCTGTGGTGGGGATGTGGTTGTTTATCTATTGATGAGGGATCTTTTTATATCTGTGTTTTGGTCTGCTTATTGTGGGCTGTGGCTGATTGTGGTTTATTTTAGCTTGGGAAGGTTTACTTACAAGGGTACAGAAAAAGTCCTTCCTCTATAAAGACTGAACGTGCTACCATAGTAATCACTAGCTAAAGACACACTTTCCTCGGACCCCCACACCGGACGGGATAGATTGGCGCGTGACGCTCGAATCAGAGGCTCGACCCCTAGGTGCCTGATCTGGGTGCCCGTTGGCTCCCGGCTGTTGGCTTGCCTGGCTGATTGTGGCCCCGGAGCTCTCGATCCCAGGGCTAGAGCTTCTTTCTCCAGCACTGTGGTCTCACCGGCGGCGGCCCAGCGATCGCTCCCATCTGGGGCGACATCCATCATTCTCTCACCTGCGGGAGAGCCAAAACGGGAACAAGCAGAGCAAATTAAATTTCAGGCAGGACAGTCGACGTCCTAGCGTTCACAAGTCATGGTCGAATTCATCCACATGACCAAAAAAAAAATGCAAACAGAAATTACTTTGTTTCAATTACTCTTTTGCTAACATTTTGTTTTCTTTAAACTACATAAAATGCACAAAAAGTAAAATATTTATTAAACTGATCATATCATGGGGTAAAAAAAGTTCTTTGACCTTTAGAAATAAAATAGTTCATTGTACTAGAAAAACACAATACGGGCCATAATTTAATGATCTAAGCACATGGTCTGAGGCGCATGCGGCAGGTGCACTTTGGGCGTGTCCAAATTCACTTTTGCTAGTTTAACGACTGAAAAAATGGTCCGCGCACCAGGTGCGTGGCCCAAAAAGGTTATATCTAGTCTCTTAATGAGTCTTGGGTGTGTTTTGGGCATAACGTGCATTAAACCAATCAGACTGTCATCTCCAATTCGCTTTTAAAGGCCAGGTGCGTTTGCACCATGGTGGATTGCTATTTACATAGCGGAATATAGACACCCTCAACCTGACGAGTCAGTTTAAATACATGTGTATATTGCCACGATGGGTTGAATAATCAGCCAATTTCATTCAACATTACTGCAAAAAGGTAATTCTGATACATGCAATGACTATCCATTATGACATTACAGTATGTACACAATAATAATCTTTTACGTTGTAATCCTTTCATTTTTAATATTTGGCATGTTTGTGTGCTGCTGCACATCCCTGTGTGTGTAACAAGTAGAGTGTACTAACGTGCCCTTTAAATAACCCAAAAAATATTGCTTCATTGACTTTAGACCAGGTTTTTGTTGGTATGGTCTATGGGGGAGTGGTTTTCAGTTGCCTCAAAAATAGCAACACGCCAACAATGGCCTGAACACACCTCGATTTCAGACAGCATGCCCATGGGCGAACAGATGAGCGCAAGTGCATTTACTATTTAAATGAAAATGATAACTGCGTCGGACTGGAAAGCTCTTGTGTCGCACCTGCCATTGCTTTGCACCGGGTGTATGAAAAACTAAAAACATGCTTTGGAAACAAACAGTTTATCAAAATCAAGCTGCAAAAATTAAAAATGTAAATTTTAAAATGTATCATTTTAAAATTCTCCCATTTCTGACGTCAAAAAAAACTTAATGAAACTGTTTAAATCTATATTGGACTTGGCAGCAAACTCATGTTCAAAGGTTTTTTCTCTTTTTTTATATGCAAGATGAGCATTTACATAAAAGTCTTAAAGGTACAGCAGCAAAAAACAAACAACAAACAAAAAAACTGGCAAGAAAGAGAGTGAAGAATGCTTGTGAAAAGGAACATTATGACCATTTTGGTGATAAACATCATATGTTGGTCATTAACATATGATAACAGATAGATATTGTTACGCATAGTACTAGTGCATAATGTAAGTGGATTACATGAGCGTGCATTCAGAGGTGTGAAGAATAAAGCCCAGGTGAAGCCTTTCAGCTGCAAGCTGTGTTGAAGCAAAGTCCCAGCTGATGCCTTCAGAGCCAGTGTGATTCACAGTGACTGAATGGATTAGACTCCAGTCAGGAAGCATCCATCAAAATCAATGACAATGGGCCTCCACCCACCACTCTACGCCTACCATAACAGTTCAAATCAATCACTTATTCCACTACGGAAATCATACGCTCCACCAAATCCTGACACATTTATTCCTCCAGTATCTCTTTGTTGGTGAGATTGTTGACTTTCATTTTGCAGAAAGGCTTTGGATCTTACGACTGTATGTTATGCGCTATGAACTCAAGAGCATCATTCATAACGGCGCTAATGACAAACAGGCAATTTACAGTGCAATTCAAGCTCCATCGCTTGTGGTGCACTTCTCTAAAATCTATCTTTGTTGAAAGCCGTGTTGTATACAAGATAAATGAATTTCAATGTTAGAAGCTGAGATCAAAATGGATATTTATATTCAGGGCATGCTGTTCTCATACTTCTCATTTCTATGCTGAAATCACACATCAAATAAATATCACTCTAATCTCCTCTTCTAATTTTCAGTCCCCTCTCGTGATGATGAAAGAAATGGAAATATTGTCCACCCAGACTGTAATGTCTCAAATACACTCAAAACCACTTTCCCCAAGGGATAACGAGAAGGCTTTTGTCATAACACATACTGACAACTGAGAGTTCAATTGCCTAGACTCCACAAAGGGAGTAAATAGAATCAAGAGAATAGGACTCAGAATTGTGTCTTTGTAAACATATCCATGCTTTTCTTCTGTTTAAAGACAATCTATATTCATGAATATCATCAAGATTTTTGGTTAGAACCAACCACATTCAGCCTCCAACAAAGAATATTTGTGTGTGTGTGTAACATCTTAAATCAGACGAAATGCATGCAATGAGATTTCATAAGTTTTCATACTTAAAGTATGGTTCAAACACATACATACATTTGTACATTTGGATAGAAACTAAATGTGCAATATCAGCTTATTGACAGGATTTGTATGTCTAAAGTTAAACATGTTTATACTGTAAAACTTCAGTTATATCAAAACATAAAAATTAATGCATGCACTTTACAGCCGAATACCTGCGAATATGAACAAGGTCACTTTAGTACATTACTTAATTAATGTAAAAGTCAAAATCGGACAAATGAATGAAATAAAGTCTATATAATGAATAAATGTAATTGTTGTTTAATTTGTAGCTTGCTGTTGATGTGTGAGCTTCTGTTTGCTGTTACCTCTATTTACACTCCTCTGAGCACCTGCTTTATCAAATCTGTGATAAGAAATGCCTAGAGATTTATCATAATGTGTGATTTATATCTGAGTGAACAAACAGTGCTAAAAAAATCTTAAATAAGCATAATGTGAGATTTAAGTCACCTTACACTACCAAATCTTACACTACCAAAAGATTTTTTTAAAATGTTTTTAAAAGAAGTCTCTTCTGCTTACCAAGTCTTCATTTATTTGACCCAAAATACAGCAAAAACAGTAATATTGTTTTTATTCATGAATTAATATTTGTTTTCTATTTGTATACATTTTAAAATGTAATTTATTCCTGTGATGCAAAGTTGAATTTTCAGCATCATTACTCCAGTCTTCAGTGTCACATGATCCTTCAGAAATCATTCTGATATGCTGATTTGTAGCTCAAGAAACATTTATTATTATTATCAATGTGGAAAACAGTTGAAAACTATTTTTTCAGGATTATTTGATGAATAGAAAGTACAAAAGAGCAGCATTTAACTGAAATAGAAAGAAATTAAATAAATACTTCCGCAAGGATACACATAAATTGATCAAAAGTAACAATATCGACATTTATGTTGCAAAAGCTTTCTATTGTATTTTAATCTGTAAAAATATTTCATAATATTACTGTTTTTGCTGTATTTTGCTTAAAATAAATGAAGACTTGGTGAGCAGAAGAGACTTTTAAAACATTTTTTTAAAACATTTAAAAAATCTTACAGTTCAAAACATTTTGACCAGTAGTGTACTATATGTAACTAAAGCTAACATTGCATTCTGTCATTATTTACACGTTTTCCCAAATCCGTATGCAATTCCATACATTGACAGTTGATTGTGACCAAGGATGTTAAGATCCAAAAGAACCAAAAATAAATAAATTTTTAAAAAGCCTCTCAAAAGAACTATAAAAATAGTCTATTTGACTCTAGATTCCAAGTCTTCTGAAGCAATACGATAGCTTTGTGCGAGTAACAGACTGAACTGTAGCTCATTATTCACTGAAAAGGTCATGCTCACCAGCTCGTCATGTTCACAGATGAGAAACAATGTTCTGTTTGGTCAACGCGGCATTTTTAAATCAAAACTATCTTTTTGGCTACAGAGGACCTTGGAATATATAGCACAAGCTGTATGGACTACTTACTTTTGTTATGCTATTATGCTATTATGCTGTTTTTTCAATGGTGTTTTTGAAGCTTGACAGCCGTGGTTGCTAGGAACTGCCATTGTATGGAAAAGATTGTCCTTTGGTGTGTCACAAAAGAAAATAACAGAATGAGGGTTTGGAGCAACACCCCTGTCCTCACTCCAGGATTTAATCACTTCCAGGGTGAGGAAAAGGGCAAGAAAACTAAAATCACAAAACCCACACACCCAGGACACAATGTCTTTGTACTTCGGTTCAGACCACTGGGCACCTGAACATCCACGAAGAAGAAAGTCCATTCTCCATCTATAACAGTTAAAGGCCACTACTGTATGCTCGATTACTTTTTACTGTTCAATATTATATCCGGCATTATGCAATAAAAATGTACATTATGTAATGTATAGTTACACTGTTGAAACACACTGTGCACACCTGTTAATGTTTCTGTTTACTCAGTCTAAATGCTTATCCTTGCACTGTATCTTGTATTTAATACATGTAAGTGCTCAGAGTTCCTGTAAACCCACTTCATTTTCATTTTATTGGGAAACCTATTCCTTTAATGACTAAGGGGTTTGTACAGTACAGTACATACACTACCATTCAAAAGCTTCAGTTCGCTAAGATAAAATCTCTCATGCTCACCAAGGCTGAATTTATTTGGTCAAAACAGTAAAATCAGTAATATTAATAATTTTAAACTCCTTTAATTTATTTAATATTAATATACTTTAAAATGTAATTTATTCCTGTGATGGCAAAGCTGAATTTTAACATTTAATCCTTAAAATCCTTATTTTTTACATACTAGTATCTATTCCATTAGGTACTAGTATTTATTCATTTGCTAGTGCTTATTCTTTAGATGATAGAGCTTAATTTTTAGGTAATAGTTCTCATTTATTAGATGCTTGTATCTATTCCAATAGTGTCTAGTATTTAATTATACTTTATTTTGGGCGCTTTCCCACTGCATGGTATGGCTCACTTTAAATAGTATCACTTCAGCTAAGCTTACAAATGAACCACACCTATACTAAAATGTGACATGTAAACACTGCAGATCGCTGATTGGTCCGAGAAAATGGTCACCACCAGCGTCATTGGATTTGTGACACGAGACTATAACGATAACACTGTGTCCACACTGGACGCAAGCAGCGCCACGTGTCAAAAGACAATAGAACCTATTATAATCAGTGACACTGTCTACACTGGATGCGGTGCAACGCGACACAACACAACAACAAATTCCCGACAAACGGATTCCCCATTCTAATTCTGACATAGTCCAAGTGCTTTGCAACGGTCGATTGTCACGTTCAGTGTAGACCTCTTTTAGCTGTTGCTGCGCGATGCAACGCGACAAAAGTCGGGTCTGGTGTAGACATCGTGTAAGTCTTTAATCCCACCCACTTTTTAAGCAGTACTAAACTGTAGTGGAAAAGCAAACCGAGCCAAAGTAAAGCGAGCCGAGCTGTGCCAATTCATAGCACACATTGGAAAAGCGTCAGTAGAATCTGATGAATAAGTAACAGTATTAAATAATAAGTACTAATATCTTGTGATTAACTACCAGTATCTAATAAATAACAAGGTGGGTAGTCGTGGCCTAGTGGTGAGTGAGTCGGGCTTGTAATCTGAAGGTTGCCGGTTCGATTCCCACGCCGGCAGAAATTGAAGGTGGGGATTGTGAATAAACAGCACTCTCTCCACCTTCGATACCATGACTAAAGTGTCCTTGAGCAAGACACCTAACCACCTTGCCATAGATTTGGTGCTTAAGAAACATTTTTTATTATCATCAATGTTGAAAACAGTTGTGCTGCTTAATATTTTTTTGGAAACAGCATTTTATTTGAAACAAAATACAATTAAAGTCCTAATTTCTTAAAAGGTTACTTTCAAATGGTAGTGTATCTATTATTACGTAAAAGTTAATAAGCTGTGCTTTAACATACATCTTAAGACTGGACTGTATTTGAAAGGGTGACTGTTGACATTCTAGTTCATTTTGAAAGTGTCATTCACCTGCAGCCACTCGTTGGGCCTCATCCTGAAAACCTCTGGCTCCTTCTTTAGCTTCCAGGGGTATTTGTGGCTCAGCGGCTTCGTCTTCTGTAGTCTCAGAGTCTACCACAAAGAAATAAGACATTAAGTCAGAAACCACCACCTGTAATGATAACGGATATCAAAGTAAAAAAAATCTTATGACATTTTGAGTGAATTATTTTTGCTTCTTTGAGGAAAAGTGTATAACTTGAGTAAAAAAAAAGCAGTTGTCACACAGTGACAAATTAAATGAATAAATAGAAATGTGTATGAAATAGGAGCATGGTGGGGAAGGAGTGGACGAACCAATGCATTGAGCCCAAAGATGAAAACAAACATTACCATAACTTTGCTTCCGACAGGAGCGGAAAACTTCGCTTCCATAGTGGCAGAGGAAAGAAGCAGACAAGACATCACCGTTACTATAGAGACGAATCCCATCCCGGTAAACTGATAAGACAGCAACAAATTGCTGAATGGACACATTTGCACCGTTTACTGGTCCTGGTTGACCAACACTTCCTGCACAACATTACTGCCATCTACTTATGCTTTGTTTTCTGCGTATTGAAAACTTGAGCTTGTAAGGATGGTCAAACAGACCAATCAAAATACAAATTATTTACTTAAAGGCTTAGTTGGTCACTTAATTATTTGCAGATCAAACTCTGTTGACTCAATCCTGCCAGTACAAATTTTTGAAAGGAGCAGCAAATTCTCCTTATTGTTAATCAAATATTTTATTTCAGACAAGATAAAGGGTTTTCAGCCATGCATATTTTTCAATGACATATGTATACTACATTGTTAAGCCAGTTAATTTTGAATTATCATCCATTTTAAATGAGATCAAAGCCAATTTAGTTGCAATCAATCAATTTAGTACTGCGGTAAATAATCTACTGTGTATTTCTAAACATCAAGGATTATCAGAAACAACATTTTAATTCACGAGGTTCATATGTAATAAAGGAAATATGAATTCCCATGAATGAAAATGTTGTAATAGAGCCTAATCTTAAATAGAGGATGTAATAAAGAGAGCAATCCAGATTAATTCTGCCTGTCTAATTAATTTTTAAAGCATAGTTTCAATTTATACAGCTTTTACAGGGAGCCATGTCTAAAATCTCATCACATCAGTGCAAAAGTGTCAGCAGTTCGTATAAATTGCTTCAATGCTAAGCACTGCTAAGCTTTTTGCATTATTGATGCTGAGATGATAGTGCCTTTGTACATAAAGTGAAGTGATTCATTGTCAGGCTCCTCTTTATCAGAGCGAGCAGGCGGACAATTCCAGAAAATCTGTCTACCATGACTTTTCAAATCCAAGCACACAAACACAACACTGACTGGGATCTTCAATAATGATCAAAAACACAATGATTTATTACAAATCACAACAGGAACACAACTTTCAACAACACAGACAATTCATAAAGATGTACAATCAGTACTTAAAACTGAGGATGCATTACATAGGTTATGTGCTGCATTGGGAGATGTTTTCAGAGTGTGTAGACTGATATAAAGCAGACTAAATTATTTTATAATTATCAGACATGAATATGAATGATATCTCCATTAGCAGTAATTTATAATAAACGCTTCTCTGAGTGGTAATGGGAGCAATGCAGCAGTGGAGGTACTTTATGCACACAATTTAGATCATATTTGTCTGAACTGAACACTTCCTCTGATGTAGGCCCTCTAGGTATCACGGATGAGGTTACTGGAGAGCCTTGATCCAGAGATTGATTATAATTACATATTCAAAGGGATTCTAGATGACTCTTTGGGCTTGGCTCGTAGTATAAACTGATAGGAATCATAAATCTTATGGATTTATCATCAATCTCCAGAAGCCACAGAGACTTAATACTTTGTTTTGGCACAGATTTGCATGATACTTCTGCAAGTTGGAAACAAATTTTGCAAGTAATCAATGTAGATGCCAATTCTTGGCTGATTGCAAGCATGTGGCCCTGCTGAAATCACCTGATGAGCAGAGTTTGCAACTGAAACGAGTTTGGACGAGATATATCGAGCAGCTAAGCATCAGTATGCTAAGTGAACACAGCAACAAACTGTTGAATGGACACATTTGCACAGTTTACTGGTCCTGGTTCACAAGTACTTGCTGCACAACATCATTGGCATCTACTTTTGTTTTGTTTTCTGCATTAAGAAGAATTTTTCCTGAACTTCGATGGTCATGCAAACAATTGATCTTTTAAGGATGGTCAAACAGGCCAATCAGGTAAGAAATACTTACTTAAAGGCTTAGTTAAAGATAAAGTCTCTCTGCATCAAATGAAATTTCATTTCATTTTCAATTAAGTTGGATTATTTTTCATAAGACGGATCATTTGCACATCAAACTCTGTGAGCTTCATCTACCCAGTACGAATTTGTAAAGGGAGAGCAAATTCCCTATATTGTTAATCAAATATTTTTAATTAGATAAGGGTTTTGAGCTTTTAAATGCATATTTTTCAAGAATGTATGTATATTGTATGATCTTATAATCTTGTATATAGTCTTTCTTTTTTTTTAAATGACAGAAATTTGTGCTTAGTTAATCTATATCATAATATTTAATAAATTATCTTTTGTTGATCAGGGTAGAAGACCACTTTATTTCTCTGAATGCATCACTTATGTTGAAATATGATGAACAGGCTTTTATTTACATATAAACATTGATCAATGAATATAAACAGAAGCTACCTGCTCAACAGCGGTTCTTGTGGAAGTTCAAACTTGCTGCTTAATACACGAGAATGAACCTCATTGGTTCTCGCATTTCAAGCAAACATGCTTGAGCTTCCGTTTACAACTAATGTATGAGTTCATGAATGTTTATATGTAAATAAAAGGCCAAATGAAATCTGTTTATTATATAAAGTGATCTTGTCTCTTTAAAAAAATTTAACTAAACCATATCATATGGATTCATTTTACGATCCCTACAGACTTTTTGAAGAGTCAAAGTGGTAGTTGCGTAGAGTCTCATTGGAGGGACAGAAATCTCTCAGGTTTCATTAAAAATATCTTCATTTTTGGGTCCTCTTCATTTTTGGGTGAACTGTCCCTTTAACTGAAACTATAAAACCTTAAATGAAAATGGCTTGTCAAATAAATGAAAGTAAAACTTCTAAAACTAAAGAAAAAATAAATTAACGCTGAATATATATATATATATATATATATATATATATATATATATAAAAACAACTTTTGAAATTTTGGCATTTTTTGAATTGCAATTCGGTAAAGTCCTCTTCATGCCATTCAAAACAAGTTCAAAACAAATTCAAGCTCATGACTTCAATTTCTTCAGTTTTGAATTTCTTCCATGTCTGCTAGCAGAAGGATATTGCAAGATTAGCTGCACTCTCTTTCAAATTGTAGAGTGAAAAAAAATTAATGCATCCTCGATTTTAAACAAAGACCATACATTAGATGACTGATACACTCTGAAGAGCTATCATAAAATCTCTCTTGTAATAACCCGTTATCTATAAAGCCAAACACACCATGAGTGAACCTCCCAAATGTTCGGTTAGAGTGTCCGGTTTTCTGGAAAGAGAAAGAGAGAAGAGCTATTTTAGTGGTTGCACAGAATTCTTCAAATGTATGATTATCAATTCAAATGAGTAAATGAAACAAGCATTTCAAACAGCACACAAGCAGATATCCCCAAAGCTGACTAACAAGAGCGCTTCTGAAACGAGACGCCTGTGCCATTTGTCGGTCTTCAAAAAAACATGTCCATCTTTGCTCTGCTAACCTAGATTTTAAATCATATGTAGGGCATTTGGTGACTGAGAGGCTAAAAAAATTAAGCTGGTTTCTTTTGCCAATCCCTGCGTCGGTGTACCCGCAAGTCACCTTGCATTAAATACATCTGCTAAATGACAAGTATGAAAGCATCCAGCACAGCTTAAATGGTTGACGAAATCTTATTCTGTTACAAACTGTTATTCCCAGCTTTCAAGCAACATACTGTAAGGCATGTAATTTCTTTGTCCATTTCTAAACAAATTCATCTTGTTTAGTGAGAAATGTGATTCTCAGCTTCCCAGTATAGCTTCCTATCCAACTATGGTCACAATGGATGAATATAAACCGAAGCAACACTGAGGATGCAGCGGCTGTCTGTCACTCCCAATCCATTAGTTACAGGGAGAAATGAAATCCTAATGGCCGAGGCACCAGTAATTTCAAAGCCTTCTTCTGTGAATCTGTTCCCTAACAGCATTAGCGAAGGACGGCGGCCATCCGTTTCAGAGACTGGTGCCTGGAGCTTTGCAGGGTTGGCGAAGGGGAAAGGCAAATAAAAGTGGATGAACTTCTGGAGGAATTACAAGCCGGCCATTTGAATTCAATTGCTTAAGCTCAGCGTTTTCTGCTTGTTGTAAAGAAAACATTTGCAGGGCATTAAAGCATCTGAATAATTCATAGGTGAAGAAGGATTCGTGTGCATGTGATGTCAGTTAGTTTGTCATTAGCCTCCATGTTTGGCATCTTAATGGACAAAAATGCTGCTTCCACTCCACCGCACAAGTGCCATGCATTATGCAAAAGATCTGAATTCTCCTACTGCCTTGATTAGGCAAAAAAACTAACAACACAATTTCCACAGAAATGCATTGGATGACCAATCCAGCCATAAAACCAGCTATTGACAAAGCCTACGCACACTTGAGATGCTACAAGTACCGTTAGCATTTTATTTACATGTATTTCTAGGCTGAAACTCTTAAGGAAAGCACATTTTCCATTGTGTGTATGTAACATTAGATTATACATTGTCTGAACAAAAATGTATTCTGTTTATACCATTTTAATGTCCACTAGACAAATATCACGTATCCAGTCACTTAGAAAAGTAAGAGCGCACCACAAATCCACGTTTTTGAGGTGTCGTCGCTGTAGCAAAATCCCATTCAAGGATTTGCTCTAAATCTCTAACCCTAAGTGTGATCAAAAATAATAGAGATGCTTGCTTTTGCAAACACATCTAATTACAGAAAAATCAATGAATTCACATAGCAATCAATTCCCTGCTAGTGGAATGATCTCCCTACTTTCATCAGGAACGCAGATTCCCTGGCAATATTCAAGAGACAGCTGAAAACTCACCTCTTCCGTGAACACTTGATCCCCTCATAAAAAAAAAAAAAAAAAAAAAAAAACCCTATCCTTCCCCCTTTTTCCCTTCCTTCTCTAGCTTATGGTACTGAGCAATGTATGAAACTTGTATTGTGAGCACTTCCTGTGTTATTTGCCAATTCATGAAGAATCGCTTGTTTGTTTTCCTCACTTGTAAGTCGCTTTGGATAAAAGCGTCTGCTAAATGACTAAATGTAATGTAAATGTAAATTCGATAATCTACATTTTCAATGGTAAATGAGGAGACTCTGAGGTTGACATAATGTTTGAGCTTTGCTCTCTGTCCCATGATATTCTGAAAGCTGCTAGTAAAAAAGAGCCATTCAAGCCTCGATTACATTTTCCAAACTGACACTTATCCAAAATGACCTGCCAAATGCACACTCGCTCCTTTGATTGTGAGCAGGCCACTGAGGGAGGATCTTCAGCCAGCCATCTGTGCTGTGAAGAGCTGAGGCAGAAGTAAACATGGACTCAAGCACTCAACGGTTGACATTCAATGAGTATGTTGTATGACAACATCAAGAATGGCTACAAAAAAAAAAAACATGGCTAATCCAGTTCAAACCTGAAATTAATTGAGTCATATTTGCCTGTATCTATATTTTTAACAAAATTAAAATTAAATTGAATATCCATATAACAGGATGATAATATAAATACAAATCAATATGAATATAGTGTATTAGCTTGAAAAATCATTCTATTCTGTATATTTTCTAAAGAAACTGAAATCGTAGAAGAAAACTTTTGGTTTTGGTCTTCAGAAATATTTTAGTGCATTAAGTGGTTGCTAGGATCTTTTGGATGGTTGCTAGGGTGTTCTAAATATTCCATAATGCTGCCTTTGAAGATACCTTCTGTTGGACAAAGTCTCATATATTCCTCATAGTGACAGCATGCAAAATCAATGAAAATATTATTCCAAGATGACAGAGGTGGAAATACCAATAATAAGACTTATTTTTCTTTCAGAACAGAACAATATTGACAAAAACAGTTAAATCTATCCTAGAATTCATTACAATAAACTCAATGAACCATCCAAAATGGTGCATACTTAATTTAATACTGAACAATATTGATAATAAAATAGTTAAAACCATCAAAAATGAAGAATTTTACCAAATATCCATGTGTGCTCAGTAGAGTATTATATCGTTAGCTTAGCAACATGCTAACATCACTAGGTTTCAGAACAGAGCTAAAATGTTTTAAAAAATATGATACAGTCCTTAGTTGGCACCAACACAACATAAGCTGTGTGAAACAGAGCTGCTGTTGTTGTCTGTCTCTAGCCTCTCTGTTCAGACAAAAACCTCTAAGTCCCGCCGGTCAGCACCTTGGAGAGCTCAAATTATTTTTCTTGTCAGCCCACAGCACAGGCATTCATACGGGATGAATCAAACATCTCTGGGCAACAGCTCTGGCTGTTTCGATGCATCATTTTTACCTTCTTGGTCAGCAGGTAATTTGTATGTTGCCAGGTTAGGCACAGATTGAAGTCTGATGAATGCTGCCAGGCACTGTTTAATCTGGGTTACGGTATCTGCTGTAACTCTTTCAGCCCTGAGCGAGTGGGCTATTTCAATCTCACCCGGTCTAACTTTTCATTACTCTTGCCAATGCAGCAAGTGAATCACTTCACACCTTAAGGAACACAGCTCTCTTAGCTACCCGTTGAGTTCCCTAATGCTTGTGAGTCAGCAGGGCAGGTTTAGAAAGAACTGTGGGAATTCATGTGATTCATAGCCCCCTCTACACTGCCGACTTGGTGTATGGCCACTGTATTCATATTACTCAAACGTTCTGGTTAAAGGTTTGTTCTATACCTCGAACACCATGTTACTATGCAAAAATGTCAGCAATGTTAATTAGAGGTTTCACATTCACGGTCATGGCCATGGTCAATTTCCAGAAGGTCAAAAAAAGAAAACTTTAGCTTGACACCAGAGCAGTACCCTCAAATGGTACACATTTGTGCCTTATTCACCCTTCAAAAGAGTATATTAGTACATAAAGGGAGTATTTTATGGTAATATTTAAGGATAATATGCACCATTTAGGAGTATATAAGACACAAATGTATACTTTTGAGGGTACAACCCCAGTTACAAGGTACTGTACCCCTAAAGGTAATTTTTTTTGCAGTTTTTCTGACAGTGTATGTTTGTACGCTGTGCAGTGCGTTGCGAGAGCGTGCTCAAACAGAATCTGTGATTGATGGACATTCGAAAAAGTTAAACAGTCCTGAAAAAAATCATGAATGAGAAATGAATGAGAGACGGATTCTATTCAAAACGTTTGTACTGTAAAAGTATCATAAAATCACCTAAAAATACAAAAATATTATTGAACTAACATAGAGTACAATCATTTGATTGAAATAGGGTTAATTAACTACATACACTTACTATAGGTTTTGGGTTAGGATTTGGTTTAGGGTTAGTTGCATGTATTTATGCATAATTTATAGTTATTACTATAGTAACTACATGTAATATGTGCAACAAGGACAGTGTTACCAATTTTTTTTTTTTTTAAGTAGAATATAAGACTAAAAATTCAAGATATGAAGAATGGTCAGCAAAATAACCATCAGCAATTGGTCTTCCATCTGTGTATGTATACCAAATTGTGATTTACCAATGGATACATTCCTTTCTTGCATGTACTTAATAATCTATAGCCACTTTTACACTGTACAATGACTATGACAGCCTTGCTGCCTCTGTATTCAGTCAGTCAATTTACAGACAGCATTTTTGTTTGAAGGCACCTTTTAAGAAAACCGATTTCAGGCAGGCAGGCTTCCGAGGCATAACGCCATGTCTAATGGTCTAGAACAAATTCAAATGGGTTTTAGAGAAATCCAAGCCAATATTTAAGTGACTACAATGCTTATTACTTAATAGAAATTAAGTCGATAAACTGGCATTGTTCGCACCATCAGACACTTTTTTTTTTCTTTCCACCCAGAGCCAAACCATTTGCACATGATTGTGAGATACCACACAGTGAAAAACACATCTATGATTCTATCAAAAAATCTGAATCTATCAAAAACTGAATTCAGACGTGCCTTTTTCAAGTTATGAAAGCAACCTGTATCGTATGTATAGCACACAGGAACGATGAGTGCCGCGTGTCATAATGATGGTAAAGTGTTGCAGTCGTACTTAAAAAAAAAACGAAACAAAAAAACTACCAGCTAAGCTTCTTTTGCTGCCTTGCAAGTATGTGTATATCCTTCCGTAAATGTGAATCTAGTTATCTTTAGTTCCTTTACTTGCAGCAATGGGATATGCTGTCTCCCTAAAACACATCAAATGGAGAGATTAAATAATTACATATTATTCACATGACAGGACAGAAAATGAAACTACCATTTAGCCTACATCTGAAACTATGACTCAGCCACCTGTTCGATCTCCGTCTGGTCTCTAAGCCACATCTCTGCCCCATCCACCCGCTTGTCTCTGTCTGCAGACTAAGATCCAATTATCTTTTTCTTTCACCCATCCCCCTCTCCTCTCCTTCACACCCACTTTTCCTTTCATCTTCACAAGGATTCCTATCAGCCTGAGAGGAAGAGGTAAAAGCTCATCCTGCTCTCACCTCCTCTCACCTGTAAAATGTCACAATGACATATTGTTAAAAGGTCACTCTCATGCACTTACAGCCAATAGACAGACTGCTCATTTTCGCTTTATGTGCCATCCATGGAGGGGAACAAGGTTTGCATTTTGACCTGACAATCTATATAGAGAGAAATTATCAATCATTTGTGATGCTTGCTAGGCCAACAAAACCGAATGCGTTACAGAATGGAGTCCAAAGAACATTGAACCCCAATGACTAAAAAAAAAAATTATAAATATCTTTTTTTAGTGTTTCAGAGAAGAAAGCATTATTGGAATAACATGAGGGTTTATTTTTCTTAACTTGACTGACAATAAGGGAACCGAATATCATAGAGATTTGTGGTGGTGAGCTCTTTTGACTTGGACCAGTAAGTAGCCCCTAGCAACCACCTAGCAACACATTAAAATCACCTTAGCAATCACAAAGCAAAGCTTTGGGAGTACAATTTCAACAGACATCTAGTTCTGTAATGCAATAACAGTCTGCTGATGTGATTCTGCTTGGCTGCAGTATTGAATGTAGTTAATAAAACAGTGCAAATCTAATCATTTTAGTTGATGTTTTTGGCATAAAAAATCTCCCTGTTAATGCAGTGAAGTGTGAGGTAGTCAAATTTTCAATCCCACCGATCCCTAGAAATATCCATCAGGGAAAAAATCAGTTGCTGCTACAAGCATTTCTGTTTTAGTGCACATGGATAAGAAAACAACCTACATGCTGACTTGCCATATGTTTTCTGTAGTGGTGCAAATTTGAACAATGACATATCCAATGCTGGTTCCAATATAAAACTTTTCTGTTAAAAACAATATCTTGGATTCCCAACCCAATGAGAACCCCTTAAAAAAATGACAGTAAACTACCCAGGGTGCTGTCATCTTTGTCTGGTTCCTAGAGTAACCCAGAATGCAACAGAATATGATAAGCCGTGGACATTCACTTATTCAGCGGTAATCATCCTCACGCAATTAGCCAGATGGATGCCGTTTGTTTACAAGAAAAGGGTGGGGCGCAGGAGTGCGAATGAGCGCTAACAGCCCTAAAGGAGGGAATTGGGTCAAGTCTCCCTCAGACGGAGCTCACTGAATGACAAAACCCACACATATGGGTCAAACTCAAACTCCCAGTCAGTTATGAGTCAACACGCAAGGCAAGACAAATAAGGCATGCAGCAACTCACCTGAAAGCGTTTCTTGGACCAGATTTTCTTCATGGCTTGGAGTAATCCTGGTCTTTTGTTGCGTTTAACCGAGGTGGGAGTGACGTTCTCTGGGAGCTGGGAATTCACGGTCAGACCCGGTGGTGACCTGATCGTGTCGGTAGCATGATCTGAATCCAGCTTGGACTGCTGCAAAAGCCAGTTAAGAAAGGAAACGTACCCAACTGACTGGCAATTCACTTGCTGTAATTTCTCTGAGAACAAAAGTTCTTTCTCAAAAACTTGATTTTTCTGAGCATACTCCCTAAAAACTCAATTTTGTATTATAAAGTTGTTCCGCTGCAGATATTGTGCTGTTGTTGGTTCAGTTTAGGCAGCAGCTCGAACTAATACCAGGATAAAAAATAAAAAATAAAAAATCGAGAAAAATGAACCTCAGTAGACAGCACCCCTTCAGTGCTTCAGGATTCCCAGAGGCAAATAATCAGAGCCGGCTCTAAACCATCGAGTTGACCAATAAGAGCGCAGCATAATAAACCCAGCCAGAAGCAGCGAGCAAAATATTGTGTGTGGAGAGGTAAGCAGAGAGCGATCGAGCAAGAGAGAGAAAGGGAGAAAAACCACTAGCCTGCACTGTTTCGGGGGAAGGGAGGGAAGAAGACAAAAAGAGTGAGAGAGGAAAGGAAAAGCAGACAGAATGAGAGAGAGAGAGAGAGAGAATGAGTCAGTCCTATCGAGCCTTGCACTGAGGGATGCCAGTTGGCAAATCCTTTTTCGTATCCCGTTTTGCTTTTTTCCCCCTTTCCCCCCCCTCACTTTTCTCATTCTGTTGTGCACCAAGGCTGAACGAGCCTCTCCTGCCCAGCAGCAGCTCCAGTCGGGAGTCTCCTCACCCACTGCCTTCGTTTCATATTCAGGATCAATGCCCGTGACGTCAGAGCAGCCTCCAGTAGATGGTGCCTTTTTGCAACCCACCATTGGCACATTTTAAAAATAATTTTAACATTTTTGTCTTGTTTACCCCCAAGGTACAAGTGGGTGGCATGAACAAAATCTTATAAAATTACTCATTTCATGACATATCACAGTAAAAGTATATCAAATTATAATTCTTTTTGTTGAAGGTATAACAAAAAATGGTTTATATAACTTCTCAAACAAGATCCAAAAAGACCAAAAACATGAAAAAAGTCAATTGAATATTTGACTGGTAAATAATGCAAACTCTGCTTCTTCTTGAGGCTAAAGCTGCTGTCACATTAACCATTGTTCTGCGAATTGTCAGACGATATCCAATCATTTTAATAGGAATCCACATGATTTGGAATTTTGCATGTAAGATTTCCCCACACAGATTTCGCAATGGGTTCTGTGTAAGGCTGTTACTAATGATTATTTTGGTAATTGAGTAATCAGTCAATTATTTTGACGATTAATCGAGTAACTAGATTTTTTTGTGGTAATGAAAATAAACCTAGGCAAAGACCTAAGCCTTTAAAAATGACTTAAAATACATATATAATAACAATGAGGCAATAATATTCGCATCAAATAAAATATCAAAAGCAAGTAATCATGTGGTTTTATAGAACAACACTATCATCTTATGTACATTATGTATGACAACAAATGCCTGCAGAGGGTGTCAACACCCTGATGTTGCTACACTTTACAGTAGATCAAATCTTTGATTAATATTGACCAAACAACATTTAATTCAAATGTTTACTTAGTCTTTAATATTTGGCCTCTTCTTTACGATAGAAATTCTACAGCCACTGTAATTTCTTGAACAAGAATGTGTGAACATCGAAACATCGCAAACTGGAGGGTTTAAACCAGTCGTCTCAAACTTATTTCCTGGAGGGCCTCAGCTCTGCACAGTTTTGCTCAACCCTAATCGAACACACCTGATCCAGCTAATCAAAGTCTTCAGCATTAATACAGAAGAAACTTCCATGCAGGTGTGATTTGGAGCTGTGTGGGAGTTTGAGACCACTGGTTTAAACTTACTTTGACATCGCGAAATTTGCATATTTAGAAACATATTTACGTATTCTCCTTTGTTGGCGTAGGCTCCATATCTGCAGCATATTCAGATATGGAGTTCGAAACACGCTTCACGCATGTGGATCCGCTCTGAGACGCACGTAACCTCCTTAAAGTGCATTTATATTAAACCAGCATACATCAGTTTAATTGAAATCACAATAGCACTGTGCTATAATATGTTTTTAAAGGGTTTTAATACAAAGTGCAGAAAATGGTCTAATAAGGCGGTTCATGGATTCTCGTCCGTGGAATGCATCACTTCCGGTATTTTGCCGGTTACTCTAAACTTGTAAATTGCAAATTATTTTTTTTAAATCGGGTACTCGAATTTAATCGAGGAATCGTGGCACTGCTGTGTAAGCCGTTTCATAAAATGCTACAATTAACAAGATAACAATTTGCCAATGAAATTTCAGTAAAGTGATCGCACCTTAACAAACAGCTTCAGTCCTGCTTCTAACTTACCCTGTCATAAGCAATATGGTTCATCCAATAAATTGAGCCCACCTATAACCCCAAAGCAATAAAATTTTCTGTTTACGTCTTTTTTCTACACTTACATTTTGCAACAACTGTTCAGCATGCTAGTTTAACATACCACTGGCATGGAACAGGAAACTAGCCTCTAGTCTCTAGTCTAGTCTCATGCAAACGTACCCTACACTATTTACTAAATAAAATAAAAAAAGATAGAACAGCACCTTAAACAGCAACTCAATCCTGATCTTGGTAGGGACATGTCATAGTCTGAATTTGACATTATTCCACATTTCGTCATTCCTCTAACCTAACTCTATTCTGCAGGAATATATCTACCACGGTATAAATGATATATCAGTACATCGTCACGCAGCAGAGCCCTAGCTCACAATGTCTACTCATTCCTCGCATTTCCCTCTCCAACAGTTCAAAGTAATTGATGTATTAAATTTTATTAAAAGGTTTATTAGAATTTGCATCCCTTGGACAGAAATCAAATATCTTTAATGAGAATACTGAGGCAATCATGTGCAGCTTTAGATTTGCATAATGAAATCATGAATTATAGAGTCTCACACCTGCGATATTAGCAAAGGGGGAAGCACACTGATTTTGAGCTCTTTAATTTAAAGAAAGCACACGATCCATAAATGTACTACCAATACAGAAGCAAAGTGCATAGTGTACAACAAAAACACACTCAAAAAGACATTGAGAAACGGATTGTGGTCTGTGATGTGGCCACTGAAATGGATTGCCATTTTTCATAGGCAAAGAGCTCTCATTATACCGGCCGACGCCTGCTGAGGCAGAACATCAAGGGGGTTGTGTGAGAGCCAGACACCCAAAACATTCTCTTATTCGTTCTCATTAGCTGTCACTGTTTGTGTCTAAAATGACCCAGGTGCATGGTAGCTTTCCTTCATTTCTGTAGTGTTGTCCACACCTGGGTCTCTTTTGTTCTAATCCATTGCATGTTAAGCCAACATGCATAGAATTACAAACAGACTACTGAGAAGAGAATATGGTGCACAAAAACACGTGATCTACATATAATTGTTGCAAAATTGACCCCAATTTATATTCACAAGGCACATTCCTTATCAAACTGCCTCAAACAACATTAATTTTCATCTGATATGAAGAAATTATTTATTTTTTCTTATTTTTTAAACACCCACTTTAATCAATCAAATGCTGATGTATAAAGGTCCCTCTTTCACACAAAATACATCAGTTAAAAGTATAATGGGTTTTCATTTATTTTTTATTTATTCATTTGGTAGACGCTTTTATCCAAAGCGATTTAAAAGTGAGAAGATGCCCTTGGTGGGGATTGATCCCAGGTCTCTGCTGCGTTAGAAGTGAATGGTTAGAATTGGGGATGCAATATTAGATTTAATTTAATTATTATTTATCTGTATTAGCCGATATCAAATTGTGCATTTAACATTTAGATTAACATCATTTAGTGGTCAATCAATCTTTAACACTAATTTTGGTTTAGATTGTTAACATTACAATGAACAACGCTTTTACAGGATACACATTCAATGTTGAAAAGTTTTGTGCCAGCATGATTTTTTTTTTAAAAGAAATTAATACTTTCAACGAGGATTCATCATATTGACCAAAAGTAAAAATCTTTATTAAAATTTTAATTTCAGGTAAATGCTGTTCTTTTACTTTCTATTCATCAAAGAATTCCACGAAAATATTAACCAACACAACTGTTTTCAGCATTGATAATAATAATAAATATTTCTTGAGCAGCGTATCAGAATGTTTTCTGAAGGATCATGTGACACTGAAGACTGGAGTAATGATGCTGAAAATTCAACTTTGTCACATCAATAGAATACATTACATTTTAAAATGGAAGTTTTAAACAGTTTTTCTGTATTTTTGATCAAATAAATGCAGCCTTGGTGAGCATGAGATGCATTTCAACATTACTGGCCAAAAAAAAAGCATACCAAAAGTTATAATTTAACATTGGTAACATTTCAAGTTGTATATATGAACATTAATGCCACATTAAAGGATAGGAATTAACAATGGTAATCAATAGTATATATATATATATAAATAACCTAGATTGATAAATAATAATAATTTGTTACATTTATATAGCACATTTCTGGGAACTCAAAGCACCTTACATATGGAAAGGGGGAAATCTCCTCACCCACCACCAATGTGCAGCATCCACCTGGATGATGCGACGGCAGCCATTTTGCGCCAGAACGCCCACCACACACCAGCTTATTGGAGGAGAGGAGACAGAGTGATAAAACCAATCAGTATATGGGGATGATTAGGAGGTCATGATGGACTGAGGCCAATGGGAAAATTTGGCCAGGATGCCGGAGTTACATCCCTACTCTTTTTGAAGGACATCCTGGGATTTTCAACGACCACAGAGTGTCAGAACCTTGGTTTAACGTCTCATCTAAAGGACGGTGCTTTTTGATAGTATAGTGTCCCCATCACTATACTGGGGCGTTAGGACCACTGACCACAGGGTGAGCGCCCCCTGCTGGCCTCACTAACACCTCTTCCAGCAGCAACCTAGTTTTCCCAAGAGGTCTCCCATCCAGGTACTAAACAGGCTCAACGCTGCTTAGCTTCAGTGGGAAACCAGTCTTGGGCAACAGGGTGATATGGCTGCTGACAGCCATGATAAACACTGTAAAATATTGTTGCTAATGTTAACAAATTGAATGAAATCAAATTTTTTTAATTGGTACATCCCTAGTTAGAATGGCATTTCATGTTGACTTTCAAACCCTTCTGGGTGCTTATTCTGTTTCAATGATGTGAACTGCAGTGTGACAAACTAGACTGCCAACTGACCTAATCTCATTCTAAACACATTTTCTTTGTGTCTTTCTTCTGTCTCTCTCTTTATCCGCATCTTCAGCCCTCGCTCTTTTTCTGACAGACAGTGGTCAATATCCGAGGGGCCAGTACAGCTCTCTCTTTTCCTTGTTTCATGGATCTCTTCGATCGGTCTTAAGAACAATCGACCTTTCGCAGGCAGTTTGATTGACAGGCGATCTAACCAATCATAACCCCGAATCCGCCATTTTGTCTGACAAAGCAGTCAGGGAAGTTAGTAGATTAACGTTGGTGAACTTGAAAAATTGTGTGTACTCACGTCTTTTCGCACTTGAAACAACATTTCTTCTGATGTCTATTCATGTTTATTTAATGCTATAAATGAACTAGTATGAAGAGATGATCGGTTCACAAGCCGTTTGAAGGAACTACAGCGATCTGTCACGACACATTAAAGAGCCACTATTTGGTATTTATTGTTTAAACTTTAAAAATGACAATATTTTAAATATGAAACTGTTTCATTTCAAAAGTAACCTGCTCTGTCTTGTCTGTGGACGCGTTGTCAGTGTCCTCTTTTTCTCCACGATGTTATTTTTCACTCCGTGGGAACATGATGTGTGGCGTGAGAGCGCATGGCTTGTCGGACATAGTAACTAAAGGGGCAGGTCTTTCCGAAGGGTCAATTGTAAGGCTCAGCTCTGTTCCAACTGGTGTCACATAGCTGACACACAAATTTGTGTTGTTTTCACCTGTAAAACTCCCACAAACCTCACTGACATTAGCAGAGATATGAATCATGTTGCTGAATGCCAGTTGTTCCAAGTTAGGTCACAAACAGCTGACTTACATCCAAAAATATGTTAGATTATACACATTTACTAGAATTTAAAACAAAAAGCTTTGTCAGTCTACGTTAGTCAGTTAGCCAATACATAAACAAGTTTTATTTTTATTTTTTACAATAAGCACCACTGAAAATTGAGGTTTTAAAGAAATTAATACTTTTATTCAGCAAAGATGCATTAAATTGATCAGAGGTGACAGTAAATATAATATATAAAGTAATCAAAGAATCCTTCAAAATTGTTAGGAAATAATAGAAATGTTTTTGAGCAACAAATGAACATATTAGATTGATTTCTGGAAGAATCGTGTGACACTGGAGACTGGGGTAATGATGTTGAAAAAAATTCTGCTTTGCCATCACAGGAATAAATTACATTGTAAAATATATATAAACATGAAAACATTATATTAAATTGTAATAATATTTCACAATATTACTGATTTTACTGTATTTTAGGTCAAATAAATGCAGCCTTGGTGAGATTTTCAAAAACAAAACAAAAAATCTTAGAGACTCCAAAAAAGTAATCATAAGACTCACAGAATTAGCTTGACATCACTGCTCTTATGTGGATTCTCTGAATACTGTGACACTGAACCAAAGGGAGGCAGAACTGTAGTGTGATTGCATCTCGTTTTTTGTTTCCAGGATGACTCATTTTAATACTTTCAAAGAACAGCCACTTTGATTATAAAATGTGCGGTCTTGCAAACTCTTCACTCATAGCTGCAGTTGCTCAGCGGTCAGTGAAATAATGGCTTCCGATCTTAATGAGAATGGCGCACTATGCAGAGTCAGAGTTCTGTAAAAGTTATTAAAGCAAGCAGCGAGTCGTCCTCCAGGAGTCAGTCCCTCCAGTAAGGGACCAAGTCACGGTCAGATCAGCAGTGCCTCCCATTCCCCTCTCCCCAGGGAACCATCTAATGAAATGTGGAGCAATTCCAGAAGCCCTACAAGCATGGTGTAATAACCAAAACGACTCTTTAACAAGAACAAGTCACATAAATCACAGGGACAGGGCACTTACGGTGGGAGTGACACACAAGATCAGGTTAAAATTACAGAAAAAAAAAGTTATTTACTCATGTTTGTTTTGTGAAACAGAAGCCTCTGAGTGGGCATGTTTTCCATCAGTTTGAATGGGCATGAATGGGCAAAAATGAAGCTCAGACATTCTGCCTTCTTTTGCATTTCAGAGAAGAAAGATAATACCTAGGTTAGAACGACATGAGCGTGTGCAAATGATGACAATTTTCCTTTAACCTGGTCCTGTGAAGGATGGAGCCAGGCACCATCATGTCTTTATTAATTCCATACACACACAATCTACAGATAAAAAAAAACGTCTGCCTCTCTGAACAAATTTATTTGCAACATGCCTGGCAGCAAGAAGAGTCCGGATGTAACTGGGGTGAGATAACAGTGAAGAGGCATTAGAGGAGACCAAGAAAATGAAGTGATATCTCACAAAAAAAAAACTACTGTGGCAGTACCAAGATATTGGATACATACTGCACTCCAATATGTACCATGGTACTGAATGATGAGTTGATTAGATTTTGAAAGAAGTCTCTTATGCTCACAAAGGCTGCGTTATTTGATCAAAAATACAGAAAAACAGTAATAATATGAAATGTTACTACAATTTACTGTTTTCTATTTGAAAATATATTTAAAATGAAAATGATTCATGTGATGGCAAACTGAATTTTCAGCATCATTACTCCAGTCTTCAGTGTCCTTCAAAAATCATTCAACTATGTTGATTTGGTGCTGTGAAAGATTTTCTTTTTAATTAATCATAACTAACATTTCTTTTTCATGCAGGCTTAACATTTGTATGGTTTTGAGAACAAAATATACCAACACTTTAGCCAAAGTTAGTGTGTTGAAATAACATATGGACATGGCTAGACGGCTAACTAAATATAATAACCCCATGACTTGAGTAATGAGCTGAAGTAATCAAAAAAACAAATTAGCTTTGCCAGTAACTGGGGGGGCGGGTCGTTGCTGAATTTGCACATATGTAGACCCAATCATATTAGAGAAGAGTGATGTAATGAGTCATGTAACTTTATACATCTATTCTATATAAACTGTTGTATGCTGGTGGCATTCTATGCGATTCCTACCGGCTGTGATTAAAGCACTTTCAGTCTGTTTACAGCAGGTTAGTGGAGCACTAGAGACCTTATTCCCAAGTAATAGTGTTCATAGGGGGCGAGACGTCGTCCGACTCAGAATGAAGCTCTTAGTCAAATAGCTATGCCTCTTATGCATCTTAGAATATATTTCTTAGGGATCTGAGTTTTCCAATGCGGTCAGAGTAGCTATCCTTAGGCATCAAGGGTCAAAGTGGGACTCACCGGAGGATAATATTGGAGGTGTCAGGGACACCTGGTTTAACTTTAGAGAAAGTGGCGTGACGTGTAGAGCCAAGTGTGGTGACTCAGAATTTGTGCTCTGCATTTCACCCATCCAAGTGCACACACACAGCAGTGAGTACTGAATATACACACCATGAAAAGACAGAACACACACCTGATTGGGGGTTACGTTCCTTACTTCCTTGTTCATTCACTCCCCCCAGCTACATTTCCAACCAGTACTGAGACTCAAACCCGGGAGCTTTGAGTAACAAGTCCGACTGACTACAACTGCCCCAGTCAGGTGCGTAGGGGAATTTCTACCACTGTGCTCAAGAAACATTTCTTATTGTACTTCTTAATATTTTATAATACAACTAACTCCACCTCCAAAATATTTTTTCCTTTCTACCAATGTCTTACATTTCTCTTACTTTTCAACTCCACATTATCAGTGTGGTTGTAATACAATGCTGCTGTTTTGTAAATGATGTGCTTTTTCAAGTCTCTGAGATTTGGGGAGGGTAAAAAAGAAGAGGAAAATATCACGAGTTGACGTTTACGCTGACAAATCTCTCAAACAAGCAACGTAACAGAGCACCACGAAGACAAAGATCCTGTTCTCCACTGCAGAATGGCAGCAAACCACAGCAGATGGTGCTCTCTCAGCATGCAAGTGCCTCGCAGACACTCTGCAAAAAAATAAAATGATCGAAGCAAATCTGGCTTAATCATCCCTTACAGTAACTGAAGCTTGGAGGTTAATGTGCTGAGTGCAAAGGAAATGGAGTGGTGATAGTGGATGGATTTCCTTTACAACAAGCAAGTCAGATTCCACAGTCATCTTGAATGATGATGATGATGATGATGATGATCAGGTTGCTCTAAACAGGGTTCCTACACACTGTCAATTTCAAAATTCCATACTTTTCCAAACTCAAATTTGCCAAATCTCTCTGTAGATTTTAAGACCATACTTAACAAAAATGGTTCATACAGCATTATTTTCAGCTTGATATTTGGTATAAAGTACAGTAATATGTAAACATTTTTATTTTCTGTATGTGACAACATACAGAGCCCTAAAATAAAAAAAAATAGAGACTTTTGCATGCACACAAGAAACTTTTTCATGCCCTCGAGAAACTATTCACATGTGCACATTAATTTTTTGTGCTTTACAATTTCTAGATTTATATATAATAAAACCTATTTCCTTTGTGTGTGATGATGTGTGGCGTGAGAGTGCATGGCTTGTCGGACAAAGCAACAGTAACTAAAAGGGGCGGGTCTTTGCGAAGGGTCAATTGTAAGGCTCAGCTCTGTTCCAACTGGTGTCACATTGCTGACACAAATTTGTGTCTAGATTTATATATAATAAAACCTATTTCCTTTGTTTGTCACTGCCATCTTACTATAAAGAAAATGAGAGCATGGATGCACATGAATTAATAGAGCTCAATATACTCAAAATTTGGCTTTCCTTACAGTAGTATCTCTAATGTCAAAGCCTATTATGTCCAATTTAACACATCCTCTGTGGCGGCAAAACCATGACACAAAATGGGCTGATGGCACAAAACAGCTGTGTGCATTATCCTACTTGCCAAAATCAAGGGCCTATAAAAAAGTCTGGTACTGTTAAAAAAAAAAAGTGTTCAAAATTTGCCTTTCGCTAGGGCATTACATGATATTTCAAGGCTATAGGTCTGCTTTAACATATGCTCTGTGGCAGCCAAGAAACTGCACCATGAAATGGGCTGATGGCGCAATAGGTGTCTCAGTGTGCGTTGTCCTATATTCTAAGTTTAATAGTTTCTCATGCACTCACAAAAGTCTGTATCTTTGATATTTTTGCAAAGGTCTTTTTAGAGGCTTTGTAATATAGTCCTAATATTGTGAGAAGAAACCCAAAATGCTTATAACCTGCATTTTTGTATTCAGTAAATGTGTAACTTAATTCATTCAGATGTGTTTGACAATCACTAAAGAACCACTAAACGGCTGCCATGAAAACACACTTCTTGTATTATACATTTATTTTCATTAAATAACTTCCTAAGCATTCTAGATTTTAAACTGCCCAGTTTCCACTGAAGGTAAAGTTGTTAGAAGACATAACCATTGCAACAGATGTTTTCATCAGTACATGATTTGATTTGAATCACTCATGTCACTTATATCTGCGAGAGACAGATGTTCCTCCGATTTGAGTTAAAACCTCCAATGCTGCAGTTCCTAATAAAGTTACCAGCCAAGAGGCAAATACCTCTGTTCTATTTACTGCCCTCATCTAATTTTTACTCACATTTGGTGTTTGGTGAGGGTTAATTTTGGACTATGGACACAAGTAAAGACTGATATGTGATATTCATGTACTTGTGTCCAAGAGGAAAACAGCAAGGGCATCCAAACTAACCAAGAAATCAAAAAGAAATCAACTGTGTGTAAACAACTACTGCAACTAACCAGATAATAAAATGCATGCAATATAAAAGTGCAACCAACTATATAAGCATGCACAGATAGCAAAATAAAAAAAAAGAGATCAACTTATAAAAAGGAGAAAAAATCCCTATACTTTCCGTTGACTTCCGAGGCATACTGTTTTATACAGTAAATGATTGGCTGCAAGTTAATACAATAATTACTGATATTAATATTCTAAATTTCAATGTTTAATTTTATGATCTACATTTTTTTTTACTTTTGTACAAAAACTTTCTAGTTTCAGTGTTCTCCTTCATGAATTCTATTCCACACTCAGTGTGAAAGGCACTTGCCAAGCAGCCATGATGTGAGACTGACACCTCCAGCTGACGCCCTCGAAAACACTTAGCCTCCATTTTCTGCCTTCCTCTCCCTCTCTTCTGACTAACTCTAAGCCCACTTCACTTGCTCCTTCACTGCTCATGTCTTATTTCTCATCTTTTCCTTCTTTTCTTATCCCCACAAATCCCATCTCTCTTTCCCTGCAGGTGCAAAGTATATAGTAGTGCAAATCCATTATCTAGTTCCTGTGGGTGAAGTTCACTGCACAAACGGTTCCTTTCTGGTATCCACATATGCATTTGTGGTTGTAACATTGAAGTAATGTTTTACACAAACAAGTTCAGTAAGCAATTCTATCACAATAGCCAACATGTATACTTCAGGAAAAGCATATATCTTGATGTCTACTGCCTGGCCCAGCCTTCTTACGACCATTGTAAATTGTACTGTAACTTCAAATTTACTGTAGCTTTTTCTATTTTTAGCCTGTAAGGCTTATTTTATGTGGTTGTTGAACCTGGAATATTCATTTAAAGCTCCTTTGCACTTGCTGATCCATCCTGTGCATCGATCAACCAATAAGAGCAGTCTTGACTCTGACGCACAGTCACATAATGGAAAAGTGCTAATAAAATTACACAGGCAAATTTTAGCCTGTGTTTCATGTCTCTGTCTGCCTGAGCAAACAGACATTATTCTCCTTCTGTCCATTAAAGGAGACATGTTTTGGCTCAAGTCACTTTAGCCCTTGAAATCATCCACTCTACCTGATGTTTTTCTACTTATTGTTAGGATAGAGTAGAAAAAGAATTTGATGATTTAAATTATATTATATATATATATATATATATATATATAAAACAAGATCCTAAAGCATTAGGACAAAGAAAGAAAGAAAGAAAGTCACTTAGGACAAAAGTATCTTCTAAATGACTAAATTTAATTGTAAATTGAGCTCAATTCTTAAAGATTGTGAAATATAATATAATGACTGGCTGATTGAAACTTTCATAACACCTGGCGACTCACTTCCGCACATTTTGAGAGGCATTTAGATTTTCTGCACAAACACAGTAGGATTAAATTGGTCCCATTATTAACTGTAAGTAGGTCAATACGAGATGTGAGAGAGGTAGGACAGTTTAAGTGAAATCAGTTCTGTGGGTGTAAATGTGATTGTGCTTAAATATCATCCTGAGATACAATCAGCATTAGACAGGTTTAAAAAAAAAAAAAAACACTTGAGGAATATTTGCCAAAACTGGCAAGTGTATTTTTAAGCAGTGTATCTGTTGTTCATTCAAATAATGTGGTAGAATGATGGGGTTTTGTTGCACTACAAGCAGAGAAACACAATGTTCCATTTTCCCCAATTATCTAAAGTTTTGTAACCTTTTCTGCTTCAGAGTGAAGCTTTTACCAATGTTAGCCAATTTGGAACGAGGTAAATACAAAACACCCTGCAGAGTATGACGCACTAAGCCAGCAACAAAAAGCCATTGAGCAACAATGCAGTCAACATTGCAGATGCACTCAACACACTGAGCTCAGAGTCAGGCTCTTAAGAGCATTATAGGGAGTGTCTGTGGCTGCTGATAATGGCCTTTTGCTCTCTTAGGAGTCCTTTTAGCTTTACAGAGTTTTTTAACAAACAGAAAAGGACAATAGCAATTCTCAACAGTGTTTTATCAGGTGGCAAATGCAACAAAAATTGCATCAGAAACACAGAGATCCCTGGTCAGATGGCACCAAGCAACCAACAGATATTGTAGGTTCATAACGATATTGAAAAAGATCTGAAAATATCATGTAAGAGAGACAAGGGGAATTGTAGCATGCAAAATTTCTTCAGTCACAAATAAGCTGTAATGATAAGAATTTCGCTCTTCTTATAATTTTGTAAAAAAAAAAAAAAAAAGTTATTAAAAAATTTAATATGATTTGGTTTTCTTTGCAGTGATATTAAGTTATTTAAGAAACAGCAAGTTAAGAAAAATGTACAGTAAATATTGTGAAAGCTGCCCTCAATGTAAACACTTTTATTGTACTTTTCCTATTGACAGACAGCCTCATAGTAGTACGTTATGAAGGATAATATAAAATAAATAAAAATAAATTAAAAAATATTAAAGAATTGTCCCTAGTCCCCCCTGCCAAGAACAAAAGTGTGTGATCCCTCAGGTATTGAGTCATCTCTGGAGCAGAGCAGTATTGTGGGATCTTAGGCTGTCAGGGTTATTACGATGACTAGGGATTGGGTGGGTGTTTGCAGGCTTTGATCACCACTGGCTTAAATTAGGAATTATCTCAAGCACATGACTTCACAGGCAGTCGGCACGTGGGACTCGCTCAGTGTCAGTCGCACTTATATGTGTACACATCTACACACACACAGCATGGGTGTTTATACACACTCTGAAGGACAGCGACAACTGCAGCTCGCTTAGGGGAAGTCCCTGTCTTTCTGTGGCCATCAAACCACAGGCACGGTCAAACTGAGATAATGGCAGCCAGTCTGTAGGACTGAAGACACCGCAGATGATAAATCAAACCATCATAGCAGGTATCTGAAACGGACTGATACCTGTCCGATATGTTCATATCACGGGACTACTCCAACATTCGTACATGCCTTAAACAGTGCAGATCCTCAAGCTTCATCAATCTGTGCTGCAGGCTAAAGTTGGTATGAATAAAAGATGAGGTGGATGGACCCTGTGTCTCACTATCCACTCAATCAACATGTAGTTCACAGTCACAGCAGAGAGTGATACAGTAAATAAGACTGTAGCGTTTCAGATGAAACTCCCCAGATCTGCCTTTAAAAATACTAATAAAATACTTCATTTGAATTAAATTCATTTGCAAAGTGTGACTATGACTATTTTAATAAAAACAAGTAGTAAAATTATAAAAGATGTTCAGTAAATCATTACTATTATTAATAATCAACTTTTTTGTAATTGTACATCTGGTCATTGCACGTTTCCCTTAAAATACTACTAAAACTAAAACAACTGTTTTCTTTTAATATTCATTTTATAATATAATTCTTATGATTGCAAATTTTCAGCAGCCATTGCTCCACATCGCACATTTTCTATACATTCTGAAAGAGCATATGGAGATGATCTGATGTATCTGAAGCCACGCGTAGATCCCCATTACACATTAAACTGCCACACACACAACAACACTTCGTTTTGAATGCAGGTCATCCAAGGAGAATTTAAAGTTGGAGCAATCTGTTTATAATATTAAATATTCACCACTATCTGTGTAAAAGGGGTTTGAATATCAATACAGAACTGCTTGAAGGACCTGAATTTATTCAGCTCTGTTTATTCAATTAGCGCAAGCTTCACGGCTCCTCAGTTAATCAAGGGTCTGGGGCAAATGTTGCGTTTGCCCCAGTCTCATGAGTGTGGCATCATGGGAAAGCACTCAGTTTGAATCCATTTCATTCTAAAGCTATGCTAATTAGCAGTGTTTAATTGGAAACAGAGGGAGTGCCATTAGTGGAATCTAACTGGTGGGAATACAAATGGAATGGAAAGCCAACAATCTTTCGTCTATAACGCTCTTCAGAAAACAGGAATTTCTAATTCTGAATTCTAAACGGATATCATTTGAAGTTAAGGCAGATAAGTGCACTCCTGTGACCGCGCATTCTAGATTAATGAATTAAGATGCTTTACGTTGTTTGGGAATCGTAAGCAGCCAACAGTTAGGTTAATGAACTTTATTTCTTGCTGTCTTATACAAGTGTGCTGTTGCCACTTTAAATAAAAGCATTTGATGCAATGCATGTTTAAGCAAAGAAACAGAGAGGAAAGTCTCTTGTTGTTTAACGCTTCAGTTAATAGCTACGGTTATGAAGTGGCAAACTAAGGTAAAATGCACACCCTTGGGAAAAGCAAGTAATTGACCCTTTGCAAATACCCACCCCCTTTGGTAACTGTTGCTTTGTCTGACAAGCCGTGCGCTCTCACGCCACACATCATGTTCTTACACAGTGAAACAGTTTAATATTAAATATATCGTAATTTTTTAAAGACGTTTAAACAATAAATACCGTATAGTGTCGTGACAGATCACTATAGCTCCTTCAAGCGGCTCGTGAACCGATCATCTCTTCATACTAGTTCATTCATAGTATCAAATAAACATGAATGGACATCAGAAGGAATGTTGTTTTAAGCGCGGAAAGATGTGAGTACAGACAATTTTTCAAAATCAAGTTCACCAACGTTAATCTACTAACTCCCCTGACTGCTTTGTCAGACAAAATGGCGGATTCGAGGTTATGATTGGTCAGATCGCCTGTCAATCAAACTGTTTGTGAAGGGTCAATTGCAAATCTTCAGAATTAAACTAATATTCCTGCATTATTATACAATTCCACACATATAGCTTCTGACCTTTGTGAATTTTTGCAGCATCATTGTCTACAGGCAACCACAGGAAAAAAATGGATGTGTTAGTCAGGCAACCAGACAACCTCTCAGACAGTTCCCATTGCAATAAGAAGCTTGAAGGTTGCAGTTTGATCTGAAGAAACCAGCCTGGACCTACTCAGGAATTCCATGCTCCTATATAGATATCTCTAAGCAACAGGTGAAGCCTCTTATAGCAGTGACACATGTTTCTAAGGATGCATATGTTGGTCTGCAGTCTCCTTATTTCGTCTGGTGTATCATTTCATCACAAGGACTTAGTAGTGCACGCATTTGTGAAGTTTGCGATAGATGTTTATAAAAGCACAAAAATGCAGAGAAAAAAAGCTTCTCACTGGCTAAACAATATCATGTGCTATTTTTCTTTCTTGCCATTTACAGAGCCAAGTGCTGTCACAGAGACAGGTGTGATCTCTTTTTCAGTAATATCTATTTTCTGCATTCGTTTTAAAAATAATATCATTTAAAAACATTTACTGACTCATTGAATCATCTACCCCTAGTCGTGTTCAGCACACCACCGTAACATCAACACCCATCACTTTTGTTTTAAAAGATTCTCAACTCAGAGAACAAAAGCATAGTTTGGAAATGTATTATGAACTTTGATTTGTTCCAGAAAGGGAGAGAGAAAATAGAAATATGACTCAATCCAAACCAAACCAAACGTGTGGTCACCCTTAAATTCTCAATCTTTCTTACATCATAAACCTTGGAAAACATGCCAGTGTGAAAAGGCCAAGACTGAAATACCACAGGTCTTAAAAATGAAAGCTAGACATGAAGAGGTCTCAAGCAAATGTGGGGTATTTATTTCTTTGTTGGTACCTAAAGGCCTTTCTTGATCTTTAAAACACTGGTGAGTCAGAAGCTTTTATTCTGGAGCCATCTTATATGCTCAACACCCTAGCAAAACTACAGCCACAAAGTAATACCAAAAGATTAGGTAAGGCATTTGTGCCATGCTGTAAGTTTTCAAATTTAGTTCAAAATCAATACACATAACTGCATGAGCATGTTATGTTTTATCGCATCATTAACAAAGCTCTGAGGTCATGCCACCCCTCTGATACAAGCCAGGATAAAATGAGATTACACAGACCATCATTATGGCTTTAATTAGATCAAGGACAAAAGCTCAAACTTACATAAATGCCACAACAAAACAATCGTATGCACACTGCTGTAGATCGTGGAATATTCTATAAAGCTTGTTGGAACAAGTATACAAAGAAAATTGGATTTAGCAAACATTGTAATATAATATAACAATATTTAAGAATGTAATAATGCATATGTGTTAAAGTGATAGTTCACTAAAAAAGGATATTTTATAAATTCATACAAATTTATAATTACGTATTTTATAAAACTATTGATTAAACACGTACAAAACACCTTCTCAATTACTAAAATATATTATAATACACAGTTCACCCAAAAGTAAGCATCTGTAATTATTTACTCATCTTCATGGTGTTCCACCATGTTTCCAACACTGAATAATTTTTTTTTTTTTCCTGGCATAAATTGCGAGTTTATATTTATATGTCAACTGGGAGATAAACTCGCAATGTATTGCGAGAAAAAGTTAGAATTGTGAGATAAAAAGTTGCAATTATCATCTTGTTTTTTTAATTCAGTGGTGGAAACAAGCTTCTATAGTATGCTGGGGTTTTTTTCCATACAGCATCAGCTCATGGTGACCAAGGGTTGTCAAGGGGAGAAAAAAAGTAAATAATAACAGATTTACATTTATGGAAGAACTATTCCTTTAAGAGTGGTTATATAACTTTATTTGGAGATTACGGCAACAAAAAACTTCATGGGCGGCACAAATAAAAGTGCAACACCAGTGGTTTGTTAAAACCACCCACTCGTTAAAGGCCAATGAGAAGCACAAAGTAAACAAGATGCTTTTAAGAAAATTAAAATCAGTGGATCATCGTTAAGTGTTGATGTAAATGCCATTAAAAAGAAAGGAAAACTGTCACAAAGAGCAGAGGAAATGGGCTTTCTAGTGATGCAGAATGTCGCCAATAGATGATTGGAAAAGCAATAACGTTTCAGTGCAGCCTGAGGGATGATTCTTCTCATCAGAATCACTACACAAAACAGAATAAATGCATATTAACTCAGTTTATTCTAATGCACTGAATTAGTCTTTTTGCATTCAGTATTGATTCATTTCCACCTACGAGCAATGCAACAACTCAACCTCTCAGCTGGACAAAGAAAAGCTGTTGATATGCAGAAAATTAATGAGTGATGGAGGCACAGCTGTGTGCTTTGTTAGAGAATGTGACAAAATGTACCTCAGTGTTTGTGAGGACGCATTTCAGTGAGTCTAGATGCTTTTTTTAATAAAAATCAACAAGCAGGGACTGTTATTACTTCCCCCATCATTCTCTTTGCAAATGGTTAAACTGCATTTCACCTATACAAAAGATCAAAACAAAATTCCAATGCTCTAGTCATTTTCCATGAGTCAGATGTGGTCATGAAAAATTAACAACTTTGTCACTCTGCGAGGGTCTATTAGCAAAACAAAGATACAAGAAATCCTCTAAAATCCGAGCAATTTATCAGGGATTATAATTTCCATTTGGTCACAAATACAAATGATGTTTGAGACCTTTCGTTACACACTCCACAGATGTTTGTGTCGACGGTCTGACCTCTGAAGCCAATGGAAAGTTGTGCATAGCCAAGACAACAGAATGCCATCTCCTTACAGAGTAATAACTGCTAAGTGTGTGGGTTGAAGCCAAACCCACATCTTATTGCTCAACTGAATTCAGACCGCCCCCAAATGCCCCCAAATGCAAACTCAAACACTTTGAGTGATTTTTCTTTCATTTGCATTGAGAAAGCCACTATTTTAACAGCAATTACAGCAATCCATGTCTTTTACATTTATTACCATTTTTCTACCGTAATCTTTAAGACAATGATCTCTTGAGAACAGCACTTGAAAAAAAAAAAGTTAGTTTTCAAATAAAAACCAACAGTAAACAAAAATATAGGCTGTTAGCAACTTCTTTTGCCAAGATGATAAAGCTGTAGATTTTGATATTTCAATCTATATTCAGATGTACTTTACTCGCTGTACATAGTTTCCATCATTACTGGTTCTTCCATCCAGCAGTTTGAAACAACCATATTAGAAACATTGCTGTGTAAGAGCAATTACAGGTGAAATGTTCCCTGAAGAGACAGAGACAGCAGGCACTTTACGAGAGAACTATTCACTGAGGACGAATATAAGCACTCTCGGTTTGAGTGTCGGCTGAAGCAGACCAGAAATATGCATTGCAGTTGCATGTTTACTGATTTAAGGTCTAAGGGTGGGTTGCACCAATAAGGATTAAATCCTTAAAAAGGTTTGTATATCTAGGTTTTATTTTACCACTTAATTTTGAACATGGCTAAACAAATCAGTGATTAAAAACTGCCATTAAACATTCACCTGCGATTAATTTTGATTGTCTGCCAAGACAGATTTGCCAAAAAGGGTGGGAATGTTACTAGTTCCCTTCCTTTTTCAGTGACCCTAAAAACAGCCTATGCAATAAGTAGTAAAGGGATTTAAAAAAAAAAAAAGTCTCACTTGTGTTGGGTATACCTAATGGACAAATTGTTTCATTTGCTAATAAGAAATTGTATAGTATTACATCCTTTGCTGCCAGAAAAATATATTTTGCTTAATTGGATCAGAGATGAATCTCCATCACTTAAAGGTTGGCATAAGATTATATTTGAGTTGATTCCCCTAGAGCATCTTACCGATGTACATCAAAGTCTGGATTCCAAATCTGGACTACTTAGAGCCTTGCCTTCGCCCTATTATATTACAAGGCATATTGTAATTGTGTAACTCTCTGGACATTGGACTTTGTCTTTTAAAAATAATTTAAAAATATATATATAATCTGTTTTATTACGGTGTAGTCCCATTTTATATATAAATTTGAGCTATTTGTGACCTTTTCTGTTTTGAGTTTTTTTCTTTCTTTTTTTTTTATTGGTAATGTCTTGCCATTAAAAATATGTTGTATATTTATTTGAAGCAACATGGGATCAAAAGAAAAAAGGACTCCTTAGATGGACATTTAAAATAAATCTTTAACTGACATTTAATTAATAAATTGAAATTAATGGCTGCAAAGGATTACTTCTACTGGAAATTAAATTAAATCCACAATCAAATTATTTAAATGCAAACCAGCAATAAATGTAACATTAATCTTAGTCCTTATTAGTGCACTTGTTTGCTATGTATAAACATGATGGTGACCAGCCAATGTCAACCTGGTCTCTTGTCTCACAATCTAAATCAGTAATGATTCTCAAACAACACGGACTATTTCAAAGTCAGCTATTTTTAGCATTCCTGTAATGACAGAATTTTAAAATGGCAAACCAGACAAAAATATGTTTTCTCTCCTTCATTCCGACTGACTCTAATTGAATAAGGTCTAGGCAAAACTCCTGTGGTGAAGGCCTATATATAGCTGTGATGTCTTCCTGTGTAACTGGAGAATGAGTGGCCTATTAACATCACAAAAATCTGAAGCCTGGCACATTCCACTGTCAGAAATAACCAGAGGGGCAGAGATGGTCCTTCAGGGCAAGACGACAGGAGAGTCATTGAAAGACACGGAAGTGGAATAAGGTGTAAGAAAGGCAGAAATAAAAACGAGGGGGGAAAAAGGAGAGATGCATAGAATGGGAGTGTTCAGAATGACAAAGTAGTACAATAAAACAATACAGACTACAGAAAGATCGAAAGAAATTGCAAGGATAACAGTGAGTAGAAGGTGGGGAAAAATTCCATTGTGAAAGAAAAGCAAAAGAGAAAGACATATGGCATTTAGCTGAGTGACAAGACAGGTGTAAACTCCACAAGTTGTCCAGAGGATTGACACATGTATCATGACTACAGGCGTCACAGACACACACTCTATATCAGTGGGTCTCAACTGGTTTTGCTCCAGAACCCAGATTTGACATCAAGTGTTTATTCGACATTAAAATTGTTTAGCACACAAAATGTTAACGAAAATGCACTAAAAATCATAATGAAATGTTGCTATGAACTATAAATTAGCATGACATAGCCATATTAGGAAACAATTGAGTATAAATGCATAAATGAAAAATATTACAAGATATTTATTTCGCTATGGACGTTTATGTGATTAACTTTTTGTGAACAAACCTAATGAGAAACCTAAGCCATGTCAGAACAAAAATGTAGATTTTCTGGTAACGTTGTAATTATGAACCTTATCTAACAAACAGATCATTAGTTACTTTGAGTGTGGCAAAAATATAAAGTTCTATATGCCTAATACAGAATGTCTTTTCCACAGTCCCTCAGAGAACCCTCCAGAGACCCTTTGCTGAAAAGCTTGGCACTACACAAACCAAACCGGTCCAACGCAACACACTCTTTAAAAAATCTCTGATGCCCAAAAGACTATCATATACTGCCCAAGGTGACTTGGAGTGTAATAAATTCACCATTTTTGCATTTTAAGCATTTATTTTGGCATGCTGCAAATACAGCAAGGGTGAAAGTTTGACCTGGCTAAATATAACACCTAAATTATTTTTGTTGATGGTGTGCAAATGAGAAACCCAAATCAAATGAGTCATAAAAGACACCTGTATTGCTGACAGTTCGGTGATCAATGTTAGAGGCATTGATGAGACCATAACACTGTCAGAATGATGTGCTCTGACGTGGCCAGTTCTACAGTGTGAAGGATAACAAGATAACAGAACCAATCAAAATAAACACCTGAAGCTGGACAACCATGTCTCATCACCTCAAAGATCCAAAACCAACTTCTGAACAGCTAAAATATACTACATATTCAGATAACACTTTACAACAATGTTTCATTGGTTAACTATTAGCTAAAATGAACTAACAATGAACAATACTTCTACACCATTTTTAATGTTAATTTCAACATTTACCAATACATTATTGAAATCAAAAGTTGTATTTATTAACATTAGTTAATGCACTGCTAAGTAACATGAACAATGAATGACTATAGTTTTATTAACTATCATTAAAGATTATTAATAATAATACTGTAACAAATGTATTGGTCATTGTTAGTACATGTTAGTACATTAACTAATGAGACCTTATTGTACAGTGTTACCCATATTTCTTTATAAGGAAATTACAATTTTTAACCCATTATTTTTTGAAGTATGAAAGAACAAATCACTATTGATTTTTAGGTGATATTGAGATTTCAAGACATAATTTTGATGCCTATTACCTCACACTTTAGTTTTTACTAAAGACTGTCAATATGCTTCACAATATCTCCTTGATGAGGGTGTTTAAACCAATGTTTTAATATTGTCTATGCTTATATATCGAAAAACATAGAGATAGCTTTTTAGGTATATCGCCCAGCCTTACTGTTTGTAAATTCTGAGTTTTACATGTTCCCACACATTCCTTGTAAAGACATGGACAATTAGACACAATTTAGGCTGTGAAATCAAACAACCTCTGCAACATTTTGGGCCCAAAGGTAATTGCAAAAGAACACATGAAACCTCATCTATCTCAATTGAGCAAGGTTACTTCAAACCTTCAAAAGGAGAAGACGGAGCACCCTAACATCGGAGGTGAAAGATTCGCAGCTCCACATTAAGACGGGTTTGTCTTATCCCATCAGCTGCCCCCATCATTCCACAGTCAGGCCACTAAACAGGTCCTTGATGTTACTGCCACCATGGAACCCCAACCAAACAAAGTGACTGAAGAAGGAGGGGTGGCTACTTCACTTTATTTTTCATAAGTGGATTATCCACCATTTTGTCAGACTCATCTGAGGGGTGTTACTCCTTTAGCAAATTATCACGTACTACGTTTTGTTGAGCGAGAACGTTTGCCTGCCACCTTTTTCTCTGAAGCCTAAACTCGATAATTAGCCACACAAGCTTGATAATAGGGCACAATGTCCTTATGTTGGGGTTCTTATGTTCCGTTCATTTCTACAAGGCTGTAGGTAGTCTGAATAAGCCATTAATCTTTCAAATTGAAATATTAAATGTTAAATTTAGCTACATTTGTAGTTACCTTCACCCAAATCCAAAACGGCTAGGACAGCACTGCTTCTGGCTTCTCCAAGATGGTTGGTGGCGATGCACGTATAGAGACCGGCATCACTGGGTTTGCAGTCTCTGATCCACAGGCCTCCATATTCCTGGTTGTCCATGCTGAGCCGGTCATCATTGTGGTACCAGTAGAGGGTAGGCTGTGGGTCTCCAGCCACTGCCACTTTCAGACGGATATCACAGCCGGTACCTACCGCAGCATTCCTCATCTTCCGGATGAACACTGGTGGAGTTGGGGTTGGGTAGACGGAAGCAGCGGGATCTGGTACGACCTGATCGGAACTGACTTTTGCCCGTTTCGATGGTATCCTGGGACTGGGAGGCGCCATTCTTCCTGCTTCTTCATCAGCACCCTTCTTCAGGGTCATCTGGACCTCAGCCTTCCTCATGATGCAGTTGAGTTGTTTTGTTTTTTTACAGACTGCTGCACGTTATTGAACCGATTAAAGCTTCAAATTACATTAAAACATATCTCTAATGCACAATAAATTGTCCATGATTAAATTGCTTTTCATAATTTGGTGTTTTGATATGGTAAACATATTCCAAACATCATCAAATGCGAGACTCCACTCCAGTTATCAACCAGTTAACGCAATACTTACATATCAAATGACTTCATGAAATCTCTATCTGCATTAACTGAAGACCCTCTGAAAGGCCTTCAGGCATGTAGAAATGTCAGAAAAAGAGTGTGTAGAAATCTCCCAGAGGTTTTCTGCATTATAAAAGTTTTGGAATATGTTTCTCACATCCTTGAGACGTCCAATTAGAGAAACAGAAAACAAAAAGTTTAATCTTTGTCCAATTAGGCGAATGGAGCTTGTGCATGTACTCCTGGCTGGTTGGTATTTTTAGAGCGGGTCCCAGAGGATCATATTGCATTAGCAGCTACCCCTGCTGCCTTTTGGAAGATTTGGCCTCAGCTTTTCACCCTCAGACTCAGGTCCCACAGTTCTTCAGCATCTAAGGGGGAAAAAAATGAGCGCTGGATCCTTTAGGTGATTTCTCAATTGCAGGATTTTCAACTCTGTGGTGGTGTCCAACGCTGTTCCTGCAGTGCCCAGACTTTCGTCCCCTTGCCCTCCAAGTTAAGCTGTCTCACTCATGATATCCCCCTCCACTCGCATGTCCCCCCGGGGAGGTGACAGACAAGTCCCACTAAGTCATCAAGGAACAGCTGTACCCTGATAGGTCAAATTTTTTGGACAGCCCGGATGCTTTGGCCCAGCCCCTCATCTTCTTCTTTGGCACTCACAGCCAATCACAAGCTCCAGAAATTGTGACACGGGGGCCTTATGAGGGAGGGGTTCAGAATAAAGCTCTGATTCATGTGTCAAAGATAGCTGCTGAGTAAGAATCGACATCATCACCAGCATCGTACTTGGCAGTGGAATTTCTTTTTATTATTCCCTCAGAAATTACATGATTCAACACTCAAACCTTGTATGAATTCACATATTTATCAAACAACCCTTAGAACAAAACCAATTGATATTTGATAATCACATCACCGATGATAATAGTGAGCAACATTAAAGAATTTCCTCATGAATGTCATTAATGTAGTGATACCTTGCACAGTCCAACATGAGAACCAAACAAAAGACCCTAAATACAACAGCTGCAATACAACATAGACTGCCATCTGCTGGACACTTTGTATATAGGCAATCATGAAGCTATTTCACGGTTCTAATCCAAAAAGTGATGACACTAACATTCAACATTCATTAACTGAAGTAGTCGACGATGTCAATGTCCAAAACTGATAACAACATCTAGAGACCTATATAGTATAATGCTGCTATTTTACATATGTATAATATAAAACATTATGTTTGTTTAACACCAGAAAATGTGTGTGTATCTCATTTGCTATTATATAATAGATCTAATATATATATATATATATATATATATATATATATATATATGTGTGTGTGTGTGTGTGTGTGTTAATAAATATTATTAATAAGAATATATATATATATATGTGTGTATATATATATATATATATATATATATGTGTGTGTGTGTGTGTGTGTGTATATATATATATATATATATATACACATATAATTAATGTAAACAGTCAACAAAAAGTTCATTATTCAATAATATGATATTGCGTCCAATGCTATAATATGATAAATAAATTAGGGAAATGTATACAGACTTGTATGAAATGTATAATCAGTAAAAATCAATTAATTCCAAATCCTCATGAATGTTTAACCTCACAAGAGTGCTCACATTCAACAAATGGCTGATGTTCATTTTCCCTACTTTAAAATGAGATCATAAACAAGTAAAAGGATTTCAGAGGGCTGAATTTCATGCTAAACATGTGCTCGCTTCTCCTTGGAACCCCCTTTGAAAGGAAAATCCTTTCTGCAGTTTGTCCTGCAGGACCAGTTGTCATAGAAACAGCATTGCTCCCTAGACTGTTGAATTGAGAGCAAATGTGTGTGGATGGTGCACAGGTCTCTGAGTGAGTGGGAGGGAACAGGGGAGGCAGATACAACACTTTACTATTCTAACACAATAAGGGAAATAGCATATGTTCCAGCAGGACATTGTTTTAGGAACTGAGATGATTGGAAAAGGCATGGATGAATGGCAGGCATGGAGACACTGGCTATGAGAATGATTGACGTTAATGGACAACAATGAATATAAGAGTTACACTTACGTGTGGTCGAGTCTCACTTAAAGCTGGAAGCAGAGCGCTATGATGCTGTGATGAGTGGAGCATCTGGTGTGCGTGTAAAACATCGCCCCCTGCTGGTTGAGATTGGGGTGTTTCCTCAGTGATGTCACTAAGGATAGAAGCTGCCCACTTGTGATCATATTCCCCACATTCTGCTTGAAGACAAGGACAATTTTTTAGTTTTTAAAATGCATTGCATTTCAGAGATGTGCTCCGATATCAATTCCAATTTTGATGACCACCAAATATAAACTAATATATATCACATTAAACATTCTAGGGAACATTTGAACATATATACATATATATATATATATACACCCATCAGGCATAACATTATGACCACTGACATGTGAAGTGAATAACACAGATTATCTCTTTATCACAGCACCTGTTGATGGGTGGGATATATTATGCAGCAAGTGAACATTTTATCCTCAAAGTTGATGTGTTAGAAGCAGAAAAAATGGGCAAGCGTAAGGATTTGAGCGAGTTTGACAAGGGCCAAAATGTGATGGCTAGACGACTGGGTCAGAGCATCTCCAAAACTGCAGCTCTTGTGGAGTGTTCCCGGTCTGCAGTGGTCAGTTTCTATCAAAAGTGGTCCAAGGAAGGAACAGTGGTGAACCAGCGACAGGGTCAGTTGATGCACGTGGGGAGCGAAGGCTGGCCCGTGTGGACCGATCCCACAGACGAGCTACTGTGGCTCAAATTGCTCAAGAAGTTTATGCTGGTTCTGATAGAAAGGTGTCAGAATACACAGTGCATCACAGTTTGTAGCGTATGGGGCTGCATAGCTGCAGACCCGGGTATATATGGTATATATATACACACACCGGAATATTTAATGTGATATTTTTTAGCAGTATTGGGACAGTCTTATTGTACAGAATACAGATAAATACAAAGTGCACTTAAAATATGATCAGCACAATACGATTTAGTGTATATAAATCTTGTGATTAACTCTACAATACTTCATTACACAGAAATTGAGAGCAATCTCTATTAAATGATTTTCAAAAGCTAATCCCTCATTCTAACATTTTTAAATACATTTTTTATGGGGAGTCCAAAAGCCTTGGAACACCTCCAAAACATAGAAATTCCTTCAAATTTAAAGTGATAGTTCATAAAAAATAAACATTCTGTTACCATTTACTCACCTTCATGCTGTTCCAAACCTGTATGACTTCAGGACACACACACACAAAAGATATTTTGAAAGTTAAGTGTACAGTGTTAATATCACAATCTGAGACAAGGTTTATTGGGTTTAATTATAAAATCAGATTTCATAATGAATTTTACTTCAAATTTAAAATTGTATCGTTTCTAATATTTGTATTTATATTTGTATTCTTAGGATTTGCTGCTAATTAACTTCTTGTGCAAGCAAGTTTTCCCCCAAAAAGAATGTGATTCCATGACCAAGTGGAGTAAAAACTGATTTGTGAACAATTCAAACGGTTAATAACCTGGAGAATGAACAATAACAGTCTTGACACATTTAATTCATATACTATTTTGAATACATACATATACATAAAACGAGCATTCATTATCAAAGCCAATTATTTATTTGGTTTTAAAACAAGCAAAACAATATATGTGCATAATTGTGACTGCGTTCATTTTTGGTCGCATTAGCCTTCTTGACAGTTTAGTATGCAAGTCACTGCATTACTCATATTAGATGGCATGCAAACAGTATCAAGGCCATGTAGGACAGTGTGAGTTTATTCCTTTGACGTTTTCAAAGCAAAATAGCACTTCATGTTGAGCATATGATGAATGTAAAATGCTTATGACCAGAGAGACATCTTATCTCATGCAGAAGCACACATTACAGTCACAGTGTGTGTAGCTGTGTAAAGATTACTATGAGATGCACATCTAAACCCTGGATTATAAAAAGCCATTCACAGATTCTCCAGTAAGCATTTTAAATACCACATGGATACAGTTAACAGCTATAAGGAGTCCTGAATATCTTCTATTGTACAATGTTACATTGTTAGAAATGCTAATACACGATTTAATGAAATATTGCATGGGACTAAAAGGAATTAAATATGATATTCTTTCAGTTTTCCTGTAGTCTCTTACGTTCATGCGAATTATTTACATTAGCTTGCTACTTTACATTTATACATATCAGATTTTTTTTATCGTTGACTTACATTTAACCCAAAAGTAGGTTAAAGTTAAAATACCTTATATATATATATCTTAAAACATAAATCTGATTTCTGAAAAAAAAATCTGAAAATCTGTCATTTTGGCGTTATTTGGGTGAGACGTGAATCAAACATTATCCTCGCTGCAAGTGAACTATACGTGTTGTCTAGGTGCGATTTTCTTTTACCTTATTGTCAAGTTTTGTTGAACGTTTTCGAGGAGAAATACTCGCTTTCCATGTTGGAGGAAGCCTAATTTGTCTACCTTCTATTTACTAATGACAAGTGAATTTGCGGCAAATTACGTTTGTTTAATTGGACGAACTGATTTCAATTCAGGTGAATCGATTCTTCACACTCGGTCGTCGCTCCACATGATTCATTCATTTGAATCAATTTATTCGGACTGTGAACGAACAGGTTAAAAACGACTCACTAAACGACTCATTTGAGTCTTAGAACGTCGTGTTTTGCTCTTATTTTTTGTAACGGAATATTTAGTTGAATCTGTTTTCAACTTAACTATATAAATTATTGTGTATTCTTGCTTAGTTGTAAGTTTAAGTCATCCTGATCGAGATTATCCATTATAAAACCCCTCATTGTTTTGTATCAAACGGCTTAGAGGCCTATATTTATATATTTTATATTCAAGTAACTACTGATTTGTAGATATTTGTTTTTAAAGATTTTATCTAGTTAGTCTTTCAAGGATTTTAACTCTATTATGCGCCGGTAGATGTCGCTGTTTTATCACAATACCTACAGTAAGATTATGCGCGAGCTCGCCAGTCAAAATAACTGCTTGTGCTATTCTGGAAACAAGTTTATGCTAGGAAATTAAATCAAATTTCATATTTAAAAGTATTGTTAACCCAGCAATAATTTAACCCTAGCAGAAAGCTATATTAAACAACATAAACGTCTATTTTGATTAATTCAAAATCGTAAACATTATCAACATCGGCTCCAACTTAGACATAACATCTTCTCTTGGTTAGAGATTATACGGGAAAACTTCAAATCTAAAAAAAAATAAATAAATCAGCAATTAAAAACGAAATAGGGTGTCACTGTTGCTAATGACATCAGTGAAAATAAGGCAGTCCCGCGCGCGCACTGCAGCTGCGCACATCGCGAGCAGGTGAGAGACTGACGTCAGGTCGGATGAAATACAGTCGTAGAATAAACCTGCTCTTCTGCTCTACGGGAATACATCTCTGTTTGAAGACTACTCAAAGAAAGTCGGGATGGTGATAAAATGATGGTTGGACGGAGAGAGCAGTCTGAGGAAGAGATCGTCCTCCTTCAACGCCAGACGGTGAAATAACATAAACTTCCACAAAACAACTGGGTAAGTGAGCTTGAATTTAACAACACCGTCGCCTGTTTTATACTTGAAACATGTGTCTGTAAATACAATTACGAATACATGGTTAATATAAGGCTGTGTTACTCCGCTTCAGACAGGGACTACACCCTTTTGAAGTTTATTGTGAGAGGATATTTCTGTTTTACGCCTTATTTCACAACACAATCTCCAACTCATACCTAAGAATGTAGTTTTACTAACACTACCTGATATTGAACATTATATTAACTTGATAATAATGTGTAATGATACTAATGTTCTTTATTGTTGATAATCAAGGGCAATGATTGAATTTATTCTGTTTGGGGTCAATATATATTACAAAAACTCAGTAATGTGAGAGTAGTATCATTAAATGAACTGTTTTTTGTTGTTTGTTTTGCTTCATTTGGCATCAAGTGCCAGTATCAGAATGGCTTAATGCACAAAAGTAGGCTTTATTGTACTTTATATATTAAACACTGAAGTGTAATGGTAGTATAAACAACATGCAAATGAATAGCATGTGTGAATAGAAAGATTTAAGCCAATCTCATGAGTCATAAATGCAGTCTAACTGTAGAGCTGCAGGAAAGTATCATCATGACAATGCTGATGTCATATCAAGAATCTCTCAAGCTCTTCATGATCATAAACAACGATATGAAAAGCAGCAGACGGGGGAAAAAATAATCCTGTAAGAAATCTTTTTAAAGGCTCCCCAAACCATTGATCCCTGGCAAAACATCTATAATACTGTGCAAATATTTACAAATAATATGTTGCTAGCAAAAAATGTTAGAATGCACTTCAAATTTTCAATAGGGAAAGATGACAAAAGCAAAACGACCCTTGCTAATCAGCCAAACCTTGTCCAAATGGTTGCGACCCACCATTTGGGAATCACTAGTTAAAAGCTACAACATGAAGACGTTATCCGCTGTGTCCTTAACAGATGTTTATGTTTATTACACAGAAATGGCGAGTGATCGGGTGGCCATCCTTACAGATGATGAGGAGGACCAGAAGAGGAAATATGTCCTGTCTGAACCATTTAACACGCTGTCCCTCGGGCAGGTGGCAAACACTACACCGTCCAGTCAAACAGCTCCCTCGGAAACACTTCAGCCCTCCCAAAGCATGGACTGCACGGAGAGGTGCTGTGTGCGAATTGACAATCATCTCTTGATTTCAAAGGTCTTCTACTTTTTCTTTTACTCCGCGTATGGTTCTTTACACCCCCTCCTTGCAGTGTACTACAAGCAGCTGGGAATGACACCTAGCCAAAGTGGCCTGCTAGTCGGGATCCGTTATTTTATAGAGTTCTGCAGCGCACCATTCTGGGGAGTTGTGGCGGACCGTTTCAAGAAAGGGAAGGCGGTGTTGCTGTTTTCTGTATTCTGTTGGGTGGTCTTTAACTGCGGGATTGGCTTTGTTAAGCCAGCAGCTATGAGCTGTGTCAGTAAGGACCCTACTGCCGAAACGCCAACTAATTTTACAAACTATACAGAACCCGGTAACCGCACAAGACCGCGAAGGTACTTGACTGAGGATATGTACTCCTCTCCTCCACTTTCTCAGCCAATATTGTCAGAATACGGATCTCACTTTAGATCCATTCGAAGTGCAGATGTAAATACCACAAGCATTCCCTCTGAAAACTCCTCTGGGATTAGTATTGTATCTAACTCCACCACGGTGCCGCCCGGTACCTCAACAGTTACTTCGAAATCTACCTCGACAATTGAAACGCAAGCTACCACTGCCACACTGGAAGAGAATATCATAGTCTTCAATAAGGAACAAGTAGATACTATATTTCTCCTGATTCTATTAGTCATTATTATTGGCGAGTTCTTCAGCGCCCCAGCTGTGACCATTGTGGACACTGTCACTCTTCAGTACTTGGGTCAGCACAGAGACCGTTATGGACTTCAGAGGATGTGGGGATCTCTGGGATGGGGTATCGCTATGCTGTCAGTGGGCATTTGGATCGACCACACGCACATCACAATCTTCATCCAGGGCTTCGGTTGTGTCAAACCCGACTATAAGAACTACCAAATTGCGTTCATAGTTTTTGGGGTGCTGATGACCTCAGCGCTGATTGTGGCCACGCAGTTCCACTTTGACAACGCGGTTTATCGGTCAGATGAGGAAGAGGACAAGAAGGAGGATGTGGAAATACCTCAAGTCGTTCAGGAGGTCTCGTCTCCAGAGTCCAGTTCAGATGACGCACCCGTGTGCCCTGAAAGCAACCTACAACCTTTTCCCTTCAAAGATCTCTTCCGGATCATTTGTGGCGTCCGCTACGGTACGGTTCTCTTTGTGGCCTGGTTCATGGGCTTTGGTTACGGTTTCGTGTTCACCTTCCTCTACTGGCATCTGGAAGACCTGAAGGGCACCACCACACTCTTCGGCATCTGCTCAGTGCTCAGCCACGTGTCTGAGCTGGCCGCCTATTTCACCAGCCACAAACTCATTGAGCTCGTCGGACACATCAGGTGGGAACCATGAGAAACTACTTGTGTAAAATATATAGCATTCATTTGAAATTTAAAGGATAAGTTCAGCCAGAATTAAAATTCCCGGAAAACATTCCAGGATTTTTCTCCATATAGTGGACTGCAACAGGGACCAACGGGTTGAAGGTCCAAATTGCAGTTTAGATGCAGCTTCAAAGGGCTCTACCAGGAATAATGGTCTTAACTAGTGTAACGATCTGTCATTTTCTTAAAAAAATAAGTGAATATACGTTTTAACCACAAATGCTCACCTTGCAATAGCTCTGAGATGCCCGTCCACGACTTCCTATGTAGTCCCATTGGAAAGGTCACACATGATGTAGACCGAAGTACCGACCCAGTGTTTACAAAGCGAAAAATTCCATCTCGTTTTCAACCTTCAACCCATTTGTCCCAACTGAAGTCCACTATATGTAGAAACATCCTGCAATGTTTTCATGTTTCCCTCAAGAACCTTAATTACTTTTCGAATTAAGAAAAAGGACATGAACATTTTGGATGACATGAGGGCGAGTAAGTTATCAGGAAATTAATTCTGGAGTGAACTAATCCTTTAAAGGAATTTATATTGTAAGTTTGCCACTACATTTACATTGGGAAAGTGGGGGCCTGGATAATATATATTAATTTAGTGACGTAGCATGCACTGAACTAGGATTACCACTTTGTGCATTCGTTCAGTCTAATGCCTGCGCAAACGGTTGGCCGAGGTTACTCCTGTTATTTGGGACATTCAACTGGCAGCAATTTGTTGAAACCGTGAGTCATTCAGTTTCAGTGAGAGTAGACGTGAGCAATTTAGCTGACAATTGAGCCCACTTTGACTTATGTAAATGAGCTGTGGCAACTAATGGAAGTGCAGACAGTGTTTTGCTTCAGAGTTGGATACTAAGGTTACATGAGTCGCTTCACCCAGAAAGCATTTTTGTGTTCCACTATGCTGTTAATGTTTTTGTACATGAACCTGCACTAGACAGACATCTATTATTGTTGTGATCTCTTGCTACTTTTAGCCACGTTTATAAAGTCTTTATTCTGTTCTTAAACTCAAGAATACGTTCTGTGTGAATGGCCCCTAAGACCTCCAGCAATTAAACCGCGATTAAACCATTTACACGACACCGTTTTCAACAGAAAACTTTTTATGCATTTTGGTCGTTCATTTACACGACAAAGGTGTTTTGGGGACCTGAAAATGCAAACTTTTGACAATGGGATTCAGAGTGCAAGTTTTTGAAAACGATACTGTTACCGTCTCTGTGCAAATTTGACATCATGTGCATATGTATCATGTGTACATTCTCTAAGCGCATAGTGTTTCTTTACAAAATTATATCGCCATCTACTGGCGTGGCAGCATAATACAGCATTTTGTTTTGATTTATTTATTTTTACAGCATTTTTAGTAATTTTCGCAGATCCTGTGAACGGGGATATTTGTCGTCTGTGGGCGAAAAATACACAGGAAACACTTTTATGTTTTTAGTACATCATTGTCGTGTTATATCGTCTGTATTTTCAACATTGTCAATATTTCAGTTGGTTGCCAAGGCAACATTTCTAATTTCTGTTAAAAAAATTTGAGTTTCAGTTTTTCATCTAATATTTATTGAATTTTATTTCAGTTAAAAGAAACCATTTTAACCATTTTGGTAAACAATAAAAACACTGCCACAAAAGCATGAGTTTGCTTCTGAACAGATATAACAATTTTTGCTGCTGACTTAACGTAGTGTATCGACCTAATTAGAAAGGCTTGTGTTTTACTAAACAAAATGATGTTTAGTTGTCTTTCTTTGAGCAATCTACTTTGCATTTGGTATGCCATAAACTGGTGTCTTCTGATGCTCACAAAAGTTAAAGACCATAAATGCTCAGGGATTAGTGTTGAGCAAGTCTTTGAATGGGCAGAGGCAACAAATTTATTTAATATGGTGGGTTTGGTTTATGTATTTTGGATCTGTGCCAAAGCACCACCTTCATGAAATGGCTACCATATCCTGTTAGCTCAATATTTTATGAGAACACAACCAAGCACATCTGGTCAAAAGTGAAGTTAACGGACGTACAACTTCTGCCTTGCCTTGTTTTTTAACACATAGACGTATGATAGATTTGTGTCAAAGACGTGTACAGTAAGTACACAGGAGTCCAAAGGTTGTTTAAATGTGTCTCGCTCTGTAATTATTGTTGACTTTGGCTAAGCTCTAAAATGGGCATTGCCTAGCTTGGGCACACAATGTACATCCAAGATGCAGACCACCCTTTTCCAGGATGTTTACCATGCGTTTGTGGGCACTGGTAAACAGGCACATGGAAAGGTCTGCTCACATCCTCTATCTGCTTTGTGGTATTTCTCATGTGTGTGGCATTTCCCAGAGCACCGGCTCTTCAGAGTGAACAAGATGAATTACCTTAAAAGATAGCTCAAGTTGTACTGGTGGCTCAGACTTTGCATTTCTAAGGACATTTTGTGATACAGAAACCATCAGAAAACCAGTTTCACTTGCCACTTCCCAGTTTATGGTGACGTTACATTGTCAACAGATGCTGTTTTCTGAAAAGCTCATTTTTTTAGTGTCAAATCAACAAGGTTATTGTTTCTTTATGGCCTTTTTTATATGATGTAGAACATTTTTAGCTGTTTCATTCATTTTATATCTAGCGGATCTTAGTGTAGCTGTAACAGAACTGTAGCTATAAAATATAAAATGATTTTTGACGTATCACATTGACACTTTCAAATTAGAATGTTATAACTTGATTGTAAAAGTGTCTGAATCTAATGAACATGAGGTTGTGAAACTTGTAGAACTGCTTCTGCTACGACTTTCTATATATGTCTTACAATTTGGACTTTAATATTACGTTTTAACAGTGTCATTTCATATCATAATGTGACTGTATATTGTTTATTGTGACTGTATCTCTTATATAACTTTTAAAACCACATATTATTTTATATAATATATTTTAAATCATAAACAACATTACGTAAATAAAAAAAAAATCTAGATTAAAAACTAGAATCTAGTTTAAAAAAAATCTAGAAAAGCTGATCTTCATACGGTGAAAGATGTTCATCCATGTAGTTTTGTCTCTGTAGCCTTTGTTAAGTGGCCTATTTTCAGTCGAGCCGGCGGAGAGGCGTGTAACTTTATCCTGCCATTAGCCCCATCACGCAATGTCTAGGCTTTCCAGCATTGATCCACTGTGCTTGCTTCTTTTGTGGATCAATTCTAAAGCTCTATAAAGGCACACTGGGTGTGGTAGAGCCAACACAGCATACGGTGAGACGTTCTGTGTAGTCAGTAGAGTCAACATTTGCATGGATATCTCCTAGACCTGCTTTTGCATGTAGTTGCATAGAGAAAGAATTTTAAAAATCAGATTTTTTTAAAAAAAAAAAAAAATTTTTTTTTGTTAAAATGCACATAACTATAAGTAAGACATTTGTAGGTTGATTTAAAAATGTGTAAACACTGTGGCGCAGAACATTGCTCTGTTTGAGCCTCCTGACCAGCCCCACAGCAGCAATACTGACTCAACCAATGGCGTGAGTTTGGGGCGGGGCTATATATTTGTTAAACCAATGATAAACGAGGAGAAACTAGTTTGGAAACGATCATTATTTTGTCACAATGAAACGGAAGTAGTGACAGATCATTTCTTCTGTATTGTGACGTACAGATTATCGGAACAGAAAAATTTGGGGGGTTGGGCTTGGTTCTCTCCATCGGTTGTTGATTTAATGAAAGCGACCTTGCAGCGGATCGTAAAAATGGCAGATTTTGAGCTGACTAAAGGCTTGTTCGAGATGCGTCGGCGCAGACCGAACAGTGTATGACATCAAAGTACCACGAGAGAGATTCAAAAGCATAAGGAGTCGCATGATATCCAATGGCTCGATCGGTCTGCGCAGCGCTGCTTCAAATGGAACATGCCTTAAATGTTAGAAGTCTGACATACAGTATGTCTCATGTCGTTTCACCGGAAGATCAAGTTTTGATTTAACGTTTTGATTTAAATTAAATTTCTAGGTAAAGAACAAAAAAACGTATGAATGATTCATAAGGATGAATCATTCACAATGAGATGAATAACAGGCGTTTAGAGAATAGATCATGTATTTTCTTTTCATTCAGACTGTAATTGACACTAATTTTTTTTAAAATACCAGTCTCATTAGAGTTGTTTTTCTGGAAACATTATTCAAATTAAATTGTTATTAATCACATTAACGTTGTATTTTTTCCTGTTTGAGATTCGGTGTTCGTAGATTAGCACTGGTGAGATCTTGTGTGGTCACGCTCCCAGACAGCCCGTCCTTAGAACAGAGTGAGTCATTCATTCTGGTGTCAGAATAGAGACTGACATCACCAGCAAATCCAACACCCAGCCTTAACTACAATAGACCTTGTAAAGCAACGTCTTTAGCCACACCCAGAGTGACATTTTCATTGTACAGAAAAGCGTTGTTTTATATGTTTCAATGAAGTATGAAATACCTGTATTACATATTTGTATTTCTGTCTCCTGTTTGCATTCTCTTTTTAGAGTCCTCTATATCGGACTGGCCTGCAACACTGCACGCTATCTGTACATCTCCTACCTGGAGAATGCATGGATAGTTTTACCCATGGAGGTGCTTCAAGGTGAGGAAAAAAAGCTGGCTGCAGTGGCATTCTCAAACAGGAAGTGGAGTTTAGGTTGGAGAGCTGTGCTCTTGAGTGACCACAGCTGACGTTGAGTTCATCCAAGGACATGATTCAGCTGTTTTTGCAATATATCTGACAGCTTATTTCACATCAACTGTTGCAATCCCACAGTTATAGTTCAGAAGTAGACAGGTTTAGACATTGCCATTTTTTTCAAAGCTGAAAGAAATGTGCTTCTGATACTAAAAATGTTATTTAACATCACTTATTAGAAGACTAAACTTCCTTTTCTGTGTAAAGGGCTTTTTTCAGCACAGTGGTGAGGGGAAACGTCAGGACCTTTTTAAAGCAGGTTCTGAAAGCCTGTTTAGCTGCTTTACCCACTATTATCTTGCAAACATGTTGACTATTGACATACTGTACAGGATTGCCCTGTTCCCACCTCACATGTGATTTACTTTAACTGTGGCTGGGCAGTGTGGCATCATATACTGTATAGTTACCTTGCTAGCAGTAGGCAAGACTGCTTATTTGCATATGCAATTTATGAAGAAACATTTGAGGAATGTGAAAATACAGTGTGAGATCAATCCAAGATGAGAAAGAAGTTAATGAACGACATTGATAGGCACAACACAAATCAAAGTTCTGTTGTTTACAGTTGCTAAGCAATTTGCTACATTTAATATGGAATTCTGATGATTTGAATTATATAATATATGCACTTTTATTTTACAGCATTCTCAATTGTCTTCAAGTAAAAAGTAGTTAAATAATCATGTGACTGAAGTACCTTTCATTTGTAAGACAAATCCACTAGATTATACCAAAATAGGCAAACCATTTTTGTTAAATTTACAGCAAAAATAACTAAATTTTGAATTTGGTTCCTGGTTAACCATTAATGATAACTTGTAGCATATTAAAATCATATTTTTATTATTTAAAACCAGTATAAATCTGCTTTTCATTATTATTTTATTCAAATTTGTTTTGTTAAGCAACTGCAAATATTGTCTTATTGTTGTGGTTATGTTTTACAAAGAACTCATGAATGGTGTATGTTTATCTATTCAAGCGGATGCACAAGTGTTTATTCATGGTAATCTGTTGTGCAGGTTTGACACATGCATCAGTGTGGGCGGCATGCATCTCGTATTTGAGCGCTGCTGTCCCTCCAGCCCTGCGCACATCGGCTCAGGGGATCCTGCAGGGTCTGCATCTGGGGCTGGGGAGAGGATGCGGAGCCATGCTAGGAGGAGTTTTCGTCAACTTTTTTGGTATGACATCAACAAAAACCATGTGACGTCAGACATACCGTACATTTTAGATTGTTACAAAGATTTGTGTAAGTCAGGGTTGCCAGGTCTGTGCAGCAAAACTAGCCCAATGGCCAATTGAAAATAGCCCAATGCAATTTTCTCCCTCGGGGGGCCTGAATTCACCTCTCATTTTGTTCATGGGGTTGGGGTGATAAAGCACCAAAATTGGACGTTCCTTGGTGGAAATCAACTCGTGGCAACAACTTAAATTAAAAGTTCACAAAATCCATGGGGAAAACCAGACTTGGCAACACTGCTTGGTTGTAGTAAAGGCGAATTCTATTAAGGCAAGACAATACTGGCGAAAAATATTTCATTTTATTCACTGGTCAATTTTGGGCTATTTGGCTTTTCATGATATATTGTTTCAGACTAGTGGAAAGAGAACATCCAAAATGCACTTAAGCATTTATTTCAGTGGTTCTTAACCTTGTTGGAGGTACTGAACCCCACCAGTTTCATATGTGCATTCACCGAACCCTTCTTGATAGAAAAAATAAAATGATTTTTTTCAAATTCAAAACATAGGTATATATTTTACTGGTGCACAAAATGAACCGTGCATCAACAGCACTGTGTTCAAAGAACAAAACCATTAAAACATGATTTTCACACCAAAACAAAAACATAATAATGAATATTTATTGCAAATCAGTGTGACTTCTGCTGTTGCCTTTCAGAGACCAGTTCAGAAATGCGCAGGTTCACCTTGGCAAGTGCCACTCTCGTGTCGTTTTCGCAACAAAGTCTGTTCCTTTTCTTCATTTTTATGTCCAGCGTCCTCGAAAAGGATTGCTCGCAAAGATATGTTGTAACAAACAGTATGAAAATCTCCAGAGCTTTCTTAGCAATAACAGGGTACGTTACCATTTGTTGACACCAAAACGTTGAGAGCGTTGTTGTTCTGAAGAGTTGCTGTTGAACCAATGATGGCTAAGCGGAGCGTGTCATCACGAATCATATGAGTCGGGTGTGTGTCTTGACCTCTGCCGAACCCCTGGCGTTCGATCGAACCCAGGTTAAGAACCACTGATTTATTTTATTGCACTTGTAGATTTCAATTACATTATGTATCTTTATCTGTGTTCTCAAAATGATTTTTTTCTAATGCACTGAGTCAGAAATCTCCACTTAAGTAGCATTTGCATACACCAAACTTTATAGTTTTATTACTATCTATATTCTGAAGGTTTTAACAGAGGGATTTGTTGTTCATATATATTATTTGACTGATTTCATACTGCATTTTATTCCTAAAACATGGTGAATATATACCGGTACACGTCCCTTTAGCCGGACTGAGTGGCAAAAGAGCCTGCTGCATGACTGGATTTGATAGAGGGGTAAAACAAAGGATTATCATATTATATTATATTATATTATATATAAGTTTGGACTCGATATAGTGTTCCTTACAACTTACCAAAGATCCAGTGATCTATGGATATTGACATGCAGATAGGAATCGTGTTTCCAGACATTTATAAGTTCCCGAATTTGACGCCAGGTAAATACATAAAGCAAATTTGTTTTATGTAAATCCAGTATAGGTAGGTCTAAATGCAGGGATCACTTATATCCACGTTTTGGTGCCTGAAGCCCATTTGCTTCTCTTTTCTGTAGCTTTTGGCAGTCTGTAAATATATACCTCAGATGTCTTGTCAAATCTATTTGTGCAGTCAATCGCACAGCTCTTTCCCACTTTAGATGTGTTTTTCGCGACATTCACGCTGAAAAACAACGCTGCTACTCAGTTTAGTTTTTAGTACTCAGTTAGATTGTGATTTCCGGTGTGAATAACTTCAACATCTGACAGTATCAGGCTTGTTTCCTCTCACGCTTCCTTTGACATCTTGCAAATATCCTGTTTAGGTGCTGCAGAAACCTTCAGAGGCCTAGGAATGGCCTCTCTGGTCACATTACTCATCTTCGCTCTGATACAGTGGCTGTTTGGTCAGAACGAGGATAAAAGTATGTTTCTTCCTGCTGTTTTACAACAAAAAGGTTATTTTACTGCAGTGAAACCTGCGACAGCTCACTGATTACATCTCTGTGCTCTTAACAGAGGACTCCATGTTGGCTGAGAACATCCCAGTACCCTCCAGCCCAGTGCCTATCGCCACTATTGACTTGGTGCAGAACCAATCTGCGCCTCAGCCAAATCCCGAATCAAAGACGCCTCTTAGGAAAACCAGGCATCAGGAAGAGCAAGAAGATACTAGCAAGCCAGCCTGGGTGGTGTCTGCTTCCCCCTGGGTCACCATATCTTTCGCTCTCTATCAGATCAGAGATATGGTGGCTTTGACAAAGAACAACCACTGTGGTGAACGTCAAGCCCCGCAGGTAGGATGACACCCTTTTGTGATTTTGGATGTGGACGTGAGCAGGTGGTGAAAGTTTCATTCTTGCTGTTTAATAACATTTGTTTCATGATCTTTTCCTGCTAATTTTCTTATTTATATCTGTATTAATTTGTCATCTTGTTTTTTTTTTTGGTTTGTAATTATTGTGAAAACCAATATGGAGAAATGTAAACATTTCATACTGATGGCAAATTATATTTTATACCTTTTACTTAACTTTTACTCTTTTTCTTTGCATTCATGCTGTCATTTTCTCAGGGGAAAGGTGAGAAAAAAAATAATCTTCGTGTCTTTGCACTTTTCTACACACACACACAGTCTGTCACAGTCTGGTACTGCATTTCCTCTTTCATTCCTTATGTTTTATTGGATAATTTATGTGAGTCTTACTAACACCACTGTAACACCTACTTCTTTTTCTGTTGTCAGTTTTATCCATCCTTAACTCTTTGCTTTAACTCCTTTGTGTACAAATTTCTATTTTCCGCATGAGAATACTACTTGTCAAGCCTTTAGCTAAAGCTTTTATTGTAATGTCAACTGAAATATTTATGTCGTTTTGTTTTTGAGCAAATGTTTGTTACGTGGACGTCTGTATGTTTTTGTCACATTTGGCACAATGTAGATAACAAAAACTGACTTATTTGTCATCTGGCTGTCAAAACACGAACTACATTGGAAAGTACACAATGTTTACAAGCAGTGACTCATACCCGTTTGAAGTCAAACAAATGCTTGGTTGGTGAATATCACGAAATGTCAATAACATGTCCAGGTCACATTTCACCCCAACATAATATTAATAAATCCTGTTTAGTAACCATAGGTTTTTGTTTTTTTTACATCACATGATTTTACTTTTTTAACACAATGTGAGAATTGGTAGTAATTTTATTGAATCTTAACCCCATATATATATAGAGAGAGATAGAGATAGAGAGAGAGATAGAGAGAGAGATATATATATAGAGAGAGAGAGATGGAGATAGAGAGAGAGAGATATAGATATATATATATAGAGATAGATAGATATAGATATAGATATAGAATATCTTATAAAAAATGAAAAAAATATATAAATAAAAAGATAAACATCTGTAATGAGAATCAAGAGAGAAAAAAGTTTGTGAAAATAATACCACAATGAAAAGCATCCTAAATGGAGGATACTAAAATATAAGCTTACTAAAATAAAATCATTAATAGTTAAATAATATTTTGGGGTGAAATTACTTTAAATTAACCCTAGAACACCCTGTATCAAAGTAATTTTACTTCAACTTAGTCAATTATTTTAAATGTATAACATTTACATGATGTTATTCATTATGTTGTCATCCTCCTTGTAGGAGACAAGTGAGCAGACCTCAACGACGCCACCTGCTGAGGAATACACGTCATCGCAACCCAATACATCAAGTCCAGCTGAATATCCTACCCAAGGACCTTCTACCAGTGCATTTGTTCCTCAAAACACACATCCTGTCCGTCCTGTGGAAGAACCGCCTCCATCCACAGCGATAAAAGAACCAGTAGAAAACTCAACTCCATTACCTGGACTCACCAAACAACCGCCCCCATTACCGCAACCAAAATCAACAAAGAACTGAAAATCTTTGGGATATAGCCTTATGATTTAAAGACAGTGGTATGGGGTTTAGAAGGTGACAGTTGTCTTTGGACCAAAAATGTTATGTTGACCAACAGGTATTCTAGTTTAGCAAAGGGTTTGTTTGCTAAGGCAATAGAGTCGATATGCTTTGCACTGCCACAGTTGATGCCTTGCCTTAACCGCAAATTGCCTGCAAGTCTTTGTACAGAGTGCTCGAGGGTCAATGCCAATGAGATCTGCACATTACTGAGTGTTTAATGGTTCTAATCCAACAGCTGAGATGTTTCAGCATAATATTCATGGGACTTGATGTTGCAATAGTGAAGCATAGTTGCTTTGCACCCTGTATAAAATGTTATTTTGCTAATCGTGCTTCCATATAACTTGTGACTAGATTTAAAAATAAAAAAAAAATCTACTCTGTATAAAATGTTAAAACCATGCTCTGTTAAACACATACAATGATCTGTAAAACCAAATGTATAGTCATATGAACCATTGGAAGGTATTGATTTACCAGTGTCTGAAACCATCTGCCTCTCAGCTTTATGTATAAGTGACCTCTACTATAAAATACATCATGTTCACATGTGAAGACAACACAATATTCTGGTTGAGAATTTAGACATGAGTCCTTTTTAATTAAATAAGGTGGTAATATAAAAGGCTGTAAAAATTTTAAAGGAAATATTCATATAAACATACATTCCTCTGAAAAGTTTGATAAAAAGGAAAGGACATTAAATGGAAAGATGTAGATACGTGAATTTGTATGGATGGATGCAAACCATCCACACTGAGTTGATTCATTTTAAAAGTATGGGTCACCCAAAAATCAAAATTGTACAAGACCCCTAATGGTGATATAAAACTATATATATTCTATGCTTTTGCTTGCGCTTTTTGCCTGGGAGAACACAAAAAGAATTTGGAATGAATGCAGAAACCTTGAAATATAGTAATATCTGAATTCATTCTGTAAAATATATTAATTTTTGTGAGGGGGAAAAAACTAAAAAAGGCCCATAAAATTAGTCCACATAACGCACTATATTCCTCATCTTCTGAAGGGATTCGCATTGAACATAATTCCGCTGATCTTTCACATGTTCATGTAAAAAGCCGGTGGAAAATGTGGAAATTTAGCGCAAAAGCTTTCCGAGTGAAAGACTCCATAATAGCCACACAGAAAAGCAAGGTCTCGAGATGGGCTCATAGAAGTTGAACTTATTTTAACTTCAATGCAATGTTTTTAACAACGCCGTGTCGTAGGCGACGCCGCAAGACTCTGATGCTAAACATCCTCTTTTGTTTTCCACAGAAGATAGAACGACATACAGCTTTGAATCAACATGAGGGTGGCGAGTACTTGAAATAATGCCAGAATTTGCATTTTTAGGTGATGTTCCTTTAACCAACACTAGAGGGCTCTATTTCCTTAAATTACACTCTTGTACTGTATGTTGAGTCATTCTCTTGAGCAGTCGACTGCAAAAACGTCCTGATGATTTTAGAATATACCTGAGAGTAGCACAGTCACCATCTATTTACACATGCTATTAACATACTGTATGTACAATACAGTGTATTCCCAGCTCTGCATCACTTGGGTATGAGAATACAAACTGCTAAAAAAACAGTAACAGCCCACGCTGCCTAAAAGAGATCATTTAAACAAACAAATGAGAGAACGATTATGTTACAATCCTTATGGACCTACTAATGTTCCTTAGAGTCAATCCTTCCTAACAATATAGTGCAATTTAAAAAGTCTTTAAAATTTATATAAAAATCACTTCCTACAGATAGCAGCACAATTTAAAAGAAATCCTCGTCTTCTAGATCCATGGGTTCTGGCTGAGGGGTGTAGGTGAAAGAGGGATACGGGCAGACAGCTGGGGTGTATACAGCAGTACTGGGGAGGTTATTTACGGTTACAGGACTATTTCTCACCACCTCGTCCTCGCTACTGTCCTCTGCCTCTCTCTGCGACTGGGTGTCGCTGGAGCTGCTGTTAAAGAGCACGTTTTCGTAGTACGCCCCACCAACCCCGTACTGGTTCTCATGACTCTGAAGCTCCTCTTGAGTGATGTGGCTGCCACTGCGCAGAAACTCGGCAAACCTGAAAGAGACGGCAACAAACGGTGGACTTTTTTTTAAATGTCATTAAATAAAATGGGCCATAATGCATTTCTCTCCTTCACTCAAAAGATCCATGCAACACATTTAAAGCAATTACACAAAATTTTCACTAAATATGAATTAAACTGATTAAGGAACTTTGCATTGTGAATGACACAATTTTATTAATTTTATTTTACAAAAAAAAAAACCCTTTTCACCATTAATGTCTATAAATGTTTAAAAGACCCTGTGGTGAAAAACAAGTTTTTAATTTTGTTTATATGTCTATATTGTGTTTTTAACATGCTTTAAGACAAACCATGCGCAAATTCATAAGTCATCACCACTGCTGAGTATTTTCTCCTTAAAACTGCAGTTAAAAATTACAAACTACCTTGTAACCAATCAAGTCCGCGTCGCGTCGTGCCTAACGCCCTTCAGCCGTGACTTATTCACGATACCGCACAGCCTCTCGTACCTTATTGCTAACGAATATAACGATGTTATGATGAACTATGCCTTCCTCCACTGACATTCTGAGTTCTTCAAATAATTTCTAAGGATGCTGATTTTTAGAAGGCAGCTGTCTGACTGCGAATGGGAACATGGTTTGTGTTGCTGTTTGATAACATAGTCAAGCAAAAGGCTAATCATTTTCATTATCGTTGTGTGTCTGACTTTGTAGAGAGCAATACATAAAACACATTACCATTCTGATACATCGACTTGTTTACGATGTATATAATAAGTATATAATTCACCCTTCCACTTCTTCTTCTGAATCGGTTTCTGGTTCAAACATATATGGCTGAATTAAACCAGTATTTCCTCTTGCCATTTTGCAGCGTTTACTACAGTAAAAATATTGACTAAAATTTACTAAAATTGAGCGAGTGGATCAGGAATTCTAAGCTTGTGTGAGTGAGTGGAGGCGGGGCTAATTTGCATATTCATGCAGGGGTAGTTACATTCAAGATATTTTATGGCACGAATCGTTTTTTTTCACAGGCAAAAAAACGTTTGTCATTTTGGAGATCAAAGATGAGTTTTAAGGGATAAAATTGACTACAGGGGAACTTTAATTACTTTTGCGGTGATCTGAGCTTCAACACGGTGTCCCATGCAGGAAAGCCAGGCTTGTTACAGTGCTCCCGTAGTTCATCCAGGGAGGCTCTGGTGTGGATCTCTCCCTGCTCTCTGTACTCCTCCTCAGTCAGTAGCCTGACAGGGTGCCGTTTCTTCCTCCACAACAGCCTGAAAGCAGAAAGGCAGAAGTTCATACAAATATTTAGGATTACATATTTCACCTGTTCAAAGCTTAATTTCATTATACGATTGGCCTTCACTTTCTATCCTAGACTCATGACTACAAAATTACCATTATCTCTTAATGCAGGTTTTATTGTGCACACAAAAAAAATTATATATATATATATATATATATACTCAATAATGATGAGAACATCTGTAACGAAATATTGGCTTGGCATTTGAAAACTTTCCTTTTTAGCTGGGGAATAAAACCCTGCCCTAAAAAATATTCTCACTGAATATCCTGTTTCACTCAGAAATTGAGTACTGTTTTTGGTGCTTTCCTTACCTCCAAATCCCCATCAGAAGGCTCCAGACCAAGGACAGAATCTTTGAGCACAACAGGACAGCGATCAGTATGTAGCAGGCAGGGGGGAATGTGATCCCATTGTAAAGCAACACCATGCCTACTGTTTGCATACACCAGGTCATAAAGTTGAGGGTGTGTTTGTTGGTGATGGGGCCAAGTTTATAGCAAAAAGCAAAGCTAATTAAGCCCGATATGAGAACATATACTGCAGACAAAGAGAAAAAAAGAAAATATAAATATAATTTCATCAAATGTCTAGCTTGGTGTTATCCACCTTCTTACAAACATTCATACAGAAGCACCAAACTCCTTTATGTAGCAAAGTAACATTAAAAATGCATTCCCAATTTGAATCGGACAGAAGCAGCCTGCCCGAGCTTGCCTGTGATTCATAAACAGCCCATAAACCAACAGTAAAAATACGTACAAAGAACACTCAGTTACAATAGGCACAATAAATCTATATGTGTTGACTCAACATCACATCTTTTGACATTCGTTCATTTTTGGGTTAACTATTCCTTTAAGGCAAGCTTTCACTTGTTAAAATGTGCATTGTGTAACTGTGAGCCATGAATATCGAATAGTGGATGTCATGCTGTATTTGCCAAGCCTACACTCACTGGATGCAAACATTACAGGCTACTGCTGCAACAAAGAAATTAATTACTGAATACTCCAGTATACAAACAAAAGAACAATGTTAAAATATAATATAATAAAACTGGTTCTGTTAAAATACTGGGTTACTATTTACTCAGCCTAATGTGATTCCTAACCTACACTACCGTTCAAAAGTTTGGGGTCAGTAAAATATGTTTAAAATTTTTTTTTTTTTTTTTTTTTTAAAAAAGCCTCTTATGCTCACCAAAGCTAGATTTATTTGATCAAAAAATACAGTAACATTTTTGGTGGAAATTATGATATATAATTTCAGTACTCCACGATGAACAAAGGAATAGTATTTGTTTGAAATTGATTTTTTTTTGTAACATTATAAATTTCTTTACTGTCGCACTTGATGCATGCCTGCTGAATTAAAAACAAACAATCTTACTGATCCCAAACTTGTGTATGGTATAGTGTAATGTATATGACTTATTTTAATTAAAAACAAAAGGTTCTTGAAAAATATCCTGGCCATATTTTCCAGATAATGATAGTGGATGTCTACTGTATCTGTCAAGCTCCAAAAAGAACAAACAAAAAAAGCATGGTTAAAAAAAAAGTAGTCCATGATTTATTCCAAGTCTTCTCAAGCTATATGAAAATGTTATGTTAAACTTAAGACATTATTTACCAACAATCCCCTCAACTGTAGCTTTAAAAAAAAAATCAATTAAACCCCAAAACAACGGGGTTTGGAGAAAATGCTGACAATTTGTGTCAATGCATCATTTATCACTAAATAACAAATAATAAATTAGTTCCTCAAAAAGCGTTTGTCATTTGGACCATTTTTATGTTTGTTTGGTTTTTTTTTGGAGCTTGAGAAAACCAGGTCCATTCACTCTCATTGTTTGGAATCATATGAAAAAGACAGTAAAAAAGATGATGACAAAGTCATGGGTTTGGAACAACATGATGGTGAGCAAATGACAAAAAGCTCATTTTGAACTATTCTTTTAATGTTACAGTACCCTATATCTGTGAAAACAAAGAAGAAGAAGAAAAATCAAAGAGGAAATAAAAGGGCCAGAAAGCAGACTCACACTGGGGCTGTAATCCACCCAAAGCCTTTTTGTCTCAGGCATAGAAATCAATGTTCCAGCAGCAATGCAGCTTCTTTCCCTTAATCTTAATATGCCTGTAGTTCTCGCATTCAAACACTGATGCATTTACATACCGCGAGTGCTTGAAGAGGGAAATTGATTTGGCAGAGAATAGAATCTATTGAGCAGTCAAGAGGCAGTCATTTCAGCATTCAAAATACTTGGCCCTCATATTATAACACTAACGGAGCCAGGATATACGATACAAAAGGTGAATCTCAATCTGCTCTAGACTGTTACTACGCGATTCTGGCGCGTTCTAATGCGAGCGCTTCAGCTGATGAAATATGTAGCGAGAGTGTAGAAAGATAATCTGACTAAATGACATGTACAGTAATTATTCTATTGTATAAAGAGCACTGAAAGCAAATTAACAGACAACACGACTGACATGCAAAACTGTACAAAAGGTACATTTGAAAGACCATTTATGAACATTAGCAAAGGCTTACTGTCTGATCTAATTGGCTGATGAGATGATTGCAAAGGAAAACAGGGCAAGATGGGTTGTAACAGAGAAAGGTTGCCTAGTTACCCAGTAATTCCATCCAGTGCTCAGTCACGATGTCATCCCATTCATTTAACACCCTCTGGATCCCCATGTAGGAAAGACCGGAGCCAGCGCCTAACAACACCAGGAACAGCCCTCGCTGGGGAGGGGAGCAGAGCCTTAGTGAATGTGCTTGACCTTTTGACCTACCCCAAAACTGCAAGCTGTAAATCAATCTGTAATTGATTACACACCCCTGATTTATACAAAGCCTTACAATGATGTACATACCTGCGGCTGTTTGTGTCGAGGAGTCTCACCCTTGACACAAACAGTCTCCACCTCCCTTTATCTTTAATCTCATCAGCAGAGACAATGCCAGCACTGACAGGCTTAAACTCATAATACTCATCCAACACGTTTTATCATGATCACGAAAAAGGTTGTAACAGAAGCATCGCACACCTTTGGTAAGAAGTTTCGGAGGAGAAGTATCAGGAAGACAAATGTGGCAATGACTCCCAATGAAACTCCGGCCGTGTAGAAAAACAGTGAGCTCCTGGAAACCATGAAGATTGGGTCAGACTAATGAGTTTCAACTACAGAAGAAAATTCTGTCATTATTCACTCATCCTTATGTTGATCAAAATCTATATGCTTTTTTTTCCCCCATGGAACATAAAGAGAGAGTTTTTTTAAGTCTTCTATTGATCTTACACAACAATTCATAGTGGCTATGGCTGTCAAGCTCCAAAAAGGCACCATAAAAGTAGTCCAATTCTTGTGTGCCATATTCTTTTCTTCTGAGCCATGTGATAATTTAGTGTGAAATATATAGGTTGTTATTCACTAAAATCTTCCACGGTTACAACACACAAGAATCTTTGAATCTTGATGCAGATGAGATTCCTATCGAAGCTTGTTTTCGCCACGAAATGTAAAAAAATTAAAAGATTGCGACATTTTATCGCACAATTCTGACTTTTTTTCTCAGAATTGTGAGAAACAAACTAGCAATTGCGAGTTAAAAAGTGAGAATTGCGAGAAATGAACTTTTTCTCATGTTTATATCTCACAATTCTGACTTATTGCGAGTTATAAAGTACAATTCTGAGGTAAAAAAAAAGACTGACTTTATTTAAAAGATATCAGAATTGTGAGATTTAAACTCGCAATTGCGAGAAAAAAAAAAGTCAGAATTGTGAAATAAAAAGTCGCAATTACCTTTCTCATTTTTTATTCAGTTCATATTATTACCTAATCATTTCTTTGGAAGTGTGCAGCCACTGATTGGGATCCACTATATTAAAAGATTTTTGATAATTTAGATCACACTGTTTTTGTATTGAACTGAATATCCACAGAGCACAAGTAGGTATTAACTGATACCCAAACAGCACCCAAAATATGTTTATATATATATCAACGATTTCATATTCTTTCTTTTCTTCACCAAAGCTACTGTATGGCTTCAGAAGACTAGAATGTTCCACACAAATTGCACTGATTACTTTTATCATGCCTTTACAGCATGATAGATGTGGCCACTATGAACTACCATTATATGGAAAAAGAGCAGTATAAAGACTTTTTGGTAAAACTTTACAATTAGGTTTATTAGTTAACATTAGTTAACTACATTAGTTAACATGAACTGCATTTACACAGCATTTATTAATCTTTGATAAAGTTAATTTCAACATTTACTAATACATTATTAAAATCTTGCAAACATTAGTTAATGCACTGTGAACTAACACTGTATTTTCATTAACTAACATTAACAAAGATCAGTAAATACCGTAACAAATGTACTGCTCATAGTTAGTTCATGTTAGTTAATACATTAACTAATGGTTATCTAATGAAACTTATTGTAAAGTGTTACTGACTTTTTTTGCATAAAATTATTTTTGGTTTCACATTTTAAATAAAAAAAAAAACAACAAAAGGGTAAATAGTGACATTTTCATTTCTTGAAATGTAGTGTAATTTTTTAGTTAAAGCTACTTTATCATGTTTAAAGTACAGAGACAAGCGTGGTGTAATTTTTTGTAATAAAGGTTTGCATGGAAAAAAACACCCTTGATCAGAATTAAACCTGACATTCTACTGTAGATTTTCTCTAGACGAGAACATCTAAACGAGCTAAATTGCCACTTACCTGCATATGTTTCCTGCTCTAAAAAACAGTACCAACCCACACACAAAAAGCAGGAGGCACATTCTATTTAACCCTGTAATAGAAAATAAACAGTTATGATTCAGTGCCCAAGTACTCTGTAAGAGAATAAGGTATGTGATGCTCACTTTTGTTGGAGACGTGTAGTGTGTACTCAGTATTGCTTCTAGGCGATTTGATCATGAAGCAGACATCTTCATCAAGCATAGGAATGTCCAAAGACTTCTCTCTTTGGATAGTGGATGGCCAATAGTGTTCAACAAAGCAGTTAGTAACTGTGAGAAGATCAACCGGATTGTGGCAATTTCGGGTCTCCATCGGGAAGACGACTACAACTTCCTCATCACTTGTAACGTTTACCTGTGAACAACATGTGTCTTGTTGGTATTCAATTTAAAGTGAGAGTTAACCCAAAAACTTTGCTGTCATTATTTACTCAACCTCATTTCAATAATAAAATTAATTAAAAAAAAAAATCACTGCAGGAAAAGTAAGTAATAGCACAGTAGGATGTAATATATTACCTTGAATGTGGACCAGATGTCCTTCCATTTGATTACAGTGCCAGAGCTGTAACAGAAGCATCGGCTCCCAGAATACTCGTGGGCACTGTCTCCTTTCACATTGGCACAATCTGTCAGAATCAGGAAAGGATCAGAATTACTCCTCAGCTTTAATTTAACAATCCCCATCATCCGTTTTCTCTTTTTTCCTGTCTAAAACAGTACAGAAGCATCCCAGAAAAGAACACTGACTACGAATTTCTGCCCACAGACTAAATTCCTCCTGATCGCTGCACTAATGCAACTGCTGAATTCTCACTTTCCAAAAACCTTACATGTTCATGTGTGGTCGCTTCTATCCAGTATTACTCGCTTATCATTTACAAATGGACGCATCACTTGGGGTAGGGTTTCCCAAACCGGGGTTTGTGAGAGAACTGATACTGGAGCGAATTTGAGAGTAGAGAACAGCTAATAATTAATAAATTAATGCATTATTTCAAAGTAAAAACAATCAAAATAAAGCACATACTTAAAAAAGGATGAGATAATTTATGTTTACTTGCACGTCATGTAACTGACATCAAAGAACCATTAACATACAAATGTTTTGTTAAATTATTGAAACATTAATTTCAATTTTAGGGGGTGCTTTAAATATTTATTTATTTTAGGTCAAAGGGGTTCAAATGCCTGACTTAGAAAAAATGACAATAATAAACCCATTTACCATATAGCAACCACTTGTTTATTTTGCAATGTTAAAAAAAAGAGAGAGAGAGAAATTATTTGGTTTACAATGAATGCACATGTTTGTTACTGTTATTTTAATTTACATTTAGAGTTTTTGAATATTCAGTTCTTGAGCTGTTTAGGATCATGTGTTGCTACTGTCTGACAGTTGCAGTAAAAGTCACACCAAAACTTATATTTGGGAAATATGCAAAAACTTTTTTATAGTGTTTTGATTGAAGGTAGGGTAGGCACAAAAAGTATTTATGAAAACATTGCCTACACTACCTTTAAAGATTACCAGAGCACATGAATTTAAACAATATAATAATGATTATGTGCATGGACAAGTCAATTATAATAAATACTGCCATATTCTATAAAAAAAAAAACATGGGAGACTTTAAGGTATGAGAATACGGTTATTTTATAAGGACCATGGTAAGATTACACACCAATTATGTTAAACAATAACCAAATATCATTGGTTTATAAGATTTTGGTATGTGAGATTTGTATGGATGCTGACAAATCTCAAATACCAAAAACTGTAATATACGGTATACGTAAACATATGCACGTTATATAGTCTTTTGGTACGGTTCTTATATAACTAATGTCGATCTAAAAGAAATTCAAAGAACTATCTAAAGGACTTTATTTCGAAACAAACTTCAGAATACAAAACATTAACTTTACAGAGCTAACCATTTCGACAAACATTTCACGATATATAAAGAGCAGTCTTAACTGCAGTCTGGGATATTATCGCATTCAAAATCCCGTAGATATACACAATATAGATGTTTTATAAAGTTAGCGTTGTTTGTTTTGGTAGCTGTCTGTTTAGCATATGACTCAAGTCTTTTACCTGAGTATGAATATCTTCCGTTTCCCTCTGCACTTTTCCAGTAAGCACATAATAGAGTTAAAACGGGTATAAAAGCAGCTAATTTCCCCATATTTTGTGGAGTATAGTGTTAAATGTATGTATTTCGCAGACACAGCAGGTTAATGATTGAACCGCTAAGCTAGCATGAGCTAAGCTAATGTTTTCGGTTTCAAATTCGGTGGGCTTCGTGTAACCCAGACCAGACTAACAGTTTCAGAGTGGATGATTGGTCCCGATCTTTTATTTACTCACTTATCAAGTATTGAGACTTTAACTTCTATTTATAATTCAAACACGTAGTTATATACACAAATGAGCACATTTAATGGTCAAAATGGTGCCTATTTAACGAGCCTATTTGGGAGTTTAGTGATCGATTAGTCAGGTCTGAAGCCGCAGTCAAACGTTTGAAAGTAAACACCAGTGTTATTTTAGATTTATGTACCCTATTTTTGTTGCATTGAGCCATTTATTTTATAGTTTAATATTTTGAATTAGCTTCCCATTTTTATATTTGTAAAAATATTATACTTTAAAATGTTTTTTAATAGTTTTAGATTTAGGTAACGATAGTAACTCTGTAAACACAATGGCAAGTTCAGAATGGAATAGTATTTGTGCTGCTTACTGTGAGGAATACACTTTACTAATCTTTAAAAATTATATATGAAAAAGTAAAACGTTTTCATTATGCAACAATAATTGTTTTAGTATGTTGCATTGTTGTCATGTGACCTCATCATTATTGATGAGCCTATTTCTATTTAACTGGTTTAAATATGCTAAAATACATTTATTCAACACAACACTGGGACTGCAGAAGGTTGAGCACAGTACTGACTGCAATTTGGTCTGTTATGATGGAAATTAATAAAATGTGTGAATATACATGTTTCTAGTTATACTCTAATGCATTAAAGCATGTTATTGGCTCTTTGTAAGTGCAAAGTCTATAAAATGACTTCTAAAAAAAAAGTTATCACAACTAGAATATCATTGATAAAAATCTGTTGGAAATTTATTTATTGTTACAATCGAGCTAAATGTAAAGAATGTGGAAAATCCGTTGTCTATCAGCAACATAAAGCAATCTTAAAATGTCTAGTTCTGCAAATGCAGTCTTGTAGCAAACGCAAAGATAAGTGGTGGGAAGAAAAACGTTGAACCAAAAAATCTAGAGGAGACCAGATGAAAATGTCATCTCTGTGCAGTCTTCGCCCTTTGAAATGGAAGGGGGATTTTTGTGGTGGGCGTAGACACAGCAGGCGGCTGCTTTCTCATTTCTCTAGGATGCAGAGACAACAGCGGCTTTTCCTGACAGGCACACCCACGCCAGGCTGAGACCCACTGTCACTTACGCTTGCATGGAGTCAGCAAGCATCTGACTAATGCAGATGCTGTCATTTTGGTTTCTAGGAAGGATTTTAACCTCATTCCCCATGAAAGAGTGCATTTCTTTTCTCCATCAACCTTTTAAATGACAATTTTTTAATTACTCTAAAGAGTTTTGCTGCATTTTTGCTCCTTGCACTCAAGACGCTCCAGTGAGGTTTATCTGCAGTTGCTGTGGCAGACAGTTACAAGGTTATGTCCCACAGGGGAAAGTATTAAGAAAAAAAAAGTTGGTTAGAGGAAGGCTTTGTGGTTTTTGTTAAGGTACAGAAAGTCCCTTTTTTGATGCAGAGTCAGTTAAGGGCCTTTTAACAAAATAACTCAACTGTTTTCATGACCATTGCACTAAAAGGAAAAAGAGAAAATGGTAAATTTGGTAATACTTTACATTGATGAAAATTCTGTCATTATTTACACATCCTTGTGTCGCTTTGAACATACTATTTTATATGTTCCTTGAACCTTGAAAGGAGATTATTTGAAGAATGTTCATCCAGCTCAGTTCATCCAATGACAGTTCAAAGTGACCATGACTGTAATCCAAAAATATATAAAAGTTTCCATGTAGTCCATGCTTTTGGTCATAACATGATTTATTCCACACATGCTTAACAAAAGATCTCCCTTCGCCGACAGTTTGATTGACAGGCGATCTAACCAATCATAACCCCAAATCCGCCACTTTGTCTGACAAAGGGAAGTTAATAGATTAATGTTGGTGAATTTGAACTTGAAAAATTGTGTGTACTCACATCTTTTTGCACTTGAAACAACATTCCTTCTGATGTTCATTCATGTTTATTTGATGCTATAAATGAACTAGTATGAAGAGATGATCGGTACACGAGCCGCTTGAAGGAGCTACAGCGATCCGTCATGACACATTAAAGAGACGCTATACGGTATTTATTATTTAAACTTCTTTAGAAAATTACAATATTTTAAATATTAAACTATTTCATATCAAAAGTAACCTGCTCTATATTGTCTGTCGACGTGTTGTCAGTGTCCATTGCTCCGCAATGTATTTTTCATTTCGTGAGAACATGATGTGTGGCGTGAGAGTGCATGGCTTGTCGGACATAGCAACAGTAACTAAAGGGGGCGGGTCTTTGTGAAGGGTCAATTGCATGACACTGGTTCAGAATGTTAAAGGAATATAGTTCACCTAAAAATGAAAATTCTGTCATCATTTACTCAACCTCAAGTTGTTCCAAACCTGTATGAATTTCTTTCTTCTAACCATATTTTGAAGAATACGGTTAACCAAACAATTGATGGGCTCCTTTGACTTCCATAGTAAAGAATGAAAAATACTATGGAGGTCAATGGGGCCCATCAACTGTTTGGTTGCCAACATCCTTCAAAAATATCTTTTGCGTTCAGCAGAATAATTAAATTCATTCAGGTTTGGAACAACTTGAGGGTGAGTAAATAATGAATGGTAGTTGGGTGAACTATCCCTTTGAGAGATAATAGTAAATAAGATGCACATTTGCAATACTTTACATTGCAGTCTATGTTACATAAACTACATCAAGCTACTATATGTAACTGTAAATATATATATATATATTGCATTATCTGAGCTAAAGAAGCTATATTTATTATACAAAAATATGTTTTAAGAACTTTCCCATTAAGTTATGAAAATGCTATTTCTGAATGTTCTTTGAACTTTCTAAACGACCAGATTTATTTACTGTTTTTTTTTTTGGTTATATGAATGTTAAAGTGGACCTATTTTAAGCCCCTTTTCACAAACAGTGATAAAAGTCTCTGGTGTCCCCAGAATGTGTCTGTGAAGTTTCAGCTAAAAATACCTCACAGATCATTTCTTATAGCTTGTCAAATTTGCCCCCATTTGGGGAATGAGCAAAAACATGCCGTTTTTGTGTGTGTCCCTTTAAATGCAAATGAGCTGCTGCTCAAGGCCCGCTTTCCAAAAGAGGGCGGAGCTTTAACAGCTTGTGCTTCGGTTGCTCAACAACAAAGCAGGAGAATCTCACGCAGCCTAAATGATGATCGTCAGTAACTTGTTCAGCCTTACATTGTACAAACCAGAGTTGAAGAAATTACAACTTTTAGAATGCAACTAGATGTTTCTGAACGGTTAGTGGTAAAATTTATGTGGTTTCTGAGGAGTTGATTCAACTTATCGACTAGCATGTGTCACCATGTTAATCATTTGTGCGAAACACATATGGATGCACACTATACATTGTCCACCTGTTTGCCAAACAGAGCCATGCACACCAGGCTAACGTTTATGATTGCTATCAAATTCTGTGAATGGTCTAAGTTAATATTTTTTTCCAAAATATCACTAGGACAGAATTGCTCCTTTTTTAGCAATCGAGCTCGCCAGGGTCAACTTGCAGGCTTTCTAAATAGTGTTGTGTGCTTGTCTGTGCAGCCAACCACAGAGCAGTTAACATGCTTTGCTCGAGCTTTTGCCATGGTCTTAGAACTGGTGCACCGTTTTGCTTACGAAAACAAAAGTGAGGGCGCCGCCAGTGAAAACATGCAGATTAAGGGGTGGTAATATTATAATAAGATCCCCTTCTTACGTCAAAAGGTGAGCGGCATCTGAGAGACTTCTTTTTTCACATGCTTGCAGAGAAACGAAGTTACTGGGTTGTCCTTTTTCACGTTTTCTGGGTTGGTAGATGCACATGGATTATACATGGAAAAAGTCAGATTAAGGGAACATTCCATTTTATCATTTTGCAAACAATATGTGAAGGTTACTTTGTACAATGTTACTTTTCAATGTTCTAACAAAAAATCTATCAGAAAAAAAAGTTCTGTGAACTATATATATATAACTTTGAACGAACGTTCTATTAATGTTACTGGACGAACGTTTGTTCATAACTTTGAGAGAACCTTTGCCACAACGTTCCCTGTTAGCTAGGCTAAATGTAGCTTCTTTAGCTCAGATAATTAAAATTTGACCTTTTTTTTTTTAGCTCAGATCATTGAAATCTCCTCATTCTGGTTGAAAGGAGCTGCACTTGTATTGCCTGGACAGAAAATAGACTTTAATATCACTCATTAATTGTACATATACATTAACAGACACTGTACAGTGTGGCTCTAAACTTCCAGTTTATGTTGCGTTTGTTTCTTAATCCTCCTTTTTTATTTCCCAGTAAGAGACACGTTTAAAAATGAGACGAAAGTTTTACAAAAACAACTGCTGTCTACTTCAAAAAGAGGTTTTGGCAAAGAGCTGATTCCATGGACAAATGCCTCTCCAAAAAAGAGAAGGAGTTCTGAGCTTTTGATTAGTGGGCTAAAATCTGACACCCACAGAGCTGGGCCTTATGTTGGTGCACTTAAGCCCGTCCTACACCCAGGATGGCTGGAGAACTTTAAAGGCAAATGAGGCTTTCACAAGGCTCTCTGTCCCATGAAAGTGCTCAATGTTGGTGATTTTTTTTTTTCTCTTGATCTTTCTGTTCCTTTGTTGTCGTGACCATTCAAGAGGTGCAGGCCACGTGTTCTGCAGTCATTTGTGTTACACTTTTATAATAGTGGCATACTTGTGATGTTGTGATCTTTGTTTTGCAGTTTGGAAGATTGGCAGTTTCTTCTTCATTTTTTTCTTGCACTTGTTTATGCTTTTTTTTTTTTTTCATTCTGTTTCCTAAAGGAGGATAGGGCGGTAGGCTTCCGCTAGGCTGCAAAGAGCAAGCGCGGTGATTGACATGAGCATGGAGCTGAAAAAAATCAGTCGAGGCTGAGTCTTTCTGTAGGTAGGCGGATGAGTGGGGCGAACCAATCCTCAGCAGAGCTTGTTTTTAATTGCCGTCTGGTAAACATCAAACGTGAAAAAACAGACGATTCCATCTAAAGATACAGGGTGTTTTGGAAAATATGTTATGGTGTGTGATTTCATCTATTGCTTTATGCTGAACAACATATTGAGAGTTATTATATTATATTCCTGAGATTCTCACTGTCTCGGGTCATTAAAAACTCAGCATCAACTCTTGTTTGCTTTGTTGTAGTGCAGATGCTGAGGAGGAGTTTTTACTTGAGGGAACGCTTGAATGTTTCAATCCTTTTCTTTGTGCTAAATGTTGTTTTTTTTTAATTAAAGTTTAGTCAAAGATGAATATTCTGTCATTATATTACTCATCCTGATGCCGTTCCAAAGGCAGCGTACATTGTTTTGTGGAGCACAAAAGTAGATTATTTGAAAAATGTTCATGCAGCTCTTTTGGATACAACACAGTTCAAAGTGACTGTTTTACACAAATATAAAATATCCATGTGGTCCATACTTTTGGTCATACAAGGTCCTCTCCTCAGACAAAACTATTGTATAGCTTCAAAAGACACAAATCATAAGGTGTTTTTTGTCATTTTTGAAGGTTAGCAGCTGTGTTAACCAAAAGTCATAAAGGCTATTTTTATTGATTATATTTTGCATATCTTGTTCCACAGAAGAAAGTAGCAAAAGAAAGAGTTATTATAGGCAGATTTTATATTTTTTGGTATAAATTTTTTATATTGATTGGTATAGGGGTGTGCGATAATATCGTAATTGATGTTTTAACGATATGCCAAATCATATTATTGAGTATTTCACTCATTTTTAGAAACCAATCGTTTGAAGTGTTCATCAATTCACTGCTTGATGTAGCTAAGTATATACTAAGTACTATTGCGTGCGATATTCAGAGTGTGGCGTTTGACAGAAGTTAAAATGAGTGAAGAAACTGTGAAGAAGTTTGTTAGTGAAGAATGGCTCCAAATGCTAATCCATCTGAAAGCACTGCGATTTTGAGTCGCTTATAATGTAAAAAGCAGCACGCGTCAAACATTTTTCCAGACATGAGAAGCATTTATTAACATCGTGTCCAACAAATGACAATAATTTAATAACGTGTTTTTACTCCAAACTCACTTCATAGTGAGAGTTGAGCATCCTTCTGAGAGATTATGTGATTTCTTACACGGAATAAGGCAGTCGTGTGTTTATTAGTCATGTTTAATCAATCACAGCATTTCAATCTTTTGTTTATTCTACAGCGATATGACACATGTTATCTTTTTCTGCTGCAATGCATATTTTGTGTTTCTGCGCAAGTGCGCCCTCTGGCTTTCAGATGGAGAAGCATTTACTACTGATCACAGAGCCGTACAGCTCTGACAAGCTGCGCATTAAATAATCGCATCATTTGCCCTGATATGAGGATTATGAAAAGCTTCAGGAGTCAGCTGAACACGGTGCGTCTGCAGCAGACGGCAAAATCAAAAACACACATGCAACAAACATTTAGCAAGAAAGTTCCTTACGGCAGAAAAAGCGACAGATGGAAAGATATAACAAACGCTGCCAAATAAAACATTTTTGAATGATTCAAAATGTCGTCTGATTATCGTTATCAGAAAAATCTTACAAAATATCGAGATATAATTTTTTGTCAATATCGCACACCCCTAGATTGGAATGATTTGTTAAAATGTTTTTGAAAGAAGCCTCTTATGTTCACCAAGGCTGATTTATTTGCTCAAAAATACAGTGAATAAATACAGAAATATTATTGCACTTTAAAATAATTCTTTTATGTTTGTAATTTATTACTGTTATGGCAAAGTTGAATTTTCAGCAATATTACTCCAGTCTTCAGTGTCACATGACCCCTGAGAAATCAATATCCTGATGTGGTGCTCAGGAAATATTTCATATTATTATTAATGTTAAACAGTTGTGCCGTTTAATATTTTTTGTGTGTGTGGAAACGGATATTTTTTCATGATTATTTAATGAACAGAATGTTCAAAAGAACAGTATTTATTTGAAATAGATATTTTTGTACCATTATAAATGTATAAATACTGTCACTTTTGATCAATCCAATGCATCCTTGCTGAGTCAAGTATTAATTTCCTTTTTTAAACAATCTTACTGACAGTAGTGTACATATACCTTTAATATTATACCTTTCTTTTCATCTCTTTTACATTCTGTTTTGGTAATTGTGGCCCAAGTACCAAAGCATTTTTCTTATATAATGTTTGTCAAAAACACTGTTTTTTGCCTCACATCACATAATTATCCAAACGACTGTGGTTGGAGAGATGTCAGGACTGCATGACCCTCAATTAATCCGTTTATTTTCATTTCTCTATTTAAGGTTGCACATTGATTGGTTGGATCATTCTTCATTAGCCATGCTGTGCAGAAAATGGATGGAAGGGTGGGCGGCAATCAGACTCTGCTAGTGGTAGAAGCCCCACCCACACAGCCAGGTCCACCAGGGGCCCAGAGATGTGATTACAGTTCATTAACGTGGTGTGTGTACAGGGGGTGGGAAGGACACTGGTCATTATTGTGTTCGAATGTAGGTGGTGCCCTGAAACACACAGGAAGACGTGGGCAGCACACACACCCGTGCTGCAGCCCTTAAGTCCTTTGTGAGGAATATTGGATGCAGAGTTTGACTCTGGGGAGTTGGCAGTGCATAATTACTTGGACGTGCAGACAGAAATTTGTGTTTGGTGCAGTGGCACTTTGCATTTGACAGGGCTATTTGGAGGACTAACTCATATTCTAAATTCAGCCAGCAGTATTTAAGCACCTACAAATTAACCACAGGTGTAATTCACCAAGCACTGAGTTCCTGTATGATGGGATTTGTTTGTATTATGTCTAATTTTCAACCCTCATTCTGATCCTCTGTCTGAAATGACAATTTTTTAAGGGGCGGCTCCTTTAAGGCTTGTCAGTAAATGGCCACCGTTATGATTGGCTAACGGCATTGTCATTGCATATGAAACAGGATCAATGCCCACTCGCTATTGCACAGGAGTAACGGTTTTGAATACATTATCCTATGAAACTTGCAAGATGTTTTAATGGTACAAAGACCTCTTGTCAAAAGATCACATTTGATTTCTCATGTCATGACCCCTTTAATAATAACCCTTAAAGGGTTAGTTCATCCAAATATGAAAAATCTTTCATTAATTACTCACCCTCATGTCGTTCCACACCCGTAAGACCTTCGTTCATCTTCGGAATGAAAATTAAGGTATTTTTGATGAAATCTGAGAGGTATATGACTCGTCCATATAGACAGCAGTGTAATCAACAATTTCAAAGTCCAGAAAGGTACTAAAGACATCGTTAAAACCGTCGACGTGACTGATAAAGCGACGAGAATACTTTTTGTAAAATGACTTTATTCAACAATATCTTCACTTCTGTGTCATTCTCATACTTTGTTTACGTCCAGCGCTTCTAGGTTCTATGTTTGAATGCCAGGGAAGAGAAGGATAATGGGGAAGAGACTGTTGAATAAAGTCATTATTTTTGTTTTGTTCATGTCGCTTCTTAAAATTAAGGTTGAACCACTGCAGTCACGTCGACGGTTTTAACGATGTCTTTAGTACCTTTCAGGACCTTGAAAGTGTTGATTACATTGCTGTCTATGGACGAGTCATATATCATATATCCTATAATTAATAACTTAATTTGTGTTCTGAAGATGAACGAATGTCTTATAGGTGTGGAACGACATGAGGGTGAGAATTTTCATTTTGGGGTGAATTAACCCTTCAAAACAATACAGAAGAGGAGGAATCTCAAAACTAGCTCAGAATATTTTCTCTCCAAATGTAAATAAATAAGAAAATATCTTTTTTTTTTGCATTTTTGCATTGTGACATTATTGTAATGACAGTTAATAGTTAATGGCACTATGCATTGACGGCGATATCTATAGACTTTTAAGGCAATCAGCTAACCTAGCTAATTATTTTTATTGTTGGCTTTTTATTCAATTTCAATATCCGAATGTTAGTGAGAAGAAGACATAACTTTTATATTAGTCTGCATATGCGTTGGACATCGGTTATGCCATAGACATAGCTGTGTAAGGCTGGGCGAGGCCTTAAAAGGTTAAAAGAGAGAGTTCACCCAAAAATGAAAATTCTGTCATTAATTACTCACCCTCGTGTCGTTCTGCACCCATAAGACCTTCGTTCTTCTTTGGAAACACAATTTAAGATATTTTTGATGAAATCAGAGAGCTCTCTGCCAGCAATTTAACAGTTTTTAGAATCCACTCATCTCTCAAAATGCCGGAATTTGTTCGGGACCGAGTTCTGCACTCCCGCAAATATATAAAAAAAATTTAAAAAAAAAGTGTAGACATTATGTAGGCTAAATACGAGATTTATTGTGCACTCAGCTTCATTGATTATAGCAGAACTTTATTTGTAAGATTACACTTTTTAATGATTAGAGAGCGCTCTTCGTGCGCTTTCTAAGTGAAATATCCTTTCAGAATTTTAATGCAACTTTTGTTTTGTTGCATTAGGTAAACATCGGTTATTTAATTCCGTTCAAATTATAGTGGTTTGTGAACGTACCTGCTTTAATAACAAATAATTTATCAGGAGCGTTTTATGCTGGGATGCGTAGGTTGTTGCTAGTCGAAAGTTAATGACATTCTATTCAAATTTGTTTTTAAAGAGGAAGCGCATCTCCTCAGCTTTACCCTAGAGTTGGTTCATCCACTGCCTATGGGTTACACTCATCTTCGGTAGCTCCTTTGAAGGCATCTTGAGTAAAACAACTTCACGTTTAACGAAGCACATGCTTAAGACCTGAACCGGAAGCGATGCCACCTGTTTTACAGAATACGGTAGTTTGTTGCGCATAATCCCCATTGTAAAATATTTAATGAGAATCACTGCTGTGAATAATGGGAATTAAAAATAAGTTTCCAGAAAAAAAACATACATTTTACTTTCCGATAATGAGAATTTGAGGTGAAAACTTGCTTAATAGCCATAAAAAAATGTTACAGTGCAAAAATGTATAATAAAATTATTGTAGAAATGTCTCCTTTTGGTGAGTTTTTTTTCTCTAAGCTGACGGTGTACAGTAAGTAGGTTTATCTACTCCATGCAGTGAACATAGCCATCATAAAAGCAAAGCTACCTTGATGTGTGACAAGAGTTCCCTCGGGCAAAGCACTCTGGGAGCCATCTGTGTTCAAACTGCAGGATTACACTGCTCAATCCCCGTAGCAAATAAGGGAATTAGGGTGAAATTTAATCATATACCAAATTATAGTCACTGACATGATATTACAGCCCCCCATGAGCTCTGTGAGAATGCAGCTCAGACTGATTGACTTAATCTCATTCCTCAACCTGATTTCGTCATCACGGTATCCCCTTGTCTGGTATTCAGTGTCATTTCTGTTGGCTTTCCCTGTGAGCTTTTCACATTCAGATTCTTGAGTGTTTAGTCCTTTCATTGTGACTGTCAGGATGTCACATGCTTCGTTTATTCATTAACTGGCTTGATATTCTTGTGAAGCTTTCATGTGATTCCCTGCTGTTGAACTGGTTTGATGTAAGTTATTGATCTTCCATTCATAACCTGTGTGGCTAGTCATTTAGATACTTTCAGTTCTTTTTTCATGCTGTATTTCTCAATACAAAAGCTCTATCATGTTCAGAATTTTTTGTTCAATGTCATATTGAAGTAAATATGTTGGCACTTGTTCTTAATTGTTGTCTGTTATTTTCAAATGGCACTTTGCCTCAGCCCAGCCTTTTAATGTCCACTTAAGCCATAACTTCACAAAGACGTGTAATTTGACACAATTTTGACGGCATTGTGTGATTCTGTTAGAGCTGTGGTTCACTCTGTCTCAGCCAGAAAAAGCACCCAAGTTGTGAGAAATCAAAATGCGACATGAAATACAACGCCTTGCAATCCCCCAAAAAAGTATCTGTACTTTCTTCACAGAATTAAATATCTCTGGACTGGAGCTCTGATGACAGTCAGACTGACAGATGTGAACGCGATAACTAAACACAAAAGATATATTCACCTGAGGAAAGAAGGTGCATGGATTGTATTTTGTGTCACATTTTTGTTAATCTTGATTTCTCACAACTTGTGTGCTTTTTCTGGGTGAGATAGAGTGAACTGGCTCTAACAGAGACTCACAAACACGTACGTCGCATAGCCGTGCACTAATGGCCAACAGTCAGGATTTTCGTTAAATAAAACATTAAATTTCATATCGTATACCCCCAGAACACTTGGAAAACATGACACGTATCACATGGGATCATTATGTTCTTTTAAAAAAAGCTTGATGCTGAGCGCTATTCACTGCAATTATATGGATGAGCAAGAGCGGATCATTTCTTAAAAAATTCTCCTTTTGTGGTCCATGAAAGTAATGAGTAGTGAGAAATTTATGACTTAATTTTCATTTTAGGGTGAACTATCCCTTTAAAGCTCCCCTGTGGTGAAAATCAAGTTTTGAATGTTGTTTACATGTCTATGTGGTGTTTTTAATATGCTTTACGACAAACTATGTGCAAATTTATAAATCAACACCACTGGTGAGTATTTTCTCCTGTGTGAACCATAGTCTCAAAAACGCGTTTTGAAATCGCTGGTGTTTCTGACGTCGCAAACTACCTCGAGATCAATCACGTCAACATGTGGATCTCGGAACTGGTGTGAGTGAGTGGAGGCGGAGCTCATTTGCATATTCATAGACCCGCACATACTAAATGAGGCAAGTGTACAGAGTTGCATACAAGCTATTTTCAGGCATGAAAAAAACATTCAAGGAAAAAATATGTTTAAATATGTAATTTTGGCGATCAAAGATAAGATCAAAGTTTTAAGTGATAAAATTATTCACTACAGGGGAACTTTAATTGAATGTAAATAAAATTGAATGTGTAGCCTATCATTATATTAGCTCTTAAAGTGACAACAGCCTAATATAGCTTCTGCTGTCTGTCATTAATGTTAATTAAAAAAACAAAAGACAAAGAGAAAATAGTTGGATGTTATATGTTTTATTAACTCTATATTCTCATAAAACACCCATCATCATACACATGCGCCCTATTGCTTTATTTGACTGGCCCATAGTGATATTGCAAAAGTGTTAAAAACCGACTCAGCTCCTAAAATGATTTAGCAAATACTTTACTTGTTGAGGCACTTAAAGGGTTGTACCAGACATCCGTTCACAGTCGCCTCTTCTTCTTTGCTCTTCATACAGGTCAATGATTCTCCAGTGTATACAACTGTGTAAACGAGTGTGTGGGGTCACAGCACTCCACTCCACGTCCCACGCCAAGCTGTTTTTTTTAGAATTCTCCTTTCACTTCCCTTCTCACATAGAGATACGCCCATTCATGAACAAACACACACAATAAACATTTACTCTCTCACACAGGAAGTTTGTACTCTATTTACACTGTCATTGGTCATGAGGGGACATGCTTAAAAAATCCACTGAATGTACCGGGATATTTTAGGGAACTTTAACACAACTCTCAGATCCTCTGTTTAATTTAGTTTTCAAATTTGCCTTTCAATTACCACATGATCATTGTGTTTTTTTCTTTCTTTCTTTCTTTCTTTCTTGTGTTGTACAGGCGAAAGCTCTAAAGTCAATTTTTAAAAATGTCAGTATTTACATTACTGTTCCAAAGTTTGGGTATGAATTTTTAATATTTTTTAATGTTTTTTTTTTTTTTTTAAGTCTTTTATGCTCATCAAGGCTGCATTTATTTGAACAAAAATACAGTAACAGTAATATTATGAAGTATTGTTTCAATTTAAAATAATCTATTTTAATATATCTTAAAATGCAATTTATTCCTGTGATGTCAAAGCTTAATTAATCATTACTCCAGTCTTCAGTGTCACATGATCCTTCAGAAATCATTCTAATATTCTGATTTGGTTCACAAGAATCATTTCTTCTTATTATTATTATCAATGTTGAAAACAGTTGTGCTTCTTATCATTTTGAGGAAACCGTAATCGATGTTTTGTTCAGGATTCTTTGTGAATATAAAGTTCAAATGAACAGTATTTATTTGAAATAGCATTTACTGTCACTTTTGATCAATTTAATGCATCCTTGCTTAATAAGAATTCATTTCTTTTTTCAAAAAATAAGAATCTTAGTGACCCCAAACTTTTGTTTGTTTATTTATTTGTGAATGAAAAATTAGTTCAATACTAATATAAATGATCAAATAAATTAGATTCGAATCACAAAAATGACAATGTCATTCTAGATATCATTATTATGTTGTCTAACTATTGTAAAAGAGATGAACCAACCCCTAAATAGCTTGTAAAAACAACAAAACCTTAATTGGCCACCTTTCATGTCAGTCAAACAGGCCTTTCTTGTCTGAGTGGTTTTTGGTTATAGCATAAGTTAGAAAGTGGATCAGACAGACAGTCAAAAGTCTGGCTACATCAGACTAACAGAAATGATATGATAATCTTTAATTTGTAATAAAGTCCATGGCAGCAGAGGGCTCAGTCAAGCATCATAAGTCTATCACAGAAAATCATTTTCACCAAAGTGAGCGATGACCTCTGACTCCACACTGGAGCCATGGGAAAGTTTGCTGGGAAAGCTTAGACAGACACAGCCAGACGGTTTAAAGTCCCAGTCCCTATCTTTGGATGCCAAATACCCCCCACCCACACCAAAACACACCCAAGCGCTAGAAATCAGCCCACGCTCGCACACACATGCTCTCTCACAGATATATTCGCACACAAAAACACAGATGTGCGCAGCTCACCCACACGCACTCCCAAACACTCAAACACACTAAACATAAATACCTGCCCACACTTGCACGCATTTGCGAAGATACGCAAAGACACAAAGTTCGTTCGAATGAATTTCCACGTTCATCTACTTCCCTGCATGCACATAATCCTCGCTTCGCCCTCTCACACGTGCACAAATTCACACACTCTCAGCCTCCCTCACACACATACTAAAAAAAAAAATTGTGACATTCTGGTGGTCTTTGTCCGTGTTCACCTCTGCGGACTTTCTCTTTCGCTCTTCTTCTCGTATGCATCCTAACGAGTGCAGAATTCAGTGTTTATATGTGTGTGTGAGTGTGGGCGTCGTGGTGTGGAGAGGGAGGTCTTAGATGCTGAATAACAGTAGTGTGTCTCTGGCAGCTGTGTGTGTGTGTGTGTGTGAGAGCGACTGAGTGCAGAGCTGTGTGGGCGTCCTCAGCGCAGCGGCCATGCAGAGACTGTCGGTCTCAGACCGGGCCTTGTGGCTTGTAGCCACCACACTAATTGGGTAGAGTTGAAGTATATGCTCTCCACAGCCTGAAATACACCGGCAGTAAAAGTCTGAAGTACTACAATGCTCGTTTCACACAGAGTCTCGTGTTACAGGGGATTCAAAGTTTCATAGAATGCATTTGGATGTGAATTTGGCCTTACAGGTACAACAAAATTTGATTCAAACTTCTCAGTGGAATGATTTGATGCATATTTCAGTCTCACAAAAAGATTTCTCCTATGATTGAATCAGAACATAGCTCTGTCGCAGTCATAAATAGATAAAAAGATTTGAATGAGAATGAAGCAAAAAGCCATGAGAGGCCGTGAGGGATGTTCTTATGAGCGTGATGTGAAGCAGAGAAGTGTGAAGCAAAACAACAGAAATATGGAAAAAATACTCCAAAGTTCAATTTATTGATGAACATAATTTGAATAAATAAATCTTAAACAACTCAATAAAGTTCACTAGCCTCCTTGATGAAAAAACAAGAGCTTAAGCCAGCCTGTTTGCTGGTCTGCTGGCTAGAATCAAAGTTTCTTTTTTTCTTTTTGTCGACCAACTTGGAATTTAGCATCACCCTGGTTCCCTTGACAAAAACCCAATAGGTGAGGGTGTTGAAATCCACTGTTGGAAACCTCTTAAGATGTTTTGCCTGAATTGCATGAAATGTTCTTGGATACAGTACTAGAGTGAATCATGAATCAGAACAGAAGCCAATGCATTCCATGCAAATCTATGTAAAAGGGGAAGGCTAATGAGGCTTTCAAGCTTCAACAAGTTTTCTATATAACCTGGATGCTATATTCCAAGTCTTATGAAGCCATGATGGCTTTGTGTGAGGAACAAACTAAAAACAATTATTTACTTAAAATTCTGATAGCCTGTCTTTCTGCCATGCTCAGGTATGATTTGTAAACAAATCGATTCTTCTCAATGAATCGGTTGATCCCGTTCACAAAAAATAGTCTGAATGATTCAGCTCTCTGAAAGATTAGTGAATATCAAATTAAATTTCAGTATGTTCATTGCCATCTTATGACTTCAGAAGACATGGAAAATTGTGCCTAAGTAGTATGGACAACATTTAAGATATATATATATATATATATATATATATATATATATATTTTTTTTTTTTTTTTTTTTTTTTTTTTTTTTTTTTTTTTCTTTGATTCATTACCGCTGATTCACATTTGAAGCTTCAGCGGCCAACGGTCAAAATTTAACGTTAGCCTTTCTTTGTTTGGAACGACACGATGGCGAGATTAATGATGATTTACTTTTCATTTTTGCGCCAACCGTTTAATATTTAATTGCTATTAAACTTGCTTAGCACAGGCTACCATTAGTATGCTATTAGTAACAAGTGAGTAAACACATTTGTTAATAATAGCATACTAGTGGTAGCCAATCAGCAAACTCGATTTCTAACGTCTTCAGTTCGACTGAAATCCTGCCGTTTATTTATTTTCTGATTTATTGAAATTTGCTTTTTGGAAATTATATTCAGCATGTACATCACATCACATTAATCGAACCACAAGAGGGAGTCGCTGAACATATATTTAATTCTTCAAATATTCGATTACGCTTGCTGCTTCAACTGCTTGTTGCTAAACGAGTTTAAAATTCACAATACATCATGATTATTGGACATCCCTCTTTTCATCAATCAAGAGACAAATATAAATTAATACATGCTGTCTAGTACACCTTACGAAATCCAAGAAATGCACACATGGATAAAAAGGAAAGAAGCGTATATATTTCTGTGGATGCAGCAAGCACTCATTCTTTTAAGGAAAAATTCTGTGTGGTTTAATTGGCTGAATCTTCTCCAGACCCTTTGCTCTTGTGTATATTGGCCTCACGGGACAAAAGGATCTTTTATCTGATCACCGACTGGAGAACTAATGGAGCAGCTGTCAGATCTGTGTGCCCAGACCGTAATGACATCGGCTGCACCAGAACAGAACAGGTAGCCCACGCTCTCTCAACGCCCACGGCCTGTGGCTCATTTCCCCTGGGCTTTGAGCTGCCCTCAATGTGACCTCTCTCTTTATTTCCCTGTGTTCCCTCTCTCTCCTTTTCTGAACTTAACAGGGTATGTTTGGCATTGTGCTTCTCCACATCTCTCCTCTCTCTCTCTGTCTCTATCTCTATCTCTATCTCTATCTCTACCTCTCATTAGAGGACGACCAATCAGTTTATCATCCTGTCTGAATGGGATCTTCCCATTGCTTTTCTAAAATGAGTAATTTCCCCTCTTAAATTCCGTTTGAATGAGCATTGCAAAATGCTGATTTTATATGTTAAGTTACTTGAGAACCATTAACGGCTTCTAGTTAGGTTTCGCATTTCTCCATATAGAGCATGATGCTAGCAACACCAACGTCATGGGTTCGAATCCCACAGAATGCATTTACTGATAAAGTGTTTAGCTTGAAGTCACTTTGGATAAAAGCATCTGCCAATAGATGAATATCATTGGTTTTCAGTGGCTATGCCAAACCTCGGTTTATGTATCAACTCATACAAAGCTGAAATGGTATTGTTTTATTGATGTATATTGTATTTTAAACAAACTTTAGAGTTGAGATTATGTTTCGTTTCGACACAAAATAGGGATGTATGATGCCTAAATCAGTCGATAGGATATCTATCTACTTGTATCTGTTTTTGATAGATTATACAGCTGCTCCTTGGAAACTAAACAAGCGTAAATTGGATCAAATCAAATGTTTCTATTTCTTCTATACATGAGGTGAAACAATTATAAGACCCATTGTGCAGAGAGTAAATTATATTAATTGAGTCTGCAGCTGAGGGGAAACACTTGTCGGTGTTCCCACTCACCTGCTTCTGAATGTAATTTACCATGTTGGAGCCCTTTCTGACATACCTTGTTTCGACAAGTGTCATTCACTTTAATTTCAATGTAATGCTGACACCCAGATCCACAATTTAAGCACTGCATGTGCACAAATTTATTTTCACTAGCTGAAATACAAAAAGAAGAGAAATCACGTTGATCATGATCAGGTCGTCCATATATAATGACAGAGGATAAGATTATTGTTACAACAGAACTTACAGATTTGTACACTAATGTTCAACAGTTTGAGATTTTAGTACTTTTTTTAGAATTAATCTTTTCATTCAGGAAGGATGCTCTGAGTTGATCTTAAAGGGATAGTTCACCCAAAAATGAAGATTTTGTCATCGTTTATTCACCCTTAAGTTGCTCCAAACCTGCATAAATTTTTTTGTTCTGCTGAACACAAAGGAAGATATTTTGGTGAATGTTTGCAACCAAGCAGATTATATTACATTATTAATAAAATGTTAATATAATGTAATGTTAATATAAAATAATCTAAACATTATTAATACAAAATTATACATTTTCACCATATATGGTAAACAAACCTATAGTTACCCAATTAATAGGTTTCTGTTGGACTTTTTAACATTAATCATAAGCAGAATCAGAATATTTAAAAAAAAAAATGTATTTTTTTTTTCAGTGGAAGTATGACATATCCTACTCATCCTGTGAATCAGTTGAATTCCTTTTGGCGTCATTTCAAGCTTTTCTGAACTCATTGTCAACTGCACAGTTGTCATTTTCAGGATCAATGTGGTCGCCATCTGTCAATCAGCTGTCAAAACAGAAATGTCTAATATTTTTCCTGGCATCTCTCTTTCGAATTTTGGCACACTATTGTTACATTTATCAGTTCCCGAAATCATCTCAGTTCGTCTCTATCTGTCAGAGAAAATAAGACGGAAAAAAATAATCAAGAACGCATGGCACCTTCGCCGGGCTGCTAGCTGTTGCTGGCCTACTTCCTAAAAATAGCATCTAATACCAAGGCAGATTCGTAGACTTTTACTGTACTGCTCTCCCTCTCTTTCTCTTTCTCTCTCACCCTTTCTGGCACCCCCCACCCAACCCAACCTCCACTTTCTCTCTGTCTCCCCTTCTCTCTCATATCTTTCCTCACACCCTCCTTTATTAGTGGGCACACTGAAAGTGTTGTTTAGCTATTTATATCATTAACTGTGACATGTGAGTATATTAAACACATTCTGTAGAGTATTAACATTTATTTATGTGTGAATTGAAATGTGATATTTCTCTGTGCAATCTGATGATATACATTAAAAATGCATATACAATAAAAAAATTACGATATTTTAACACTTTATTTACAGTTTGACTCCCATATGCTGTAAAGTAAAGCTAGAGTTTTTTATGCTCATTAATGATTATTAAAATCTCTCATTTCTTATGTGGAGACGTCAAACCGCAGGGCTGAAGAAATGAATATGGAAGTAGTAGCAGGTAAAACTCTCCCTAATCCTAGTCTCAGGCTCAGACAGCACATTCATGGAGCACACACTGACCGTCTGATGCACATTGCACATAAAACTGGAATGCACTTCTTTTTTTTTGATCTAGTAAGCTCTTATCTGATTGCAACAGTCTGGTTCTGTAAGTAAAAATCCTACTCATTTTTTCCATAGATGAACTGATTTTTATCTGTAACTTATAAACCTTTAAAGACAGATCTGTTGTGAGCTACTGTTGTTAATCAATGGTATTTGATTTTGTTGAAGCCTGCATGATATTGTAACGCATCATGCTTTTTCACATTTTCAACATTCTTTAGTGTGCATGTAATACTGTTTGAAAAAGAAAATGTTCTGCAAAGTTACAAAGCACAAAGTCACTCCAAATGGAGTTATTCTCTACATCAATAATCACCGTTTCCGAACTCACTGAAACGCCTCAATTGTAGTCTTAAGTTTTCTTTCAAGAATCTACACGTCACAACAATATCCCTCATTTAAATAATTTCAGGTCAAGGCATGTACAAAATAAAGGGTTGCTGTTTTTTCTTCCCTGTATCTAACGCGGTTATGGTAGGGGGCGTGACAGTTCCGAAACGGATTGGTTTACCAATCTTAATACACTGGTCCAGCCGACCAATCAGAGCACAGGGATTTCATAAGGAGGGGCTTCATAGAGATAAATTGCCAGCTGCATTAACATAGTCACTATGTAAAGACTGTGTCTTAAGAATGAGTTTGACCAACTAGCAGTTAGACAATAGGTAATTCGTCTACATTTTCCCATTTAAATCTGCCTTTACCTAAAAGTTAGGATCAGTCTTGAAGAAAAAAAATGAGATAACTAACTTTTTAGACTAGTATAAGCAGTTTATACAACCAGCCACTGAACTAAACAGAGCTTTACTGACAGACTGGGAAGTAGAGGTGCTGCAAAAGAGTGAAAAGTGTGAAAGATAATGGGTGCTATTTTAACCGTCTAAGTGGATGGCGCAGGAACATTTAGGGCATGTCCAAATCCACTTTTACTAGTTTAATGACCAAAAAAAGGGTCACATGGTCCAAAAGGGTTGTATCTAGTGTCTTAATGAGTCATGGGTGTGTTTTGGGCGTAACGTAATAAACCAATCAGAGTGTCATCTCCCATTCCCTTTGAAAGCCAGTTGCGCTTGCTCCTTGGCGGATTCGATATTATTTTTAATATTTAAAAATGTTTGTGTGCTGCTGCGCATCCCTGTGTGTGTAACAAGCACGTGCGTTGTATAGGCACATATTACTAATGCACCCTTCAAATTACAAAAAATTAAATAAATACTGCACCATGGTCTTTAGACAAGGTTTTTGTTGGTCAATGGCGCAGTCATTTTCAGTTGCCTTGAAATAGCAATGCGCCAACAATGCGCCTGAACACACCTCTTTTTTAAGGAAGCACGCCCATGGGCGAACAGATGGGTGCAAGTGTATGTGCTATTTAAACAACGTGGCACTTGACGTGAAAATGATAACTGCGTTGGGCTGAAAACACTTGCGTCAAGCCTGGAGTCGCATTGTGCCGGGTGTATGATAGGGCCCAATGGGTCTTTTGAACATTCAAGCATAAAAACCTATTCTAGCAGACCTATTTCAAAATCACGACTTTGTAAAAGGGCACAATAGTTAACCTTTAAATAATCAAGTTAAAAGTGTAATTCCTGGTTTAAAAAAATCAAAAAACAAAAAACCTATGATTCTGAAAAAAAAAAAAACGCTCTAGCAATTAGAGAATCGTGGCAAGTAAAGTGCTGCAAAAGAGCTTACACACTTCCATGAAGCACTGTAAATGATGAAATAACTCTTTTTAAAATCTCTATCAAAAAGAGATTTCAGAAACAAGGTTGCTTAGTTTTTTCTCTCAGTCTGCCTGGAAACAATGTCACGTTTATGAGGTTGCAACAAGCACTTGTGAAATAGAACTAATCAAACTGGCATCAATTTTTTTTCCCCAAAGTAAACTAGCAAAGGTTTGTCTACGTCAGACTACCCTATCCTAAACTAAAGCTTTAAAATGACTGAATTCAGAACTGCACTGTCTAACTATTTTTGTATATGCCAGAAATAAGAGTAGTGTGCTATTCTGAGTCATATTTACTTCCTATTGGGCCCTGATTAGCAGCATTTTCAAGAGATATGAGTCATTCCAAAGGACTCTATGCTGACAAAAATAACTTAAGATATAATTTCGATATCTTTCGATATTTCACAGTTCATGATGAGGATATTTTTACTTATTATTTAAAACAGTTTCGATTGATATTTTTATGTTTATGGATAAAATCAGTGTCCTTTGCAGTCCACTTAAACGACTAACATATAAGAGAATAAGCTTTGAGGAAAGAAGAATTGCATGTCATGTCAGCTGCCCACATACAACCAAATACAAAATACTCCGAATTCACAAATTGTTTTGTCAGCCAGCTTGCTCCCTCGGTTTATCTAAAGCACACGCTTTTTTACATGCAGAAGGAAAATCTCAGCCATAGTCTTTTGGCCATGGGTGTCTGGTGCAGCCTAATCCAGCGGGTGTGTGTGTGTGTGTGTGTGTGTGTGTGAGAGAGAGAGAGAGAGAGAGAGAGAGAGGGGAAAGGATTAGAGCCAGCTGAATCACTGTGTGTGGGAGTGTAAATATCCTGAAAGAGGAGTGAGTAGTGGCTGCATACAGGACCACAGCCCCTCCCAGCATCTCCCTTTTCACTCTTCTTCCTGCTGCAGACCCCCAAAACATGTCTGTGAGCACATCTCTCAATGAATCTCCGCTTCTGACGCTGAGGAGCAATAAGAGATGTGCTGAGGGGAGAGGTTTGTTTTGGTTGAGTCACTGTAACAATGAAAGTCTCAGTCACAAACCCCTTGGAAGGGTATAGTTCCCCGTGGGTATTCACTACACAAGGACCACACTCAAAGAAAGCACGCACATCTGTGCATGTTCAAAAGTAAGAATGACTGTATTGATATTGCTTAAACATTTTGCTTTGGCTTTGTTCCCAACCCCCATCTTTGTTATTTAAAAGCAAGCAATTTAACACAAACTGCTTTTTTTTCAGCCGATGTGATAATTTCAGCCTTGATGTTTTATCGTTTTTTGGGTTTTGAAAACGTTTTAAGATTTGAAAATATACTTTTGATTATTAGAATGTGAAGCGATCAAAATTCAACCACCACCAACGTCATTTTATTTGCATACCGAACTGCAACTGGTCTTCTTACTTCACTCTATTTGCATACTGAATTGTAATTGGTCTTTTCCTTTGTGCATCTATTTAGATAAACCTTCTATTTTGGCAATATTCTCCAAACGAATCAGTTTGAGATCTACCTTTACTGATTCAGTCCATTTCATTAGAAAAAATACAGATCAGTTTCAATTACAAATCATAAAGATCAGACATAAAAAAGAATGATTTGTTCATGAATCATACATCGCTACCATATTCGACTGCCTTGATTTAACCTCACAGAGTCTGTTGACATTTACTATGATTATGATAATTGTGTCACATAAAAAGTTTTCTTTTTGGTTAAAGCTCATACACTATTGAGCAAAATCAGCAAATAAACCAGAATTTCAACATTATATTATCACATTATATGTATTATTATTCAGTGTGTGTATATATATATACAGGGTTGGGGAGTAACGAAATACATGTAACTTAGTTACGTATTTAAAATACAAAATTTGAGTAACTGTATTTCATTACAGTTACAAAGTATTACAAAGTATTTTAGATTACCAAAGTTATTACTTTGAATTTTAATGTCATTTATTTCATGTAAACATCAATGACTCTGACAGGTTGCAAAAGCATCCTAAGCTGCAGTTCTGCTCATAAGTTTCATACTCCTTGGAGAACAACATTTTTTCATTTTAATTTCCAACATTTTGATAATTTCAACAAAATAAGAGGGATCATAAAAATTGCCTGCTATTTTCTTTTTATCTCACATTTTTGACTTTTTTCCTCATAATTGTGAGTTTGCGTCTCACAATACTGACTTTTTTTCTCAGATATAAACTCACAATTGCAAGTTATAAAGTCAGAATTAGTTGATAACTTGCAAGTCTGACTTTCTGGAAAATTGCGAGTTTATCACCACTTGCGATTTCTCGATTTTTTTTTCTCAAAATTAAGTTTATGTCTGAGAATTCTGACTTCTTTTGTCAATACTGCGAGTTATATCTCTTTACTCGAGACTTTATAACTCACAATTGCAACTTTATATCATGCAATTCTGATAAAAAAGTCAGAATTGTGAGAAAAATTCACAGCTTTCCTTTTTTGTGTGTTACATTTTTATTAGTATTCCAAAGTATTCTAAAATATTTAGATTAAGTTACAAAACTTGGGAAATGTAACGAAATACATTACAAATTACTTTTTAAAGCATGTATTTTGTAATCTGTAGCGAAATACATTTTAAAAGTAACCTACCCAGCCCTATATATATATATATATATATATATATATATATATATATAGACATTTTTTAATAATTATCACTTTTAGTTAATTTTTGTGAGAAAACTTCAAACCTACACTTGCCAAAGTCTTGAAATGTGCTCATTTGCAGTATTTCTTCTAGGAAATTCAAATCTGTTTTATTTAGTTTAGTATTTTGTGCAGGCTTTGTGTGTGTGTGTGTGTGTGTGTATGTGTGTGTTTTCTTTAATTACCACCCAGAGACCCAGTACTGAAGAAACTTGCACTCGCCAATTAACTCATCTTTACAAAGTGTATTTTAAAAAGTAATTAATTATGTTGTTTATGAGATTGCCTGCAGATCTGACTGTTGGCCATCAGCTCAGAGCTCTATAAATGGAACAGGTAGAACTAATAAGACGTGAAACTGGGCCCACTGGAATGCACAAGGACTCAGTATGTGACAGGCTGTAGGCAGCAGGTGAATTTGCACTGGAGGAGGAGGGGGCAAGAATAGCACCGGTGTGGGCGTACAGGCGGCCACCGAACCGGTATGCTGGCGTATTTTCAGTAAGGTCAACAAACATGATAAATGTCCATGTATATATATGTGAGGCGGTGCATGCGGCTGATATGAGGTTTGGTATTCCATGCAGCAGCCTCCCACGCGCCGCTACCGCCCACGCCAGGATCTGCGTCACACAGGCGCGTGGGAGTGAGAGAGCAATGTAGCAAGCGCGGAATATCCCAATTCTGGCAGTAGGGGAGAGAGCGGAAACCAACTAGTTTGAGAGTCCCTCAGTAGTTCAAACTACAGAGTGTGTGAGAGTTAATTCAATAACAGAGAGCCGAAGGACGCGTCACCGATCCGCCGAACGCGCGGCACGTAACTGGACGTCAGGTGAAGCGTCGCGTAACTTGACGGACCGTCATAATTCAGAACTTTAACAACCACACATCTAGACGCAGCTTTTGGAAGAGTTTTGGTGGGAAAAGGCAAAGAAAGCAAACCAAACGGTACGTTTATGCCAACACTTTTGCTCAATGTCGCTTGTTAATGTAGTTGAGCGCGGAATTCATGTGTTGTGTGCAACTTTCCTGCGTGTTTTTGTGATCCATGTGCACGCCGTGCAGACCGGACAGCTCTCGGTACCGTGTGTGAACGCGCCCCCGTGGGCGTCTGGTCGTCGGCAGCTGTGTGTGTGCAGCATCCTTGGCGATTCTTCACTTCCAAGGGTAGTTTTCCCAGAGCTTTCCAGTGTGCAGGAGCTTTTAAATGTGTGAATTTTATAGGCTGAATCATTTATATAGATATTGATGTTTATAAAAATGAGCTAATATAGTTGCAAGCAGATAGTACCAGGCTGAGTGTATGTATGTATATGTTTGTGTGTCTATGTTTGTGTGTGTGTGTATATATATATATATATATATATATATATATATATTAAATATAGAATTCCTAGTGATGATTTTATGCAAAGTGATTTAAAAGCTGCAGATTGAATGAATTGTAATACAATTGCTTGGCATTTTTAACCAATAGCTGCCACTGTCACATAATTGATTGGGTATTGTCAAGGTGTTGTGCCAATGAAACATAATGTTTTGTGTGAATAAGCCAAACCGTTGCCAAGATAAAGCCTAATTCTCGTTTGGCACATTAGCACCAAATTTGTTAATGCACACAAATGATTTTGCCAGAATGGTCTGAAGATGATCTGATATTAATTTGAGTAATGGTGTAGGCAGAATTAAAAAATGTTTTCCATGAAATTTTAAATGGCTCACAAGCAGTATGGCTGACCATGGCAAAACAAGCATTTTCCAGTTCAATTCAAAATTCATGATTCATTATATGGCTGACCTTGGCACACGGGGTATCTTTTAACTCCTAAGACTTCTAATGACTTAAAGCAATATTATTATTATTAATAGTTATGAAAAAAAAAGAATATATATATATATATATATATATATATATATATATATATATATATATATATATATATAATTTCATAAATCGTAGATGGCTCCATCTCCAAACTGCTTGTTTACTACTACTAAACTACTAAAAATAGAGATTTTATTATTTATATAGCCCAAATTTAACAATTTCCTCCTAGCGGTTCAGTAGGCTTCAATAGTCTGTGATGGCAAAATAATATCAATACAATAAGCATCAATATAATAAAACAACATTTGATGCTTGATGATACATATAATGCTGTTTTTGCCAGAAATGGTTTATTAATTTTCCCATAAACATTAGTAATAGTTGATGCCTCGTGTTTAGTTTATTATTTGAGTAATAATTGAAATGAGGTAATGGGAATTTTTGTTTTTAATTGTTTTCTGTCCTGTGAATTTATGACTCATTGTTTACCACCTCATTGTACACAATGGGGCCCCCCGAAAAACCAACTTATGTTATTAATTAGTTATGTTACAACTGATGTTACTAATATTAGTTATGTTAAAACTTATGTTACTAATATTAAATGCAAAGTGGTGAACGTTTGTCATGCCTACCTTCTCTATACTTTCCTCACCAATATTTTCCACCGTTATCTTCAAAAGACCCTATGATGAATCGTATTTGGGTGAAAGATAGCGCCACCTAAAATGAGTATCTCTGCACCCATCTTTTGAAGAGCTTTGGTCTTCAAACATCAAGGTTTAAGCTAATCTTGAGTTGAGATTGAAAGGTAATGAAGATATTTGTGTCTGTGAGAAGGTATATTGTGGCAAGTTATTTTAAGTGTAATAAACTAGAAACCACTTTTTATTAAAGATACAGCTCATTCAAAAACAGAAAAGCCCATCCTTTTTTCATTCTAAGCATGATTTTCGCTCTTCCATGAAACATAAAATGAGAAGTGTAGCAGAATGTTACTCCTGCTTTCCATAAAGTGAAAGTGAATGGTGACAAGAGTCTGACAAATATACTATTCCAAATCATCTCCTTTTAATAGCTTTGTATAAGGAACAGAAGTCCTTTTAATAGCTTTTAAAGGACTTTAATGAAGTCCTTTTAATAGCTTTGTATAAGGAACAGTCCAAAATGTAGTTTCTTTTTGTCATTTCTCCCCAAACATTCTCCTTCAAGAAGGTCATTGAGGTTTGCAATGACATAAAGGCTGTAGATGATGAGAGAATTTATATTTTTGGCTGAACCATCCCTTTAGAAGATTCCGAACTGATTATATGCACACGCGTTTCCCGTTCTTGTTCCTCCACTTAACTTGAGAAGAGAATTGTTTGTGTTCCTCTATTAATCCATTATGCTCCTTTCATAAAAACAGCCCTTATAGCTTTCATATGGAGAGCAGCTGTTTCACAAACATTTAGTCTGATGTGCAGGACAGATAGCTCTGCCATTCCAGAGAAGCTTGTTTTCGAAAGCTTCATGCAACTATTTAGGACAGGTCTCAATGTGAATCCATTATTCATTTAGATTGATAAGAGGCCGCTGTTGGGCAACACGAGTACGTGCTGTGAGTGCTCTCAGCGTGTTGCGTGAAGCCCTGGCCTTAGATCTCCAGCATTAGGAACCCAGCATGCTGTGGGGAGAGAGAGCTTTGGATAAATTGCTGCCTAAGTGCCATCCATGCTGATACTGAATTGGTTTCAACAAGGCACCCTTCACTTGGGTCTAGGCCTCAGTCATCCGTTAGAGTGGCGGATCACTCTGCTGTGCAGTGGGGCGTCCTCATTAGACTCCATACACTCACTCATCAGTACTCACAATCAGCCTCGCTGTGTTACTGTTCTTACTCACATCTAGTACACTAACAGTCATGATGATTCGGCAGCATCTGTCATCTATTACCACCACTGAATGAATGATAGTTGAAGCCCGACGTTGGTATTGTTATTGATCTTTAAAAGTGGTTACTATTTTATTTTTATTGTAGTATTTTCTGTTACACTTTATTTTAAGGTGTCAGTATTACAGTGTAATTATACATTTAAGTACTGAGTAATGACAATTGACTACATATACTTACTATAGGGTTAGGATGAGAGTTTGGTTCAGGGTTAACTGCATGTAATTATGCATAATTTCTTATTACTGTAGTAAATACATGTAACATATGTAACAACGACACTGTAAAATAAAGTGTCACTAAATTTTCATCTTAAACAGTTGGTTCACCCCAAAATGAAAAATTCTGTCATTAATTACTCGGAATCATGTCGTTCTACACCTGTAAGATCTTCATTCATCGGAAAACACAAATTAAGATTAATTATTTTTTGATGAAATCCGAAAGGTATCTGTCTCATCCATAGACAGCGAATTAACCACCACTTTCAAGGTCAAGAAGGGTACTAAAGGTATCGTTAAAACAGTCGACGTGATTTTTTTTTTTGCGCACAAAAAGTATTTTTGTCGCTTCATAAAATTAAGGTTGAACCACTGTAGTCACGTTGACTATTTTAACTATGTTTTTACTACCCTTCTGGGCCTTGAAAGTGTTAATTAAATTGCTGTCTATGGACGAGTCGATACCTCTCGGATTTCATCAAAAATATCTTAACTGACCCTTCGCAAACAGTTTGATTGACAGGCGATCTATCCAATCATAACTCTGAATCCGCAATTTTGTCCGACAAAGCAGTCAGGGGAGTTAGTAGATTAATGTTGGTGAACTTGAACTTGAAAAATTATGTGTACGTCTTTCCGCAGTTGAAACAACATTCCTTCTGATGTTCATTCATGTTTATTTGATGCTATAAATGAACTAGTATGAAGGAGCTTCAGCGATCTGTCATGACACATTAAAGAGACACGATACAGTATTTATTGTTTAAACTTCTTTAAAAAATTACGAGATATTAAATATGAATATCTGTCAACGCGTTGTCAGTGTCCTCTTTGCTCTGGGATGTATTTTTCACTATGTGAGAACATAACGTGTGGCATGAGAGCTCATGGCTTGTCGGACAAAGCAACAGTAACTAATGGGGGCGGGTCTTTGGTTAGGGTCATTTCGCGTTCCGAAGGTGAAAGAAGGTCTTACGGGTGTGGAATGACATGAGGGTGAGTAATTAATGACAGAATTTTCATTTTTGGGTGAACTATCCCTTTAAAGCATACAAATATAGCATAGAGATGCCATAAAAGTGAGTGCAAGTTGTGCAACTTTTGGGCGTGTATTTTTGCCGTTATACGTACACAGGTTTTGTTGTGTCTCTGTGTAAAGATTTTATGTCTTTATAATTGCAAATTACTTTATGGCAGGCAGAGAAAAATGCCAATGCAGATGTGTATGTCAGTGTAGGTTCATTTATTTATTTTTTATTTAAATGAAGAATAATAGGAGAGATTAATTTCTAAAAAACTTTCCATTGAGTAGTTGTTGGTGATATTTTCTGGACAAACTCATAGATGTTTCTTGAGATGTCTCTAGGGGTCAGAATAGAATATATTCACAAAATATGATTCACAAATGCAAAACTTCTGAAATTCTGATTCACAAAGTATTCACCACTGTAAAATTGAAAAGGCTTGAGAGCCTATTTGGAAGTCCTCCAACTGCCACCCTGGAGGAACCCTCTGGAGAACTAGGCATAATTATGAACGTGCCTCATTCCTATTGTTTACTCAAGAAAAATTCAATATAAAATGTAAGTGTCTCAATGCCTTTCATTTGTGATTGGGTTATTCAAACTGTTGACAGTCTCTAGAGTTCTTGTAGGAACTTATGGGATCCTTTTATAAGTTCCACAGTCTCCTTGAGGTTGTCCACAGCGTGGTGATCTTATGCATATATATTAACTTTAATTAGGGAATGTGTTATTATTTTGCACATTTGTGAACCATTATTTGTGAATTTGTTTATTCGGATTCAATTATGGCCCCATGAGATATCCTCAAAATGTATCCCCTAATTTGTCGCCTAATCTCAGAGTTTTCTCCACTGCCCCATTGGTTTGCATATAATTTCTAAAGCATATCTCTCTCAACAGAAAAATAAGCAAATGAGCTCGGTTACAACATTAGTATGCGTTACAGTCTCTGACAAAGTTTGCAGAGAGCATTATGTGTGTGTGTGTTTGTCGTACATTCATAATCCCTGGATCCTTTTGAGGAAGAAGTGGGTGAATTAAAGTGAAATGCAGAAAGCTATCTTCTTAGCACGCACACCTACCGTCCCACTCCCACACGACTCCATTACCCCACCTCCCTTCCCTGCAGCCAATCTCGCTTTTATCTGTGCTGCTGCGGATCCAGATCCTGACAGTGGCAGCTGTAGAAGCCAGATCCCGGCAGAAACAAATGAGGCCTGTGCTGAGAGAGCCCACCTACGCGCGTTGCAGAGGTGGAGTGTGGTATGTGACTCTCCCAGCAGCCCAGGAGCCTGACAGGCGCTCTCTTATAGTCGCCACTCTTGGATCCAGCCACACATTTCTCTTCCTCCCCCTGCTGTGGCAGCCAGTGTCCTCTCCTTCTAGCGGTTTTGCTTTGTTTCCTGTAATTGCTTACTTTGTTCCTTCCTTTGTTCAGGTATGGCAGCGACTTTACCCAGAACCCTTGGGGAGTTGCAGCTCTACCGCATCCTTCAGAGGGCCAACCTGCTGTGCTACTATGACGCCTTCATCCAGCAGGGCGGCGACGATGTTCAGCAGCTCTGCGAGGCAGGCGAGGACGAGTTTCTCGAGATCATGGCGCTCGTGGGCATGGCCAGCAAGCCACTGCACGTCAGACGCCTACAGAAAGCTCTGCGCGATTGGGTCACAAACCCTGCCCTGTTCAATCAGCCCCTCACATCCCTGCCCGTCTGCAGTATTCCCGTCTACAAGCTGCCCGAAGGGTCACCCACATTGCTGCCTGGTAGTGGTGCCCGTGGAGACACCCAAGTCAAAGTGCCCAAGTGTTTGGCAGCTGCTTGTATAGATCCTGGAAAAGGAGAATCGGGCAATGGGAACTCTTCGGCCACCGTTTCGCCCCTCCAGAGTGGCAGCGAACCACGTTTTTGGGCCAGTCATGGCACAGAAAGCGAGCACAGTCTTTCTCCGGCAGAACTGGGCTCTCCGTCTTCCCCTCGGGATGGCCTAGAGGCACTTGACGCAGCTGCCGTTCAGTCCGTGGCGGAGTGCGTGGAAAGAATCTCTCAGACTTTGCCCAAGAGTGACCCCGGAGAGGTTAAAGAACAGTTGAAGGGAAATAAGAAGCTTGCCAAAATGATCAGCCACATCTTTGATATGAGCGACGAGGATCCGCACAGGGAAGAGGAAATCCGCAAGTATAGCGCCATATATGGCAGATTCGACTCAAAAAGGAAGGATGGGAAGCATCTGACTCTGCATGAGGTTTGTTTTTCGGGGCTCTCGCCTCTTTTTGGTGCATTTGGGGTTTAAATAAATCATGCACTTCAAAGCATGGCTGTAATTTCAATAAGAAATGATGTTGTGTTCCTGATAAAATAAATTCAGCATAGCTGAACACCAGTGTTTGGGATGCTGGTGTGCTACCTTAATTAGCTACAAAAAAAACAAAATATATGCTGGTCTTCAGGAGTGTTGTTTACTTGTGGGACTGGTTTAATTCTTTGTGCATAGTAATATCTATTGTTTATCATCTAATTAATAATAAAAATATCCTTTGTTTCTACATAGCTGACAGTAAATGAGGCTGCGGCACAGCTTTGTATGAAGGAGGTGGCACTGCTGACTCGCAGAGATGAGCTTTTCGGACTGGCACGTCAGGTCTCCCGAGAGGTCACCTACAAATACACCTACAGAACCAGCAAGTAAGAAATTTAAAGTCATTTCCCAAACATGAAACACCTTGGCCAACTATATTTGGACCTTTGGTTAAAACTGAAGTGTGCAATTGTTTCGGTTTTTAAATAGTTTCTCCTGTCCCATCTTATTATGTACAGACAAATGTAAGTAAGCCATTTGTATGTTAATTTACCTAAAAAGTGTTAACACTCGATGCGTGGCACTGTAAAGACATTGCTCTGTTTGAGTAAGTTCAAGAAATCTACATCACAAGTTTTGGGCAGGATAACCTGTTTGTCCGACTTTGCTCTGTTTGAAAAGTTTGCTCGAGTTAGGGCTGAGACTGTTTGTCTGACTGTTTGCAAATGCAGACTATCAATATGAATGTCATAATTTGTTTAAAACATTTGACCATATTTAAATCAAAAAATTTAGCAAACCCCCCACCCCCGGCCTCCCCCTCCCCAAATCAGTGCATAAAATGCATATAAATCCTGCAGATTTTGCCTGGTTAGCTTGAAAAAGCACAATGTGACTGGGGTAATCATTCATGATGTTTAGCCTTTAAGCCAAGAGAGAGATAGCTAATGCTAATGCATTGTGAGCAGCTCAGGATCTGCTGTCTGGTAGTCTGCTTAGAGCCAAGCAAGATATCGAAGTCGGCTTTGTGCGTGGCTTTTTTGTTGAGGTGTGAAGTGCTGCACTGAGGTCTACGGAGTAATAAGAACACTCCCACTCCTTTGCATCTAAAGGAGCACAAGCCTTATCAGACACTCAAAACCTGGCATCCAAAGAGACCATGCAGGTGTTTCCTGGATTGCCAGGCTTGCGTGTCAGTGGATGGAAAATTCCTTTTGGTGTTACATAATCGCAGTCACTCATTCAAAACTTGAAAGATTGCATCACAGTCATGGACTGGATATTGTGAAAGTTATCTAGGCCAAGATTTCTTACAATGCTTCTTACGTCATAATGAAATTTGCCAAGAGCACTCCTAATTTAGGTTACAGGTGAAAAACTACTATTAGTAAAGCAAATATTAGTACTTTAAGGTTGGGGTTTTCAACCGGGGGCCATGAAACTAGTGCAGAACATCTATGTAGAAGATGAATAAAACATAAAAACTTAGACATTTTATTTCCTATTTTATTTTATATTGAGCATTAACTAATGATCTGTGAAGGACTGTATAATATAATAATGCTAGTTAATGTGTAAAGGGTAGCTGGTGGGACTCTGGTTTTGGGATTCTCAGGGTTTTGTCAAATCCTTGCTTTGTATAAATTAAAAATAAATATCCCATAGTTTGGAGGAAATTAACTGTAGTAACTTATTCATGATGGCAGATTATGTCCTCCTAAATATAGACAAAATCTTAATACCTACACTACCATTCAAAGGTTTGGAGTTGGTAGTAATATTGTGATATTATACTAATATTGATGTTATAGTAATGGTAATATTGTGAAATATTATATCAATTTAAAAGAACTGTTTGTAGTTTAGTATATTTCAAAATGTAATTTAATTTTATATTAAATTTTCAGCACTGTTACTCCAGTTGTCGGTGTAACATAATACTTCGGATATAATTCTAATATGCTTTTCTGGAGATCATTTCTTCTTATCAATGTTGAAAACGGCTGTGCTGCTTAGTGTTTTTGTGGAAACTGTGATCATTTATTCTCACAATTTTCTGTATAAAGTTCAAAAGACCATCACTTATTTGATATTTTCATTGTCACTTTTGATTGAGAGTGTGTATTGAATTAACAGTTGGCTTTGTTTTTATATATATATATATATATATATATTAGGACACATTATTTTGATAGAACATTTCATTGCTTGTTCAGGGCTAAACATTTCGTTTTCTTTCCTACAGATCTCGATGTGGCGACAGAGATGAGCCCTCGCCCAAGAGAATTAAAACTGAGGTGAGTAAAATTGCTTCTTGATTTCTCCAACCTGAACTCCAAATAATCTGTCTGAAGCTTCCAACGCAATTTCTCAATTCATTTTGTTATTAATGTGCGCTGCGGCGCTAACACCAATATGCGAGGAAACTGTCGTGGGAGGCAGGATTGACACTGGGTGGGTCCAGTGGCTTTTTGTTTGCATAGCTGCCTGTCAGCATACTGAACTGTGTGGGAGGGCTTTGCAGGAGCATGCGGGGTAGCTCCATCAGGATTGCATGTCATGGTGTAGGGGAAAGGCCAAAGTTCAGCTTGGAGAAGTTACAAAGGACTAATGTGTGCAAGCCCACTCCCTTGATCACACCTTAAATCCATATTTAGCCAGCCCACGTTCATTATTTTTCCATAACTTACATATCGGTGATCAGTCTGCCCTATACTTAGCTACACACATAGTGATCTTATTGATGTGGTCTGCTAAAGAGGCCTTTGTGCTCTATGGCAGCTGTCCATTCATGGCTCTCTGGTGACACATTTGATCATTGTCCAGTCGTTAGATCTTCTGGAAACTTCTAACATCCCACATCAATGGTTATGGGCTGGGCTGGTGTCTCAAGAAGAGCAGGTGTTTGCCCACTTCACCTCTGCCCTAGTTTCACTCCTCATACGGGCAAAGACATGTGACCACTTTGGAAAATCAGTGGTTTCTACCCACTCTACCGCTAAGGAGAAATGAGTCCTTCATCATTATCAGCGTGTGGCAAATTACCAGTTGCCATCCTTTCCCCTAATTTGCATTGTTACTCACTTAATAATCACATTTTACCTCACTTTTACGTCATGTTCCCACACTAGTGATGTGAATGAACAACAGTGTTTGGGAAGCTACTTTAAGTTATGAGTAAGTTAGTTTCGATGCATATTTATTTTGGTGGCCATATTTACTAGTGTACAGCATGAGCACACACTGAACTCATCTCTAATTACATTGAGAATGTACAATATATTTATCAACATAAGCCTTTTGCAGTGAACTTTTATGTGAAGCAACATACAACAGTGGAGTGAATTACTCACCCATTGAAAAAAAAAAGACGTCTACAAGTTCAGGGAAGTTCAAGGCACCCAAGCTGCACTTTCTCTTTCATAAATCCAGATGATTTAAGCATGTTATTGCTACATGCTTTGAGTTTGGGTTTTGTTCCATGTAAATGAATACTGTTTGTGTGTAAATGTAGATTAGACTTCATGCTAATAAAGTTGTAATAATTCTCATGGGTATATTCCTGGTAAACATATTATAATTTATTGACCTTTTATGAAATAATTTGAGCTACCCTCAAATGCAATCTCTAGAACTCGTGCTCGAATGAATCGGTGAATAATTTTAACATTTAAGAGAGCGTCACCTCTTTTATCAGTTTATTCGTGTCTTCTGGTTCATGTTCCTTGTTGTTTTTGCATTTTTTTGATGCAGTTAATTTGCACTCAACTCTAGAACGGATTTTCCCGGTTTAACCGTTTCAAAGTGTTTTTACAGTTAATAGTGTTGTGTCTGAACTGCAGAAAAAAAAAAACATAAACTTCCCCTCCCCCTCTCACTGTCCTTGTCTGGCCTCAACTCTGCCCACATTACACTCCCATCCACACCAGTGAGAATAAGCCGCCCGCCCACATGCACCCAGACAAGGTCCAAATGAGATCAGTTGTGCACCCACCCGTATTCTTGAGGTAGATGTGACATCATAACGTGGGTGCACTCGGAATCACCCACGCCCATGCATTTGCGCAGATACCACAAAGTGAAAAGGGGCCGATTCTGAAGACACATGCGTATACATGCACCTTTGTCTGTGTGCTCTAGAAGACCAGCCTCCGTGTCAAGAAAGAGAAAAGCCTTAACTCACAGGAGTGGCTCGATGACTTCATTGTTGCTGCGTGAGTGTTGGCAAATTTGCGTCAGAGCTGTTATTATCAGATACCTCTCTGCCTCAAACACCCAACTAGTCGTGAAAAGACTGGAATTTCTGTGGTAGTTTGCAGCCATGGAAACCCATGTAAACATTTGAAGTTTTCGAGCTCATCCTTCGTGTGATCATTTAGACGTAGCAGTCAGTCGGACAAAATGTTCTGTTTGTTCATCCGCCTGTTGGGTTGAAACTCATCCTGAGGGGATTCTTAAGTAGGATGACATTTTATTAAGTATCTGACCTTTTCAGTTCAGAGGAATGAAGCCTTTTTCACTCAGGGTTAGTGAAAAATTAGTAGCTGCGCCCTGTGAAGTGGTTGAGATTAACAACTTGTCTTCGAATTGTTCAGGTATTCTTCAAATGTCACACCAACCTTGTGGACCTTCAGTAAGAGGTTGATTCATATTGATATCACTTCGGTTTCCAGTTCTCTGGCCATTGCTGTTGTAGTTTGTGGACTTACTGTAAATACAGCTATGACATTTGGAGTTAAAATACTCGCTTCTCAGGTCATATGTGCCGATCCTGTGGGCTCGAGCACCCACGGAAAAACACGAGACCAATCAAAAATCGATTCGAGAACCGCTCTGCTCGGTGGATCTCACTTCGGGTCCTGACGGGTCATAATGCACACAATTCTATTGTTATATGCAGCATTACCACATAACCTTATACAAAAGCTTGTGCTTTGTTTTTGCATGATTATGAATTGCATTTTAAGTATAAATGACTCCAAAACCATCAGTTGTATCAGCGATTCGCGGCAACGTTTTTTTTGTTTGGTTGGAAGTGTATTTGCAGTCAATGTGTTTCTCTTCGCAAGACCCAAATAACTTTTATATAATGAATTCATCAAGCGCACCATTGCATGGAGAAGAAGACTATACTCTTGAAGAACTAACAAGAATGAATGAAGTAATGAGCATGTTAAAATGTTTTAAGGGGCATGTGTATGCGCTTAGCATTGTTATCATTTGCTTATGGAAACGGAGGTTGGTAATGTATTTGCACTTGAATGTTTCCAAAAAAAATAGGAAAGCGGAAAAAAAGAAAGACGTACGTGTGTTTCCCATCACGTGTTATGGGGTGGGGGTATGATGGCACCCACTGATAGAAACATAAATCGGTTCTTATGACTCAGGTTGACATGCAGACACAACTATGAGCAAGTTGATTCCTCAAAAAAGTCTTTGTGGCACTATCATATCATTATTCTGTGCCATATTAAGCAACATTGGCTCATCCAATGGCATATATTTGGGCAGGACTGTTGGTTTATCCTACCAAAACAGGGTGTGGATCGAAGGGAAACCGGTTTAATCATTATTTTACAGATATTATGTGCTTAATTTTTAAGTTGACTGACTCTGAAACTGTGATCGGAAGGAAATATCAAACGAATGTGTATCAATCTGCAGGAGGGCTGTTTTGACCTCCAGGAGGCGCTGCAGGCTATTCACATGCGCCAGGAGACCCTTAAGGAGCAGCTAGCCCACGCCAGATCTAAAGGAGAGGAGACGGTTGGGCGGAATATCCAGGTGACTGACTGCATTATGACAGTGTGTTTATTTGTGTGTGGGAGAGGAATGCTCTCAGGCGCCTCGCTGACTCCGTCTTCATGTCTGTCTACCACCACACGTCTCGCTCTGGTATCCTATCATGCAGGTTTTCGGGTCAATGGCTGCAAGAGCTTCACCTGTCCTCCTGACCATGACCTACTTTTGGTCGACTGGTCTAATTTATGAACTTTCAATGATTAGAAATTTGTATATGAGATATCCTAACTGATGAAAAAGACTTCTATTAGCAAGTACTGCTATCCTTAGTGCTTTGTGCTGTGTGTTCTACTATAGGGAATAAAAATGACAAAGAATATCTTGGTTGTTTCTCATAGACCAGAAATTTTTACATCAAGTCCCATTATTGTTCAACAATATTAGAAGGCCTTCTAGCATATCCGAAGAACCTCTGGTACTTCTGTTGTAATAAAAATAAACTATATATATATATATATATATATATATATATATATATAGTAACATGAAATGAAGAACAAATGAAGACAAATGAAGAAATGATATCAGTGTCTGCAATTAAGATCTGAGATTTTAATATTAATTTTAAAATGTGCCATGTGGGCTTTGCTATCTATTATTAATTGTATAGCTCTACACTATAGGGCCAAAAAACATTTTACTTCCGTATGCAAATAAATTTATGACATTTGTGCCATGACAGTACTTGACCTTAGAGAGAATAATGATTGTAAAAGGAGAATTTATGCTAATACCTGCTATAGCGCCCCTAGTGGTAACATTGAGAATGAACTACATACTTGTAGTGCATTATTGGCCACTTTTCCACTGTCAGGCCGAGCGGTTCTCATTGCGCAACCGTTCCATTCTATGCCGATCCGGGCCATCTGGTACGGTTATAGTTTCTTCTTCAATTGTGGGGCTGATAATGGCCGCTCTTTTGAATGTAATACAAAAGCGTCAGTCATTGCCTTGGTAAGACATGAGATGTAAATAATGACCGCGTTATGGAGGATGATCAGATATTTCTTTTAATTGTATTAATTGTGTTTTATGTCGCTCAAGTAGATCGCTTAGCCAGCTACAGAGAAACTTGTAGCCAGGCAACAAAGTGACCAATCCTGAGTGGCGACGTCACTTCACGGATTTTACCAGCAGCACGATTCAGACAACCATGCCGAGAATGGTTTTGAATTGTGCGGTGCAGTACCAGGCTGGAACCGTTCCTTACCATTCTAAGAACTGTTCGGCCCAACTGTGGAAAAGCGGCTTTTTATTGCATTTTTTATGCACTTTGGCATGCAATGATGCTTACGTAGCAAGAAGTGTTTGCGTTCATGTACTTTCCCTAATGTCAACAATTTTCTATCATTATGCCTTTTGCATCAGAGACAAAGTTGATACAGCTCTCCGTTATATCTTTTGAGCTGTAAGCACTGAGAATTTAAAACATTTTCTGGGCCGTCTTTTCTCTTTAATTGTTCTGTTTTTTCAATAGATAGATTGACGCAATGCATTGTCTCCGAAACATCAGTTAATTATACTGCTTTTGTGTTTTGAAGCGGAGATTTTGTAACTGTGAATAGCTTCTTCCTGTGTAAAAGAAAAACAAGCAGTAAAAGTTTGTTTTGCTTGCCTCTTTAGGTAACATACTCTTGCACATGTTGGAGGGTTGCTATTGGAATGAATCAAGCTCCACACTTTGTGTGGTTTTTAATAATAATCAAAGAAATGTACTGAGATGTAGATGGAAAAAACATTAATATAATCACAACAAAATATTTATAGTGATTGTAAACCCTTTTCATATGCAAATATGATTGAAGAGCATTCCAATTATCAAAGGATATTTGGACTGTAGGTTTGTTTATGGTTAGTTTTGTTTTGTATCACTAGAGTTGTGGTTTGTTTGTGAATGATGAATATTGGAAATCATTTCTGTCACACTGTACGTACGATGCTATACACATCCGCCTGTCTGACTCCCTGCTGTCTGTGCATATTATAGGTTCAGCTGGAGCGTCTGTTGGCCAAGCAGATGGAGATACTGCATGATGCCGCGGCGCAGGACAGACTGCAGGCTCTAGAGTGGAGGGTTCCACCAGGCCCCTACAAACACAGCACAGACAGGCAGAACAGCAATGGGCTCTCGGCTGACAAAAACGCTGACCAGCAGGGTGAGTTTGTGCTTCATAAATTTAGAGATGACGGGATATTTTTCACACAGCGGATGCTTTTTATCCAAAGCAACTTGCTGCGCATTTATTGCAAGGACAGTCCTTTTTAGAGCAAATTTTATTGATCTTGTCAGCAAAATCAGGGTTTTTTTTTTTTTTTAAAAATGAGGTCCAACTAGGAAGTCCAGAAACATTTTTTTTTTTTAAATTAAACCTTAAAATATTTTTGGAGCTGTCAAAGTTAATGTAATGTGTTTAATTTTTTATATATTTTTGACATTCGCCAAATTTGATGGTATTACTACTTCGTTCTCTTTTCTAGAGACTGGTCAGATAGCTTGGCAGTTTTTTTTTTGAGTGCACTAGATTTTAATTGTAACAAAAAAAAACCCAATTATGCATAAAATTAGTAGAGAAACAAAGCTTAATTGTAAAGTGTTAATCTCAGATATGCTGTCAACTAATATAGTAATGTTATAAAATGTAATAATATTTTATATATAATTAATTTAGAAATAATTTATATTTATAATAATTATAAAATAATTATAATATCTATATAGAAATATTACATTATAATAATTTTACAAATATTTTAATAAATATATTAGTAAATGCTTTTTAGTGCAATTTTACTAAATGTGATTTAATTTTGGAAAAATTACATCTTTTTCATTTTCATAAAATATTTGTATGAAAATATACCTTTACTTTACTTTTTATTATATTGTATCTTCATAGTTGGGGTCCTTTGCAATGGGAAAAGTTCGAAAACCCCCGAGTCTAAAGCGAGACCGATTGAGAACCACATTGCAAATTATGTAGTAGTCATTTTCATGAAAACAGCTATTATTATTATCAGAAAAGCAGACAAACTGTCTTTTACTCTTGATTGACCATCCAGGTTATTTTTGTGCACATTATCGAAAAACCGGTGAAGCATTTCAGTTGTTGTTTCTCATATAATTCTCTAGCTTGCATCACCTGTTCCAGACTCTCTTTTTTTCTCGTTTCTTGTTGGCACTCTCATTTCTGGGGCTCATCTGGCAGCTGCAGGCGGAGGCGGGGATGTGGGTGTCAGAGAGGGGAGGGGGATGCCGGGTGGAAATATGAACACAGCTCTGCGTTCTGCTGCTAATCTTGTGCCTTAGAATGCCACCCGTCTGGAGTTCATTTTGACCCTTGTGTTGGTACATGATCATAATTACTGCACATATACTGAATCTGAGCACTGATTATCTGCATCACAGCACAGGTACAATTGTTTACACATTTACAAGGGCTTTTGCATTGCAAAGTAGTGTGCGACCACCACAGGTTTTTAATGGTGTAAAATAATAAAGCTATAAAATAATATAATAATAGGAAATAAGGCATATAAATTTATGCGCATAAAAAGATGCATTTATAAAATTATCTAGATATACGTATATGTATTATCCATATCTAAAGCTGTTAGAAGTGGCAGACCATTCCTGTTATTTGCTCAAGTGGGCAAAATTAGCAGCTGATGCTTAAAATTTAATCTTTTTTTTCAGATACCACATAGGTCGTATACTTTAATATTTTATGCACCAGCCGGGCATTTAGAAGAATGGGAATGCTAATGGATAGCTTTCTTTAGCTATTATAGACTCCTTGGAAAAAACGCATATTTCTCCTTTGCTTTAATATGACAATCTTCTCATTATTTAGGTTAATTATTTGTCGCCGTTTTACTCTGCGCTGAGCACAACAGAGCTCTCTCCCTCCCCAGCTCTGAGAATAACTCCTTCATGAACTCTCCGAGTACATGATCCCTCTCAGCTTCCTAATATCCCATGTGTTCTCAGAACTCCAGAGTGGGCGTATGGGATCTGCGGAGAAAGAACGAGTGAGAGAGAAAGAGAGAAGCAGTGGCTGAAAGTGAGAATTAGATAAGACCTAAATATGTCCTTCTTAAGCCTTGACTCTCCCTCTGCAGGTAGGGCTTAAATTAAATGAATCAGTGCTGTTAGGTTTACTAGCATATCATTGGTAATACCATCTCAACGCTTTGCAGGAATTTAATTCTTGAGTTTGAATTGAGTATATGTGTGTGTATGTATGTATATATATATATATATATATATATATATATATATATATATCACCTCCGTTCATAATTTTGGGGTCATACATTTTTTAAAATGTTTTTGAAAGAAGTCTCTTATGCTCAGCAAGGTTGCATTTATTTAACCAAAAATGCAGTGAAATATTACTGCAATTTTCAATTCTTTACTATAAGATCCTTCAGAAATCATTTATTATGCTGATTTGGTGCTGAAGTAGATCTTATTATTTTCAATTTTCGCCAAAAAAGAAATTAAAAAGGTAATTGCGACTAATCTCAGAATTCAGACTTTTTTCCCTCGCAATTGCAAGTTTATATCTCATTTATATCAATTTATATCAAATTTTGGGAATATAAATCAAAATTGCAAGATGTAAACTCACAATTTGTTGAAAAAAAAAGTCAGAATTGAGAGATAAAATGTCGCAATTATCTTTGTTTTATTCAGTGGCGGAAACAAGCTTCCATAGGACTCTTTGATTAAATATAAAGTTTGAAAGAGCAGCAATTATTTGAAATACTTTTTTGTTACATTACAAATTTAATGCATCCCAACTGAAAAAATCTACTTTACTGACCCCAAACATATATGTGTATATATTACACTTTTGTAGCCCAGAATGGACGAACACTAAATACAAATTAAAGAAAATTTACCAATACAGGTAATAATATAAAGTCCTCATCCTGTGATTCAGATTCCATTGCAACTTCCTATGGGATGTAGCCAATTCAAATTGAGTTTTGTCCAACCCTGATATCCACCGTGATCATTACCTTTTATGGTTTAAAATGAGGTTTTCTGAGGAGTGGGTGGGAGAGACGATGTCCCCTCAATATTCAGATTAAAGCTGCTGGTAATTAAAGGGCATTGTGTTAAGTTAAAAATGACAGACATTAGTCATGATGCTGTCAATAGACACAAATGAGTTCAGCCAGCCAGGGACAGAGGAGGTTAATGTGCTGTGTTGAAGGAGGCAGCAAGCACAAAGGTGTACGCGCTGAATGCAGCTCGCTATCAATGTGCTTCAAGCTGTATTCGTTGTCCTCGGGCTATTACGGCGTGTGCGTTGGCAGACTGTAGTCGAAGAAAAGGTGCATTTGTATCAAATGAAGCTCAGTTGCGTGCGTGAGAGAGAGTATTGTGCTGAGTGTTTCTGGTAGGCGGAATGCTTGTCTCAAAGCATTGGCTTGGACTCTGTAATAGACATTTTGATGCATCCTAGCGTTTTGTTAAACGCAGATCATGAATATAGTTGCGAGGTGAAAAGAGATGTGAGCACGAGTTCAAATGAATGGTTTGTTTTATTGTGTCCCTGCAGGAGAGAGGCCGCTGAATCTGAGGGTGACCAGTCAGAGGCCGAGCCTACCAGACGGAGACACGCCTCTCGGAAAGCAGCTGGCAAATGAGTTGAAGAGGCATCATCATCATCACGCTAATGCCGAGAGCAAGACGTCAGCAGCCACAGGTGTGTGTTGAAAGGAAAGAGGAACTTGTGAGCTGCCTATATAAGCCTTCATATATAGCCTTAGGTCGTATGCTTACGATGCCTCAAATGTTGCCTAAGACACCCAAGAAAGTCAAGTTAGCATCATATGCATCCTTCACAGAGGTGGCAATCCCATAATGCACTGCAATGAGCTCAGTGAAATGTACTTATAATACAAAACTGAAAAATATCATTTCTAAAACAATTAATTTTTACTACTTTTAAATGTCCAAAAAAAATTTTTTTTTTAAATGTTTCAAAGCATGGGCAATATTTGGGTGTGCTATGTATATTTATGCTTGTTAAACGTTAACTTAGCAACATACTAATGGGATACTATTGAAATCGCTGCTTTTTGTAGAGCTTTTCAAATTTCAGTTAAGAATAAGATGCACACTAGAGTTTGGAACAGAGCCACACACACTCATTGTCTTCCAGTAAATGCTTTTATTGCACATTATCTTACACATAGCCAGCCATTGTGCTCCATGGCTGACTTAAATAAATGTGTTTTTTATTCCTGGAGTACCTTTTGAGCTCTGTAATTTTTAAAATATGAATATGCTAGTGTTATATAATATAAGGGAGAATTTCTATAAAACGGTCTTCAGACTTTCAGAAAAATGGTCAGATCAAGATGTTGAACTGTTAATTATACTGTTAATTATACAGAACTGTTAATTATAATTTGAATATTTACAAAGTGACAAGAAAACGAACTAAATTGAACGCAACAAGATGGAAATAAAAAGGAGCAACTGAGTGGCCATTTACACAACACTGTTTTCAGTTTTCAACACTGTTTTGGTCGTTCATTTACACGACAGTGGTGTTTTGGCGGCCTGAAAATGGAAACTTTTGAAAACGGGTTTCAAAGTGTACGTTTTTTATCATCTATGTGAACTACAAAAACGTGAAATTTTGAAAAAGGAGACGTCATGCGCATGCATATTTTGTGTTCACTCTATAGATGTGTAGTGTTTCTTTACAAAGTGACATCGCCAACTACTGGCCTGGCATACATAATACAGCGTTTTTAGTCGTTTTCTCGGATCTGTGTGAATGGGGATCATTTTGTCAGTGGTGTCATCTGTATGTGGAAAAAGCAAAAAACTTTTTGTTATTTTGTAATGTCATGAATTTCAAATATTAGAGAAAGGACAAAATAAAGATGTTAATGTTTTTTATATATTTATTTCATAATATATCCATTTTAGAGGCACATGGCAAAAAATTATAATAATATTTATTATTTTATTTTTAATAAATTGACAGTTTTTTTTCCATTTTAGAAGCACACAGGGACATAGCAAAAATGACCAACCTAATCAAACAAAACTATTAAATGTTAATTGTGAAAAGCTAACTAATATGATGTGTTCTTTAAAATTGTGTGATTTTTATCCAATAATAATTCATATGATAACAGGAACGATCCATATTATATTTGTCATTGCTAACATATACATTAATTCATGTAGCAGAGGCTTTTATCCAATGCGACTTGCTTAAAAGCAATTTATGATAAATTACATAAAGGGTTTCAGTAATCCAGAGCATTTCTCTTATTTATTTATTTATTTCTCTCCCCAGAAAACGGAGGAGATTCATCTTCACGTGCCCTCAACCTCTCTGAGAAGAAAACCATCAAATCAGAGCCGGAGGATTCCAGATAGCAGCCCTGAATGCTTTCGTTTCAAACCTACAACAATACACGTCGTCTGTCAGTGAATACTAAACAAGCACAACTACAGTAGAGCCTTAACAACCAATGTTGCCTCAAAATAGAATTTATTTTATTTTCTCGCCATTTTTGTTTTTGCCAAAGCACCTAGAGTCCTTATTTCCATTCTCCTGAGTAGATTCACACTGTTTGTGCTGTCACTGACTGTACTCATTCAGTTTTCACTAGCTCTAATCACCTGTTTTTATCTCTTCATGCTCTCCTATCGATGTGGACCACAAAGTCCACTATTTGTACATACATAGAAAGTGTCTGTTTGAAAATGGTTAAATGTTATTTAAATACAGTACGTGTTGTATGTATATATGAATGCATGTAAAATTTCACTGAAAAAGAGGGACGCAGTGTTTTTAAAGTGGTCCGTACGCAGCTGTTGCTATCGCCTATTTAAGTGAGCCTCCTGGATTGCATTTCTCTTTAAAGACCCCATGCAGTCGCTTTCATTTCCTGCACTGACCATTTCCTGTTATAACAGGAAGTTGGTAGGACACCTCAATGGGTTTGTTCCTTTTTTAAATGTCCAGTAGGCTTTATTTACACCATGAACCGTGATTCGCTAGATGCTATTGCTAGTCGACAGCAGATATTATTAGACATGATGATATCATTCCAGAGAGAGCATTTGATTGGACAAAAATCTGACGCATTGATATTAGGGCTGCAGCGATATATCGAAATTGATATTGTAATATGTATAATTATTTCCTCTTTACACATGGGCAGCTCATGATACAGTTTCAGCTGTGTAAATGAAAAGGGCAGCCGTGCATGTTTTTAGACATGTGCAAACTGCCAAAATAAAAGCTTGATTTAATGTTTTTTAAAAAATGAAGAAATTAAGATGTAAATATTAGTACTGCATTTTTACAGTTGTGCTATAAAATACAATTATTTTTTATTTTTTTTACTTATTTTACAGTACTACATTATCATTGCTACATTTCTTATTTTAATATGTTAACTTAATAATCACAAAAAAGCTATTTTATTATAGTAGTGATTCCGAATGAGTCAAAAACAGTAGGAATGTGAAAGAGGTTTGAGTTGGTACTTGTAAAGACTACCCAAGTGAGAACATTTTCCAATTTTCACAATTTCACAATTTTCCTAAAGTTTTTCTCAAATTGCTCAACCCTAAAAGGATAGTTTGCACTCAAGAAAGAAAGAAAAAATCTACGCAGTTACACTCCAACGAAATCAACCCAAATATTCAAGAATTATGCATTCTTTTCACATATAAATTCAAGTCATCTGGTGAAAATTGCTGTATTTTTATTTTTTTCACATCGCAATATATATTTACAAAAAAAACAAATATCGCGATGTCAGGTTTATTTCGATATCATGCAGCCCTAATCAATAGTTTTGGTTGTTTATCCCAGAAGAGAAAGACAAAAGCTCTTTTTTTTAATGCGTAAAATGGAAGTTTGTTGGAAGTTTTAGCAGTACACTAGCAAACAGATGACCTCAAATCTAGTACACATGAATACTCTAATTTTGATCTCATGGGGTCTTTAAGGGAGTCACAAATGCTTACGAATCTGAATTTAAAAGTCTCTACTATGGTGCTATGATTGAATTTACTTGCGTAACAGGAAAACTGCGGTACACGTTGCTATTTAAACACTGAAATCTCAGAGCCAGCCCTTTGGCTTTCTTGAACGAATAGTAATGCCTGATTTATTCCGATACTAAGCACAATTAATATATTTCATCGTACTCTATACATACCAACAAAATGCTAATATAGCAGAGCATGTCTCCCCTCCTGAACGTTAGCGAAATAGTCATGTAAATAGTATAAAAACATTCCCAACTGACTGGACTTGAAAACAGGGCGTCATTACTGCACCGTTCCAGTCTTTATCATAATCACGTAATGTATTTGTATTACTGAATATTTAGTCGTAGAGCAATACCGGGTAGCTGTTGTCACTTAACTCAGTGAACGTGTCTAGGTGTCCCAACCTCAGAGGGACATTCACTGTACAGTATTTCTACTCTGTTCGTAGTGTAGACATAGTCTTAGATCCAGCTAACGTGCAAATGTATGTGAAACTGATATGCACTAGTGTTTGATTCTCGAATTTGCATCCTACTGCTCAACATTTCTCGTGTTTCTCAATGGTGATACGTGTTTTTGTAGGACTTGTACCCGTGAAATCATCGGTTCGGCTTCAAGTCGCACTCTTTATGTAGTTTTAGTGTATCACGTGAGGTGAAGTAGGCACAAGATAATCAGGTTTTCCACAATTACATGTCTGTAATGTACCGGTCAAGCTGTTATATAATCTGTATTTGTGTCGATGACAAATACCTCTCGAAATCGGTACAAAGAGACCGATTTTTAACGTCCTGATCATACACTTCAGTATTTTGAGGGAATATGTGGAAATATTGTGTGCTTTTATTTTTTTAGGATTACTTTCAGAGACTAAAGAGATCTCGAGTATGCAAAATCTTAATTTAAGTGCCATTTTAAACATGTTTTTGAGAGCATGCGATAAGTCGGTGGGTTACGAGACGTCCCGTGTGATAAAGACAAGCGTTATGTGAATATTTATCGACATTTTTGCCTTAGTTTAAAAGCATTCCACGTTACAATTCTTCGCCGCTGGTAGTTTTTTTGGGTGTTCGTTTTAGGTGGAGTGGAAAATGAGATTTGGGAAGTTGTATGAACATCTGAGACTTAAAGCCTTGGCAATATCAAGCTCTCTTAAGGGCACTGGAACAAAATTTGCTTTGGAAAAAATCTGATTGGACCTCACTGATTACATCGTTACCAATGACCTATATAGCAAGACATATCTAGACGCCTACCTTTGTTCCTTGCTTGTTACTGTCTTTAACCACTCACAGAAATGATCGGTCTTTCTCTAATCTTTGTACTTGCTTTGTATAATAGACTTATGCATCTTGGACTGTGGGATGAAACTGTGTTGTCAGTAGAACTTGTTCTCATCACTTTTGAGTAGAGAGTACATTAGGATATGCATACGGTAGTTCTGCACATATTGTTTTGTAAACACTAATATATTTAATTTGTTATACAGCACATGAACATTAAACTCTATTTTTTTGACATCTGATTGTGAAGTACTTTTCATTCTCCTATCCATTTGAAGTGTTTCTCATGTTTTCATTAATATTTCCTGAGACCTGTGACTCATTAAACAGATGCTAATGGATTCATTTTTTGAGATTACTGCAAAGATACCCTAGCTAGAAAACCTCAGTTTCAGTCTGATTCACGTGTGACGGCAGCTGTGGAGGTCTGAATACACCTGTGCTTTGAGCTTTGTGTTAGTAAGAAGTTGTGATATACATAGCATATGGCCTGGCCTTCATGATTTTTATGATTATCTGTAACAAGGCGAGTCTTTATTCCCCACATTTTAGAACAACGTAAAGTCATCAAACAATGACACAAAATGCAAGTGCAAAATGTTTCATCAGAATCATCTTATGTTTTGTTTAGTTTTTTCTAAACTAACCTCTGATATGTTCTTCGAATGTTTTTTTATTATTATTATTTTCAGTTTTCATTTTAAATTAACTTTTAGTACAGTTAGTTTTAGTTTTTCTATGTGCTTTTCTATGTGATTTTTTCCCATTTCTGTTAAAGTCTCCCTGTGGTGAAAAAAAAGTTTTTAAGGATGTTTATATGATGAAGCTTTAACACAAACCATGTGCAAATTCATAAGTCAACACCATTGCTGTGTATTTTATCTTTAAAACTGCAGTGATCTAAAGAAACGCTGAAATCGCCGGTGTTTCTAACCTCACGAACTAACCGATCACGTCAATGTGCCGGCGGGCCTTAGCATATCATTAACTATGACCACTCCGAAGCACTTCTACACCCGTAAGACCTTCGTTCATCTTCAGAACACAAATTAAAATATTTTTGATGAAATCCGATGGCTCAGTGAGACCTCCATTGACCTCAAGATAATTAACACTTTCAAGGGTACTAAAACATTTAAAACAATAGAGGCCTCACTGAGCCATCGGATTTTATCAAAAATATCTTAATTTGTGTTCCGAAGATGAATGAAATTCTTGTGGAACGACATGAGGGTGAGTAATTAATGACAGAACTTTCATTTTTGGGTGAACTAACCCTTTAATTACGTGTCCCACATTGTAAAATACCATTGTGCTGCGTTTACCTCAGCAAGTTGACCAAGTGGATCTCTGAGCTTGTGCGAGCGGGTGGAGGCGGGGCTAATTAGCATATTCATAGACCTGCGTTTACTAAATAAAGCAAGGGTGTTGCATTCAAGCTATTTTTAAGGCATAAAGAATTTATTTTTCACCAGAAAAAAATTTAAATATGAAATTTTGGTGATCAAAGATGAGTTTTAAGGGATGTACAACTATTGACTACAGGGGGTCTTTAAAATGTATTTTTTTTAAGTACTGCAACTTTAATTTCAACAGTTTCAAGAATAAGCGGTGTGTCCAAACTTTTGGATGGGTAGTGTAGAAAAAAAATATTTGGACAAAAAAAAAAATGAAAATTTAAAGTAAAATAAAGCGTTAAATGATGTATAATTTTACTATAATGACTTTTGCTGTTCGTTATCCTGACATGCGTACAGACAGACGACGGTGAGGTTAGCGTGTGGGTCGATGTGTCTTCACCTCTATTCATTTGCATCTACATCATATTTACACATTTTGAAACTGCAGAATGACTCACAGACACTCACTGTTGTGCTTCCACCCTTTGTTGTGCGCACGCACTGTCTGTGTGCGTCTAAACTCCGCGCTGATAACCACCCCACCGCCGCCCACAAGTCAGCCCGGAATGATGCCTCTCCGCGTCAGGATGTCAGACCGGCCTGATAAGGCTTCATTCAAGTCATTGTGGTTTAAGAGAAAAAAAGAAACATTTTGCGCTTGAATATCAAATAAACAGTCCTGTAATGCATCCTAAACACGCTGTACTGGCCCCTACAGAGATATTAGAGCTGGAGCATTAAGAGGGTTAACTCCTGGTGTTTTGTTCCACAGAGTCAAAGAACCTTGTGTTAAACTTCACCCAAGGGCACCTGGCTTATAGTGCCCCCTAGTGGATATGATAAATAAAGAAAACAACATTAAACATGTGCAGGAGTAAAAGTTTAAGGTCTAAGGTTTTGAACATGTGCCTTGTAGTATTTTTACAGTGTGGTATTACTTTTTACTTGCAAGTATCAACATTTCTTCCACCGATGACTTGGTTGAAATAGCTTTAAACAGATAGGCAGCTAATATCAAGCTATTGATTATTTAAAACTATTTCTTGTCTGTTTCCGATGGAAGCCTTTTTCCGCCACTGAAAAAGGTTATTGCGACTTTTTATCTCAGAATTCTGACTTTTTTTCTCAGAATTGTGAGATGAAAAGTCAGAATTCTGAGATAAAAAGTCAGAATTCTGAGTTATAAAGTCACAATAATCTTTTTTTTTCAGTGGCGGAAATGGGCCACTGGAAAAAAAAAAGATTGTTGCGACTTTTTATCTCAGAATTCTAACTTTTTATCTCACAATTCTGAGATATAAAGTCAGAATTCTGAGTTGTAAAGTCAGAATTGTGACATAAAAAGTCAGAATTCTGAGTAATAAAGTCACAATAATCTTTTTTTTTCAGTGGCGGAAATGGGCCACTGAAAAAAAAAAAGATTATTGCGACTTTTTATCTCACAATTCTGAGTTATAAAGTCAGAATTCTGAGTTATAAAGTCAGAATTGTGAGATAAAAAGTCAGAATTCTGAGTTGAAAAGTCAGAATTGTGAGATATAAAGTCAGAATTGTGAGATAAAAAGTCAGAATTCTGAGTTGTAAAGTCAGAATTGTGAGATATAAAGTCAGAATTGTGAGATAAAAAGTCAGAATTCTGAGTTGAAAAGTCAGAATTGTGAGATATAAAGTCAGAATTGTGAGATATAAAGTCAGAATTGTGACATAAAAAGTCAGAACTCTGAGTTATAAAGTCACAATAATCTTTTTTTTTTCAGTAGCGGAAATGGGCCACTGAAAAAAAAAAGATTATTGCGACTTTTTATCTCACAATTCTGAGTTATAAAGTCAGAATTCTGAGTTGTAAATTCAGAATTCTGAGATATAAAGTCAGAATTGTGAGATAAAAAGTCAGAATTCTGAGATAAAAAGTCGGAATAATCTTTTTTTTTTTTTTGTGGCGTAAACGGGCTTCCATACTTTCCAGACCAGACCCTTAGACTGCAAAATAAATTTGATGGTTCCAGTGCTGCAAAGATATCTTAACAATGGAGACAAGCGTACGGTTTTCGGATGAGCATGGAGGCCCTGACAGTTCTACCGGGCCTCCTCAAAAATGAACAGACACAAATGGGGTGCCGCAATTGACACACTGGTGTTTCTTTTCTGGCTGGTGAGCGGGGAGTCATATAGGGTCAAATAAACAGAAAGTAGTCTACCCGTAATATGAAACGTAACCTATAAATATGAAGATTGTGGCATTAGATTTACCATTGATTTGTTCAAAAATCGTATTTATAGTAATATTCTTTTACGTGTAGTTTGCAGCGTTAACAATTTTAACCATTCGCATGTTTCTCTTGAGTTTAGGAATGCAATGTCCAATCAGAGGCGTTGTGATTCACAACATGCTCACTGACTGAATTCTCAACTCACACAAATTCTCTCTTATCATCATAAACAACAAATAACATTGTCATAACATTGCTGCTTCACCCCTATAATGTCTCCATGTTTATAAGCTCTTTACCTTATGCAATGTAAATACACGTACACGAGCAGCATTAAACAGTAGGCCTATGTGTAAAGTGTCAGTTGCAGCTTCTGTTCCACCTTTGCAGTGTGAAAATGGCTTTAGATGATGATTGAAAAAAAAATGCTTTTGGTAATTGTGATTGATTAAAGCAACTAGTAAAATGTAAACAGTAAATTTGATCACAGATATGCAGATTCAAGTAGATTTTAACACGGTAATTATAAAAACTGGCCCCTACGAAGGTAAAAAAAAAAGTGATATAAAAAAAAAAAGTGTATATGTAAAGGCCAATGTAAATTACATACACACACATTTCATATATATATATATATATAAAGCATACAGAATTTTTCTCCAATTTATTTTATGGGAAACACTTTACAATAAGGTTCATTAGTTAAACATTAATTAATGTATTAACTAACATGAACTAACAATGAGCAATACATTTGTTACTGTATTTACTAATCTTCGTTAATGTTATTTAATGAAAATACAGTTGTTCATTGTTTGTTCATGTTAGTTCACATTGCATTAACTAATGTTAACAAGATTTTAATAATGCATTAATAAATGTTGAAATTAAAATGAACAATGATTAATAAATGATGTATAAGTGCGGTTCATTATTAGCTCATGTTAACTAAAGAACCTTATTGTAGTGTTACCGTTTTATGTACTATTTTACGTTTTTTTGTTGTCTGATATATTAAATGTAAGTTATGTTAATAGTTCTAAAAAGTACTTTAAGTAATGTATAGAACAATTTATTTTCATTTAAAATTTTAATCTACATGACACAAAATACACAATATACAGAACAATTACTTTTATTTACACATTTCAACTTACATTACGAACAATGTACATAAATTACTTTGATTTACAAGCAACTTAAATTACACAAAAACCTTGTTTCATTTTTAACTTGCATTACAAAAATAAACTGTACAGAAATTACATTTTTGTTTCATTTACAAATAAGTGACATTTAGAAAAAATCCATAGAAAATGTTTCATTTACTAATTGTAACTTCTATATTTTTTTTTTCTCAAGCATTTTCTCAAGAAGAGATAAAAGTCTGTCCATTCTCTCTCTGCTCTCTCGTGCCCTCCTCTCCTCAGTCTCTCGCTGAAACTTTATTTCCTCCCTAATTAGGTCAATCAGTTCATCCACTCGGTCTCTTCTCCTATTGTCTGGTGGTGGTGCTGCTGGCTCCACTCTCTCCGCGCACTCCCGTACTTTCCGTTCCTCTGTCTCTTGCTGAAACGTTATTTCCTCCCTAATTAGCTCGATCAGCTCATCCTCCCGGTTTCTTTTTCTCTTGGCTGTTACTGGCTCCTCCTCATCTTGGTCATCCACTGCTGAACTTGGCCCTGGTGTGTCCTCAGGGATGGAGGCAATTAGGACAGGGAGGTCATTGGAATGTCTCTGTCCCAACACCTCATCCATGAGGACAAACCACGGCCAAGTTGCAGCAGTGGGTTTCCCACTCACTCCTTCTCCTGTCCCAGGACACTTGCAATCCTAAGACAGAGTAAATAAACCATGCATGTTAACAACAACACAACAAATTTCAGTAAAAATGTGTCAATTCGTTTGCTTACTTTGTATTTTTTTTTCAAGTTGTCCCATTTTTTTTTGGCCTGATAGGGAGTGACCATCCCAAGCAAGCCCATTTTCTCCAGAATTATCCTAAAACAAGAGAAAAAGGAAATGCTTATAAAAAAGTATTAAGGCAGGGGTTAAATCTTATCATCACAAAATATGACAAACAGGACATGCATACAAAATACTCCAGAAATGATATTTCTCAATATATAATTCCTCAAATTTGGTTGAAACATTTGTAGATACCTTGTATGGCAGCTCTAAAAAAACACAACAAAGTTAAAGTCTATTACCTTATCTTCTGGTTGTCGTTGTTGGCTTTGCATAGGATGAAGGCTATTTGTTATAATACACAAGAGAGCCTAGTGGAAGTATTACAAATGGGTCGTTGCCTTACCTCCAAGCCACGCTGGCCGAGTTTTTGGCCCCAGTAAATAAGTGATCATTTTCGGCTCGCATGTGAATAAATTGAGCTGTCTGGTCCTTTCTCCCTAAAACAAAAACTAAATATTAGAACTAGTTTTGCCTCAGACCACCTAACAAATGAAGCTATGCAGTGGTAACGCAGGGGTTAAGTTCACGTTTTTAAGAAAGAAAACCCCCTGGCTTTTAACATATGTTTCGCAAGCTTTTTGAGTAAATTAAAACACAATACTTACATTTATAAGTGTATCTACCGACCGCCACAGAATTACCCGCCATTTCCTTTGAAAATGCCTGTCCTATCGTGAATACTGGGATAGAGTAGGCCGCGAAGGGTCCGTCTATTGTGTCCTTCATTGCCCGAGAAAAGAAGGGCGCATCTGAATGAGCTGCAGCCTTCGTCGCGCCACTGTGACGCAATTGGCCTTCGAACGCGGCCTTCGAGGGGTGCAGCTTCCCAAAATAAATACAATAAGTAAATAAATACATAAATAAAATAAAAAGGGTGCAGCCTCAGTATTGGGTGTGCAGTGGTAACGCATGGGTTAAGTTCGCGTTTTACATTGTGTGCGTGCGTGTGTTGTGTGTGTGTGTGTGCATTTTTGTGATTTATTTGTATAATGACATGGGTATTACACTGATATTACAACGTAAACATGAGTCGTCATATTTCAAATAGCTTTAAAAACATACTAAACAATTTTTTATTAAAAATGTACAAATGCAGAATGTTTTCTGAGGTTTAGGGGTAGTGATAAAATGTACAGTTCTCCTTGAGCATGATCTCCTTTCTCACTATATCATATACTCAATATAAACATGCATGCAAACCTTTTAGTTTGTTTAAAAAAATAGTTGTCTAAATGCCATTCCATTTAAAATTCTAATTTTATTGAATGATTTTTCTAATTTTGCTTTACAAGTTTACTTCTTTTGATTTACCTTCATAGCTATAAACTGATTTTTGTTTTGTTTTGTACAAACACCATATAATGCCATTACTTTTCAGAAATGTTCCATGGTAATACCAGAGTATTATCTGAAGTACCATGATATTATCATCCAGTACCATCTCTATATTCTGCCACAGTAGTTTTTTAAGAGACATATTGCTGTTTATAACACAGTTAAAGAATAAATATAATCAAATATGACAGTCGAACTGAAAAAACAAGTGATTTTCGTATCATTTTTCAACCCTATATAGGCTTTATATTTGTTGTAAAATTAGTTATTTTGATATATTTAGTTTATTCTGGGCTAAATCCACATAAGTCCCATTTCTCACTACAGTATACACAATCTCCACAAGATGGCAGCATCAGACTATATATGTGCATTTTTTTACTTTTGAAGCCTAGAGTGAAATCGTGACCTCGTGTCATTACCTCACTGCGACAGTAGGAGGCGTGAAACGCTGCATTTTCCTTTGCTTTAGGCCTTATTCAAGTTTAGAAGTTTCTAGAATGGGAAGCCCTGAATGACTCATATTATAATTTTTTCCACATGGACAAATGGCATGCAGTTTAAAAAGAATTCTCACACAGAAAATACAATTGTTCTGATATAGAACAAAATGGCTTTTATTTTTCTGGATTCTCGAGATTGATAGGATATTGTGTATGATTATTTTGATAAAATCCATGTTAAATCTGCAGCTTGCTGGATTGTAGTAGAGCATGACAGTGCTACTTTTTCAGTGGCCTTGGTTACAGAAGTAGTTTTCCAATTCCCATTCCCAAGAAAAAATCTCTTACATCGAAACTATTGTTCCACAAAGCATATGACTAGACTAATGAGTCATATAGATAAATTATTCAAATATATAAGTTGCTTGAGACTGACTCGAATTCCATCATTCCCAATGCTTTATTCGACTGGAGCATCTGGAGGCCTGTTGCACTATTGCAGTGCACAAAAATACAACTTCCGGCAATAATAGTAAGCTATTTCTATCTACAGACTCCATCTGATAATGTTTACCAACATAAAGATTGCTTAACAGGTCATTGAACTGTCATTTGATCAGAACACCTGAATCCAGTTCCTTTGTCTCTTTGCGTTTTACATATGGAAGCATCAAGCATTTCTTTTCTCTTGCACTTGATCTATGAAACTGTTTCATGCATTGTCACTGTCCTCTTTGCTACGAGATGTATTTTTCACTGTGTGAGAACATGATGTGTAGGGTCACAAAATTAAAGACTACATATGTGCATATATGGAGTAAAAAAATGTGACAGCAACCATAATCTCCCTACACACACACACACACACACACACATATATATATATATGTGTATATATATATATATATATATATATATAGGCAGTGTGTGTGTGTGCATGTGTGCTACAGTGTTGTTATAGCAAAGTAAAACTGCAACTGTTAAAAAGTTTGATTGAAATTCAATTGAAATAAATTTGTTCTGGAGCAAAGTGATCTGAGGCGTTTTCCAGTTCAAACAGTGGTGGCCAGTGCAAGTCTATGGTAAAAAGGTAAATGTACAAACACTTTCAGGACAACAATAATGAGCATTCACACAATTACCTTGATACTCAAATAATAATGTACTTTTCATGAAGTCAAAGATAAAACATTCAACCCGCCGCGTGAGTCATTGCAGGATGTGATGCATGGCAATCAAAAATGAAACATGTTTTTTTCAGCCAATGATGTGGGAGAACACCTGCATATATTAGCACGTTAACCAATAGCACGTTAGCTGGGCGTGTACGTAAACGCATTGCTCTGTGTTCGTCACTAAAAGCTCCAAGCTCAGTAGGTGCGCGAAGTGTAGGAATTGACAGCGCTGTTGATTCTAGAACTACAAAGTTGTCTTCTAGTATTATTAAAAAATAAGGACATTTAACTGATTTAGCTCGACAAGACTGAGATGTTACAGTTTAGGGCTTCAATTGTGCTGAAGGAGTTGATTCAAACCAGCCCTAAGCGTTCCTTCTCTGACATTATAAGGCACAAAAAGACTTTATCAAACGCGTACTGCCTCAACGCTGCTCTTCAGGATGGCAGAATATCCCAAATAAAGACTGTCCACAATGGAAGACTTTTCATTCAGCCTTTAGCTGGGAGATTTTTATGTACAAAGACCGATGGTGCGATTGAACCAACAGAGCAAGTGAAGAAAGATGAGACTGTCCAGGAAGCGACGGCAGATAAGTACGAAATTTATTTATTTGTTATTTAGTCGTGACGCATGATATATTCAAGGTTATTGATCTGACGTGTTGAGTGCACGCGCCAAAATATGCCTGAAAGGCTGACAACGTGGCGCTGTGTGTACACTTTTACAAGCAAGTGGGTGGAAAACATGTGTAGTCTTACACGTCAAATGTTAGAATAAAATGTTATGAGTTTGATTTGGTTCAGGTCAAGTACAGTGTTTCTTTCTATTATTGCGACACTCCCTGTTACTGTGAAGGTCGCGAGCCCATCGTCTTGAGTCTTTTTAAGTGAGTGAATCGGTCTCGTTCACTCCCATGCGCTCACTCGTAATTTCCGTTTACAGAAGTGTCCGATTTTTGAGGCGCGTGACTCCTGTTCAGTCACTTCATACCAACTGTATAGCACGAGACCCTTCGCAAAGACCCGCCCACTTTAGTTAATGTTGCTATGCTCGATCTCACGCCACACATCATGTTCTCACGCAGTGAAAATACTTCGCTGACAACGTATGAAACCGTTTCATATTTAAAATATTGTATTTTTTTAAAGAAGTTTAAATAATAAATACCTCATATAGTATTGGCTCTTTAATGCAGATCGCTGTAGCTCATTCAAGCGGCTCATGATCCAATTATCTCTTAGTAATAGTTCATTCAACATGAATGGACATCAGAAGGAATGTTGTTTCAAGCACAGAAAGAAGTGAGTACACACACTTTTTCAAGTTCAAATTTACCAATGTTAATCTACTAACTCCCCTGACTGCTTTGTCAGACAAAATGGCGGATGCGGGGTTATGATTGGTCAGATCGCCTGTCAATCAAACTGTTTGCGAGTGTAAAGGAGCATTTCATTGGTTGAACGCACTGAATGATTTTGAATTTTTAAACGCTTTTTTTATGAACAAATCGGCCGTCTTTTAGATAAATTACCTCACTTTTGCTTGTCAAAGAAAATTAATGATTTGGAACAACTCAATCTTGAACCAAAGTTATTGAAATAGCATGAATGAACTGAACTAATTGGGCATCTCGTTTGTGAACGAAGATCATGAAAATTGGATGGAAGGTACAAATAATGTTTTGTTCACACATCAACACACAGAAAATAGACTAAAAGATTGATTTGGAAATTAAGGGTGCGTTCACACTTGTCATGTTTGGTTCGATGAAAATGAGCCCTGGTGCGATTGCTCAGTTAGTGCGGTTCGTTTGAACATATGCGAACGCTGACATCCGAACCCTGGTGCGCACCAAACAAGTGGACCGAGACCACTAAAAAAGATGGATCTCGGTCTGCTTCCAAATGAACTCTGGTGCGGTTGGATTGATATATGAACGCAACACGGACCAAAGACATGTAAACGAACCAAAAACAGGACGTGATGTCACAAGATGCGACGCTACAAGTCAGCTGATTTGACGACGCGGAAAGATCGGTGTATCCAAAATGAGTCGAGGGCAAACGTGGAGCAACGAGAAGGTAAAGTGCCTCATCAATATTTGTTTCTGCAAACAACAAAGGAAATCCTGGTGCTGTTTTGAATGTTTTGAATATTTTATGAGCTCTTCGTGAGTTGTCAGCTGGTAAAAATAAAGTATATGTACACGCATAAAATGATGGCGTTTAATCCAGCACACAGCATTGTTTTGAATATTCATTAAGCAAGCTCCGTCGGGAAATATACGTCATAAAAGCCGACCAATCAGGTTGTGACCGTATCCCTATGCCTTTGATTCAGTAACTTTAGGTTCGCTGTTAAAAATGCCAGTGTGAACGCTAAGCGAACCAGGAATATATGTTTTGTTTTTGTTTTTTGGTTCGGACCAAACGAACCGAACTACAAGTGTGTAAAGATGTTTGTTCATCAAAATGAAGATTGATTAAAAAACGATTAAACGATGATGTCAACCCAGCCCTAGTTATGGCATGAATGGGACTTTATTTGTTCACAACAATAAAAGAAAATTGGTGAAGCGTTCATGAATGTGTTCCAAATCCCATGCATACACATTTTTAAAATTAAGTTATTTGACATATTAATTTATTAGCTACTGCTGTTTTTTATAGTTTGATTAAAGTCATACTGGGCTTATAATGCTTGATTACTTTCTCTTAAGTAGTTTGTAGACTAATAAAAATTAATTTATACATAATAAGACTTATTGTTTTGCTCTGAAACGCCTCAGTGTTTTCAACAAAATAGTTAAGTGACTCATTCAATACATAAAGTCCTGTTGCCACCTGCTGCCATAACAATGTGACTTGCAGAGAGGGCCACTGAATGATTCACTGAACGAATTAATCCTAATGAAACCTCTACTAATGTTTACTTAGTGGAAGTTGGAGAAGGGAGTGGCAGCAGCTCTTATCAGCTGTTACATTATGACACCATACAAATGGCAGCTGTGGAATGTCAATAATGCACTTCCACAAACGGGCAGAGATTGTATGGGGAGATCTGCTACAGCAGTAGAGCGTTTTTCTCTTATAACCAAACTTGTTATTATCCATAGATGAACGTATCCCTGGCAGTATAATCAATCTTTTCCTCATGCTCTTCTGTTTGCCTGTGGTTCACACAGTGTGCGTGACTCATCGCTCGTCTGTCCATATGGATTATTTATAAGATGACGCAGAAGGCTTGTGCTGTCCCTACAGAGAGACTTTAATCGAGAGCTTGATCATCCTCTCATGAATGCCATTCTGTCTCATGGAAGAGCAAGACGACTGCTGTTTTCCAAACAAAGTGTACCATTAATTGTGATTTTTTTTTTGCAAAAAAAATTGTTAGAATTTCTACCTTCCTTACATACTCTGCTAATGAAAAACTGGGCATTGGTTCAGCTGGCATAAATAAATTGATGACGTACAACATAATCCTGTTTACTGATGTGTAGAACTTGGATTAATGGGTAACATGTTGCTTTACAGCAGATTATTACATAATTAAAAGTGCTGTAAGGTTGTGAATATGGTGTAGTGGTCAACCGATATAAGGCCAATACTGATTTCAAGAAAGCTGATAACCTTCCATCCTTCCATCCTTAGTTATAGCTTATATGCTTAATATGAACATAAACAGACCAGTTTTATCTCTATGCATGCATGGACTTGTGTTTATTCATCTCATTAATTGGCTTGATATTTACAGCGAGAAGATGAGAGCTGACACGTCCAGTTTGTAACAATCAATTCTGCATTCCTTTGGAAATTAGATATTGATTGTTGTGTTGTCATGGGGATATTCTGTGTATCCGTAGTGTTTAAAAAGGCGATGAGAGGTGGATGGAAATTTCATGAATCTGCTGCTGATGTTATGGGTGAAGGTGAGGCCACAGGCTGTGGTTTGGTAGCTGATCTCAGACACATGCTGCCACAGACTCCCAGAGCTAATGCTGTTGCCTTGACAACAAGATTAACAAGTTATAATGGAGAAACTGTGATGAATATTTGTTGTAGAATTGCTCCAATATAGACTCCAAAATCACTCTAAGTTGAAAATTTTATAAACGCCTAAAATATAATATTGAATATGTGCACTTCAGTTCTTATTACATTTATTATGATACTTTGATTATCAATTAAACTGAAATTAACAAATAATATGATCATTAAACATATTTACTAAACTAAATTAAGTTTTCTTTAATAGCTACAACAAACATACTTGATTGACCAGACCGGTGTGGTTCATCCAATCAGAATTTAGAACATTAGTTTTGCTGTTTTCAGTGATTTGCTTTTAGTTCTGATGTTACATAAAGTGGCAATATGAATATGTTTTTGCTATTTATTTGTTATAAATACTATGATCTTTTTATTTGCCTCCAAGTTCCAATAAAAAATAATCAAATAACAGCAATAATAATCCCTGAAAGTTCCTTTAATTTGTAAAATATTTATTTAGTTCATTGGATTATGCAGAAATATGCATTACTACATGGTTATGTAATATATAAACTGCATTGTGGTACAGTATATTCTATTGAGATGAGATGATTTTTTTTTCATACTCCTGCACATCCCTGTTTTCCATCAAGGAGCTTCTGAAGGTCAGCACACATTTTGCTTATTGATCTGTGGAATCTCTTGGGTATCTCAGAAGGCCTTTCTATTCTCCACCTCTATTAGATTGGCTCTTGTAGAGTGATGTATGGATGGCCTTCCACTCCTGTTTTAGATTTCAATTTTTTCTTTTTTTGTCTCGAAACACTCTGGTCATCATCCTGGTTTCAAAATCTAGTAAGCTGTCTACCTAGAGAGAGCCGTTTTCACCAGAAGATTGAGTTTATACCCTTTTATCAGTCACAATGTTTTGGTTTTCTCTCTGTGTGTAACATGATGCACGGCTCCTTCAGCACGACACAGGTCACCTCTCTCCGGGAGGTTGAAATAGCTGAACATGGTGTTAGTGAAAATATCTGAGGCAAAGAGGGGTTATACTGTATCTTTTGACTTTCTATGAGCTGAAAATAACAAAAGGATGGATTATTGCACTGCCACAACATATAGTCTACAATTTAATGCTATCTGTGTTCTTGATCACTACAGTACATCTTTCATCAAGCATTTATCTGAAACTTTGTGTCTTGTTGAGTCATGATAATTTGTTGTTGGAAAGCCACCCATGGACTTTTGATTCACCACTGACAACTAACCTTCTGTCTATGAGTTAAATAGGTGCGTTTGAGCTCTCTCCGACGGTTCAGATAATTGTGTCCAAGGCGACAGAGTGTGAAAAATTGACTGAGCTCTTGTCCTTGTCTGCCGGGGCACTTGTTTTCCAAACCAGTGAAGATATTGCTAAAAGCTGTCAAACATGGCTCCATCTGGCCCCAAAGGATCTGCGGAGAATTTTGATATGATTTTTGTCATTGTTAGCAGCAATATGAATAGCCAACAATTGACCCTTTGTCTGCAGTTTGATTGACAGGTGATCTAACCAATCATAACCCCAAATCCGCCATTTTGTCCGACAAAGCAGTCAGGGGAGTTAGTAGATTAACGTTGGTGAACTTGAACTTCAAAAATTGTGTGCACTCACGACTTTCTGTGCTTGAAACAACATTTCTTCTGATGTTCATTCATGTTTATTTGATGCTATAAATGAACTAGTATGAAGAGATGATCGGTTCACAAGCCGCTTGAAGGAGCTACAGCGATCTGTCACGACACATTAAAGAGACAATATACGCTATTTATTGTTTAAACTTCTCCAAAAAATTACAATATTTGAAATTTGAAACTTGTCTTGTCTTGTCTGTTGTTGTCCTCTTTGCTCCGCGATGTATTTTTCACTGCATGAGAACATGATGTGTGGCGTGAGAGCGCATGGCTTGTCGGACATAGCAACAGTAACTAAAGGGGGCGGGTCTTTGCGAACGGTCAATTGACCAATCAGAACTCGGTGCTCACAGTCAACCAAGCTTTCATAATTTTTCGCAGTTCAAAATGGCCAAGATAACGGTTCAAACACATATTTTGATGTTCTTTAAAAAGAAAACAGAAGGTATGATATTCTTTGAATTAGTGTTTAAGGACATTCCTCTGACATATCCAACATAGATAAAGTGCGTTGATTCAGTAAGGGAAAGTTGTGAAAGTTGCATTGAATTATTCAAAGTGAATGCAATCATGGTGATAATGCACACATGCATATATTAGCTAACTATACGTGTGTATATTTATGCTTTTTTTTTTTATCTGCAAAGCCAAAGCTAACAAAGACTGTACCGCTTATAGCTTGACATAAGCACTCAAGCAGCCGCCTGTTAATATCTCGAAAGCATCACTTTTGATAGAGTTTCTGGCTTATTCTATCCAGTTATTTTGAATAAAAGGATGTGTGCTGGACATGTGACAGTGAGGGATGAGAGACCATTCTGAGAGGGGGATTCATGCTTTCCATTCAGAAATGATCACCCTATTCTTTTCGTTTTTATTATCTATCCACTGTTAGAGCTTTGGAGCCTTGAAAAGTGTGGGGCTCAAAAATATTTGTCATTTAGAACTCATTTATAGTTATTTATTTATTTATTTTTTCCAAAAAAATCCCTTAAAGGCATCATTTAGGTAGTTTCGCACACAGGGATTGTGTGTGTGACTGTTGCTTTTAGTTTACCAATATTGCTGAACATTAGTAGTGACTGGTTGTCTGGGATGTCAATAGAATCTAATCCCTCAACCAGAAAAGTCTGTCTACAAATTGCTGGGATTTTTTGCTCAAAAGGTGAATGAACATGAAGATATGATACCTGCAATTAACGCTGTTATCTAAGAGGTTGATCTGGCAGCTCTCTCTTTCTGCCTGTCAGGCTGGTGCAGTAAATCTGACACCTGAAACCCGTGCTGAATGTTCTTCTGTATTGCACGTGGTGCAGAGGTGCATGCTATCTCAACCCCAAGGGCCCCACAAAGGTGCAACAGAAGTTTCCACAATCCTCTAGAGAGCTTTACATGGCACTAAGTTAGTACAGCACCATAACATTGGAATAATTTGCAAGTAATATTTTGAATGATAATGGTGGGACAAAAACAATTACCCCCTAAGACAATTAGTTTTTACTTGAGCACGTAATTTTATACAATGTTGTAAGGATGAGCAACATTGAATATAAAAGTTTTGGGAAAGGAAGACTTTCATTTTTTTTTTTAAATTAATACTTTTATTTAGCAATGACACATTACATTGATGAAAAGTGACATTAGAAACATTTATAAAAATTATGAATGCTGTTCCTTTAAACTTTATATTAAATAAAAAAAAATCCTGAAAAAAATATATCATGGTTTCTACAAAATCTTAAGCAGTACAGCTGTTTTCATCATTGATAATAATAAGCAGTGTTTCTTGATCATCAAATCAGCAGCAGATTGGAATTATTTTTGAAGGATCATGTGACACTGAAGACTGACTTAATGATGCTGAAAATTTTTAAATGTATTGAAATATCTGTCATGTTATTTTAAATTCTATTTATATTTCAAAATACCATTGTTTTACTGTATTTATTTTGTCTATACTTGCACATTTTATTTCAAATCAGAGGAACCATAATTTAGTAATAATTTTAGTAGTAATATAACGTCATTTTCCACCAACCCTAACACTAAATAAATATAATGAAAATTGATGTTGAATCATTTTCATGCACCAATATATAATTTCATAGTAATTAACAGTAATATTTACCTACATACATTTTAATTCATGAAAAATGCCAAACAATGTTGATTCAGGGGGATGTTAATCTTTTGAACTGATTCACTTAAACAGACTTTTTAAATTAATTCAAGGACTGTTCAACTCTTTTGTTTTGTTACTGAGATGCTACTAAAACATCACTGTCTCAGTGCTCTCATTCTCATATGTTTTTGAGATAAGGAAATTGAATGACCAAATAAAAGGCTCTTTAAAATAGTCATAATGTTGCCTAATTTTATATTGCTAGGCTTGCAAAATCACAGTGATTATATCAACCAGTTTTGCAAAAGCTTTAAAGGATTAAATTACATTAAATCCTTTGGGAACAACTCTGTTAAAATCTTACCTCGCCTACAGTACCTGTATCCAGAATACATATTTCCACTTGGCACAAGGTTTAGACTAAAATACCACTGTGTCAGCAGCAGTAATTGTAGAACACAGTCTGTCCTATCCATACCCCCCCCCCCCACCTGCCCCATGCACTCTGAAAAACAAACACTTATCCATGAGCCAAGACTGGCCATTTTACACATTGGCTAATGCACCAGGTTCGTTTCAGTCTTCACTGAGAGCTGTCAGCTGAACATAATTTAGACAGCAGCTTTATAGGTTGCCGCATCGGTCGGTTGAAAGCAAGTTATTGAACTTGTAAAACTATTTTTAAGGATGTTTTGTAACAAAATTATGCTCTAGTAACCAGGGCAGGGCTTAGTATAGCTCACCCCAAAATGAAAATTGAAAATTGTCATGTTTCTTAAGGCCTATGGAAGATGAAATTCTTAATGGATTGACTCACGATGTAGGATTGTTCTCTCTTCCTTTATGGGCTGTAGGGATGGATGGGTGTGTAATGGCTCTCTTGAGGACATAATAACTACCAGTAGTATGTTACTCATCCTAATGGGCCAGATTTGTTATTGTGTGCTTGCGCACAACAGAAGGTTTGGATCTTTCACTTCCAAATGACTTCCTTGTGCTTAAAGGAAACATCAGTGCATCCTCTCTTTTTCCTAAAAAAGAAATCACTGTGGTTTTTTTTTTTAAATATCAGCCTTCATATTGACTATGGCATAAAAGTAATCATTCTTATTTATTTGTATCATCCAATTTTCTTTTTACATTTTATTATTAATGTTATTGAGTATTTATTTGTAAAATCATTTTTTTTCTCTAATGCAATTAGCAAAATGTATTATCCGTTCATATACTTAGTGTATACTTTGTGATCAAGACCTCCTGTTGCAGAATCTTTGGATCGAGGACCAGGAGGGAACTCTGTTGATTGAAGTATCGGCCTTCCCTGTACAAGTTCACAGACAGGAAGAACCTCAGCCATAAATAGCCATCAAGTGTCTATTAATACCACCATGAAGTTTAACACACTCTGAGGGTCATAGTCTTCTTTAATGAGGATCAAGCTATTTAGACCAATAAACAACTGTTAAATTTGGAGCAATGTGCTGTAAACGCAATCGACTGGTGCAATGAAGAAAAAGAGGAATATCTAGAGAGTAAATGCATATTTTCAGTTTCACATTGCCTCATCTTTGGGGATATACTTCCTCTCTTGTGTGATTTGGCATAAATGTGACCAATACAAGTCAGTTATCTAATGCATTTGTCCTTTTTTCCTGTGAATGAAGGCCCTTATGAGTCACTTGTGAGCATTTTTCCTGGAGGCTTTGGTGGTAAAGAAGTTTATCAGATTCCTTTAACCCCAACACTGACCATTATTAACCAGTAACAAGGTTTAAATCAGACATCACTCAATAGACACGACAAAGTTTAAAGGTGTTGTATGTGTTGTCAAAAAAGGGCAATGTGATATTTGTGATCCTCCTGCATGCTTTGTGTGATCTCGTCTCCCTTGAAACATGGAGGAAATGTGCAGTGTAGGCTTGTGAAAGTTTGTCTATAACAATTTGTCAAATTATTCGATATTCTTGGATAAAATCTCTATGCTGTACGCATCATATTTTCTGATCTTCTTTAACTCTTTCAACACCATTGACCGAATTTTCCAGCAATCCATGTTTTAACTGTAATATGGTAGGGGTTGATATTGGACATCTTCTGAAATAGTAGAACATTTCTGGATCCAAAAACAAGCGAAAAAGAAGCAGAATCAAGCGATAGAAGCATTGCTAATGTACATGTATAATAAAGCGATCATCAAACGTTCAACAGCATATAAATCAAAACTGCTGAATATTATGGAATGAATTGTCGAACCATAAAGAGGTACAGGGTTGATGGACTCGACTTACTATGTTACTATGTTTTGATCATCATCGTTCTGAATCTGATCCGGTCATAATCTTTGACAAAAATGTTTTTTGTTGAAAATGTTGCTTTTTTGTGAAACTTCCCCACATTCGAATGTTGATTTAAAAAAAAAAAGAATGCATGAAGCTAGAATATTTTGTTTGTTTGTATAAAAGCAGAGACTTTGTTCTTTCTTTTGATATATTGTATGTTCAGATATTCATACAACAGAATATTCTGGGGGCCTTGAAGGTTTTGTGAAAATGATCAAAAATGCTTAATTTAGGAATGAATTACTTCTGTTTTGATCTAATGTATTTAAATTTGTGATTAATAAAATGGACATTAAAAATATTTATTTGTGTGTGGGGAACACACAAGAATCTGAGCTGTAATCATAATATTGATTATTTGAATGATTGCGCTGCTTTAAAGTAAACCCAAGATCCCTGCTGTCAGGTCACAGTCTCTGCACGCCCTGTGGTTTTTGGTTACGTGCTGGGCCTGTCTTCTCTGAGCTGTCAGGGGTATGTGAATAGGCGCGTAATGTTTGTTTTATTAAGTCTGCAGGAGGGTGATGAGCTATCGGGCGCTCTGAGAATCCCTGGAATCCCATGTAGGGTCAGTTATATTCTGCAGAGACAGAGAGACAAGCGGCGAAAGAAAGGATAGGCGAATACTGTCTTGTAACACCAAAGACCTTTGATGCTAATTAGATCCCAAAGGTCCAGCATCGATGATTCACCCATTTCCCTTTTTTAGATTGTTTGCTTTCATTAGACAGAACTTCAAACCTACTGTTTCAGCTGCAAGCTGATATCGCAATTCTGATGAGCACACAATTGATTTTGTATCACATAACACAGGTTGTTGAAGTGACCTCACTTCAAATGAAATATAAGTTGTTTTTTCAGCTCTTTGTCTGCGTACTGCATAATATAGCTGAATCAATTTAATTGTAAAAACAGAAAATTGTGGCTTTTGCATAATGACTCGTTGAGCTGTTTGTGCGTCGCATTGTCAGATATATTCCTGTGTGCAACTTATGTTTTTAATCTATTTTTCTGCATTATCTTTGACAATTTATTGTTCTCTTACAGGAATATTTCAAATGTATTTTGTGGCAAAATGTCCATTTCCACAGAAAATAGTGTCAGCTTATCCATCATTGTACAGGGCTAGGCAGTAAACATTAAAATACTCATCACACCTAAATACTTGTTGGCACCACTTTGTTTTAGTTTCAATATCATGACCATGTAAAACCGATAAACCCTGTATTTTGACTTGATGCATGGAAAAATATCGGAAAAATATTAGTCATAACTGTCTGTGTGGTGTCAGCATGGAGGGAACTTCATCATTAAAGCATAATCAGATTCATAATCATAGTAGTGCTTTACTGATTTATAAATTATTTATATTTTATGTATTATATTTTATTTTCAAAAGAAGCTAAAGCAACTGAATTTAGTACATAAATTGATTAAATATAATAAAGTACATTTCATGATGTATTAAGTTTGTCACAATTGATTTTTATTGATCTGTTTGTTGTGTGTTTCTCATTCATTCGCATGTTTTTCTCTCCCTCATTGCTCTGCCTGCTGTTTTTTTGTGTGTAAGTATGATTTGAATCGTCATGTCCAGTCTTTCACCTCTAGTCTATATCAATCCTTTCTCAACAACTTTCCTCTCTCTGTTTCATAATCCTCACAAATGAACCTTAACTATCAAAATCACCTTTTGGTCATTTCCATGACGGCACCTTTTAGATGTTTACTCAAATAAAATGCTTTCAACTGAAACATAATCTCTTGAAAATGAATGGCGCAAATGGAAATGAAGTCTGAGAAAGGACAGTTGTAGTTCTGGAAATGTTTACAGTCTGTGGTGTGGTGGGAAAGTGGGGCAGCTGGTGCTCTGTGAGAGGATGTTTTGGTAGGAAATACAGGGCCTGGCCTGACTCTGTTGTGATGGATGTTGTGGCTCAGTGCCACAGCAGCTTACGCAGAGCTCCATTAGAATCAAAGCCATCTAAATGTGATAATGCTATGACTCTTAACGGCTCTAAGTTAGGCCGGCTCCTAATAGAACTTGGCAAAAGTGAATCTGCACTCCTGTATTGTGCAATGCTCATGCGTGTTTGCATTGCAGAAGACCTAACATGACCTTTGTAGATATCAGCATAGAATAACATTAAACATTAAATAGACATTTTATTGATAATTAATTAATAATAATTTTATTATATTTATTAAATATTTATATTGGCTATTTAAAAATTTTTATGTGTAGGTCCTGTCCCAACTTCCTCTTCTAAAAGGAAATCTGTCAACACAGGAATTATATCAATTAATATCATTGGCTTTTTAACTCTTCACTGACTGATTCCTTTTCCTTTTAAACTTTGTTGCATGGCTCGGTTTCTCTGTATTAGGTTTTTCTCTGAATTTAACCCCAACTAACCAAATTTTATAGTGTATTTTAACACATTAATGTTGGCTGACCTAAAATGTCATATCCTGTGACTGCAGTTTCTGTCATGGTGAAAGTCATTTATTAAGGTCAGATCACTCAGTGTCAATGCTGTTTTCTCTCTTGTTCCAGGAGAAGGAAGGCTGGCATTCTGCCCAGCTTGGAAGACCTGCTGTTTTACAGTATTGCCGAAGGCCAGGAGAGGATCCCAGCTCACAAATTCATTACTGTGAGTGACAGCACACATTTTAAAGGGTTTGTTCACCCAAAAATTACATTTCTGTCATTGATTACTCATGTCGTCATGTCATAAGACCTTTGTTCATTTTCGGAACACAAAATAAGATATTTTTGATGAAGTCTGAGGGTTTCAAAGTGAATGCACCTTTTGAGGTTCAGAAAGACTGTGAAGACGTTGTTAAAATAGTCCATGTGACTATAGTGGTTCAGCCTTAATGTTATGAAGTGACAAGAATAATTTTTGTGGACAAAAAAAACAAACTATTCAACAGTTTCTTCTCTCCCCTGTCAGTCTCCTACGCTGTTGATGTAGTAAACACAGTGCAAAGCTTCTCATTGCTTCATAACATTAATAATGTCTTTAAAGGAGTAGTTTTAAAAAAAATGAAAATTACCCTAAGATTTACTCACCCTCAAGCCATTTTAGGTATATATGACTTTCTTATTTCTGATGAACATAATCATAGTTATATTAATAAATATCCTGATGTGTCCAAGCGTTATAATGGCAGTGAATGGGGAGTTTAAAACTCAAACAAGTGCATCGATATATCTCAAGCTCCAGTGGATTAAAGCGACGCGTTTATGAAAGAAAAATATCTATATTTAGCAAGTTATAAAGTAAAATATCTATCTTCTGCCAGACTGCCTTCTGTTTTCAACTTGTGAAGAAAGTGTAACGTCCAATGCCTTCCGAATTCAACTTATAAAAAAAGTGTAACTGACGTTGCTTATTAAACATGGGTATTTTTCATACAAAAAAGCATTGCTTTTCAGAAGGCCTTTATTAACCCTTTAGAGCCGCGTGGAGTACGTTTATGATGGATGGATGCACTTTATTCAGCTTCAAACTCGTTGGTTCTGTTCACTGCCATTATAAAACTTGGACGCGTCAGGATAATTATTAATATAACTCTGATTGTTTTTATCAGCAAGAAGAAAGTCATATACACCTGGATGGTTTGAAGGTGAGTAAAGCATTGTAAAGTGAACTAATCCTTTAATACCTTTCTGGACCTCAAAAGGTGTGGTTGTGTGTGGTTCAGAAAACACAGATTTCATAAAAAATATCTTAATTTGTGTTACGAAGGTCTTAAGGTTTGGGACGACATGAGGGTGAGTATTCAATGACAGAAATTTCATTTTTGGGTGAATTAACCCTTTAAAATACAAATTATAGGCTGTAGCTTGTTTTGTTTACATCTCCTGCTAGTAGGTCACCAGTTCTTTGCGATAGTATGACCGAACAAAGGGCTGATGGGGTGTACAGTGTGTACAGTTATTGATGTGTTGTTGCTGTAATCAGTGCCTCTAAATGGGGCACAGAGCCATGTTTTATTACACCAAAGCTATTTTATCTAACTGGACTGACAGAGGAAGTAAAACCCCCTGATAAGAGTGTTTTGATTGATGATAGTAAGAAGTAATGACATCGAAAACAATCTGTTAACTCTTATTTGTGCTCATGGAAATCTCTTATGTGTGCATTCAGGCACTGAAGGCCACTGGACTTCGAACGGGAGATCCACGGCTGAAAGAATGTATGGATATGTTGAAAGTCACCCTCAAATCCACATCAGACGGAGTAATGCTAGACCGACATCTGTTCAAAAAGTGAGTTGCCACTGTTTTTATTGTGTTGTAGAATATTCAGGATATACAGTATGCACAGAAAAAAATGGCTTGGACCAGGATGAATGTCAGTTCTGGTTTAGGCTGGTGGATAATGGCAAAAGTTTGGTGAACCAGCATATATAGTTCCTGGTGAATCTGGTTGATCATCAAACTGATTCTTCAGATGGTTAAGAAGTTGAAGAAGTCAAGTCTGTTACATTAGAATAGAGCGTTATGTGCAGTGTTCACTGTTTTATTCTGCAAATTTGCAAATGGAGAAGGTCATCCAAATATTCCATTCATCCATAAAATATACATAGCATAAAGTGTATATATATATGTGTGTATAATATAAATATACACAATATAGGATGTACTGCAGAACTAGTATGATTGCACCTATCATTACTTTAACTATATTTAGCCCAAATGCATGTAATCAAAGGTGAGAAATTCTTCATTTGTCTGCTAAAATAATACCCTGCAGTTGAGAAAAAAAAAAGTGCTTTGCCTTCATGATGGTCTGTTTAACAGGATTCTGCCTGAAACAGATGACATCTGCGTGGATCTGTCTGCTGACAGTCCCCAATAGCACACTATCTCATACACATTTAGATAATACACAAATATATGATTGATTGCATATATTATACTTTGCATCATAGTTGTTAATCGCTGTCTTTTGGCAACATGAGCGAACCATAACAATCTGCTCCCTTTAGCTGTGTATCACCCTTCAGACGTGGTCCATAAATGCCTCCCTCTATAACCAGCCTGATAGATGCCTGTTTTTCAGCATCTCTGCTGTTGGTGCCGTGTTTACCACCCTGGTCGATCTGGCTGCCACTGACAGCTTCATTACAGACTGAAGAGATAGATGCAGTGGTGTCAGCTTGTAGAGGCTTGATAGATTATGGCAGTGAATGACCTTGCATAGTAGACAGAGCCATAAAGAGACAGTGAGAGATGATATTTGGAATTGAATTCTAGTGTACTACTTAAAGTTGCATTTATTTACTCATTTAACCATTTTAAACAAAGAAATGAACAGACCTTTTGACAAAATGTTCACTCAAACAAATCTGTTTATTCTCAATCGACACAGATGCACAAAAATTGTATCTAAAAATGACTGACGTGTGCAATATGAGATATTAAAAAGTAAACGGATGAAAAAGAATAACAAAAGTAAGATACAATGCTCTTGGGTGAATTAGCAGCAGTTAATAAACAAACTTCATTCGTTTATTCGTGATTCCCAAGACCACTGGGACAAAGAAAAGCCAACGAAATGAAAACAAACATTAAATTCCAGCCGAAATGTGCTGCACTGTTGTCACAAATACTCGTTACGTTATGTTTTATTTAGTGTGTGGCGTCTAATTATGATGTTGGAAAAAAAACCAGATGATTTTGAAATCTAAAATTCTTTAAAAAATGTCTTTGTTAAATTTTATAAATAAATTGAGAAAAAGAAGTGGTCTTATACCTTCACTCAGCAAATGCAAGGTCAAGTCGGGCTCATTGCATTGTGGGATATAGCACCTAGTACTACCGCCATGTGCTCTGCTGTACGATGTACATTTTTGCAAAAGTGGTAGGTCATATATTCACATTTTCTATGCATATAGATTGTATTGCATGTTCCTCAGTATACATACTGCAGAAATAGTAGTATGCGAGTATGCTATTCCACACGTATTGGTTCCTGTCTAGCTACTCCTGTCTAGTAATAGATTACATTTTGAAAATTCACATCCACATAAATCTAAGCAATAGCACTGTGCACATGTTTTTGAGCTTGTCAGTCCGTTCAGGGACCTTGGTGCAGAAACTGCACCAATATTTCAGACACAATCACAGGTTTGAGTTCATGATGTCTTTGAACGCTGTACTTCCCTTTGCTGCAGTGGAAGTGAATCACCCAGCTCTGTAAAACCAGCCGTGGCTTCCTCTCTCACGCCATGGATGTTTAGACATTTTACAATAAATCTTTCATTTTTCAGTGGGAACTTTGCATTGGAACAGATCCAGTGTTTTGCTCTTCTACCTTATAATGAAAGTGGAAATAAACATTTAGCTTCTCATGGAGGCAGTGTAAACAATTGTTTCAAGAAAGTCAGTGTTTCTTATGTGTGTTGCTTTGATTCTTGAGGGCTGTAAATCATACAAAAGTGTTACACTTTTATCCCCTGTCTCACTAAAATGCCCTTTTTGAAATTATGTACAATTAGATGGCATCAATGAGCCAGTTTATGTAGATACTTGGTTATGTAGTGGAGTTAATATGTAAGTCTGATTTAAGTAACAAGTTTATCTCTGTGATATTTGTCCTATAATTACTCAGGAGAAAAAATACACAGACAAAAAGTTTCTCCAATAAATTCTGAGCAAGCCACTAGTAGGTATAAATTCTTCAGCTCTGTGCTGCTCTTGTTTCTCCAGGTGTGTCCAGAGCAACATTGTTCTCCTAACCCAGGCCTTCCGGAAGAAGTTTGTCATCCCTGATTTCCAGAGTTTCGCCTCCAACATCGATACACTTTATGAGAAAGGCCGTAAACTTTCCGGGGGTCTGGTAAGATGAGAGAAACTGAAATAATAACACTCAGTAGATTTGACTAAAATGTCTTTTCTACTTGATTCAGCCTTTGTTTTTGCTCACAGGTTGCTGACTACATTCCCCAACTTGCCAAATTCAGCCCAGATCTATGGGCTGTTTCCCTTTGCACAGTAGATGGTCAAAGGTATGAATCATACACTTTTATCTACTGACAGGAACTACTTGTTTTAGCTTGAGATTTAGATTATTTTAGGTTCGTCTACTGAGAGGAACTGCTTTTCTTTTATACCATCAATGGCTAGTTTCACTGCATCTGTCACTTAAAAAGCTTTGAACTGGAGTTGGAGAAGTACAGTTTTCATATTTCAACAAGCTTTGATAATCAATTTGTATATTTATTAACTAAACCACTTGAATTCCCCTGTCACTCACCATTCACTATGTACATTATGACAAGTACCGGAAATACTTCATATATATTGGTCACAGAACCGTCAGATAAAGCGGCAACTAATCTTATCATTCAGTAAATGCTCCAATATTCTCCTGGACTAGTCATCCAGGGGAGATAAAACATGCTAAATGTTAATCCTCTTGTGTGAGAATCAATGATAACAGGACTATAAAATCACAGTCATTAATGTTTCCTTCAATACTTAGACCCATGTGTCATGGTACACCCTTTGATCTCTGATAATTAGGACATAAATATAATCTTTATGTTTTACCCCATGCTATAGAATTTGGTGTAAAGATACATGGGGTGCCTGCATTCCTCTGTAGTGTTTGCTGTGTCCATTCCCCTGTTACACAGTAACTAGCTCTTTTAGTCAACAACATTGCCAAAGCCTTGACCTACTGACAGAAACTGATGGAATAACTTCATTTTGTTCTTTTCAGATCTTTACATAAAATGACTAATTAACTGAATTCAACAGTTTTTTAAAGTTGTTTACTAAATGAAATGGTAACTACAATAAGATTCATTAGTTAACATGAACTAATAATGAACTGCACTTATACAGCATTTATTAATCTTTGTTAATGTTAATTTCAACATTTACTAATACATTATTAAAATCTTGTTAACATTAGTTAATGCACTGTGAACTAACAATGAATAACTGTATGTTAATGATGATTAGTAAATACAGTATCAAATGTACTGCTCATGGTTAGTTCATGTTAGTTAATGCATTAACTAATGTTAACTAATAAACCTTATTGTAAAGTGTTACCCTTAAATCTACCAAAAAAAAACCCAACATCAACAACAAAACAGACAACAGGATCACTACATATTCAGTTTTGAGAGCTGTCAAAATGCATCTTTGCCCAACCGAAGATTTATCGGATTATTTAATGTGAAGATATCTACTGTTCTGCAGTAACGTACTCGGATTATATTACGATTATATGATTATAACCGAAGTTTTTGCAAGAGTGCTGCTTTTTCCATCTTGTGTTGCGATTGACAGCTTGCAAAGTTTCTGGTTTGACAAGCCTATTTAAATGCGCAATTAAATCTGATTGACAGAGATAACCATAGCAATGGACAGAACAAAATAATTGATACTGTGTGTCAAATGATGTGATATGATTTTGTGTGTACTGGGCTTGCGGTTCAGGGTAGGGTTCCTGTGGCGCAGATGAAAAGCGAAACCAAATGTGGATGTTGTGAACGTCCTCCACCACCAAAGACCATTTTTGACCCAGGAAAAACCCTCTTTGACACTATTTTTGATTAAATTTAGAAATAAAAAATGAGATTTTTTCATGTAGTATTTAGAGAACAAAATCCCCCCAAAATAACCTTGTAGATACCTTATGAATATATTATTTAATTTGAGTTTAAATTAAGTTGAGTTTTGAGTTTTTTGAGTTTAAATTAAGTTGTTGGAAGTTGCAATAGTATTTTCTTCTCTATTGTGATGTATATCCAAGTGAAACGCAGAAAAAAAAAAGTACAACAGGGCTTGAATTTTTTTTTTTTTGAGAAGAAATGTCTGTAGTTCTGAATATCTTCATATCATGTTAGAGTCACAGTGTGGCCTTTAGGCTCTTTATTTTTCATGTTTGTTTGCTTATGTGGAACATAGCATGATATCTCTGGTTCTGATCCCTGTTCACTCATTTACACAGACACACAGTGGGTGACACTAAAGTGCCATTTTGCCTGCAGTCGTGCGTAAAGCCGCTCAAGTACGCTATTGCAGTGCATGATCACGGCACTGAATATGTGCACCGGTTCATTGGGAAAGAGCCAAGTGGCTTACGCTTCAACAAGCTCTTCCTGGATGAGGACGGTAAGAATTATAACCATCAGCTTCAGCATGACTGCTTTTTTCTGCAATCAGGGAACAGTGTCTGCATGTGTCTTAAATTTTAACCATGTAACCCTTTAATAAAAACAAGGAACATAAGAAATGTTATTTTCCCCACAGATAAACCCCATAACCCAATGGTGAATGCTGGTGCAATCGTGTGTACCTCTCTTATTAAGGTAAGCGTCTTCCACTTGTTTTTATTTCATTTTCACGTTAGAAATTGATAACTACCCCTAGTCCTAACTGTACTCACATTTGCCTAATTTGAATTAGCCAGGGGCCCGTTCTTCGTACCTCGCTTAATACATCTGTGATGATTTGACAGATGCCAAATCTTCTAATCGAGATAACTGACCTATAAGTAATGTGGTTCTTCAAATGAATTTGCGGATTGGATTAAATTATCTGAGATTACTGCGCGTTCTTGTGTTCTTCGAAAAGGGTAGATGAATCGATACTCGAAAACCCTGATCAGCAATGCAGCTATTGGCTGGTACCAAGAAGGCAACGTTGTGACATCTTATAATTAAAAAAGCTCCTGATGATTGATGATCAACTTGGCGAATTTCTGGACATAAACAAAGACAAAGGTTCTTAAGGGTCATGTAATGAAGGGCGAGTCAGCGGATGAGATCCAATTGGGAGCTTTATTCAAAAACGTAGTCAAACAGGCAATGGTCAAGGAAACAGCAAACAGTAATGGGAGGGAACAGGCAGGCTCGTTGTAAGGATCCAGGCAACAGGTCAGAAAGGCAGGCAGCAAGATACACAATCCAAAAATACAATCAATAACTCCAAAGGCTGGCAGATAAACATAAACAGACACCGGAAACAGGCAGAATCAGACACAGGTAAACAAGACGGGAATGAGCGCTCGGAAATGTAACACTGGGATTAACAAGACCTCGCCAATAAATGTGTGTGCATTGGGCTTAAATATGGTTACGATAATGAGCATCAGCTGGAGCAGCGATCAGTGACAGGTACGGGGATTCTGGGAAATGTAGTCCGTGTTTGTGAGTGAGTGTGAAAGAAAGTGTATAGTGCATAGTCCTTGTTGAAGTGCCCTCTAGAGGATCTAATGGGCACTTCAGCTGATGATCGTTACAGGTCAAGATAAAGTTATTTATTGCGCTGCATCAAACCACTCTCGTAATAGCTGTCGCGGTTAAAATTAATGCACACATGGCATCTACTGTACATCGTGTGTGAGACTCCAGTAAAATTAGGTAATTATTCCCTCACGAATAAATCTAGTAAAACTGCCTTGTGTCTATATTATGATAGACTACACAACATTATATAATATTATTTGCAAATATATTTTTAAATCATTATTATTGTCCCTTGTTTACATTGGGGTACGCTTGTAAGAAAGTATCAGTGGCTGGAACAGACTTTAAGCATCACCTCCGCTTAAAAAGATGCTTTAAAAGAAATAAACTTGCTCTGTGCTTTAAGCTTACGGACCTGTTGTTATGACAGCAAGTCCTGGATGAGCGTCGAAGAACCCAAGATCATGCCAAATCATCATCAATCAAATCCAGCTAACCTTAGCAACGTGCAAAGAACTGGCCCAGACTATTTGATATTGACCAAATGTTGTTGATAAATGTTTTTAAGACACGTGCAGTAATCATATTGAGTGGTTTTATTGTAGTTGTATTTTATAGACTGTATATGAAAAAGTGATTATGAGCAGTGCTGCCTAGACTAAGACCAATTCACCATCAGTGTGTATTTTAGGTTCTTCTTGTCTTTTCTGTGTATTTTATTACTGTACACCTACTCAAGGCCTCCCCTTTCATTGTAAGCTACAATGTGAGGAGATCATCCCGTTTTCAGCACCATTATTGTTAGAAGTCTGTTTACAATGAATTTTAAGTAAAATTCATTCAGACTTTCTATTCTCCACATTTTTACACCTTCTCTTGTGACTTGGGCTGGGCGATATAGCTAAAAAATATAACCTTATAAATATATTGTATTTCTACATTTATTTTTATATAAATTAGGCATTTTTTGAAGTTTTTGAAGGCCCCAACAGTGTTCTACATAAAAATTGCACACAAAAAAATGTACCAATTTAATATATAATTAGTAAAATTATTTTTTTCCTGACCACAAAAAAAACGCTGTGGGATCTTTTTTTAGTATTTCTTTTAATAACAAAATAACTAACTATTTTTTTATTTGGGCTGTCAAAATTAACACATTAAATGTGCAATTCTTTTTTTTTTTTTGTCATTTTAACCCGTTAAAAATATTGATTGTTATTTATTCTAGTGCTTTTAAACTATTCAATCTCGATAATCTCGATCTGTGCAATGTTATTTTACATTTAATTACTTTATTTAATTTCTGTAGCTATATTTCCTACCTGAATTTTACTGTTTGACCTACAAAAAAAGCACTGTTTACAAGGTTACATACTATCAAAACTTTTTTTTTTGTAACTATGCCAGGAAAAATGGTAACAAAGAGCAAGTAAAAATCAACCAGCCTGACTGGGCCAGTAGAAAAAAATAGTATAAATAGTATAATGGGTTTATGTGAAGATTGCATTAAGTTCACTTAAATAAAAAATTATTTTTTAAAGCCTATTAAATGTTAAAAATGATGGTGTGCAATTATACTGTAATGTTGAAACGTTCTTTTGCTACTTGAGACACTTTTAAAACATTTACATTACTTCAACTTGACATTAAAATCGATATGATATTCACTGTGTTGCTTGATTTTTAAATCACCAGGAAAATCATTGCAAATTTATTGTGAATATCGGATATATCGCCCATCCACAAAATCTACCATAAAATGCATCATATTATATATTTAGAGTATTTGCTTAAGGCAAATGTAATGGGTTTATGAAGCCTGACTGGTATTTCTAGTTGTTTGCACCTTTTGGTTGTGTCTGTGTGTTACAGCTGATGTACCTTGGTCTTTATATGTGTTTTGTTCAATGTGCAAACACACAAGAAAGGAAAAACACTCCAGCTGGGTTAATAGTGGTCTAGATTTAAGTGTTCTTTTTGACTTGCGTTATATCTTATTGTGTTGACAGTACAAGGGCTCAACTTTGAGCATTTTCTACACAGTATGCAAAGTCATAATTTATAATCAAAATACACATTCAAATGCACATACACTCTTCCTGAAGGCTTTTCTAAGCTGGGTAGACAGGAACTATTGCCTCTCCTTCGACAGGCTTGCATAAGAAAAAGTATTCATATTTTTATGCATTTATTAGGGCTGTCAATTTATAACGTGTTCATTTAGTGCAGTAAATCATCCAAAAATGAAGTGTACATGCTGTAAATGGACAAAATAATCAAGCAAACTATACATTGATGTCTAAAGACATCTTTTGTAATGTCTTTAAGGTCTTTTGTTTATCTTTAGTTGGGGACTTTCTCAGTAAATATGGGTAATATGCAATTTTATTCATTCATTTGTTGCAAACCATGTTGCAAGCAATTATTTTTATTAAAATTTCAATTGACAGCCCTAGATTTATTTTTTTTGTTTAACCCAACACAAATCCACACATTAAAAGGATGCAGCATCACTGTGCGTGATGAATGTTTGGCATCCTGGGAGCTGTGAAATTCAACCTCACGTCTCCCATCAAACCTAAACTCAACCATTGTGATTGCTCTTCTCATATTGTTCTCATGTGAATGATATTGGTGTGACGCAATTGTCTTTCACCCCTCTGATGTGTTCTGATAGGTCAGTGCTGAATGTAAGTCATGCCTGTCGGGTTCCTTTGCACCTAAGTAACGCATGACATCATTTCCTCCCTTTCCTTCCGAGTCCTTGAGCACCGCCATGAGCGTGTACTAAAAGCGTGTGATATACTGTTGAAGGCTCTTTGTGCTGTTTTATGTTGTTGCATATTTTGCAGACGTAGGATCTGTGGGATTTTTTGACCACTGCTGCAGGTCAATGACGTTGGTAATTTTTCCTTTCCATTTTTCCTCCCTCCCCATGAACAAGCCTGGATACTAAAATATCAGTAGTACCATTGTGTTCCTTAATAAGACGGTGACTGGATAAAATAGAGCATCTGTGCAGGACCAAATGATCTTTAGTGTTGGAAGCTACGGTAGCCCACAGAGGCCTTGTGTTATTTTATTCCTTTATTTTGTTTTATTTTATTTATTTATTTATCTATTTTGAGAGCTTGATAAAAAATAATGATGCATGGCCTTTGTGGGTTTCTGAAGTAAACTGGGTATACAATACATTCAGAACTTTTTCACACAGCCTTTTCCCTCTTGTAAGAAATAATGTGCAGCAGGGGTGTAAAAAGTACATAGAAAGTGTGCTTGCATTAAAGTATGGGCACTGTGACTTTTTTAAATGGGGTAAAATTTTGATAAAAAAATTACATTAAAAAAGTAAAAGTTTCCACATTTAATCGTAATTAAATATTAAACTGAATAAAGAAATACAAAAAAGAAACATTGTAAAGTATCCCATTCAATTAAGTTTTCTTTCTTTTCTGATTTTGTAATGCTCAGATATTTTGTAAGACATACCAGTTGTTTTCTGTTATTTCTATTTGCATTATTTTAATAATTTTATCTCTATAAATGTGTTTTCAAACGGGTGTGTGTGTATGTATGTATATATATGTATATATATATATATATATATATATATATATATATATATATATGTATATGTATATATGTGTAGTAAATAGTTTTATACACATAAATTGGATAGAACCTATTAGCAGACCATTGAAATAAGCAATGGTATAGATTCCAGTTTAGATCAACAATGGTTGATCTTAAAATTCAAATGCTTGCGCAGCAGTTTTGACTCCATTTCAGCATTCATTGGCAAAGAACAGCCCAAGAGGACATCTGCCCGACAAGTAAAGCAACCAATCACAGTTTGTTTTGTTCCGCGTCATGTTTAAGGGCGTAAAAATTTAAAGCTGATGACCCTACAATAACAGACAGATATGAGTCTAAAATGATTAATTCTAGAACGTTTTGCATTTTTACTTCAACTTTTACACCACAAACTCCAAAATCCAGTGTTTAGTTGATCCTGAAAAGCACTTATTGTCACAGTGGTAAACAGGACAGCTTTCTTCTTCCATGAGGGGGTTTGGCATCACGACAGCTTCATTTCCAGGCCGTTAAAGAATGTGACTCACATATCTCCTTGAAAACCTATAGAATTTGATGATGACTTCAAAACTCCCAAAGTGTTTCCCATACTGTGTGCCTTATGCATCAGACTTTTTTTAAAAATTGTAACAATTTAAAGGACTAAATGTGTTTTCGACTATCTCTGGAAGTGGTCAAAAGTGGACAAGCTCAAAATGTTTTAGACCCCGTTTACACCTCTATTTAGTGTCGTGCACTTGTGATTAATAATTAATTTCAGGTGTAAACAGGGCCTAAAATATTACTTTATTACAAGAACAACAACAAACGTACTAAATCTAAACTTTTAAAGGTAGTACAATGTATTGACAAGTTTTAATGTAATTGTAAGCCCCCTCCCCTTTAGAAATGTAACCGAGTATGACTGCAATTTTACCAAAATAATCCACAAATATAGTGATTAAGTGCAATTAGTACTTTACACCCCTGATGTCCAGCAATCAAACAGTCAAACAACCCCATTAGTCACTGTTCATTAATGGCAGTAATGTAATCTAGCTCATTGATTCTTAGCTCTTTGCATTAATTTGATGGGTGCCTCAAACCACACTCAGTTTGCCAGGAAGCCTTAGGTTAATAAACACTGATCCACACTCAGAAACACATCAACACACAATGCACAGATCCTCCTCACACATCATCTTAAGATATTACCAACCCTGCTGATTCACATGCACTCTGTTTTTTGACCCACTTCTCTGTTTGGCCTACAGGTCTTCATGTACACGTTTAACTCCAGTCTTTGCTCTGTAGCAGTTCATCATCATTTCCTTTTGTAGAGCATAACAGTAGTTTACTATAGTACACATGAAATGATTATCATCTTCTTGTTGATTTCTAACAACAGATTACTAACTAATGGTTTTAGCGTTGTACCGGTAATATTTAAGGAATGACATTATCTGTATGAGTTAGTTACTGTTCTGATTTATTTTTCCCCATTGTACTACTTTAAAGTGTTTTTATCTATTTTAATGTGATTTATTAGAATGAGAAGAACACTCAATGAGGACAAAATATTTTTACATGTCTTTTATTTCTTTCCTATGTTTTTCAGCAAGGAGCAGGCAATGCTGAGAAGTTTGATTATGTGAGTCAATTAGCAAAGGAATAAATTTTTTTATTTGTTTTAATTTGTTGTTTTTGCCTTTGATTGACCTATTCTGATTTCTCTTTTGCAGGTAATGAACTTTTTGAAGAAGATGGCAGGAAATGAATATGTTGGTTTCAGCAATGCCACGTATGTTGAGCTCAAAGTTCTGTAGATTTGTTCATAGATACCATTGGCAAAGAGTAAAAATAAGTAGTCCTTTCTCAAAGAGTTTTTAACATAAATTTTAATTACTATTGTTCCAAGACTTTCGTTCACCTTCGGGAACATAAATGAAGATCTTATTGATAGCTCAAATGTGCTGAGTAACCAGTGTATGTTCATTCTCGTTTGAGCTAAATGTTAAACCGCTCGATTCATATGGATTAGTTTTCCGAGCTCTTTATCAACTTTTTGTAGCGTCAATCTTTCAATTGCGAAGGCAGTCTATGGAAGGAAATCTGACAGCATTCTATCATCAAAAAGATCTTCATTGTTCTTCTCTTCAAAAGATCTTTATGTTCCGAAGATAAACAAAAGTCTTACGAGTTTGGAACGACATGAGGGTGGGTAAATGATGACAGAATGTTCTCTTTGGGGTGAACTATCCCTTTAAGCATAATTCGCAAGGTTGGATTCTGTTGAGGTTTCTGGCTGATTACATATCACCTGATCTAGATTCCAGTCAGAGCGTGAGTCAGGAGACAGGAATTTCGCTATTGGCTACTACCTGAAAGAAAAGAAGGTTAGTATATTCATTCCACCTAGTAATTTCTCTCCTTCACATTTTATCTGCCTGTTTTGTTTGCAGTATTTTTGTCTATTTGGGGTACATTAACATGACAACAATGTACTAAAAACAGAAGAGTTTTTCCTTTGAATTTTTTGCATACAGACGACACCATTGTTAATGCGACCCCCAATTTCACGGATGTGCAAAAACAACTAAAAACGCTGTATTATGCTGCACGGCCAGTAGTTGACGATGTCACATTGTAAAGTAACACTATGCACGTATAGACTGAACACATAATACACATACGCATGGCATCACCTTTTTCACAAATTTGCGTTTTTGTAGTCAACATGAAGATGCTAACGGTATCGTTTCAATAAACATGAACCCCTTGAAACTCATTTTCAACGGTTGTTTCAGGCGTTTTTGTGTAAATCAAGGGTCTCCAAACTCGGTCCTGGAGGGCCACTGTCCTGCAGAGTTCAGCTCCAACCCCAATTAAACACACCTGTACCAGCTTATCAAGGTCTAATTTGGCATACTAGACACTTCCAGGCAGGTGTGTTGAGGCACGTTTTTAGCTAAATTCTGCAGGACAGTGGCCCTTCAGGACCAAATTTGGAGACCACTGTTGTAAATAAATGGCCAAAAGGCATAAAAATTTTTTTAGTTGAAAACAGTGTTGTGTAAATGGCCCTTTACTTACTGGAGTGGTTCGTTGTTTTGATCTGAATTTTGACTTTAACCCTTCTTTTTTTGTGTGCAGTGCTTTCCAGATGGTACAGACATGACTGCTGTTCTGGACTTATACTTCCAGGTGTGTACAGAGACGACTTTCATTTCTGAGTCACTTTCGGATTGCAGCTTAAGAGTTATGAACTTGTTGTAAAGCATTTCGTGATTGCCTTTCAAAATGTTTACTTTGTAACTGTAAATACTGTATTGTAAATATATATATTTATTCAAAAGTTTGGGTTTGTAATATTTTTGTTGTTGTTATTATTTTATTATTCATATGTTCTTGAAAGAAGTGTCTTAAGCTCACCAAGGCTGCATTTATTTGATTAAAAAAAAAAACGTGAAACCGTAATATTGAGAACTATTATTGTATTTACTATTATTTACTGTGTTATATTTTAATATATTTTCAGACGTAATTTATTTCTATGATGGTAAAGCCATTACTCCAGTCTTCAGTGTCACATGGTCCTTCAGAAATTATTCTAATATGCTGATTTGGTGCTCACAAAACATTTCTTATCAATGTTGAAAACAGTTTTTGTGGAAACTGAAACAAAACAACATTTATTTGAAATCAAAATCTACTGTAAAATGTCTTTACTGTCACTTTAGATCAATTTTATTTCTCCTTGCTGATTTAAAGTATTCATATTTTATTGAAAATATGACCCCAAACTTAAATAGTATCGTCTTCCCAGATGAATCAAAATAGTATGAAATCACACGAAAATCGAAAATCCCTTTCGCTATCCAACCCTAGAATTGAAAGTTCTCTCTTAGTTTGGCATGGCACAAGCATGGCAGGAGTGCAGTCTGGTGACCCTGTCCCTTGACTCCTGTCATGTGCCTGTGAGATCATGTGGAGTGTGTAATGGTTTTAGTCCAGCTGATCTCACACACACACACACACACACACACACACACACACACACACATAAGTGGTCTCATTCTTAGGTTGAAGTCTCCAATAAAATCCATTTCAAAAGCTACCAAATGAAGCATATTGTAAGGCATCCTGCCCTACTTATATTTCGTATTTATGTGTTTATTTGTGTTTGTGTTCATATGTGTAGCTGTGCTCCATCGAAGTAACATGTGAGAGTGCTAGCGTCATGGCTGCCACGCTGGCCAACGGTGGCTTCTGTCCAATCACAGGCGAGCGTGTGCTGAGCCCCGAGGCTGTGCGGGATACCCTCAGCCTCATGCACTCCTGTGGCATGTATGACTTCTCTGGACAGTTTGCCTTCCATGTAAGTTTTTGTGCATGCAGATTCACACATGCATAAACCGGACTCAAATTCACAAAATCTCAAAATCATTTGAACCTCTTTTTGTCTTCATTTCACATTTTCCTTGTCATTCTTAACTTTTGCCTTTAGAGCATTTCTTATCAACCTTTTTGACTTCAAGGCCCTCTTTTGTCCTCAACAATATTCAGAGGACCAATTTTACTCAGAATTTCTTCCTTTTATTTTAGAGCTTGAAATAACTAAAAAAAAAAAAACGTGTATTTATAAAATGTATTAATTTACATGGAGTTATATTTTAATTTATTTTGTTTTCTAGGACTAGAAATTGTACTTTTAAACTTTTAAAAACTGTTCTTGAGGGGGTGAATTAAAAATATCTTGATTTTTAGCTGTTTTAGCTTATTTTATCATTGTTTAAATCATTTTAAGTCATCTTGAAGGCCTCTTAGAAGTTTCCTGAGACCCCTAGTGGGCCCTGGACCCCTTGTTGCTTTAGAGTCACATCACTTGGCCTCATTAAGTCATTGCTTAAACAAATACAATCACACAAATCACATCCAACTAGCTCTCAGAAATTGAGTACCACAACAACAAAAAAGAATATTTTTAATTATAGGATTGCTTTCTCCAGATGCAAAAATGTAATTGTTACTTTGCTCTCAAAGTCCACAGAAACTCAAAGGATATTTGTGTCCATTTTTTGTGCTAATTAAAGTATACTTTTTTTTTTTTTTTCAAATTAATTTATTATTGTATCACTATAGCATGCAATATTTTAGGACAAAATCCTGCACCTTATTCCCGAAATTCTCACAGTACAACATAACTGTGACATGCAATAATCTTTTCTGGGCAAACACTCCACCCAGAATCTTCTAGCCAACCCTGTTGACACAACATCTTCAACTATTGTTCTCGTATTTATATGAATGTAATTGTTTTTTATCATTTTAATGTATTTTATTTTTGCTCAGGTGGGTCTTCCGGCCAAGTCAGGTGTGGCTGGAGGTATTCTGCTGGTTGTGCCCAATGTGATGGGCATTATGTGCTGGTCTCCGCCATTGGACAAACTTGGCAACAGTGTCCGGGGAATCCAGTTCTGCACGGTATGTGAATGTTTTTGTTTGCCAACACACCTACACGCAATATAAACGCTTTCATTTATTTTAAAAAGTTCTACCCATGTACTGGAAAATATTTGATGATTAGCCAAGATAAGAACATTTTAAAAGGTTAGTCTAAAATGAAAATTTTGTCATTAATTACTAGGGTTGGGTACCGAAACCCGGTGCCAATACGGCACCGTTACCTATATAACCGGTATGTACCGGATCGAATCAGAATGCGAAGGTCGGTGCCTCATTTCGGTGCCACCTAAATGTCTGAAGTGATTGAAATATTTGTCCTCTGGTGCTATGACACGGACGTAAGAAGCATCAGATTCATCAACACGCCTGATCGCTAGTTAAATTTAAATACTTGCTTTCATGGGGTGTCAGAATGCTCGGGAAAATTATTTCCTGAATGAGAAAACTCACGTGAACGTTGGAAAGCTTTGATGATACAAACCCAATACATCTTTTTAGTAATGTTACTGTCCATTTTGTTTTCACATTTCGAATTAAAAATCACAAATCGTTGGGAAGTGAGACCATCCGTGAAGCGCGTGAACGCAGCAACTACACTTGCGCTGACTGCAGTGCAGCAGGTGCTCTACCGTTAGCTTAGCTAGCTAAATTAAACGCGCTTAAATGAAAATGCTTAAAACTAAACACTCCAAAGTGTGGCTATATTTCACGAGAAAGGATTCCGACACCGCGACGTGCAGCCAATGTTTTACAACAGTTGCGTGTAAAGGCGTTAACACGTCAGACCTAATGAAACATTTGAGGGCACATGGAATAAACTTTAAAGCAGAGGGATGCACCGTGTTTGACAGCTTGCGGACATCAGCTGGCACTATCAGTGTGGATGACTCCAGCCCCAGTAAGCGGGACAGTCTTCCCATATTGTCTGCACTTTCAAACACATACCTGTGTGTGCAGGCCTCATCGACACCATCTGAGAGAGTTTTCTCCAGTGCAGGACATGCAATAAGTTAGGAGAGGTGTCGTATTTTGCCAGAGAAGGCAAATTATATTTCTGCAAAAAAATTTCTGAAATTTGAAGCTGTTAAATTATTCTAGTTGGCTTAGGTTTTACTGTTGTGTTTTGTATTTACTTATATATATTCATGTATACTTTAAACTTTTAATATATTGTTCAATTCAAAGAACTTTTTTTGTCCAATAAAAAGCTATTCTTGACTGAGTCATCCACCATCATTTTGTGGACTTTTTAAAAGTATCGGTTCAGGCACCGTTTTGGCACCGGTACCGTTTTAAAAGTATCGATTTGGCACCGGTATCGAAAAAAACCCAAACGATACCCAACCCTATTAATTACTCAGCCTCATGTCGTTCCACACCTGTAAGACCTTCGTTCATCTTGGGAACACAAATTAAGATATTTTTCATGAAATCTGAGGGGTATCTGATCCCTCCATAGAAAAGAATTTAATAACTTTCAAGTCCCAGAAAGGTAGTAAAAACATTAACACTGTCTATGGATCTTTGGAGACTGACAGTGAAGAGAAGAAATTGTTGAATTATTAGTTATTATTTTTGTTTTAGGGTGTATTAACCCATTAAACTTGCTTTTGTGAAGAGATGTAGGGTAAATCATGTGCTTTTCACATGATACATGTAAGGCATCTACAGTTAGGCGATATGTCAAACATTCACAATATATTTGCATTTTGCAAACATTTTTTGCGGGTGATATTTGCAGAAATTAATAAATATTCATTACCTTGGTGTTTGTTTTTTAATGGCACATATATTTTATTGATGGTATATATAGACTAGCAGTCTTTTACATACGAACAAATGCTGGTTTTTCTTTCTGCTTTCTAATCATCAAAGAATCCTGAAAAATGTATTACTTTCCACAAAATATTAACTTGCACAACTGTTTTGAATGAGAGGATATGTCTCTTATTATTATTCATCTTATTATTTTTATTATTAATCTGAGAATTCAGCTTTGCCATCACAGAAATTAATTACATTTTAAAATATATAAAAATAGACTACAGTTACTTTAAGTTGCAATGATATTCCACAATATTACTATTTTTACTGTATTTCTGATCAAGTAAATGCTGCTTTGTTGAGAATAAAAGACTTCTTTCAAAAACATTACAATAATCTCACCGACCCCAAACTTTTGAATGCTGTTCATCTATAGTTGGTCTTCTCTGTTTGCTGTATTTTTGATCCCATGATCCTGTCCTCATGAGTACTTCTCTTCGTGTAGCTTTGAAATGATCGGAATCTGTCTGTGTTATTTTAAGTCTTTCTGAGAACCAGCACTTGTTACGGTCTGAATATCTGTACAGTCTCTCAGACCCTTGTTAAAGGTCAAGGAGTCTAATATTACTCCCTGTGTGTCCTAAGGAAGTCAGTGGGCTCCATGTCTTGGATTCATTAGTGGGTATAGTCTGACTGAGGACAACCGCAGGAATGGGACCAGAGCTAATTGTTGGAGTTAATTATGGAGTAGACAGTGGGACGAGAATTTTATATCATGGTTTGACACATTTCTAATGCCACACGGTGACACATCCAGTAATGAATACAGAGCCACAGTGATAATTCAAGGTCTTGTTTCTGTGTTGAAAGACAGTAAAGTCTGACTAGTCAGTGGGTCACAAGGCAGGAAATGGCCGTAATATTAGACATTCAGACATTCCTGCCAACTCTTTCTAGCAAATTCAGGGAGTGTTCTGAATATATGAGCCCTTCAAATCATAGTTTATAAGGTGAAGTGCAGTTTCAAGGTCAGCTTCAAGGTTTAACTGCTTGTTACACAAATATCAGCATCTTAAAAGAATATTTCTGGGTTTCAGACAGCAGAACAAAATGGTAAATGTGGATATAATTATAATAATTATTATTAGTAGTATTAATAATAATAAAAATATACAAATAATATACTATTATTACCAATAATAATTATTGTTTATTAGTATAAAGACTATACAAAGACATTATCTCAGCTGAAAGGGTAAAATGGAGATGTAGCACATTTACTTCTCAGTTCCTAAGAAAACATTTTAAGAAAGAGGGGAAAGTGTAATATATATATATTTCTTAGAAATAAATAACATAATTACTAAAAATGTGGATTCTCCTAACCCTGAAATGCAATAAAATATATTAAACTGGCATTTCACATTTGCAGTGTCTAAAAGTATAATGGCAAGGCAACTAACTTTAACTGTTTCATTGTTTTAGACATAAGCATATTATTTCCTAAAACAACATCACACTTTTAAACCTTCACATGTCGCCGTTTTGTGAGGTTCTTTTTCTTACTAAATTTTCAAAACACCAACACAAAAATAAACAAAGAAACGGATACTGTCAGCACTGCTTGAAATGTCACCATTAAAGACTGTTAAAATGATCACATGGACTAAACCTCAGCTGAACCTGAAAAAAGGAACCTGAGAAGTTTAATGACATTGTGAAGAAGTTTCATTTTTAGCATTATGATGGTACAAAGGGCTCTAATGAAATGCACTGCACACTCTCCTGTCACTAGCAGACTACCTAGACACTCTCAACACAGCCATACACGCTCCTTAAATGAGCTGTGTGTGCTTTGAGCCTTTGACCTCTCAGACTGACTCCTGTGGCTTTCTTTTTTTTTTGTAGGATCTGGTGTCCTTGTTCAACTTTCACAACTATGACAACCTGAGGCACTTCGCCAAGAAGCTCGATCCACGCCGAGAGGGAGGGGACCAGCGGGTGAGTGCCCTCTTCCATTTGCCAGCCAGCCTTGCCCTCGCCACGTGCGCCATCGGCGCGTTACACGACGTCCTGTATGAATGACGGCACATAATAATTTACTCAAGACTCTGAAGCTGAGAATACTGCAGAAGAAGCTTATTACCACTAAACACTTGGTACAGGGCTCACAGTCAGACATGCGCCAGCACCACGCCCCCTGCTGGAGCATTTTTACACTACATGCCTAGTTAGCTAGCTACATTACAACCCAAAGAATTTAGTTTGGTTTCGGCTGTTTTTACTGTTCTGTCGCCTCCATGAAGCAGCACAGCTAAAGCAATTAGAAAAGAGCAGTGGTTGATTCATTAAAGTTCTCAACTGTGCATGAGATTCTAATTTTGCATGTCGACTGCCACCTCTTAATTTTCCTTGTTTTATCCAAAGAGATTGTTTTTGTTTGCTTGCTTGAGTCTGCATTCTCAGATTCATAATCAGCAGGCCCAGATGGAATCTGTTGACTTTTTCCAGCATTCGGAAAATCTGTGGAATGGATTTAAACATGTTAAAAATGTGTTACACATAATTGGAAATACTCATCTAAAAAATAGCTGAAAATAGTTCAAATATTTAAACCTGAATACAGGGAAGATTTTAAAAAATTACAAAAATCAAACTAGAGACAATTGTTTTATTGAAAAAAAAGTAATAAATTTGTTATTAAAAAAGTATCATTGACAAAAATTGACTTATAAAAAAACATGTATTTTATAGATTCATTCAAACCCAATGATTTAATAATAATTGCAAATCAATAATTTAGATATGACTATATATGTAGTATTTTTATGTTTTCTATTTTTCTGTATTATTAATTATATTATTCATTATTTGTATATTATAATACAGTCTAAAATCTACTTTTTTATATTATTATTATTATTAGTAGTAGTAGTAGTAGTATCTGATATAGTTTGATGTACGGTTCCAGAGATAATGACTCAAATCAGACCAGTGCAGCTTGAATGAGATATGTGCAACTTTTATTATTATTATGTAAATATCCCTTTATTATGAAATATCCCCAAAAGTGTGAATGGGGGGTTCTCTTTATGACACTTTCTCTGGAGGCCCTCAAAACTAATCTGTTCTCCGTGTTGCTCAACACAGCAGCATAGCCTTCCCAAAGAGCTGGCTCTCAAAGACACTGTGTGGACAAAAGTCTGGCCTACTGAGCACAATGAGCACTGCTCCACTCCACACTTTATGCAGTTTATCCGGAAGAGATTCCTTCTGTTTTGATTTCTTCAGTCTGCATTCTCAGCATTATAATCAGCAGGCCCAGACGGTATCTGTAGACCTTTTCCACAGGTTGTAAATTCTGTGGAATGGATTTAAACATGGTAAAACCTAGTTGAGAATACTTCTATCAATAGCTGAAAAAATAAACAGATTAGTCAAAATATGTAAACCTAATACAGACGTGACTTCTATTACAAACCTTGGGCTTGAGATGATGTTTTCCTTTTAAAAAAAAAAAGTATTAAAAATTGCAAAAAAGTTTTTTTCTAAAATGTTCTAAAATCTCTCACTGGTTGAGAGATTACACAATTGTCTCTTCTTCTGCACTTTTTCCTGGTCTGGCGGTTACTGAGCACTCAGTGTTGCATTACCAAGCTCGCCCCCTTGTGGATCGTAGTGTGAATCGCCTGCTATTGACTGTACTCGTCGTCTAACTGAATGAACCGAACCGTGACGTCTTTACCGTATGGTTTGGGACGAATACCTGTACCGTTACACCTTTTTTATATATATATATTAAGTACAATAACGGACACATATGTATATGTATTAGTTTTATTATCTATATTATTAATTATAATATTGTCACTGTAACAAAAAAATGTAACTGTTATTATTATTTAATGTGATGTATGTACGTCTGGTTCATCTGAAATCTGCATGCACAGATTCCGTGTGGGCCTGGTCATCAGTTTATAATGATCATGACTTACTGACTTACTGCCACCTGAATGAGGCACGTGCAATATCTGTGATGAGACCGACCTGTTTTGACTTTTTCCCAGCTGTTTGAATACGAGGGCTCGCTTTGTGCTTGGATATTTGTTTTTGTTGACTTTTCACGCGTCACAATATTGAACATTGTGTGTGAGTCACACACTTTCCCTGAAGGCCCCTAAAAAAACTAATCTGTTCTCCGTGTTGCTCAACACAGCCGCAAACCTTCGGACCCCTGGATTACGAGAGCCTTCAGAAAGAGCTGGCTCTCAAAGACACTGTGTGGACAAAAGTCTCGCCCACTGAGTGCAATGAAGACAGCTCCACTACTGTAGTCTATAGGATGGAGAATGTCGGAGATGGAAACTAAAACAGACCTGAATCACCTCGACGAGCTCTTTGACAATATATATATTTATGTAAATTAACAGTTATTTATTTTCAATGAATATCATTCTGGTCACATGTGTATGGTTCATCACCAAAGTTCACTGTAATTGCCAGTGAATATGAATGAGTATGGTTGAGGATATGGTCTTATGCCTTGGCTTCTGTTTTATCTATCTGCGCTAACACCTAAAGCAAAGCAGCTTGGTGGATGTTTGGTGCAGGCTCTGTTTTCTCTCATAGACCAGCAAGTGTTTTTTGGTGGACGTTTAGGATTGGCTGCTGAACAGAGACTACAGGTGGTTCTGTTTTACACTACAATTGAATGTTATGGTTATGCATAATTGATCGTCTCTTACCACACATGGAGTCTTTCAGTGAGGCCTTGTCACAAGCACATGAAGGTTCTCTGAAACTTTCTTCAGAATGTACTGTACAGTTGGCCTTGAAGTGTGACCTTTAGTTGCAGCAATACCTCTCCTAAAAATGAAAATTCAGTCATTATTTGCTTACCCTGATGTTGTTTGGAGCCCATATGTAGAACATTTTTGAAGTTCAATAATTCAGAATGTTAGTTTATATAAAACCAAGCTTTGAAGCCATATACTAAGTGTTTTGAAGCCTTTTTCTGAGGGAAAAAAAAAAAATATACAAGTTGTTATTGGTGGTGGGAATCTTTAGTCCCCTCACGATCCGATTCAGTTTCTGGGAGTTACGATCTGATTCCAAAACGACTCTTGATCTACTTTTTTTCTTCTAAATTATTTAGTTAGCGAGATTGCACTCTGCAAGAATAACATCAAGCAAAGCGCATTTCTCACAGCGCAGATCCTGTGCAATGAAGCCCGCAAACTTTATGAAAGGTTATTTTACAGAAGGTTCGAGTGTGTGTGTGTGTACCAAATGTCCCCACAACATAAGTAAAACCAGTAAATCGTGACATTGTGGGGACCTTTTGTTGGTCCCCACTAGGAAACAAGCTTATAAATCATACAGAATTATCTTTTTTGAAAATCTAAACTAGCAGAACATTTTCTGTGAGGGTTAAGTTTATGGGTGGAGTAGGTGGACAGAATGTACAGTTTGTACCGTATAAAAACCATTACGCCTATGGAAAGTCCCCACAAAACACAACGTTTGTGTGTGTGTGTGTGTGTGTGTGTGTGTGTGAAGAATTGGAAGCAAGCAGAATATAGGTGTTTCTAACACAGCATTCAAATTCTCTTGAAATTCTCAGATTGGATCCAGAATCATTGGAGAGAGAGTGCATCAATGCATTCTCCCACCCCTAGGTGTTATTCACTGAAAATATTTTGAAAATGGCGTGCGCCCCATTATCATTGAATAACGTCTAAATTTTCTGCCTGTTCCTTACACAAAACTATTATATGACTTCAAAAGACTTGGAATATAGTGCACAAGACATGGGCCACTTTTATGGTTGTTTTTTTTTGTATTTTTTGGACTGCTGTTTTACTGAAAAGTGCTGCATGAAAGCTCAGAAATGTTCCTAAAATGACAGTTAATGTAGTGCTCTCATTCTTGGCTGACCTACTCCCTGATGACTTCTCTCTTAGGACACAATGTGATCCAAAAGTAAGGTTAATAAGGACTTGTTGTTCCAATTTAGTTATTATTTTTCAGATGAGTCATGATGCATTTCTTAATTGCTTGTCTTGATGACTCCGTGTTCTGAGAGCACTGTGCAGTGTTTGCTTTATAGAGCCCTACTAGTACTGCTCAGCAGCCACATGAACCCTGCTGTCAGGTCCTGTTCGCAGTCTTGTGTAAGGTCAAATCAATAACGTTACAAACCTTCCACTCTTAGTTCAGTATCTGTCTGTCTATTCTCATATATTATTTCTTAAAACATTTATGCACCTTGTAGTTCAGGTCGGTTTATATCAAACTAAGCTTCAATTAGCTTCTGAAGTTGTTTTGTTATTGGAAAGATGCTGCCCTTATCAGGAAGTTTTTAAGTATTTTATATTTTATGTTGCAATAACATCTTTTAATTTGTTTTAATCTTATGTTTTCATTAAAAAACTATTTCTTGCATAATTTACTATATGCTTTCACAAGCTCGTGTATATCTGCAGAAACTATTGTGGGTTTTGTTGCTTTGTTTCACTAATTTTGTGTGCGTTTTTGTATCATTATTTTCATGTCACATTGTCTTATGCTGCTTTAGTCATATGCTTTTAAGGAGATGTGTTTCTCGTGTTCTTACTGACAGCTTGAACAGTCAATATGAGTTTATCACTTGAGGAAGCGGCTCGCTCTGATTACTTGAACTGTCCTGAGTCTAACAGAACAGCTGTCAAAGTGCTTCATTACAATATTTTCTCATCTGATTTCACTCATAATGTCATAACAGTTCTGTTTATTTTCCCTTGTTTTGTCATTGTGTATTCATGTCATTTGTTCTGGTTTTCTTTTTTTGTATCATTAATAAATGTATTTGATCTCATTCCATTGTTACCTGAAATCAGTTGTCACTTTTGTTGTTGTTTTATGTTTTGGATTTATTAGTTTTCTAAAACGGTCTCAAAAAAAAAAAAAAATCTTTGACCACGGCCTGTACGAAAACCACAGGTTTATGACTCCTGGACAGCTTTAATGCTCCTTATCTCAGAAACATGACTGCAAATATCTCTCTAAAAGATCCCCATGTTCATAAAAAACATGGAATTTGCAAGTAATTTTTAAATCATGATTTTTTTTTTGCCCCCAGACCTGAAAAATAATGGAAAACAAAAACATAATGAATATTTTGCATGTATTATAAAGTGTATTTTATATATATATAATATATAATAAATATTATAAATTATATATCTATATATATTTATATATAACAAAATATATATATAATTAATTTTTATTAAATATAATTTAAAAAATTATTATTAATTATGCAAAATATTTTATCATCTAGAAGATGATCTTTTTGTGAGCCATTTTTGAAATTTTTATCCAGGAATGGTGCACGACTGAGAAAACTCGTGGAAATTCATCACTCCGAAGGTGTGGGAACTGTTTTTTTTTGTTTGTTTGTTTTGGAAGTGCTTGTGTCCAGTGTTGCTCCGCTGCCTTCTGTTGCACTTCAGTGTGGAATTAATGTTTAGTCTTTCTGTGAAATGCAATTATCGCTCCTCCTGTCTTGTTTATCAGATCTCAGCACATCCTGTTCTTATTGGCATGAGGTGAACCTTCCATTGATCCTGTTGATCCAGAAAGAGAAATGAAGCTGTGCAGAGCTTTAAAATAAACAGTAAACACATGAAGCGCCCCTGTGTAAACCGGAGGTTCTTGTGCTAAATAGTTAGTGATGCTTCCCACATCTGGGACTCCCTTGTTGTCAACTATCTCTCCGACTATATGAATCTGTATGAATTTGTTTATTTACTTACATTTGTTAACTTTTCCTTGTGATACCTTTTTTTTTTTTTTTTTTTTTTTTTTAGAAATGTAGCTAAATATGTTATTCATCTGTTATGTTGATGTAATACTGTTTCATTCCAAATGCCTGATTTTGAGACAAATATCAGTTGAAGATAATCATTTTACTCCTCCCATGTAGTAGTTTATCCTTTGGCATGAAACTGTATGTTCATTTTTTTTTAGTTAGCCAGCTGTTCTAGGTGTTCATGTGAGCAAACACTGCCTCATGTTACATGTTCATTCATGTGGGTCACATGTTAAAAGCACACTGTAACTTGATACACTAATGACATGCTTCACCTCATCTTTCTTGCCTTCTCATTTGCCAGCTTATAACAGCCAAGCAAGGCCTTCAAAGTGACATAAGATGTATATAACATTCAAAATGACCTTCAAGCTGTTTTAAAAATTAAAAGCAAGTGTGTCTTGCTCTAGTTGACTTCATCTGAAATTAGCATGCACATTTCTGGAAAATGAGGATTACACATTATAGCAGACCAGAATAGTGCTTTTTAATTCTATTTAAGACATTACACTGACTTACATGTAATTAGATTGATAGAGATTATAATTAAACACACACGCTAGGAGACATTTCTGTGACATTTCTCAGATGGTCTTTTGGGCCAAAGACACTGACACCTTCTCCCACTCTATGACTCATTCTATGTCTGTGGGAAGGAAAGCGAGAATACGGAATATTTTAAGATAATAAGTATATTGTATGATTAAAATAAATATAATTTAACTTGTTGATTTCTTCAAATTAATGTTTAAATTAAGTCATGATTATGTCACTCATTCTGTTGTAGTTATCTTTTTATTTTATGTATTGTATTTAATTTTCATTTGATGTTTGTCATTAGATAATAAGCTCAAATAATCACACACATCAAGGTTTTAAAAGGCCCATTCACACCAAGGATGATGACTATAACGATAAAGATACAGCTAAAAATCAGAATAAAAATAAAAAAATAAGTCTACAAAAAAAGTCTGCGACGTAACTATAATGATATCGGCACAGAGAAACAATATTGTTGGAATCACTTTCAAAAACAATATTGATAGCCAATCAGAATCCATCTAGCTTTAAAGAGCAAATAGACAAACCTGCAGTGTGCTAATAAACAGTTATGGTTCGTTGGTATGTATGAATGTATGATCATTAAGCATTAATGTTTATGTCATATTTATTTAACATGTACCATTGTAGTTTAGTGTTAAGGCCCCGATATACTTGGAACGAAAACGAAGAACGAACCGTTTGGAGTTCGTTTTGGAAGTTCGAAACTGAATCTGGAAAAGTACTTCTGATGAAATGAGAGACTGACAATGTTTTTCGTGTTAAATACGATACAGCTGCTTGAAAGAATTCACAAAGGAGAATTACTTTGTAGCAATCTGGACACTTTTTTTGTAAGTTGTCTGTTGTTTCTGTCTTGGTGTTTGAGATATGCTGATCAACATGAAGGGTTGCTGATGCCCCCTAGCGGTACTTTTCTGTCCCTCACAGGCACTTGCCTTTAAACAGCATTTTGCATGTAAAGTGCATGAGGTTTTGTTTTATTTTTTGCATGGCTTGCTTGTTTTTTTCTATATAATCAGGTGCTGCTTGAAACCAAATTATCCTGCTACTAAATCAAATTAATTCAAAATAGTTTTGATTGAGGCAAGGGTCTTAAATACAGAGTGTTGCATGGGCTCTGCAAATTATATGATAATGTGTGTTTAACAAAAATACAATATTAACAAATTTAAAGAAGTCTATACTGTAGATAATAAAAACTGTCTATAATAAAAAATGTTATTTCAATATTTTTTCAATTTAAGCATCATACAGGGTTCCCACAATCACAGAAAACCTGTTAAATTCAGGCAAGCTTGTGATTTTAAAATAAAATATTTCCAGACCTGCTAAAGTCATGCAAGTTAAAAAAAAAAAAAAGAATTAATACTTTTAAGTGATAGTAAAAAATGTTATTATTTTTTTATTATATTGGCATTTCTATTTAAAGTACAACAAGAATCCTGTACCCAAAAAAACAACTAAAAAAACGTTTTCAACATTGATATAAAATAAAAAATGTTTCTTGAGAACCAAATCAGAATGTTAGAATGATCTCTGAAGGGTCATGTGACACTGAAGACTGGAGTAATGCTGAATAATTCTAAACATTTCCACCAATTTTATGATGTAAAAATGACAGTAATTGCAAATGCCTGAAACGGTCACAGAAATTAATTATTTAGAAGTTGTGGGAAAATTAAAAAGTAACATAAAAGGAATATATTTGCATATTATTATATGCCAGGCTTAAAATGCAACACTCAATTTTATACAGTATGTAACAGGGTGTTCCTGTCCTGTTTCTCCAGAAAAAGCTTAAATCCTCTTGGTGTTCGTGTTTGAATGCATTTTTAATTTGATGTTTCCTTTCACCAGTTCTTTATTCATTTCTGTCCACTAGAGCTAAAGGACATGCTCTGGAGGTGTCCATTTCTGCCCACCATCTGTCCATAATAACTTATTTCTATTCCACAAAGGCTTTTTTCTATCATTCCAGGTGAAATCTGTCATCAACCTCCTCTTTGCTGCCTATACAGGAGATGTGTCTGCTCTGAGAAGGTACTGAGTTCTTTATTGCCTACAAGTTTTTAAAGCATTTTCTGATTCTACTTCTGTAACATGTTCATTATGGTGACTCCAGGTTTGCACTGTCCTCCATGGACATGGAGCAGCGGGACTATGACTCAAGGACGGCGCTGCACGTAGCAGCCGCTGAGGGTACAACACTGCACATGCTGTCACTTTGTTTGTCCCCTATTAAGGGTCAATAACCAGTGGTATCTGTTAGTTTGGTTCATACGATATCTGTTGGTATCTCACTGTCTAAAGATGGCAAACAGAAAGTGGGGCTGTTGCATTTGCAATTGTGCATATCATTGCCTTCTGTACAAGGAAAATTTGATAACAGCACCACATAGTGGTTAAAAGTGGTAATCTTTTAAATAATAAGTAATGCTGCTAAACCTTACAATGTGTATATATTTTACAGCTACAGTTTGTATTTGTATTTTCATCTTAATTGCACTATGAAGACTTTATTTCAGTGTTCTGTCTTCCTCTAAACTCCTGTGTGTTTTATATATATATATATATATATATATATATATATATATATATGTATGTATTCTTTTTGATTTTAGGACATGTTGAAGTTGTGCGTTTTCTGCTAGAGGCCTGCAAGGTGAATCCTGGTCCTAAGGACAGGTGAGAAAACACTCTCCATCATTCACCTACCAATGCCCGCTTCATTTACTTAAATAAGTAAATATTCACTATATTATATTCATATTACAATATTCATTCATATTCTTAGACTTTTTATTTAGAAATTAAATGACAGTATTTTAAGTAATTTTACACACATTGCACTCACAAAGAATATTGTTAATAAATGTAACCATTTTTTTTGTATATTTATATATATGTATGTATATGTGTGTATATGTATATATGTCTGTGTGTGTATATATATATATATATATATATATACAAAATACATGCTTTAAAAAGTAATTTGTAATGTATTTCGTTACATTACCCAAGTTTTGTAACTTAATCTAAATACTTTAGAATACTTTGGAATACTAATAAAAATGTAACACACAAAAAAGGTAAGCTGTGAATTTTTCTCACAATTCTGACTTTTTTCTCAGAATTGCATGATATAAAGTTGCAATTGTGAGTTATAGTCTTGAGTGAAGAGATGTAACTCGCAATATTGACAAAAGAAGTCAGAATTCTTAGACATAAACTCAATTTTGAGGAAAAAAAAATAGAGAAATTGCAAGTAGTGAAGTCAGAATTGTGAGATATAAACTTGCAATTTTCCAGAAAGTCAGACTTGCAAGTTATCAACTAATTCTGACTTTATAACTTGCAATTGTGAGTTTATATCTGAGAAAAAAGTCAGTATTGTGAGACACAAACTCGCAATTATGAGGAAAAAAGTCAAAAATGTGAGATAAAAAGAAAATAACATGCAATTTTTATGATCCCTCTTATTTTGTTGAAATTATCAAAATGTTGGAAATTAAAATGAAAAAATGTTGTTCTCCAAGGAGTGTGAAACTTATGAGCAGAACTGCAGCTTAGGATGCTTTTGCAACCTGTCAGAGTCATTGATGTTTAAATGAAATAAATGACATTAAAATTCAAAGTAATAACTTTGAATCTAAAATACTTTTCGGATTTAACTGTAATGAAATCAGTTTCTCAAATTTTGTATTTTAAATACGAACTAAGTTACATGTATTTCGTTACTTACAATAAATTCTTTACATACAATAAATAACAATAAGGAAATGATTAATTTAAAAAAAAAGATTGAAGTTATTTATATAATTTTAATGTATATTATTCATATTATATTATTATTATTTTAAATAGTAAATATATTTTACATTTCTCATAGAAACATTAATCTTCAATGTTGTAGAAATTAATACATAAGTGTTATTTAATACTGTAAAGTAAAAAATAATTATACAATTAAAGAAAAACGTTTTAAGGAGCAGTTGCATTACAATAGTTAATATATTTCTGCCTTAGATTTAATATTATTATACAGTTACACTGGAGGAGTCATGGAAAAGGTGTGGAAACCTTGAAAATTAAATAACATTTATTTCCTCTAGATGGGGCAACACACCAATTGATGAGGCCACACATTTTGGTCATCATGAGGTGCTGGAGCTTCTACAGCAGTACAGCAATAACTACAATCCAGCGGTGAATCCTGACGCAGATAAAGTGACCACCGAAAAAAACCTGGATGGGATGCTGGAGACGTAATCATTTCGACCACTAGAGGACACTCTTCTGCAGCGGCCCAATGAAGGACTGGTTCTTTACAATACCATTGTGCTGTTTTTGTCAAAACTTGTGTACATTTTTTTCCGTTTAACGTTGTCTCCTGTAGTTTTTGTATGCTTTTGTGAGATATTTTTGGCTCGTTTTCAACTTCCTCCTCACCAGAAAGGGTGTGAGTAATGATGATGTTCATATTCAGTGGTGTGAAACGACTCTCAATAGGCACTATAATTGTATCTCTTAAATTCTTTAGTGCAAATGAAAAGGTGATTGAGGTGTGTGTGGTTCACGAAATATATGCCATTGTTTTCCTGAGGGCAAACGGCTTAACCTAGTTACAGTAGACTGATTCCCAACAATCCTGTTTAGTAGACCCGTTAAAACAAGGCACGGTCTTGCATTTAAAACAGCGAAATCTGACACGATTCCACAATTTCTCACGAAATATAAAATCTTTTATACGACGTATAGTCTATTCCTTCTTCATGCTGTCTTTAAAAAAGCAGTACGATGTGAAAATCGAGACGCGTTTTTAAAGTCAGTATGAAACGGGAGTCGCCATAGTCTTTTCGTCCCAGTTGTGACGTAATATACCGCGAGATCATGTGACAGGTTGATTATTTTTGTAATACTGACCAGTGATAGGCTAATGACGTTATCCTTATTACTCTACACTCACCAAATAAGTCAATAAATATTCCATGTCCACATATTTCAACTTATTTTACTTCTCGCATTATCTTGAATCTTTTGCTAAAAACAACCCAGTCCGTTACATTTCCATTACCAATCAAGTCAAACGTTGCCATAAATGATGGTATTAAGAAAAAACTAACAGACCGTTTAATGGCACGATTGGCCAATCAGAATTAAGTATGTGATAAAAAAAAAAGAAAGATGGAATGCAAGAATGTGTCACGAGTAAAAAAAGTAGTTTATTTTTTTTATAAAATAAACTTGCATGCACTCCTAGTAGAGAATAAAACTAAATGACTTTTTTTTCTTTCTTTCTTTTTTCGTTTTATATGTTTATCACTTTTATTTCATTATAACACATATTTAAGCATTTTAACCACTGCCAAAGACATCGTTATTTCTGTTAGATATAGACTATCATATATTTTGATCTATTCTTCAATGTATGCGCACTCATATTTTAATATTAAAATATGACTCCCCAAAAGGTCCCTCAAAGTGACTGCATTACTGATCAAGAATAAAACATTACATTTTACTGAGAGGGCAGGAAACTCTATAAAAATCACATTATAAACAATATACCATTCACACCAGCTTATGGGACACAATATTCTCTTTAAGATCTCTTATTTATAAATAAGACACCATGTATTTGAACTGATGAAGTGTTACATTACTGTAAATGTGTTAGCAGAGGAAAGATGTCAAACCTGTTCACTCGGACCAAACACTTGAAGATAGTTGGACAGAAATGAAAAGGTTCTTGTCAAAGGAAATGAATGTAAATTATTTTAAAGACACTTTTAACACTTCAGTATTCACCTAGATACAAATCAGATTGAAGCTGATATTTTTTTCTGATTTATATGTCTGGCTGACTAAAGTTGGTGTGTGTACACGTAGAATTAAAGCAATGGTATATAAAGATTTAGCTTTTATGTGCAATAATGAATAAAAAAAATGTGTTGATAATTATAAGTGTATTTTTCTCATACAATTTCAGTGTTTTATGTAGTTTAGTCCACTATTTATAATGTATATCTACATCTCAAAAAGTAATGGCACAATAACCTCAACAATCAGTTGTCATGGTCAGAGCCGAAACAGAGCTCCGAAATTTAATAACCATGAGCAAAAGTAAAAGAGATCCTCGTCGAGCACAATAACAAGATTATTATTTTTTTAAATTTATGTACTGGATTCAAAACAAATTCAAGGTATGTATTTTATCAGTTCTCTGGGAATCAAACCCATGAGATTGACATTGTTAACTTAATGCTCAACCAGTTCAAATCTTAAAGGGTCAGTTCCCCCAAAAAATGAAAATTATCCCATGATTTACTCACCCTCAAGCCATCCTAGGTGTATATGACCATCTTCTTTCAGACGAACACAATCAGAGATTTTGTTATTTGACAATACATTTTTATGTTATTTAAAAAATATCCTAGCTTTTTCAAGCTTTTTAATGAGTGTGGACCTGTTTTAAAACCCAAAAAATGTATCCATCCATCATAAAAATAATCCATACAGCTCCAGAGGGTTAATAAAGGCCTTCCGAAGCAAAGCAATGTTTTTTGTAAGAAAAATATCCATATTTAAAACTTTATTAAGCATAATAACTAGCTTCCTGCAGACGACCGAACACATCGATTTGTGGCGGAAGAGTAACCCCTGACCCGATGCATGACACAATGACGAACACGGAAGCTCAGAGGATGGAGCAAAACTAAACACGGGTCACGAATTAGAAGTCTGAGAAATTTTAAAGAGAAATGTTGGATTTCGATATAAGAGAAGAGGAGCTTGAGTTTGTTGCACAGCTTTATTTGTGTGAGAAGTGTCTAAGCTTACAATACTCCTACATCCTGCGTCATACATCGTGTCAGTTGTTACTCTTGTGGCGCAAGTCGATTTGCGCAGTATGTGTTCAGTTGTGGGGCGTCAAAACAGGCCCCCGTTCACTACAGTTATAAAGGTAGTGGAATAGCCATGGTATATATATATATACCAATATATCTCCGATTGTGCTCGTCTGAAAGAAGATAAGACATACACAACTAGGATGGATTGAGGGTGAGTAAATCATGGGATAATTTTCATTTTTGAGTGAACTATCCCTTTAAATCCTTTAGGTCAGACAGATCCCGAGAATATGTCCTGAATTTTCCTTAATCCTTCTTAGAGCTAAAAGACAACAAGAACAGATCCAGAGTTGGAGGGTTTTTTTATTTTTTTGTGACTTGTTTTGTTTACTTTGCACGCCAAATATGGTACTTAACAAAATAATGACAGTAGGCCTATATGTAAATGTTAAAGTCTACCATATTTACATTTACATTAATTCATTTGGCAGACGCTTTTATCTAAAGCGACTTTCAAGGGAGGAATGCAGTAAGCAATTCATCGTGAAGAGGCAAATAGTGCTCACAATACAAGTTTCAGACATTGCTCAGAGTAGCATAAGCTAGAATAGGGAAGGAAGGACGGAAAGAAAGGATAGGATAGTTATTTTTTAGGGTGGGGTCAAGTGCTCACGAAAGAGATGAGTTTTCAGCTGTCTTTTGAATAATGCCAGGGATTCAGCATTCCTAATGAAGGTAGGGAGATCATTCCACCAGCAAGGAACAGTGGATGAGAATGTTCTGGAGAGTGATTTTGTGCCTTTCTGTGAAGGTACCACGAGCCTTCACTCCTTTAGTGATCGCAGGTTTCTGGTGGGGACGTAGACTCGTAAAAGTGAGTGGAGGTAGGAGGGTGTAGAACCTGTGGTAGATCTGTAATCATTTACCATCAGATGTGCTGGTATATTAGCGACCAAAGGCGATGTCTCTTGGGATGTCTGGGTAAAGATAGATGAGGGGATTCACTGGAACCTTATCTGAAGTGATCAGGGTGTAGTCACGGATGAAGTTCGGTAAAGGTACTAATATCTGCTCTTCTGTACGGCGTTGTTCAACGGAGCACAGGTTCACCTGTGATGACAAGATAATCTCGTAAGAGACATTTCACACACACCACGATCACGAAACATTCCAGCACAAACCATTCTGTGAATGCTCCACCCATATGATGGTAATTCCTCCACATTGACAGTTGTCACTGAAGCGCAGAAGGAAAGTGCCTGGGAGTTTGTCTCTCAACAAAGCCTTCTCTCTCTCTTCACTCAAAAAACCCATAATATACCCGCACGTAACGAAACTGGATCATTTTTGCTTCATATAAAAGTGTCCATCTGCACTATCCACCTCATTTTACAACGCAGAAGTCATGTGACGTGCTTGACTATCAAATTAATTAGTCACTATAGGTAAATTACCATAAGAATAACAGAAGTACCATAAATGCTAAAGCTATTTGCACTACAAACCAGTGTGTTTATAATTATGACAATACAAGAATACAAGTTTGGAATATCAAGTAGCATAACAAGCTGTAGCCTCGCACATCCAAGTAACAAATTTCTGTGCGCACTCTTGCAAAACAAAATGTGAATATTCAAAGTCTTCTGAAGCCATACAATAGTTTTGTGTGAAGAACAGCCTGATATTTAAGGTTCCTCTCAAATCTCTAAGTCATTGAAAATTTGCTGCGTCTAAGTCGGTTGAGCCAGTTTTGATGTCAAATGTCGTTGCCTTTCGCATAAATGTCACAAGAGAGACGTTTGCTCTTTGTACTCCTCACCCATCTGTCCAGATGTTGAGTACAAAATGTTCCAGATGTTCATATAGCCACTGCAAGAGTGAACCACCACACCCACCAGATGTCTAGATGAAAACAAATAAGTTATTCTATGGAATATTTTGATATAATGGAAAAATATTGCTTTGCCTTGTCATTTATCAAGTTATTATATTCACATGTAATCTATGTGTATATGATACTAGTTCATTAGGCTAGTTCATCTCTGTTCTTTACAGTAGCGTGTTCTCACTAAGTTTTGTTTTAACAGTAAATCACATGATGACAGTAGAGAAACAAAAACAAGCTTGGTTAAAGAAGGCAAAAGCAACTTTCATTTCTTTGTTTCAATCATTTGTATAAAAATTACACAAGAAAATGTATTCCAGTGGACGAGTTCCTCTGGGTCATCCTGGGCTTCATGACCTAAAAAACAGATGTGAAATTTAAAACAACTATAAGCCAAAAGTACAATAATGCTGTCTTCTCGTGCCTTCAGAATTACAACTTCAGGGAGCATACATGTGACTTCAGAGAAACTCCTAATTATGATTGGGAATTTAATTTTGTTAACCAACCAGGTTTGAAAGAGCCATACATTTTCAACATGATGGAGAAGAGTTTATGATTTCTGTTGTAAATTGTAGATTTTATTCTTTTATTTAAATACAGTCAACTTGTTAGCTATTGTTGTTTCAGTCATATACTGTACATTTCAGTATATCAGTAAGTCTTTTAAGCATATTGTAAATTTTTCACACAGGGGCAATGGCATAAATTGAATTTCGAAATATGATAAACTCATGGTTTTCATGAGTCCGACAACAATGCGCTTGAGCTCAAAATACTCGTAATGACGACTTCAGAAGCGCGAAGTAGGATATTTCCGATAGGCGGCATTAAAACTCACCAAGAAGTTTGTCGGCCAGCATTCTCAGCTGCTCAGAGTTCAGCGCTCGTTTAGTGACCGAAGAAAACTGCCAGCTTAGGACTTTTGAAAGCTGCTCCCATTTCACTGGTGGTGGATTCAAGAAGAACGTCAGATTCGGAGACAGGGAGCGAGATGGACAGAGAGAGTCAGAATGAAAGCATCAGTAGAGGACAAAAAAACACTGATGATGGGAAACGGCCATACGTGGGGTTCACAGCAGAGCATGTTGTACCATAAGATGGAGGCCCAGGCGCTAGGCAGCAGACTTTTAGGATTGATCAACAACACAGGAAGACATGTGACCTGTTTGAACATATGATTTGATGTTGCAGTTTCATGTTATATCTGTGGCAGTAAGAAATACTGTATTTCAAAACTCTGCTTGTAGTAGAAAACAAATTCAGGAATTGGTGCAGAAGTTCACCTACAACAATGACCCCCTCACTCTGGGCAAGAGCCAGCTGGATGAACAGGCCCTTTCCCTCTTCAAAAACCTTATATTAAAGTGAGACACAACACCTTAACTACTCCTCCCTTTATATGATTTGATATGTAGAGCACAAGAGGTGTAGAAAGTGACTGCTGGTTTGTGATATGTGGATTTGTGGAGTTAGAAGTTCACAGGGGGATTTGAATATTTTTTGTGGTGTACGTCACTTCTGAAAGATTATGGTCTAACAGGATGACAGCGGTTGTAACCTGTTTTTCAGTTCTCTTGTGGTGGAGAGACAGCCATGTATGCCCACACATCCTCAGAGACCCTTGGTGTTGAAGCTAATAGTTCAGTTCACAGTCAAGATCAGGTGTTTTTTTTATAGTCATTACTGTTAAATCAGCAGATACTGTAATGTCAGTCATTTTAATAGACCTTAATTTTCACGTGCTTTATAATATTATAGACTATTAGTCAAACTTCCTGAACTGAACTGTGAACCCAAGGTGAAATTATCTATTGACAAGTAACATCTATCTATCTATCTATCTATCTATCTATCTATCTATCTATCTATCTATCTATCATTTGACCACATCTATCTATCTGTCTATCTATCTATCTACCTATCTATCAATCAATCAATCAATCAATCAACCTATCTATCTATCTATCTATCTATCTATCTATCTATCATTTGACCACATCTATCTGTCTATCTATCTACCTACCTATCTATCAATCAATCAATCAATCAATCAATCAACCTATCTATCTATCTATCTATCTATCTATCTATCATTTGACCACATCTATCTGTCTATCTATCTACCTACCTATCTATCAATCAATCAATCAATCAATCAATCAATCAATCAACCTATCTATCTATCTATCTATCTATCTATCTATCTATCTATCATTTGACCACATCTATCTATCTGTCTATCTATCTACCTACCTATCTATCAATCAATCAATCAATCAATCAATCAACCTATCTATCTATCTATCTATCTATCTATCTATCTATCTATCTATCTATCTATCAATCAATCAATCAATCAATCTATCTATCTATCTATCTATCTATCTATCTATCTATCTATCTATCTATCTATCTATCTATCTATCTATCTATCTATCTGTCTGTCTGTCTGTCTGTCTGTCTGTCTGTCTGTCTATCTATCTATCTATCTATCTATCTATCTACCTACATACCTACCTACCTATTAATCTATCTATCTATCTATCTATCTATCTATCTATCTATCCATTCTTCAGTGTCACATGATCCTTCGGAAATTATTCTAATATGCTGATACGCAGCTCATTTGCATTTAAAGGGACACACAATAAAACAGCACTTTTTTTAGTTTTAGTTTTTTAGATTTATTTTAAATCTTGTAAAAAGAGGCATAATTGGTGCCCTTTAAGGAACAAAACTGACTGTCATTGAGATTTTGCAAAGGAGCAAAACTGACCGTCATTGAAATCTCGTAACGAAATGAAACCAACCGTCATTGAAATCATATAATGGAGCAAAGCTGATTGACATTGAAATCTCGTAACAGAAAAAAATAGACTGTCATTGAAATCTTGACACTGAAAACTAACCTTCATTAAAATCTTTTGATGGAGCAAAATCGAGAGTCTAACAATTACAAAATATTGTCACGAATATAGAATTATATTAACCCACTTACAAGTTTCACCAACTGTTTGTGTCTTTATACATGCTACCATTAACTTTATATCATTATTCAGCATAAAATAAGAATATATGAATATATGAATATATGAACCGTGCTTTCTTGTTGCATCACTGCATCAAATCAAAAGTGCAATAATAGAAATGAAGAGCCCAAGCAAAGGAAACACCATCCACCGTGATGGTAAGGTCAAAATAAAACATTTTAGGAAAATCAATGTCAATTTATGAAGTCAGCTTATGTGATGTTCTCTCAATTTTTTTTATGTTTTTATGTTTCATTTTGACTAGCTCAGAGTTCTTCAGGCTCCAGAAGCAACTTGATGAGAAGGTTGTCATCATCTAGCGGTCTAATCACACTTGTTTTTTTATCATGTAGATGCAATGCAGTTAGTGCTAACTTATAGAATGTGGCATGAAGCGTCTCACCATTGTTGAGGAATATATTTCTGCATAAGTGATTATATATACGGTTGAAAAACATTTGTGAAACCCTGCTGCGGTCAACCTGAGGCTTTCGTTCACACACCCATTGAAGCTAAACAGGGTTGAGCCTGGTCTCATTCAGCATGAGAGACTGGGTAGCAGGTCTGATCAGCCTGTGGTCTGAGTGGGTCCTAACGCCCCAGTACAGTTGCAATAAGCTGTACTGTATAAAGGGTTAACCCTGGTGTAAAATAGTCCATCACATACTGCACAAAGCCCCAGTACAGTCACCATAAACTGTACTGAATAAAGAGTTACAATAAACCCCAGAAAATTAGGGGGTGTAACCCTGGGGCAAAAATATTCCCTACATTACATGCCGATCTTTAGTTAGTTTCACATTACATGTGATATAGTGCTTTATTCAGTTCTTACAGCTTACATGGAATCACTCTATTTTTTTCATTACTATTTTAAGTGTTATTGAAAGAAGTTTCATATGCTCAACAAGGCTTCATTTTTTTATCAAAAATACAGAAAAGCAGTAATGTTCTGAAATATTTTTACAATTTAAAATTATGGTTTCTGTTTTCTGTGATGCAAAGCTGAATTTTCATCATCATTACTCCATTCTTCAGTGTCACATGATCTTTCGGAAATTATTCTAATATGCTGATAAGCAGCTCATTTGCATTTAAAGGGACACACAATAAAACAGCACTTTTTTTACTCACCCCCAACAGTGGCAATTTTAACATGCTATTAAAAATTTTCTGTGGGGCATTTTGAGATAAAGCTTCATATACACACTCTGGGGACATCAGAGACTTATTTTAAATCTTGTAAAAAGAGGCATAATTGGTGCCCTTTAAGGAGCAAAACTGACCGTCATTGAAATCTCGTAACGAAATGAAACCAACCGTCATTGAAATCATTTAATGGACCAAAACTGATTTGACATTGAAATCTCGTAAAACGGACACTGAAAACTAACCATTATTAAAATTTTGAAAAGGAGCAAAACTGACAGAATTACAGAATATTGTCACAAATATAGAAGAATTGTATTAACTCATTTAAAAGTTTCACCAACTGTTTATGTGTGTTTATACCTGCTACCATTAACTTTATAAATATCATTGTTCAGCATAAAATAAGTAGGGATGGCTGACGTGAAACTAACGTTTCGTCACAGTGTCGAGATCCCGAAGCGTAGATGTTTCGAAACACTGTTCCGAACTGTGATTCAAAACAACCATTCCACGTGACTGTCGCTAAACGAAGCTTCTGCGAGTTTCTATAGGTGGCACGTTTTATTTTTTTAAATGGTTTGTTGTCAAAGTTGTTTCAGATAACATGTGCAATTGACCACTAGGTGTCACCATGGAGACGAGTGTCGGTATAGTCAGTATAGTTTAGAAGCCTCAATACAATACGGCACATTTGCTTCAACGTTTCATGAAAACACTGGAACACTTCTTAAAATACGATGGTCATGTTATTCATATACATAATTTTATACATGAAAATGTGAACTGTGATTTCTTGTTGCATCACTGCATCGAATCAGAAATGCTATAATAGAAATGAAGTGCCCAAGCAAAGGAAACACCATCCACCATAATGGTAAGGTCAAAATAAAACATTTTAGGAAAATCAATGTCAATTTATGAAGTCAGCTTATGTGATGTTCTCTCAAATTTTTGGACCCCCACCTGTTTTACGGCCTCAGCCTTCTTCCTCTTGGCTACATAGAAAATTAAATTACATTAAAAAAGCAAGGTTAACTTACCGTCACATATATGGAGGACCAGGAGTGCCAGATAAAAATAAAACGAAGAATCAATTAATTCATTTAATAATTCAAACATAAAAATGCATATAAATAAATCACTTTTATATGGGCAAATAAATAGACATATTTAAAGTTGTTTGTTTAATTCATTATTTAAAACGTAGATTAATAGACCAATAAAACAATAAATTTAAAAAAATCTTTTTTTAATGTATAAATAAATAGACATATTTAAAGTTGTTTATTTAATTCATTTTTTAAAACGTAGATTAATAAAACAATAAATAGTACATTATTAAATCATTTTAAATGCGTATTTAAATCGCTTTTTAAAAAAGAATTTGGGAAGTGCTTTTCTAAAATGCCATTGGACAGTACAGACGTGGGAGCAACCAATCAGCTTTCGCCTCAATTTGAAGAGCCGACCCTCTAAAGACAGTTCGAGCAACGCGATCAAGCAAAATGTCAGGCGAAGCTAAACGTGTTTTTAGAGGTATTGTAGATGATTTGTTACCTTTAGCTGATTTTTGCGAAAGAAATTCTCCTCTCGATTATCATTTTATATGTAAAAGAGTTTTTCAGTTGCGGGAAGACACGGCTAACGCAGCGGATAATTGTGGTTGTACAATAAATGGACGGATTTGGGTTCAGTTTGAGGTCATTCAGCGACTCCGCAGCGTCACGCTATGGTTGAACTTCCAAGCATTCTCGAACAACACCAGTCGTTGGATGTACCGGCAGAAGAGATGGCAGGATGTATTGTTGTGTCGCTAAGGACAGTCCGACGAAAACCATTATAACCTCTCCAAACACGTTCAGATTCGCCTGACATTTTGCGTGATCGCGTTGCTCGAACTCTTCTAGAGAGGGTCGGCTCTTCAAATTGAGGCGAAAGCTGATTGGTTGCTCCCACGTGTACTGTCCAATGGCATTTTAGCACTCGATTGACAAATGGATAAAGAAAAGCATTTGGCAAATCCTTTTTTAAAAAGCCATTTAAAATGATTTACAAATGTATTTTTTATTGTTCTTTTAATCTACGTTTAAAAACAGGAATTAAATAAACAACTTTAAATATGTCTATTTATTTGCCCATATAAAAGTGATTTATTTATATACATTTTTATGTGTGAATTATTAAATGAATTAATTGATTCTTCGTTTTATTTTTATGTGGCACTCCTGGGCGGTATTCCAGAAAGCAAGGTTAACTTACCGTCACATATACCCTGAACTCAAGGTTGATTAACTCAAACCTCTCTTACTCCAGGTATGCTGGTTCCAAAAACGCATCAGGGAGTAAGTTCAGCCAACCCAGAGTATGTTCCCGGTTAACACACAAGACATTCTCAACCGAGCGACGAATCCATGATTCACCATGGAAACAGACGCTGAGAAAAAGCGCGCCATTCCACTTCCTCCTTCTTTTGTTTAATGGCGATTTACAAAACCTACTTAGTGCACATCGCCACCTATTTGGTGATTGTGTAATAATTTTTTCAATCTTTTTATTGAATAAGTAATCTTTATTCACTGAGAATAAGACTTATATTGTTTGTTTGATGCTAAATATTTAATAAGATATTACATATGTATTTTATTATAGAAATTATAGAATAGAAAACGTCCTGTTATAAAAAGGAAAAAAAGCACATCAGATGTGTGTGATTACAATTAAATAATTACATATATTATATTATATATAAATTGAATAAACATTTAAACATTATAATAGTGCTTTATACATATATGTACGTATGTATTGTATAATATAATATAATATAATATATATATATATATATATATATAACAGTAACTATGTACAAATTTAGAAATGTAGTTACCGTGATAAAACTATATTAATTAAATAACACACATCTGAATACCTCTTAAGAAAACTAACCCTCAAACTTAACCTGCTCCGGAGCAGGTTATGTTCAGAGAGTAAGTTGCTATGGTTACTTACATACCCTGAAAGTTACCTCAGTTTTTGGAACCGAAAGTTGAGGTTATCAGCTTACTTACTCTTAAACATACTTGGGTAAGTTAAGTTTGAGGGTTAGTTTTCTTAAGAGGTATTCAGATGTGTGTTATTTAATTAATATAGTTTTATCACGGTAACTACATTTCTAAATTTGTACATAGTTACTGTTATATATATATATATATATATATATATATATATTATATTATATTATACAATACATACGTACATATATGTATAAAGTATAAAGCACTATTATAATGTTTAAATGTTTATTCAATTTATATATAATATAATATATATTAGTAATTATTTAATTGTAATCACACACATCTGATGTGCTTTTTTTCCTTTTTATAACAGGACGTTTTCTATTCTATAATTTCTATAATAAAATACATATGTAATATCTTATTAAATATTTAGCATCAAACAAACAATATAAGTCTTATTCTCAGTGAATAAAGATTACTTATTCAATAAAAAGATTGAAAAAATTATTACACAATCACCAAATAGGTGGCGATGTGCACTAAGTAGGTTTTGTAAATCGCCATTAAACAAAAGAAGAAGGAGGAAGTGGAATGGCGCGCTTTTTCTCAGCGTCTGTTTCCATGGTGAATCATGGATTCGTCGCTCGGTTGAGAATGTCTTGTGTGTTAACCGGGAACATACTCTGGGTTGGCTGAACTTACTCCCTGATGCGTTTTTGGAACCAGCATACCTGGAGTAAGAGAGGTTTGAGTTAATCAACCTTGAGTTCAGGGTATATGTGACGGTAAGTTAACCTTGCTTTCTGGAATACCGCCCTGGTCCTCCATACACATATACCCTGAACTCCCGGTTGATTAACCCAGAACTTGCTTTCTCTGGGTATGTTGGTTCCAAAACACCTGTGAGGAGTTAGTTTAATCAACTTCCTGTTGGTAACCGAGAGTTAATGTAATTTATTTTCCGGGAGCTCTTTGCTTCCAACTTCAGTTAAACTGCTAACTCTGATTGTAAATTAATTAACTAAATTATGTTATTTGCTAACTGCATTCTTTAAATTGTAATGTTGACATCCGTTCTCTGTAAAGCTGCTTTGAAACGATATGTATCGTGAAAAGCGCTATACAAATAAATTTGAATTGAAATGAATTGAATTAATGCGCGAGGACGGCGAGTACATGAAGGCATTTTCGATGGATCGCCGATTTCACGTGCGACATATTTCAGTGAGACGGAGTTGGAGGTTTTAATGCTTGTTTATGAAGAATATAAGCCCATTATAACTAAAAAAAAAAAAAAAAAGCAAAAAAAGCATCAGCAAAAGAGAGAGAGAGTTGGCTTGGCAAAAAATAACAGACAGAGTAAATGCGTGAGTTTATAAAATTATAGATTATAAATTTACATATTTGAGGCGGGGCTATTCTTAATAGACTTTTCCTTCTTATTATAGACTTTTGACCATCTTATTTTATGCCAAATAATGATTATTTATAAAGTTAATGGTAGCACATATAAACTGTTGGTAAAACTTTTAAGTGGGTTAGTCCAATTCTTCTAAATTTGTGACAATATTTTGTAATTGACTACAGTTGAGTCACACACTTCAATATTCAGCATGCTAAACACAAAAGTGGTAACAATAACATTTTATTTAAAGTAAATTATCAAGTACACTCTTTTTTGGTCGCTAGAACTCATGTGTAAGTCAACTATACTTACTAAGTACAACATACTAACCATGTTTCACTTGACTTAGTTTTTTAAGGCAATCGGTTTGCATGCTTTTTTAAAGTAGCCACCCCGATTACCCTATTAACCACATAGCAACACCCTAGCAACCACTCATATTACCATAGCAACCGCATAGCAACACCCTAGCAACCATCCCAATTACCCTATTAACCGCATAGACCATAGCAACCACTCAGAATACCCTAGCAACCACACAGATTACCATAGCAACCGCATAGCTATCTATCTCTCTCTCTGTCTGTCTATCAATCTATCTATCTTTCTATCTATCTATCTATTAAAACTTCTAAAGTAAAACTTAAACAATTTCAAACTTTAAGCTTTTAAAACTTAAGACTTTCTAATTAGGCTTTTTCAAGCAAACTTAAAGTTTGTTTCAATGAACTTTTCTATCTAGCTTTTTAAATAATTTTGTCTTGTGAAGTAGTTATGCAAGTATTAATTTTTTTTTGATCCTCTCATTTTGTTAAAATTATTAACATTTTGCAGATTCTGCAAGGTGTCCAGTATGTAAACATTTGCATATGTGATGTACTTTATCAATATATTATTTTTATACAGAACAGAAATGTTTAATATTGCTCTCATTTTACTTTGATCCTCCAAAATCTTTCTCTTGAAGTAATACTCGTATTGCAGATCTTCCAAAACCTGAATGTCCTGTTCTATTTCCTGAAGAAAAAAAAGGCAGCTACTGTGGTAAATGTTTCAAGATATCGTCATATAGTTCATGTAAAATATATAAATAGAAGAGCAGTCTGTTGTGTAACTGAAGCTTCATGTTTTAAAAAATGAGAATCAAGTGTCTTCTCCTCATTCAGGGTGTTGGATACGATCATAGCCATGTAAACAAACAATATCCTCGAAGTGCTCCTAATGTGAGAAATATTTTTTTTTTCATTTTTGTGCAAAGTGCTACTGCTACCCAAAATAAAAAGATTATAAATACATCTTCAGTAAAATACAATATGTGAGAAAAGAACGAAGCAGAGAGACGTCATACCTGTAGGTTGTTGTTGCTGCTGTTTTGCCTCAGGAAGTTATTTTAGGCATGATATGTATGTTCAGAATAAATTTCTATCATACTGCTTCTACAAGTCTAGACACTACAAGAAACTGATAAAGATTAATAGAGAAAATAACAGATAAATAATAATAATAATAATAATTCTATTTGTTGTGATTGCTCGAAAGTTCAACGTAAATTGACCTGTGCCACGCAAAATAAGCGTGTAAAATACATTGTAAATATGTAAATATTCAGTTCATGGATTATGGAAATTATTATTAAAATCTTTAACAATAATTAAAATAAAAATAATTAATTATGATAATAACAAATGCTCAAAGAATTAAAAATGCCCGTTTCCGAGACTGAAAAAACAATAAAAAAGATTATTGCGACTTTTTATCTCACAATTCAGAGTTTTTTTTTCACAGAATTGCGAGATATAAAGTCAGAATTGCTAGATATAAAGTCACAATTGCGAGTTATAAAGTCAGAATTGCTAGATATAAAGTCACAATTGCGAGTTATAAAGTCGGAATTGCGAGTTATAAAGTCGGAATTGCGAGATATAAAGTCAAAATTGCGAGTTATAAAGTCACAATTGCAAGTTATAAAGTCAGAATTGCTAGATATAAAGTCACAATTGCGAGTTATAAAGTCAGAATTGCGAGATATAAAGTCGGAATTGCGAGATATAAAGTCGGAATTGCGAGATATAAAGTCACAATTGCAAGTTATAAAGTCAGAATTGCTAGATATAAAGTCACAATTGCGAGTTATAAAGTCGGAATTACGAGTTATAAAGTCAGAATTGCTAGATATAAAGTCACAATTGCGAGTTATAAAGTCAGAATTGCTAGATATAAAGTCACAATTGCGAGATATAAAGTCGGAATTGCGAGATATAAAGTCGGAATTGCGAGATATAAAGTCGGAATTGCGAGATATAAAGTCACAATTGCAAGTTATAAAGTCAGAATTGCTAGATATAAAGTCAGAATTGCGAGTTATAAAGTCACAATTGCGAGTTATAAAGTCGGAATTGCGAGTTATAAAGTCACAATTGTGAGTTATAAAGTCAGAATTGCTAGATATAAAGTCAGAATTGCGAGTTATAAAGTCACAATTGCGAGTTATAAAGTCGGAATTGCGAGATATAAAGTCAAAATTGCGAGTTATAAAGTCACAATTGCAAGTTATAAAGTCAGAATTGCTAGATATAAAGTCACAATTGCGAGTTATAAAGTCAGAATTGCGAGATATAAAGTCGGAATTGCGAGATATAAAGTCGGAATTGCGAGATATAAAGTCACAATTGCAAGTTATAAAGTCAGAATTGCTAGATATAAAGTCACAATTGCGAGTTATAAAGTCGGAATTACGAGTTATAAAGTCAGAATTGCTAGATATAAAGTCACAATTGCGAGTTATAAAGTCAGAATTGCTAGATATAAAGTCACAATTGCGAGATATAAAGTCGGAATTGCGAGATATAAAGTCGGAATTGCGAGATATAAAGTCGGAATTGCGAGATATAAAGTCACAATTGCAAGTTATAAAGTCAGAATTGCTAGATATAAAGTCAGAATTGCGAGTTATAAAGTCACAATTGCGAGTTATAAAGTCGGAATTGCGAGTTATAAAGTCACAATTGTGAGTTATAAAGTCAGAATTGCTAGATATAAAGTCACAATTGCGAGTTATAAAGTCACAATTGCGAGTTATAAAGTCGGAATTGCGAGTTATAAAGTCACAATTGTGAGTTATAAAGTCAGAATTGCGAGATATAAAGTCAGAATTGCGAGTTATAAAGTCAGAATTGCGAGTTATAAAGTCAGAATTGCGAGTTATAAAGTCGGAATTGCGAGTTATAAAGTCACAATTGTGAGTTATAAAGTCAGAATTGCGAGATATAAAGTCGGAATTGCGAGATATAAAGTCACAATTGCGAGTTATAAAGTCAGAATTGCGAGATATAAAGTCGGAATTGCGAGATATAAAGTCACAATTGTGAGTTATAAAGTCAGAATTGCGAGATATAAAGTCAGAATTGCTAGATATAAAGTCACAATTGCGAGTTATAAAGTCACAATTGCGAGTTATAAAGTCGGAATTGCGAGTTATAAAGTCACAATTGTGAGTTATAAAGTCAGAATTGCGAGATATAAAGTCGGAATTGCGAGATATAAAGTCACAATTGCGAGTTATAAAGTCAGAATTGCGAGTTATAAAGTCAGAATTGCGAGATATAATGTCACAATTGCGAGTTATAAAGTCGGAATTGCGAGTTATAAAGTCACAATTGTGAGTTATAAAGTCAGAATTGCGAGTTATAAAGTCACAATTGCGAGTTATAAAGTCAGAATTGCGAGATATAAAGTCACAATTGCGAGTTATAAAGTCGGAATTGCGAGATATAAAGTCACAATTGCGAGTTATAAAGTCAGAATTGCGAGATATAAAGTCGGAATTGCGAGATATAAAGTCACAATTGCGAGTTATAAAGTCAGAATTGCGAGTTATAAAGTCACAATTGCGAGTTATAAAGTCAGAATTGCGAGATATAAAGTCAGAATTGCGAGATATAAAGTCACAATTGCGAGATATAAAGTCACAATTGCGAGTTATAAAGTCGGAATTGCGAGATATAAAGTCACAATTGCGAGTTATAAAGTCAGAATTGCGAGTTATAAAGTCACAATTGCGAGTTATAAAGTCAGAATTGCGAGATATAAAGTCACAATTGCGAGTTATAAAGTCGGAATTGCGAGATATAAAGTCACAATTGCGAGTTATAAAGTCAGAATTGCGAGATATAAAGTCACAATTGCGAGTTATAAAGTCAGAATTGCGAGTTATAAAGTCAGAATTGCGAGATATAAAGTCACAATTGCGAGTTATAAAGTCAGAATTGCGAGATATAAAGTCACAATTGCGAGTTATAAAGTCAGAATTGCGAGTTATAAAGTCACAATTGCGAGTTATAAAGTTGGAATTGCGAGATATAAAGTCACAATTGCGAGTTATAAAGTCAGAATTGCGAGTTATAAAGTTGGAATTGCGAGATATAAAGTCAGAATTGCGAGATATAAAGTCACAATTGCGAGTTATAAAGTCGTAATTGCGAGATATAAAGTCACAATTGCGAGTTATAAAGTCAGAATTGCGAGTTATAAAGTCACAATTGCGAGTTATAAAGTCAGAATTGCGAGTTATAAAGTCAGAATTGCGAGTTATAAAGTCGGAATTGCGAGATATAAAGTCACAATTGCGAGTTATAAAGTCAGAATTGCGAGATATAAAGTCAGAATTGCGAGTTATAAAGTCACAATTGCGAGTTATAAAGTCAGAATTGCGAGTTATAAAGTCACAATTGCGAGTTATAAAGTCAGAATTGCGAGATATAAAGTCACAATTGCGAGTTATAAAGTCGGAATTGCGAGATATAAAGTCACAATTGCGAGTTATAAAGTCAGAATTGCGAGTTATAAAGTCACAATTGCGAGTTATAAAGTCAGAATTGCGAGATATAAAGTCACAATTGCGAGTTATAAAGTCAGAATTGCGAGATATAAAGTCAGAATTGCGAGATATAAAGTCGGAATTGCGAGATATAAAGTCACAATTGCGAGTTATAAAGTCAGAATTGCGAGTTATAAAGTCACAATTGCGAGTTATAAAGTCAGAATTGCGAGATATAAAGTCAGAATTGCGAGATATAAAGTCGGAATTGCGAGATATAAAGTCACAATTGCGAGTTATAAAGTCAGAATTGCGAGATATAAAGTCACAATTGCGAGTTATAAAGTCGGAATTGCGAGATATAAAGTCACAATTGCGAGTTATAAAGTCAGAATTGCGAGTTATAAAGTCACAATTGCGAGTTATAAAGTCGGAATTGCGAGATATAAAGTCACAATTGCAAGTTATAAAGTCGGAATTGCATGATATAAACTTGCAATTGCGAGAAAAGGGTAAGATTAAAAAGTCATAATTGTGTGTTATAAAGTCAGAATTCGGACTTTTTTATATCTCGCAATTGTGAGAAAAAAAGTTCCATAGAAACGCTATCTCAAAATCTTTCTCCTCTCACAAAAACCCACGAGGTGAAGGTGCATTAACTCCTCTTTTAAACTTTGTGGGAGTTGAGACAGATGTGCGATTGTGTGGTTTGTTCCCGCCCCTGCTAATTAAACGCAGACTCTGCAAGCATGCCACCTGTGAAAACGCGCAGAAGCTTTGTTTAGCGATAGTCATAGTGACATGGGTGTTTTTGAATCACAGTTCGGAGCACTGTGTCGTAACGTTAGTTTCCCGTCACCCATCCCTAGTTATTTGTTGAACCACTGTAGTCACGAAGGTTTTACAGGTTTGGCACGAGCGTGAGTAATTTAGCTTTTAGCTTTGATAAGATTTCAATTACGTGAAGGTGGTGGATGAAAAAGAAAAGGAAAATGTGTAAACTACATGATAAAACATTTAATAGTCTTTATTAGTACTTCACATTATGAAACACTTTCTAATGTTCAAAAATAGAAACAAAATCATTCCGGCTTGGATCTGAAGCAGTATCTTTGACTGTAGAATGATGGTAGTTTTTTTCTGTTAGACTGTATCTGGCTGACTGAAATCAGTGTATGTGTTTGTGCAATTAAGGCAATGGTATATACAGTAAAGATATTTTGATATGCAAAAATAAATAAGTCCTTCACAAGATGGAGGATATCCTGTTCACACACAAATGTCTTAAAAGATTTCAGAGTATTGTATCTATTATGGCAATACGTGTATCTAGTACACAAGCTCACTAAATATAATTATTAAAATGCATTCTCAGTTATAACAACATGCAAGTTTCTTGAACATATATTCACATTTTTATATAAAAACAAACAAACAAAAAGAAACAGGATTACACTGTTTTAACTGTAAATTCTGTCATTTGACCAAAGAAAATGGTTCCTTTATTTCACACAAGAAGTGGAGATTAAATGTAATGCAACTAATATAGTAGACCTGTGCAAAAATGAATCATTTGGGTATCACTATTTGATTCCATCATTCTTCAGTGGAGAAAAGTTCCTCAAACCAGCGTTGCCTTGATGTGCTCTAACACGTCTGCTGTCTTGAAACAGGGCTAAAAATATGGATAAATAAACATGTAATATAGTTTTCCAGAAACAGAAATACATTTATTTAAAAAAGAGAGTAGAAAGTACGGAAAGTAATTGCTTACTTTTCTGACACAGAAATCATGCGTCTGGGTATATATGGCTTGAGAGGTTTGTCTATCTCCATTTCTTCTGAATCTGATGGACATGAGAACATATAAGGTGTGTCGATATTGACCAAACACAGGCATGGTCTCTCTAACATTTCACAACAACAGTCTATCTGTTTTCTGTGATGTCAAACCTAACACATTTTTATTTGTCAACCATCTTGCTTGAGAAAAGTGCTTTTGATCTCTTTCGTTAAATGACATTCATACATCTTTAAGTGTGACTATATATTTGGGGACATTATATACTGTAAGAATATATAGACAATCAGAGGAGAAATGGGTTATAATTTATTAAAGTGTTAGTTCACCCCAAAATAAAAGTTCGGACGACTTGGATTAAACCACTTGGTTCATATTAGGGGTGTACACGTTTTTGTGTCTTACAGTTCGGTTCGCATTTGTACTCTACGAGCATTGTACCTATTAACCAATTTTAACCACTGTTAATCACCAATATAATAAGTTCTGTTTTTTGTTTTTTTTGCTTTTGATAATAAACAAAGCCTCATCTTTCAAATTCTGTCCATTTTATCACAAAATTCAAAGACTTTTAATTATAATTTAATTTATTTAAAGACAGAGTCACAATTTGTTCAGTAAACCACTTTTTCTTTAATAAAAAAGAAAAACAAGTCATTTTTAAGTTTAGTTTTCTCCCCCTGCTGTTCAAACCAAGTTTTGAGTGAATAGACTTTCAATGGAGGGACCGAAATCTCTCAATTTCATTAAAACTATCTTCATTTGTGTTCAGAAGATGAACAAAAGCCTTATGAGTCAATAAAGACAGAATGTTAATTTTTGGGTGAACTATGCCTTTAAAAAATAATAGAACTTTTTATATGTATTATAATCAGGGCTAGGTTGGTTACTTTTAAAATGTATTTCACTACAGATTACAAAATACATGCTTTAAAAAGTAATTTGTAACGTATTTCGTTACATTACTCAAGTTTAGTAACTTAATCTAAATACTTCAGAATACATTGGAATACTAATAAGTGTGGAACAAACACAAAAAAGGTAATTGCAAGTTTTTATCTCACAATTCTGACTTTTTCCCTCAGAATTACGTGATATAAAGTTGCAATTGCGAGTTATAAAGTCAGAATTATGAGATATAAACTCGCAATATTGACAAAAGTCAAAATTATGAGATATAAACTCACAATATTGAGAAGTCAGAATTATGAAATGCAAACTCACAATTGTGAGGGGAAAAAACAAATTGTGAGAAAAATTTGCACTGACGAGTAAATTATAAAATGACTCACAAACAACTATCACAAAACATGAAAACAGTCGAAAACATGAAATTTAACTCCGCTTTTTCAGACTGTCAGAGTCGGAGAATCACCAATTGCTGTTTAAATTACATTAAATTTCAAAGTAATCACTTTGGTAATCTAAAATACTTTTCAGATGTAACTGTAATCTGATTACCACCCATTTAAAATGTAACTGTAATGAAATACAGTTACTCAAATGTTGTATTTTAAATACGTAATTAAGTTACTTGTATTTCGTTACTCCCCAACCCTGATTATAATGTTATTATTTGCAGCGGGATGTACTTAGATATTTTGGCTTTGCAGAGCTTTTGTTTCAGTTTTACACTCTTACCCTCTTTTTTACTCAAAGAATGAATGAACAGTCAAATGTGTATCTACCATCAGATGCGGTGGTATAGTAGCGACTGAAAGCGTCATCTTTGGGGATGTCTGGGTAAAGGTAGATGAGGGGATTCACTGGAACCTTCTCTGCAGCGGTGAGGGTGTAGTCACGGATGACGTTAGGCAAGGAGATGGACGCCAGATCCGATTTAGTGTAGGGCTTGACCGAATGCATCTTAGGTTCACCTATATTTAATGCACATGTTAATTCTCAGTAAAAGACTGCCAGATGGCTTATAAAATACTCCATTTCAAACCTGCACACACCTTTCTTTGAATACTCCACCCATGTGATGGTGATTCCCCCTTCCCGACAGGTTTCACTGAAGCGCAGAAGGAAAGTGCCTGGGAGTTTGTCTCTCAACAAAGCCTTCTCTTGCCCTTTACTTAGAAACCCTATAATATACCTGTATATTATAATGATAAATACAATATATATATATAAATAAAGATTTTTGGCAGCTTGCACCATTGAATAAAAATGTGATTATGGCAGTACAATACTATAAATTACAATATAGCTGAACAGATTTTGACGGAATTCCGGTTAAAGCTTACATTAAACAGCATCTTACATATTTGTCCACTGGGAATTGTTTGAATTGTGAAAAGTGGGCGTTATATATCGGAATGGAGAAAATAGAGGCATTGCAACATGTTACAGTTTGATTAAAGATTATAAAGACAAGCAGACTGGTAAATCACGCACAATAAGACCAGAAAGATATCTTAAGAAAGAAAATAGGGTGAATGTTGAGTTCATTGACATTAACTTTGTTCATTGTTGAATATAAACAATAATTTTCTACAATAAAAACATTGGCTGATTGTGCCCATCTAAAATGGAACAGATTCTAATAAATAGCGAACCGATCATTCCAGCACTGCTTGGTATTTGTTCCTGAGTCTGTAATCATGGAACTCTTACCCATCATTCCAGATGTTTAGCAGGTGTTTTTTAATAAGCTCCAGAATTCCATCCATCCACAGCCAGAATGCTACACCCCTCTCATTAGGAGACATCTAGGTGAAAACAAAAAAAAAGTTATTTATACTGCCTCCATTTGATTAGCTAAAGCAAGTGGATATGGCATAATGTCTATTGCACATTTCATTATAATTGAAGTACCTGTCAAAAGTTTGAAAACTTTACATTTTTAATGTTTTTGAAATAAGTCTCTTCTGCTCACCCAAGCTGCATTTATTTAATCAAAAATACAGTAAAAACAGCAATACAGAGATGCATTAAATTGATCAAAAGTGACAGTGAAGACATTTATAATGTTACAAATAATTAAATATGCAAATAAATTATAAGTATTGAACTTTCTATTCAATTAGCAGCACAACAGTTTTCAACCTTGATAATAATAATAATATTAATAATAAATGTTTCTTGAGCAGCAAATCAGCATATTAAAATGATTTCTGTAGGATACTGTGATACTGAAGTAATGATGCTAAAAATTCAGCTTTGCCATCACAAGAATGAATTACATTTTAAAATATATTCAAATAAAAAACAGTTCTTTTAATCTGTAATACTATTTCAATAGTACTGTTTTTACTGTATTTTTGATTAAATAAAGAGAGACTTCTTTCAAAAATATAAAAAACTGTAATGTTTCCAAACTTTCAACACCAACTGAAAATATAAATATATATTTTTAATGTTATGTATATATATATATATATATTTATATATATATATATATATATGTATATACATATATTGCAGTATCAGGTTCTTCCACAGCCACAGTCTCAGTTTTGTCTCTAAGTTTTGTTTTATGAGTAAATCATGTGGTGACTGCAGAGGAACAAACAAAGCGATATTGGTTAAAGAAAGCGAAAGCAACTTTCCTGTCTTTGTTTCAAACGCTAAACTCACCTTACAAAATGTATTCCAGTAGATGAGACCCTCTGGGTCGCCTTGAGCTTCATGACCTGAAAACAATGTGTGCTATATATTTAACTATGAGCATTTACTCTGTCCTATTTCAAGTGGTAAAAAAGTACAAATAAACTCACCAAGAAGTTTGTCAGCCAGCATTCTCAGCTGCTCAGAGTTCAGCGCTCGTTTAGTGACCGAAGAAAACTGCCAGCTTAGGACTTTTGAAAGCTGCTCCCATTTCACTGGTGGTGGATTCAAGAAGAACGTCAGATTCTGAGACAGGGAGCGAGATGGACAGAGAGAGTCAGAATGAAAGCATCAGTAGAGGACAAAAAAACACTGATGATGGGAAACGGCCGTACGTGGGGTTCACAGCAGAGCATGTTGTACCATAAGATGGAGGCCCAGGCGCTAGGTAACTGATTGACGTGGGAGATCACCACAATAGGAAGAGATATAATCTGTTTAAACACAATAAATCAGCTCAGGTCAGAATTACTGGTTCAACTGGTTAACAATTGAAATGTCTACCCCTGTAATTGGTGTAGTAACTATATTTCAGAGTACTTTACCGATAAATCAACAGATAGTTCTGGCTGCATGAGTTGAGTTTCAAATCTAAGTAAGTGCAGCTCCTCAGAAATGATAAGAGGAGTCTGTAATAAAAGAGGAAAAACATCAGCGGTTCCTTTAGTTCTTTTTATTTGACATCATTGTCTGTGTATTTTGGCCTACCTCATTGGTTCTGTTGTTACATTTCATTTCCTTTAATTGCTGTGGGGAGGCAAAGAGAGCGGCAATAAGTTTTCAATCAGACAGTAACATGCATTTATGATGTGCAATAATGTCTTATCTGTTTGTCTTAGTAGTTTTTTTCACATCATACCAAATGGCGAAATTCAGCTGCTAGACATCCATTGGATTCCTCTAAGTTCATAACTTTAGACGTTGTCCCTAAAATATTGAATTTCCTACATCTAGGATATCAGAAAACAGACAATTAGATTATTTGAGCTTGAGTGGCATGTTTTAAAATGCTAATGGTGAGGCATTCAAATATTTTATTCAAAACAGGATCATTTGAAATACTACAGTTTGTCGTCATGCATTTCAGGCTTACTGTCTAGTGATTATTATATAGATCCCTGTCTTGCTGTACACTGTATAGTAATATAGTTGCAGGATTGAAGGATTGTTAATATGTGGGTTGCAGAAGCTTTTGTGGTTGTTGTGAGGGCCACAATTAAAGGTTTTTAACCTCTGCTTGCTATGTATATCTAAATACATTGGCTCATTCAAAACATCACATTATAGTAATAAATCACATTTGAGCTCTGAGGTTCTGTATAATATGTTACATACCCTTTTATTGTGTCACTCTCTGTTAAATCTCTACAGGAGAAAAACAAATAAACTGTATGAATACACAGATAGATAGATAGATAGATAGATAGATAGATGGATAGATAGATAGATAGATAGATAGATAGACAGACAGACAGACAGACAGACAGACAGACAGATAGATAGATAGACAGACAGACAGACAGACAGACAGACAGACAGATAGATAGATAGATAGATAGATAGATAGATAGATAGATAGATAGATAGATAGATAGATAGATAGATAGATAGATAGATAGATGGATAGAACTTACTTGTCAATAGAGACTTTTACTTTGAGTTGACAGTTCAGCTCAGGGAGTTTGACTAGTGATCTACAAAACAATAAAGCATGTTAGATTGGATATCGGCTACACATCAACATCACTGAAATTAAAGGCTTTTCTCAGACATTTAGCATCTATTAACTTGGGTGACTTAAAAGCATCAGTGACAGTAGCTTAAAGCTGCAGTCTGTATGTTTTGCCTCTTTGTCGCCATCTCTGTTTGAAACCTGCAATTGCAATGATTTGCAGGATTATCATCTTTACGTGGGTTGTGCATCGGCACGGCTCCCATTGAATACCTCACCAGAAGAGATATAGCCATCTCTGCATCCGTTTTTCAGTCACACCACCTTTCAAAAGCCCTGCTGACATATATTCTTGTTTCCGCACAAGCCTGTTCGCTATTTTTTTTTTCTGTAGGCTCTGCGCAGTCTGAAATCTTTTTATTTTTTACCACAGTTGTCGATGATAATTGTCGTTTTGAACTTTCTGGATTATGAGCCACCATCTCAAGTTTAAATACATTCCAGCTGCTCTAAGAAGAGGCTACAAATGATGCGCCACAAGCAGCATCCAGCACACTGCTAGCCATGACTCCTTCCTTCTGTTTGCAGACGTGATGTGATGACGCAAAGTCAAACGTCAGCAAACTCGTAATTCCTACCAGTATCACTCAGATTACAAAAACATTATTACAAGCTTACTGCTGTGAATCAAGCTAAGGTAAGGAGATAGTTTTGAACACATTTTTAACCAAAAAAAAGTTACAAACAGCTGCTTTAAAAAACAAAACAAAACAAAAACACACCTGATCTTGACTGTGAACTGAATTCCTGTCTTTATCACCAAGGGTCTCTGAGGATGTGTGGGCATACACGGCTGTCTCTCCACCACAAGAGAACTGAAAAACAGGTTACAACCGCTGTCATCCTGTTAGACTATAATCTTTCAGAAGTGACGTACACCACAAAAAAATATTCAAATACCCCTGTGAACCCGTAAACCCATAATTCCTTGAATAAATAACCAGCGATTTCTCTTTCTACACCTCTTGTGCTCTACATATCAAATCATATAAAGGGAGGAGTAGTTAAGGTGTTGTGTCTCACTTTAATATAAGGTTTTTGAAGAGGGAAAGGGCCTGTTCATCCAGCTGGCTCTTGCCCAGAGTGAGGGGGTCGTTGTTGTAGGTGAACTTCTGCACCAGTTCCTGAACTTTCTTCAGCTGCAGCCGGATCTGCTGCAGGCACTCTGCCACCACTGTGAACCTGCAGCACAATTTATACAGTAGCTAATTATAAAAAAAACAAACTAATAGATCAGTACCAAGGACAGCACCGAAACAAACAAAAGGATGTAAGTTCATCAATATGAGCTCATCAGCTCCAGCTAGAGATCGTATATGGAATGAATGCACCTCTAGAACAAACTGTTTTTGTCAATGACTTTCTTTCAAATTAAATAAAGAGAATTATTTGACAATAAAATGTATTTATTTATCAAATTTTAAATCTTAAATTTGTCATAAAATCAGAATTTTTCATGGAATATTCTAGTATTTAGCCTAAATGATTTATCCATGCACATCATTATTTTTTTTAATTCTCGTAAACTTTAAACAAAACAACCCCCCCTCCCTCTTTCAACAACATTACCGCAATAGCAAACGACAATGATCCAATCAATTCCTGACAGGCGAAATTAAGTCCCGCCCTACATTTTTTCTTGTTCGAGAAGCACTCTGAAATAAAGTGTAAAGGTGTTGTGTGCGCTCTGTGAACATGATGGATATTCTAAACATTCAGCATTCCTCAAAATGAACAGAAACAGTGAAATGAAATTTCAGAATTTTACACAAACCTGTAACAAATAACTATACTAAATTACACAAACATACTTAATGTATTTAATCTCCTTTATTAACCAATGTCTTTGCTGCTGACCTTCAATGATCTAATTCAACCATACTAATAAGCAAACGTGTTAAAGTAGCCCAATTCCACAGGGAAACCGCAGACTTGGCAACACTGCTTGGAACGCGCAACATTATTCAATTCAAGTTCAACTGAAACAGGAAGATATATCAGCGGGACATATCGGAACACAGCTCCTCCCCTTTTTTTAAACGGCCAATAGCGTTTCATTGATATCACAGCTCGGTAAAACCTCACTTTCCTTCTAATCTCAAACCGTTTCAAATATAAAATTATGTGTAGAATTCAAATGTGTCCATTACGTTTTGTAGTCTGCTATTGTGTCTCTGGACCAGAGGTGGTTCGCGTAACACTAACGTGAAACCAGACTTCATTTGCGTCAATGGAAAGCATATATAGTCTTAATTGTTCCATATCCCCTATATAGTGCATTATATGCCATTCACCATGTAGAAAATAGTAAATGAGCGAACAAGTGACCGATTTCAGCCACGGCAGATCTGAAGATCTGAAGAGAAGCTAAAGTTGGTAGTGATGTCATGAAAATCCGTGATCCATTTTAGCGGAAACGAGATTTAATGCTTAAATCTCCTAAATGCAAATTTTGGGGTTTTTGGGTTATTCTTAAAGGGTTAGTTCACCCAAAAATGATTTTTAAAAATCTGCCATTTATTACTCACCCTCATGTCATTCACCCGTTCATCTTCAGAAGATATTTTTGGTAAAATCCTACGGCTCAGTGAGGCCTCCATTGCCAACAAGATAGTTAACACTTACAAATGCCAAGAAAGGTACTAAAGACATATATAAAACAGTTCATGTGACTACAGTGGAGAATACTTTTTGTGCACCAAAAAAAACAAAAAAACAACTTCATTCAGTAACATCTAGTGATGGACGATTTCAAAACACTGCTTCAAGAAGCTTTGAAGCTTTACGAATCTTTTGTTTCGCATCAATGGTTCGAGCATCTATGAAACTGCCAAAGTCACTCCGAAGATGAACGACATGAGGGTGAGGAATTAGTGACAGAAATTTGATTTTTGGCAGAACTAACCCTTTAACCTTAAAGCTAACATATTCATAATAAAAGCTAAAAAACTTAAATTCTGATTTTAGAGCGACTTAACTTTAAACACTAGAATGAAACAGTCTATTAATGCTGCCTTCACATGCTATCGTCGAGTATATGAGTTTCCAATAAAAATTTCCCATGAACGCTCTCTGATTTACCACTGGGAAGTTCAGAAATAATTTTGATACCCATATTCCCGAGAGTATGTTTTATACACACTATAAATAGCCGGCATATGACCGATAGGCGTATTACAGAATCAGATTGGAATGGAATTGGAATGGTTGCAAAGGATTGTGGTTGATTTAAGGACATGAAGGAAGGACACACTTGATGCATCCTTCAAAATGAGCTGAAAGTAGGACACAAAATGAAGGCAGCCTTCCAAGGATCCTACAAATTGAGTTGTCCTTCGTCCTTTGATTACGGGGCAGCCGAGATACACAGCCGTACTAGAATGTAGCCTTCCATTTGAGAAGCGCCCATTATTTTGTTTCCATGTTCCAGCTTGCAATACTCGTAATTTGCAGCGCCCACTAGGGGTTTTCACCTGCTCTGCAGCTGGTCTAGACACGCATTGGGCGGACCACCGATGCAAGCCATCTGCTGCCGCTTCTTCCACTCGGGTAACTCGTCTGATATGAGTGTGAGCTGGATCTGCTCTGCTAGAAGTAGTACATTAGCGATTTCCTTTATCACCACCTGCACACATATATGCTATATTGTAGAAAAGAAATGATATTGAAGAAAATGGCAATTTTAAGCACATTCCTATTGATAGGACCTCAAACTCGCAGTTAAATCTGTGTGCAGGTGCATTTACCATAATCTTGACCTACCTCTCTTTTCATCCCTAGCCCAATAAACATATGTCGAATTGCCATTTCCTCCTGCTGGATCTCTTTTGTCATCTGGGCATTCATTTCAACTTCCACTGAAGGCATACAAATAAAAATCTCTATGATTTATGTTTTCTCTAAAAAAAATAAATAACAAATTATTAATTGACATCATACCAGAGTGAAATGCTAAAAATGTAAGTTACCTCGACTCTGCAAGGTCTTTCTCTTGAAGTCATACTCATCTTGTACATCTTCCAAAACCTGAATGTCCTGTTCTATTTCCTAGAAGCAAATAAATATTCCACAATTACTTGGTTTGTAAAAGTGTAGTCACTTCTTAGAAATAGGTTTCAGGAAATATCAGTCATTTTGTGGTAAAGACCCCCAAAAAGATTCGATATCAGCTCCAAAATCTCATCATTATTCACAGAGGTGCTTTACCTGCACGCTTGTCTTCAAATTGTTGATTTTATTGGCCAACTCATTTTGTTGTTCCATCATGATATTCCCCTGTGATGAGTCATCTTTACCCTTATAACAAAATTACAATATGAATAAAAACACAAGTGCAGCTTGGAAATGACAGCTGTGATGCAAGACTACAAGCCTTACTTGCAAACTAAGTGCAGTTTCCAGTATCTTTCTTTCTTCGTTCAGAGTGTTAGCTATGATCATGGCCATGTGAACAGGATCCTCTTGGAAGTGTTCCTAATGGGAGACGATTATTTCCATTAGCTGAGCCGTTTCATTTTAGAATAATGAAAACAATTGTATATAGAATGTATGGAAAAAGCATATAAAAAAGTTTGCACCTGTAGATTGCGCTTAATTTTGCGAATATTATGCTGTAAGAGCAAGTTGTTTCCCAGGTTGAGACGGCTGTAGTGCTCATCCAGTTGGTTAAGGAGCTCATGGAAGCGCAGGGTGGCCAAGGATACATTACTTGCAACGGATTCCCTGCAACCAATTGCATATGACGATTTGCAGCAATTCACGAATTTAATTGCATCAAATGAAAAATGAAATTAAATGAAATCTCACCAGTCATGACTCTCAATCCATTGACTGAGATACTGTCGGATCTCCATGGGGAAAGCCTCATCGTAAAGCTGGTCCACTTGTTCCAAAAACCGAGAGTCCAGCAGCTGCAGCTGGTTCCAAAGTGTCATCTGCAAAAATAAAAACCCTACCCATTACATACTACATCCTGTCGGTGTTGACATTTGTGGTTATCATAGCATTAGTCATCAAGCCAATAATAATACTACTAAAACAAAATATGCTATAAAAAATGCATAAATGTATTCATATTTACATTAAGTTAGACTTTCAAAAAAATACCAAAAATGTGTTATTTTAATTTAAAAAAAAATAATATTAGAGTTTTAATGCTGTGCTCATCCTTTAAAATCACTGAAAGACAAAGGTTTGATGACAATCGCAACCATACATTACTGTCCTTTAACAACATTAGACTAAAGTGTAACTGTCTACAGCAGAACAAACGAAAAAATGAAAAATTGTATAACTATGTCTTCTGCTGTTTCCTTCCAATATAAACAAAGAGCAAACTGGAATTTAACATGGAATTACTTTCAGTTTGCCCACACCCTTTTACAGATAAAACGCTAGATAACATAACAGAAAATTACCTTTCAACATGAAAGTTAGAACAAGGCACAAAAGCAGTATTTCTCAGGCTAAGTAGACAAGATACACGTAGACTAAAACTGTCTCAGCTTCAGACTTTTATTCTCTTCAGTGATCCAAAAAAGGGTTATACACGAAATACTGACGCAGGTTACCGCCCACATTGCCCTTTTAGCCCAATAGGAATGCTCCAATTACCATATGTAAATATCCTAGCGTTGCCAACCAATCATGTTCCAGTGCGTACACTAAACCGCGCCCCTTTTTGCCTTCTCAGCAAGCTCACCCCTCCCTTGATTATCACACTGAATATAGAATAGGAACTGCTGAGAAAACAGAAACTTAGCGAAACGCGAGAAATTAAAAATGGATACACAAATATATCATTACAAATTTCATAATAAGCTAAGAATCGACGATTAACTGATTCCACACAGGAAAAGACACTTCTGATCCATCACTGACCTTATGCGGAGCAGCCGTTCACGCTGATACGCTGCGGTCTGGACGGGAGGGGGGAAGCGAAACTCACGGCACAGCCAGCAAGTAAGCACGCGTTTTCTGAGAAAGCGAGAGCTAAACGAGCCGAATGCAGGAATAAAACAGAGAAACGAAACTAGGATTTGCGTCAGTTCCCTATTATTTTACTACACTCCACTGGATGTTTTCATGGAGACCCCTTATGTGATGTGTTTTAAATGGAGAAGAACAGATTCGACGTTCCTTTCACTTTAAATTAAAAAATGATCTCATGTGATACGACTCATTCTTTTGTCACCAATGTTAGGTGTAATAATCCATTACTAAATACTTAGTCACTGTTGAAAAAGTAAAGGATTACTCTTAATCTTTCTATAATTTAATTACACTTACTTCTGATGTAATTGCATTAAATACTGTATAGACGATACAGTTCTGTATAAAACAGTAGTGGGTTTTACATCAAATTTAATGTTTGATGTTAAAATGTATATTTTTAATGTAACCTCCCTTTACGTTGGTCAGTTCAAGAATAATTTATGCAATTTTATATCATGTCTATCCTTGTATTGTTCGAGTGACGTCATTGCTGACGTTGCATGAAGCCCCTCTGCTGGCGGAACGTTTGCAATATTCTGATCTGGAACATCCTAAGCTCTTGATCCCTTTGGAGTTGATTTATTTATTTATTTCCCCTTACGAAATTGTTCACTGCAGCATTCTATATCTGCGTTTTAAATATTTAAAAAAAAATTAATATATAATATATCCATATCGAGCTTTATATATAGCATATTAATATTTACGCACATGCTGCTATTTTGATGTGCGTTTCACTTAGTGGACTTGGCAAGTTTATATGGACAGACCCTCGCTTCTTACACTTCAGGCAGCTCCATATCCCACAATGCAACGCGATCGTGACGTCACCACATATCGCGTTTAAATTACCCTATCACAAACAACTCTATGATATATTTGGTTTTTTTATGTTTAATAAACACATGTAGATCTAGAATGCTGCTTTAAAAAAATTCGTAAGGGGAAAAAATTAAATAATAAATCAACTCCATAGCGGAGTTCAGCCCATTGCAAAGGATCCGCCAGTAGTGGACACTCATGCAACGTAAGCAATGACGCACATCCGAGTCAACGAGAGTGAAGTTAGAGTGGGAAGGGCATAAAAATGAACTGGAACGCAGCCCTGCTTCCTCGGTCACAATCAATAGAGCGAGGGTCTGTCTATATAAACTTCCCTCGTCCACTTCATGAAGTGGAACGCACTTCAATATGGCGGCAGGGATTCCCCTGAGGGGAAGTGCTTAGGGAAGTTCACGAGTGCGTGTCTAAAACTGGAGTGGAACGCAGCCCAGGTTACAACAAATCCCTTAAGCTAAGAAAAAACCCTTAGTTACAATTGTAATAGAATAATAAGGGTTTTCTCAACAGGTTGCTTTGTTAGTTAAACAGGATGAAAAGTGAAATTGAGGATGTAGAAAATTGATTACCAGTTAAAACAACATCCTTTGAATACACCTGGAATTGTTTTTAATAAATAGCCTTCATTTTTAAAATCATTGGACATGGCAAAAATTACATCGGCTCAGTCCAAAGTAGTGAAACTGTTGAAAATTAGCCCATATGTTCACTTAATTGTGATATTGAGATTAACTTAAACTAATGTGATTTGTATTTTGTAATTGTGAGTTTAATATTTTATCAAATATATTAAGACATGACAGGGATATGTAAATGTAATGCATAGCAGTGTCAGGATTGTTACAGAAATGAAACTCTTCAACACAATCAACGTGATTCATAACCGTGCCAAGTTTTTTTGTCATGGCATTTCACTTGAGATAAGACGCCAGCATTTTTTGCCACATCACCATATCAAAACTGAGGAAATGAAGCAGATGCCTAGTTGTTTGCATATTTAGTTGCACAAATGCAAAAGACTTAACGTCGTATTTGAACAAGCTCAAAAGAGAGTATACAAAGTCAGTGTCTGAAAAATGTCTGAATTTAAATGCCATAAATCATTTTGCAGGCATATAGTAATAGACTTTAATGGAAGCTTTCTGTTCATAAAGTTTCACCCCCACACACATTCACAAAGGAGAACATGGTTAGATTTCTATTTGCATCTCTAAATTACTGAATTCTACTATGCAAACACTTCACATGTGCTTCCAGGATGAATATGGGTCTAAGTCTTTCCCATGTCGGAACATGTCGTCTGTTGCCCACTCAATAACATTTACATCCTTATAATGTCAAAAACCACAATTCCACGTCAGTGTGCCAAGATTCTGCATTGCATTTTATGAGTGCACAATGTTGGTATTTAGTAAACTGCTAATTAAGAATACAACAGAGAAACCATAAAATTCTTTATTTAAAAAAATACTACACCAACAACAAGCTTGTCATAATATATACATAAACTGGATGAGGGGTATAATGTTAAGGCAGATTATTGTTATGTCAAATCTGGATTTTACAGATACATGAAACCTCCAGCCATTAGAATTATGACATGGATGGTACATCTGATGCATTTTCACATTAACAGTATTTTGGAATATACACTCTCTGTCAGTAAATCAAAACAGATAAATTATGTCTTTTTAGTAGCACAGAGCCAGAAAAGTTAAGAATGGCAAAAGAAACCAGAATAAAGAGATGGAAAGCTTTGAACCCATTCAGAATGTTGGATCCGAGTGAAGTATGGTTGTTGCCTTTTCTACGGTGAACTCATCTGCAATATAAACAAGAAAAACATGTAATGTCATTTTGTGATTCTGCTAGTTTGTTTGACTAATGTATAGATAGAAAAATGTCATTAATATACAGTTGGACCCAAAAGTATGAAACTTCATTGAATTTAAACAAGGATATAAACAAAAATGTATGCGTTTGAAAATGAATAATACACATTTAAGAATCTGCATGGTTGTAAGTCAACCAAACGTGAGACATTTACCATGTTAACTGTAATATAATGATAAAAAAATACATTCTGAAACTTAAGTTTTCAATTCAATCTTTCGTTGCAATTGCTATGCAAATAATATAATTTCTTATGACAACATTTTTTTTTTAAATAGATTTAAATATTAGTTTTACTCTACTGTGTGTGTTTAAAACAGCATCATAGCAAGCTTTAAAATATGTTAAAAAAGTTATTTACAGCGCTTTCAAACTCAAAGGGACTGAGGTGCTGGGTGATAATTTCAAACATTCCAGGAGACATTGGGGGTTCAGGAGAGGAACATGCATGTTGGACTGGACCACTGAGCAATGAAGACATCAAAGAAAGTAAAAAAATAAACAAATAAATAAACATTAGAGTCAGTTCATACAATCAATCATGCAACACAGAGACAACCAATTATTAAATTAAATATTAATATGAAAGACATTAAGATACTCACTTCCGACGGGAAATTGGAACTAGCTGTGTCTGAATGTAAGGACAAACTGTAAAAGAAAAAGAAAAAAAAACAGAGCATTTTAGCCTATTTCTATTTCTAATCTGGCACTTTTCACAACTATAGTAAAAAAAAATATGGCCAGAAACTCTGAAACAAAAGGTCAGTGAAAAGAGGTGCTTAACCTTAAGAAAATGTTTGTTTGTTCAACCATAGAATGGTCAATTAAATATCATATGAGCTGATTATAATGAATGATATTCAACTTTGAGACATGTCTAAGTGAAGTATAAACATTTGTGAGACTATCATTTTCTAACAAAACGCAATAAGTAAACATTAACATTAAATAGAAAAAAACATTAATGATATTAAACATGAATAAAATGAAATGGCAAATACAGCCTGTCACTCAACATGCTAACGTTTGTACTTATATCTCCCATAAAATCATTTTTCTTACAACAAGGGAACATGGATGTTGAATAGAGACAAAAAATGCATAAAAACTGAGACGATGGAAACTGAGAGATTTCCTGAGCCTTCCTGCCATTTCTTGGGTGTGTCACAATTGTACAGAATGTTTACATTTTTTGTAATGGAGAAACAGTAACCGGTTGGGCGCAAAATATGGAACACAGCGAAATATGATAAACCAGATAAAGTTTACAGACATCTAACCTTTGTTTTGCTGGCTATTGTAATGTTTTCCAAAAGCCTCGTCCTTCGGGATATCGGGATAAAGGAACTTCAGAGGATTCTCTGGGACAACACCATCTGCAATGACCTTATAGTCCCGTATTATATCAGCAATGGGCAAGGCGTTGAGGCGGTTTTTCGTGTACGGCTCAACTGAGATGAACTTTGGGTCTCCTGTGGGTAGATTATATGTGCTTAAGGTTATTTCGTTTCATATTACAATTAAGACAATACAATAAAGACAATGAAAATAAGGAGGCTTGAATTTAGCTGTCAGATAAAAGGCATCTTCTGATTTTGGAACAACTCCAAGCCTGGAATTCCCCCTTAGCAAATCGAAATTACAGTAACTGCTTAACTTGTGGCAGGATTTCCTAAACTTTAAACCTCTAACCTGTGTGGGCTTGCGAACAATTTTAACTATTCACTGCATGGGGACTTTGCCTTGTGTTATCTTTGTTTTAAAACTGGACACCTGTAACATTGCGTCTTCTCCATTATAGACGGTGAAATTTGTTCCTTCAAACATAATGATATGTATAGCAGAAAAACAAACCATTTTCATCCTGCTCAACCCAGGTGAAGGTGATTCCTCCGAGGTGACTTTCGCTAAAGCGTAGCAGAAATGTCCCTGGCTCCTTCTCCTTCAATAAGGCACGTTCCATCTCTTTACTCACAAATCCCATTATGTAACTGACAAGCAAAAACAGCAGAATCCATTAACTGAGAAGCAGAAGAAAGTTTTTGCAGAATGTCTTGCAAAGATCAACAAAATAATACAGCATGGGAGATAAAACAACAGAACTCCCATTTAAAAATAAATATTAAAATTGTTTACCCAATAGTTAATTGTAAAAAATGCTGGGTTGTTTCAAGCCATGTTTGGGTCAAATATTTCAAAATACATTTTATGTGTTTATATCCATTTATCATGCATTCGAATACCATAAGAAGATTAGGCCACTGACCCATCAATCCAAACAGGAAGTAAATGTTTCTTAATAAGGTCCAGGATAGAGTCTAGCCACAGCCAAAAACTAAATGATTTGCCAGGGATGTTTTCCTGAGAGCAACAGAAAAAAAAACATTGGATATATTTTGTTGCGCTTTTCATGAAAATATTGAAAATAGCAAGAGAATATAATATTTATTCAATATTACCTTCCAGAACTTGGACCAAGACACCTGGCAGTCATTAAAAGACGTGTGTTGACCTTCAGGAACAATTACAAAACACTGTTTAGATGAAGGCAAAAATACGTTCACAAAACAACTCAAGGAAACAAAAAATGAGGGAAAATGAAACACTCAGTATAAAGTAGCTGACAATGACATAAAATTATAAATCATACCCAGAAGTTTATCTCCCAGCATGTTAAGCTGATCCTTATTGAGTCCTCGGCCTGCAAAACTTGAGAACTGCCAACTGAGCACCTCTGAGAGTTGACTCCAACTTGCCCGCAAAGGGTTACTGAAGAACCCAAGGTTCTAAACATGTCAGAGAAGTTCAAATTGTATGTCAAGTGTATTGCATTGTATGTCAAGCCTTGACATTGATTAAAACTCTAGTTCTTAAAGTCATATAATACAGACCACAAGTGCTGCAAGCTACTAGACAAGATACTTTCAATCTCAACACCCATTCTTTTCCATCTGCATCAGAACTTTGAGAAGCTCACCTTAGGGTCGTCAGTCAGCAGGTTGTACCACATGACGGAGGCCCAGCCCCCTGGGAGCTGACTGACATTGGAGATGACTACCAGTGGCAGGGAGCAAGTCTGCAGAGGAGAAAATATAAACCCAGTAAGCGCTTTCATGGTTAATTACAAAAAAAGATCATAAAAGTATGATATTAGTACTCTAATTTGACATTCCATAGACTATAGAGGGGTTCAGAATTGTAAATTGTAATGTAATAATTTATAAAATATGTAATTTATAAATCTATATAAATAAAACATTACAGACACTAATATGAGAATGAAACTTTAAATACAACAACTCAAGGAATGACATTACAGACATCTACATTTTCCTGTTTTTAATTAAAAACAGAAAATAAAAGTATGGCAATAATGTATGGATATATATATATATATGGATATATGGATATGTTAAGCATGAGGTGTTCTGTTCCTGCAGTCTGGCATTTTTGACAAATAAAAGAAAATGTTTGTCTGAAAACAGTTCTTGTTTCTTTTCTCTGTGTGTGTGTGTGCCCTGTATGGAACAATAATGTCCTTTGTCAGTCACATGCCTGTGATGAACTGCACAACTTGTGGTTGTTTTTAGAGGTGGTAACAATCATTTTATTTTTGTGCTACTATTGTGTGACCAGTGCTACAAAATTTCCAGCCTCTGCAGCTGTGGTATGTTCAAAAAAAAATGAATGTACAACCCCGTGAGTGTATAAATGTACACACAAACACACATATACATACGCTAACGCTCACCTCAAGATCAATATCTAGGCCCTGTAACATCAGCATGGCCTCAAAGTTGAGAGAGTGTAACTCCTCTGTTACTGACAGGGGACCCTGTAAAAAAAATAGACGCATTATTATTACATTTCAATGCCAAGATCAAGGGGTAAAGACTAGAAGGGATACAGCTACTGGGCGCACATCAATTTTGCGTCATTTAATATATATTTATTTAATTTAATAACTGTATTTGGAGTATTTTAAGGGTAGGTTTAGGGTTGGGGTAGGTGTAGGTGTAGATGTTAATAAAACACAATTTTAGAAGTAGCACATTTAATTTACTGTTATTTATCCTGAGGTTTTGCCTCACTTCCGGCCGTTGCTCTATCCCTTCTAGACACAACCAGATCAAGGATCTACTGTGTAATGCTGCCCTCTGTTGGCACTTGGCAGGAATGACAAAAAATGAAGTCTCAAGACATTGTGTAGGGCTTTTAAGATTTAAAAATGGGACACTGTAAGAGATAAAGGCAGCAGCAGCTATATAAATAATGTAGTCTTTCTTACCTCATTTCCTTTTCCTCCAGTAGGACACTTTCTCTCTTTCAGCTGCTGCCGAACAAAGACATCATAATATATATATATAATAATATCTTCCCTTTTAAAGGCACAGTTCACCCAAAAATGAAATCGACAGTTTTTACCCACCCTCATGTTCATTTTTCACGCAGCTCATTTGAACAACAGTTTATAGTGACCACAATTTTTAAGCTCAAAAAGCCACATAAAAAAAGACTTGCGCACTGTATTCCAAGTCTTCTGTCGCCATTTATGTAATGAACAGACCTGAAGATATTCACTATTTGGAGCCATGGTCACTACAAACTGTCATTGAATGGAATATACATTTTATGTTCCACGGAAAAACATCATCAGAATATGGTTTTGGAGCAACATGAGGGAGAGTAATGACTAATTCATTTTCCTACAGTGGGTGAACTAATAATTAACACATGTTTAATACAAAGTCTTATAATAATCCATATTGCACTTGAATCATGTGAGAGTACCAGATGCCTGAACTCCACAGAAAGGCAGCCAGTCGACTCCTCAACATCCATCACTTTGGTGTTGTTGGTGAGGATGAAGAACTGTCTGTTCCTGTAAGGAAATATCAGTAATGTCATATATGATATCTTCTGTGAGGTCACAATGTCTTCTTGTGCTGTTATTTAGAGTTACCCACTACTGTATGTAGAATTTGTACAGAATTTAGGTTGTAAAGCACTACTGTCCCCCTCCCCCCACACACTTAGCTGAAAAACTCATATTGAGATTTGGCCTAAATAAACAACAGGAAGCTTCTTCTCTTTGAGGTTGAATGCACTCACACTTTGCCTGGTGGAAGGTCTCTGCACACACAAATAGAAAAGAGTAGAAAAACATGGTCACGTTGGGCTAAACACACCTGTCATACAATCATCGCTTGTAAACATTTAAAAAAAAAATATTTTGAAACTGTACACTTGAATATAAATGTGTACAGAATGAGTATAGTTTATGATATTGATAATTAATGATTAAAGCAATTATCATAGTTGGGTTATTCATCGTGTGCAGAACTTGTTTATGTAATATATATTTCACATTACTTTTAAAGATTGAATACATATTAGGGATTATTATGATTTTTTTTTTAGGGAAATTATTTTCAATAATTTTACTGCTACTATTTTGGTTTGAGTGGATGTTGGCATTTTTGCCATGTGCTGCATTAATGTCTGAGAAACATTCCAGTTGTTGTTGTTTTGATTTTTTTAAGCGAAGTATGAAATAAGCATATTATCTTGGGAATATTGTGATATTGAATATTGTCTTTACCAGGGTTTTTTTAAATAATTTTTTTCTATCTGCAATTTCACTTATTTAGCTTCAACATATATATATATATATATATATATATATATATATAGATTTGACCTTTACAGGCCCGTTCATTGAAAGCATCCTCCAGGAAATGACATCATGTGTGGTAGGAAAACAACTGCACAAACAACAGGAAATATTAAGATGAATTACATGGTGTTTTGTGACATTAGTTGCTTTGTTTCACTCTAAAATATTCAATGCCGTCCAATAAATGAACAGAAATTTGCATGATAATAACATTAGGCTACTCCATTAGGTTGACGCCCTCCTATAAGCTGAATGTTATCCCTCACTGAACAATGAATAACTTTAGATTTCCATCTGTTATGTTCCATCCTGTTGAGTTTCCCGCCATTGTGTAATTAAACAAGTTATAATTAATGTTTAAGTGTCTGATCTTGACCAGATCATATTTTTTTACGACTTCTTTACCCTTTTATAGAAATATTTTATATTACAGGACAAGTATATTTATTTTTAATAAATTAATAAGAAGATAATATGAATGACCCATGTTATCAAGACAAACTGTAGACATAATTCAGGAAACATACTTATCAAATGTTGTCTTGACTTTGAGTTGATAATCCACCTCAGGTAACTTAACCAGCAACCTAAAAAGAAACAAAGTGAACTTAAATTAACAATATTTGTGTTTGACTGAAGGTAGTCGGCATGTTGTGAAATTAGGCTTGTTTTCATGGAGAGTTTGGGGGAGGCTGTGGTTCATACCTGACCTTGGTGGTAAACTGCACCTGTGTTTTGATGATTAGAGGTTTCTGAGGGTGTGTAGGCATGCATGGCTGCTTCTCCACCACAAAGGAGCTGCAGACATGACCAAGAAAGATTATGCAGACTTCCCGATCATCCAGCACAGCCTTTCTATTATTCTCATTCATTGCATTTAGTGTTTATATGTCATTATTATCCATGAAGTGAATTGTTGTGCCTTAGCTGTTAATAAATGTAATGTAATTCCTAAATTGTACCTTTTAATGAGGTGGTAGATGAGGTATTTGACTTGCTCCTCCATCTGAGGTCTCTGGAGAGGGATTGGATCGCTCTCATAAGTGACCTTCAGAATCAGCTCGCCCAGTTTGTCCAGCTGCCTTTTAATCTGGAACAGACTCTGGGCTGTCAGGGTAAACCTGTAGAAGTGATATCACATAAAAATCAGGTTTTATTAAAAGTTTAATAAGACTAATCTACTAAAAAACACCAAACAGTAACAACACCCTTCAAAACCAGCCACAATACTCCAGCAACTGTACAGTAATATTGTGAAATATTATTACAATTTAAAATAAATGTTTCATATATTTAAAAATGTAATTTATTCCTTTAATGGCAAAGCTGAAATTTCAGCATCATTACTCCAGTGTTCAGTGTCACATGATCCTTCAGAAATTATTCTAATAGGCAGATTTGGTGCTTAAAGAAATATATCTTAATATTATTAATGTTGAAAACAGCAGCTGCTTAACATTTTTGTGCAAACCATGACATTTTTTCAAGATAGAAATCTTTATAACGTCTTTACTGTCACTTTTGATTTGATGCATAATTGCTTAATAAAAGAATACATTTCTTAAAAAATTCATATAACTGACGCCAAACTTTTGAACGGTAGTGTACATTCCTTCAAACTCCAAATCTCTTGCCCGGATTTACTATCTGCTTGTCTTTACATTGAGCATTTTGACAGGCTTTTTAGTATAACAACATTTAAAACAATACTATCTATTAAACAACATAACTGACAACATAACTCATATTATTTCTTTGGTAACACTTTAGTATGGGGAGCAATTCTCACTTTTAACTAGTTGCTTATTAGCTTGCATATTGACTGTTTATTAGTACATATAAAGCACATATTAATGCCTTATTCTGCATGACCATATTCTACATCCCTAAATCCTACCAATACCAAAACTTAAACGGTACAACAACTACCTTAATAACTCTTAATAAGCAGTAAATTAAGAGTTTATTGAGGCAAAAGTCGTAGTTAATAGTGAATACGTGTTCCCCACACCATTTCTTTTTATCATATTTATTTATATTTATATAGGCGTTATACCAGTTCTGGAGCTGGTCCAGTCCTATCAGAACCGGTCCTCCGATGCAGGCGATCTGTTGCCTCCGTTTCCATTCCTTAAGTTCAGGGTTAAGCTGGGAGGAAATTAGGGCATCGATTTCCTTTGTAACATCTGCAATTTTTGACAAAATCTCCTGCAGAGGTACAACAAAGAGCAAAAATCGTGGTTAACTATGACCAGTCACAGTCACACATTTGAGCAAAGACGTGTGAAAATTACACAAAACCACCCGCCCGAGGCAGGAAGTTCTCATTGTAGTTCAAAAGTACCAAGCAACGTAAATAAACAAAACCTTTAACAAGTGAGAAGAGCAGGAAATGGATGTGAAGTGAAACACAGAAAACAGCTTAGAGTGATATCAGCCTACAGAAATACTTGCCTTTCTTTTGAAATCCAAGCGGTTCAGAATTTCCTGAAGAGTAGTGACTTCTTGCTTCATGGTCAAAGAGTTTCTCTCAACTGGATCTGAAGGATGTATTTCATAGATGTATTTCAAAAAACATCTCTCATATGCCCATATCGTATTATTTGCTATATTATATCATAGTGGAGACATTTTTGAAGCATATTCTGAAGTAATCATGGTCATACGATGGCTCACCTCGAAGTTGGAGCGTTTTGTAGCGAAAGTCAAAATCGTCCTGCATGTCTTCAAGATACTTCACAGCCTGGTCCAGCATCTGATAAAGCATGTATGAATAACGCCACATGTTATGCAGGCACTTTTTAATATATCTAAACCCCCATGGCTGTGAAGATAATGATAAACCAATACTAAACATGAATTACCTGAACGCTGCTTCTTATCACTGCCACTTTGTTGTCAAGAACTTTCTGCTTCTCCAAAGCAGCTGAGTTTTGCATTGACTTCTCCAGTGGTCCCTGCCATTGGAAATGGAAACAAAGTATACAAAGGTTTAGGATTCTGAAAAAACAAAGAAACATGCACCTGAAATGAATAAGAAATATTAAGAATCTGCATTTTATTAGGTCGCATATCAAATAAGTACATTTGTAATATTGGCCATGTAAACTAGTGTATGCAAAAGGTAAGTTGAAGCACCTTTTGGACCCCTCTCATGTGAGCATTGTAAATCTTTGAAGCTTGAATAACAATATAGTGGCTCAGGGTATATGTGGTTTTGGCATGTTGTTTGTTGCATCTGTGTTAGTAATACCTGTTCCTGCATGCTGGCTGTGGATAAGATGCGTCTTTCTTCCCTCAGGCAGTTACAGATAACAGCAGCCATGTGAATAGGATTCGCCTTGTATTTCACCTGAATGAGTGATGCAACAGTATTTACTGACTGACTTGAGACCGGGAATTCTTTTCACACTTTCACACAATGTTCAATGGTAGCAATACATTTTAATGTGGATGTCTGATGAGCTGGAATGTTTTCTGCACTATGGGAGGAATGCAGGAGAATGTGGGACTCGAAAAGAGGTTTATAATCAATCAAACTTTGAAAATGTATTATTAATAAGATCTACAGCATAATTTGCTAGTAATGTGATATGCTGCCTTTTATATTTTATCTTAAACTGTTAAAACTAAACATTTGCATTTTTGTCTGAACTAATGCTTTTGTCTGTGTTTTTATTATCCGCATTGAAATTAAAGTACCCGCTTCATTAAAGGGATAGTTCACCAGAAAATGAAAATTTTGTCATCACTTACTCTCCCTCAAGTTGTTCCAAACCTGTATGAGTTTCTTTCTTCTGCTGAACATTAAGAAGTTATTTTGAAGAAGGTCGGTAATCAAACGGCTGATGGACACCACTGACTTCCATAGTAGGAAAAATAAATACTATGGAAGTCAATGGTGTCCATCAACTGTCTGGCTGCCAACGTTCTTCAAAATATCTTCTTTTGTGTTTAACAGAAGAAAGAAACTCATTCAGGTTTGGAGCAACATGAGGGTGAGTAAATAATGACAAAATTTTTGGGTGAACTATCCATAGACATAATAAATTACATAGACTACTCATTGGCCTCTGAGAAAAATGGCTGTTTCGTGTGCTGCTTGGGGCTGTATTCGCCGCACAATTGAATACAGGTCTCGGGGAATAACCTTTCACAGGTAAAGCTGAACATTTGTTTCTGGTTGTATTTGGTCATTATATAATTATGTTGATAGTAGCTGGAGTCAGTCAGAAAATAGCTAGCGTTGTCGCTAGTTAGCCTTGAAAGTTGAGACATGAGTTTACATGATTTATATTATAGTTTTATTGTATATTATCTTATTTTATAAGCTAGATTTCCTGAAATTTAAATATGCATCTTTATTTTCTTAAAACCGACTTTTAAGACAAGCACTCTTTCGATTAGCGTTAGGTGACTGACATTGTAACGTTAGTTAGTTGGATAGCTTACTTTTCTCACACATTGAAGGTTTCCCAGAGACAAAGAGTTGAGGAGACAGTGGGAAGTAGCTAGAAGAAGGGAAAGTTTTTCCGCACACGAGTTCTCTGTGTTATACAGTGAGCACTTCAAGCCGGAGGACTTTGACAGGACAGGTCTGTCAGGATTAGGGATGGAGCTAAACCATCGGTATTAGTATTATACATATACTATATGTTATTATTGTTATACTATTGTGATATTATATTATTGTATTTATACTATTATATTATTATACTATTCATTACTATTTTATTTGCTGTATACTGTTTATTGACCATATTACACACTTTATTATTGACCACATTCTATTATATACTATATAAACGATTTCCTATAAATATTATATACCACAAACTTACTATTACTTCTCACTTTATCTTTTATTTACTATTTGCATTTAACTGCAGTTACCATATCATATGTATTACCATAAAGGATCCATCAGTTATCTTATAATTGTATGTTTTGGAGTATCTATCTGTAAATATCTGTATCATTTTAGTGCTAATAAAAATACAGAAAGCAGCCAGTGTGATTAGTATTTGACGATTTGGTTCATTTTCACAATGGTGATCAAGTCTAAACACAAGAAAAGCTCAAATGGGTTAAAAGATAGAAAATGCCTTTTCCGCAATAAGAAATCTTTTTTTCATTTAATGTGAAAATTTAAATTATCTCATTATGTGCGTCTTCACAATTCTTATCCAAGAATAAAGCAGCCAAATACAGGACACGTCTGAGCTTTGACTATTCCTTATTAAAATAAAAAAAAAATTTTAAAGTCTACTATTGAGGTTTTACGTAACTAGAGAAACTAGTTACTAGTAACTTTACGAAACTAGAGAAACTGGAACTTTTCGTACACCACGTACGTCATAAACCACTGAAAATCGGTTGGTAAATGTAAACGTTATTTTCGCTTTTATCCAGAAAAACCGCAGCTCGCCAGTTCACTTGCATTTGTTCTTGCCCTCAGCAATATGGCGGACGTGTTGACGTATCGCAGCAACGTTCCAAAGCGGGCGTCTATGTATTTTATTATGCCTATGGAACTATCCCTTTAAGCTGGAATTTAAAGCTCTAGAAAAAATGTCTGACAGTTAAAGCTCATCACCATTTACAGGAATCATGTATCATGAGGAATGTGGCATTACAAGGAGTTAAGTAATCTTGGAAAGTGAAAGTTAAAATGAATAACCATTGATGTAAATGAAACAGATCTAATGCATGAAGTTATAAAGGTCTGTTTTGTTTCCAATTAAGAAGTAGGTTTGATTTACCAGGTTTGATGTCAATGACATTTAGTCACGAGATACAAAAGAAATGATTTGTTTTATAAACGCTTTGTTATACTGTTGAAACACTCGCACGAGACATCACACGATATCAGCGCATTCCATGAGGCAACAGTCACAGTCAACAGTGTCGTAAACAAACAGTAGCCGCCTTTCACAGTTCCTCCTGAACCAAAATAACAAGATTATGCTGTGTTCACACCATGTCTTAACCGTAATTAAGAGCAACCCGTGACGTTCTACCTGGAGCTGTTCAGGTCCTCAGACTCAGATTCCATGTTAACACTATCAACACGAAATCAATCTGCAGCAGTCAGGTGGTACAAGAGTTCTGTAAGTTGTTTACATTGATTATTATTGTAATGTTATACGCTTTGAGAGATGAGGTAATTTAACATCATCTCTCATGATGCTTTTCAGACTCATGTTCATGTCTTTCGGATAAGGCGTGACTTTGGAGAGCACTCTGAAGGGAGGGTGGGATCTCATGCTTTCAAAGTTAGTTTCCAACTGCTAGCCTCTCTGGAATTGCCTACCCTACCTTTAATGTCCAACCTAATGCAACATGTCTAAATGCCCCATGTTTGATTTGAAAGCATATGACAGAGGGAAAAATTATTAGTGAAAATCAACTTGTTTTGGTCTGGTCAACACACAAATGGCTTTAGAAGAGTGCACTTAAATTTTTGGGTGAATCGTTCCTTGAAATACACAATTCACAGTTTAAATTTCATTCAGGGGTTGAGGTGAAATTTGTTAGATGGTATGGAAAATACCATCAACTGTCAGGTTCTTCTGAAGACGAAAAAAATAAATGTAGGCGTTTCGTCTAGGTGCCTTTTTTTTTTTTCATGCAACGATTTTATCCAAAACAAACAACCCCCATATTTAGCCTCCCTAAATACAGTTTAAGTGAAAAAAAAATTCTGTCTCCCCACACTGTGGTCTGTCATTTTGTGTTTTGGGGTGGCAACACTAGCGACAGACAGATGTGTAATTTTTTAACCAAGCAAAACCCCTGACATTTGATTCTTCGGTGGAAGTTTCTTTGCATTTATCTACTGAGAAATCCCCACAGCACCCACTCATGTATATACTGCATCTTTGAAAGAAATGCCTTCAGCAGCCTGAAAATACATCGACAGATTGGCCAGTCAGCTTTTTTCAGTGAATTTAGGTTCTTCAACATCCTGTACTCCGATTTCCTTGTTGTCAACCAACAATAGACAAATTTTAAGACTTTGTAGGAATGCACACTACAGCTAACACTTCAAAATAGTATGTTAGACTAACGTCACCAATTGCTGGTAAACATTGTTCCTTAGTATATGTGGTAAACTCCATGCGAGGCAAGAGACCTCAGTGCTAAATATTGGTTAGGAACAGTTCCACTGAAGACAATGACAAGTTAACAGAAACCACACTTGAGTACACAAGCTTCCGTTCACACAACCGAACATAGCACTTAGATTATAATTAAAGATTAACATTTACTAGAGTGCAATCTCTGTTGTGATTCATAATTGAACTAGCTTGTTGACTATTACTGTAAATCTTAATATCGGCCATAATAGATTATTACTAAATGACCACATAGAAAATGTGAGCATCCATTTGTGCATTTAAATAAACAGTAATAGGGTCGTTCGCATTTTGCACTTTCCTTTCACTTCTCAGAGCGGGTGTGTAAAAATAGACAACGAGGCATCACCCAACGAAACTACGCTTTTGATTGACCTCATGCATTCAAAGTGCAAGAAAAATGCTTTCAATAATGGAAATGATGATGCTCAGGGTTGTATCAGATGGGTGAAAATATCAGGAGGCGAGTGTGCATTACCTGTATCTGCTGAAATATTCGTTTTAGGTTGTGTCTGTGAAGAAAGTTCTGCTCCTGAGAGCACTGCCTCTCCAGCTGAATGAGGAAGTTATTGAAGAGTACAGTAGCCATAGATTCATGGTTCGTAGCTGTTTCCCTGTGCCAGTGAACACAAATTGCTTAAGGAGGATGCATTTATGCAAGGGAATTGTGTTACACACACATATAATTTGTATTATGAAATTCAGAATATTTTGGGGTGAGTGATCAATGATTGTTTTGGGGTGTAACAAACATTGAAGATACTAATTCTGATCAATTCATACCAATCCTGGCTTTCAATCCAGTTGGACAGCACCTGCCTCAGCTCCATTGGAAAGTTGTCATCATAAAAATAGTCCACCTGTTCGAGGAACTTAATATCCAGTTGCTGAATTTGTTTCCATTGACTCATAGTGGTGCTGGGAAGAAAAACAACAAGGATAGAATTTAATATTGATTTTGGCTTAAATAAATCTATGCATAAGTATATCAAATAAATGAAAACAATATTGTAATCATATCAGGGAACGGTATCTAGTACACTTAACTAATAACAGGAGAGATCAGGGGAGACAACACCATCTGTTTAACCAATTATAAATAATCTACAGGAGTTGAAACCGCTATCAATGACCATCTTCTTATCATGATCTTGAGGTGACAGTAGAGGAAGTCAAGAGCATCTCAAATTAATCTGAACTGACATAATCTCAATTAGATTCAATTATTATGATTCTGCATGTTATATATATAAAATTTGTTCCCAAGTTGTTTGCTGTTATGAATTAAACATTTCGTATATGTTCACAACTTGAAATTAAAAGTTAAATTTAGAGAATGTTACTAGCTTTTTGACTGAACTGACTTTGAATGGAGCGTAAGATGCCTTGGATACAAGTATATGATGTGGACATTAGTATGAATATGATTTAAAACCTCTTTATGTTTCTATTACTCACTTCAGTATAGGTAACAACAGCCCTGTTCAACTAATTTACACAGTTCAGGAATAAATGATATGTATGGCATGTAGTGCAAGATCTGTTATATATTAACCAGCCTTTCAGCAATAGCTTTCATATAAACATCGTATTTCATAAATAATATTTCAACACAAATGATCTTTAATTTGTAATATTCGCATTAAAACCAAAACTAAGGTCCAAAGACTTACCTGTTGCTCTCACGAGATAGTTCACACAATGCACCTGGCTGAACCTGATGTTTTTAGACTAACCAGAAGAAGTTCCTCAAGAGTTTTGCCCACAGACTACAGACCTGATCCGGCGAGAGACGCTTTAGATGCTCCTAGAAGTCAGGAGAGTGTTGTACGGTCCAGAATGAAGTCCTTTATGGCACGAATGTCAGCTATCTTATCCAGAGATCAGGACTGAACGGGTAAACAGGTGGGTTCTTCAAGGAAATGTTGAGCACTTTGCGAACACGGAAACGTCGTTGCAGAAAAACATTAGGGGAACTCCCCTATATGACAGCAAGTGTGTTGGAAGGGTATTTTATATTGACTGTCCCAGCCTGACTCACGTCTTCAGGATGGTTGATGATGCTCAATAGATCTGCTGGAAAAAAAAAAAGTTCTGTGAATTCATTCAATTTAAGAAAACTTTGCCACACAATTAGTTTAGGTCAATTAAATAAGAATGAAACTAGTTCATTGAAACCAAACGTATTTGGCTGAGTCATATCAAGTTATTCACATTTATAATTTTAATCAGGCTGCTGTATTAGCATAAAATGGCTGCCCACACTCTTGGCCACGATGGTCACTACAAAATTCAAAAACATTATAGAAACCCTTCAAACATAATTGAATATGTCTTTCCCTTTACTTAAAAATAAAGGTTAATCTCTAAATTTCATCTCCAAATGCAGTCCCTTGCAAAGCATGCTGGGAACTACAGACTCATGAACATTTTAAGTAGTCCCAACACAAATGGATTAAGTAAACGTTTTATATATATATATATATATATATATATATATATATATATATATATATATATATATATATATATATATATATATATAAAATATGAAATTAACTTCTGACAAAATGTTAAAATCATGTCGGTTTAGATCAACTGAACAAGAGCCCAAATCATTTTTGACAGCTTGTCAAAACCACTGATGAAATTTTTTATTATTATTTTTTTTTTACCACAGTAAGATTGCATGTAGTCTTTTTTTAAATTAATAATACAACTGTTTTAACAAATATGCTTAGGTAACTAACCGTTAACCATTTTACATGTCTTACTTATTTTATATACTTATTTTATAACATGCTATTTTAGGATAGCTTTTATGTGATTCATTTGATTACTTTGTTTGTTATTATATTGGCATTTTATTTGATTTTACTGTTATGTGTATCTTTTAATTTCATATTTTTATGTAAAGTGCTTTGAGATGCTACTTTTAAAGGCGCTATATAAAATAAAGGTTATTATTATTATTATTATTATTATTTTACTATAGCAACTCTCCGTCTGCGCCCGGCCACATGATGGCGCTGTGCTCCATTAGTTCCTTTCCACTACAGACGAAGAAGAAACGCACAGCGGCCACATGTGATGTTCCGAGAGCCCAAAAACATGGTGGAGAAGGGTGACATCCGCGTGGTTCGCTGCGGCGGCAGTAAAATTAACTTTAGACCTCCGATCATCTCACATGACTCCAGGTATCCGTTAAATCAAGTGAATTTTTGTGTCTGATTCTGTCTGTATGTTCTCTAAATGTACCGTCTTAATAAACACTGAGCCGTGTTGTGGAGGGAATGAAAGTGATGTGTGATCAGTCTGGAAGCACATTAAACTCTGAACTGAATCTGTAAAATATTATGGACATTGGTGATTATTTAAACCGGTGATGAATTTGTTGTTGATTTTGCTTTTGCTTTCAACGATACAGAAATCTACGTAAGGCTTTTCCAGACACACATCATGCTATTTAATAAATTTTTTATTATAATGTTATAATAATAAATGCACTTCTGACATTAAAGTACAGATATTACAGATTGAAAGTCGGTAAAAATGTCTTGAAGTGTCATGTGACCAGCCTGTGTCATTGTTGGGTGGGTTTAAACTTTTTAATTCCAAGGACCACCCAATATTTTGATCCCATTTAAAAGGACCCCTTCCTAAAAAATATATATATATATATATATATATATATATATATATATATAATATATAAACAAATATTTATATATCTATATATTTTAATTTAGAAAAAATGTTGTATGACAAATTATAAAGTCAACATTCTTTTTTCAAAATAAAAGTTTTATTTTACGTCGTGCCAGAGTTATTTTAGCATTTTTATATACTGTTAGAATAATTTAAATTGTGAAAATAATTTTCGTTTTAATTTAAATGTGTTTAAATAGTTTTTGTTAATTTCAGTTATTTCATTGCACCAATTTAAACAGAATTTTATTTGCATTAATGCTTATTTTATTTCCAATAATGGAAGTGGATTTTGTTTCTTATTGTTAGAGCTGTCAAAATATTAAAATATCAATTCCATTTTACAGTAAAACAAATAAATGTTGTGTTCGACAACTGCAGTGTGCATATGAATCAAATCACTGAACAAGAATCTTTTTTTTTTCCCAGTTAAACCCATGAAATATTGCAGCTAAGGCATTGTCTGTATCACTTAAATGTAATGTCTCCTGGTTGCAGGTTTGTGTTGTGTGTGTCTGGAGATTTAGTGAAGGTCTATAGCACACGGACAGAAGAGTGGCTCAATAGTTTGCAGGGCCACACCAACCAAGTTACAGGCATCGCCTTCAATCCTGCCAATCACCTGCAGGTCTGTGTGCATTACTTGAGTATAGAAAGGTGTTTATTTTGACTTGCTTACTCTCTCACATAAACAACAATCTACTTCTGTTTATTAATTTCTGCTGCAGGTTTACTCTTGCTCAGCAGATGGCACTGTTAAATTATGGGACTTCATTGACGGCATCCTTATCAAGGTATGGTTTGTGTTGTAAAAGAATGCAAGGCTGCCGTTACATTAAATGCTTTCATTCCATTCATGTTGTTATTATTTATTTCTTCCAGACATTTATCATTGGATACCCGTTGGTTTCACTGTATGTGTCCGAGAAACATGAGGGAGTCATTTTCCTTCATCTTTCCATGGGTGTAGATTCCAAAAATGGTATGTATTTCACTACTGAGTTGAGTTATGAAGTCATGTAGTTTATTTCCACATCCTTGTGATGAAATGATTAGGAGCAGGCATGCTAAATCTCTTCAGATTTGTCTTCCAACTCTGTAAAAGAGAAATATTGATATGTAAATGAAAATAATGTTCATATCAAGCATAGCCAGTCTTATGTCTGTCTGGTCCACATTGCAGCTTATTTTTTGCAAAAGAACTGCCCACTTAAACAGTAAGAAACCACCTGACTGATGCGTAAAGCAAGCAACCAATTTACTATTTTTTTTTTTAAGTGTGGTTGATCTAAAATTGATAATGCAATAGTAATAAACTGACATGAAAAAACTAATTCAAATTATGGCAAACAGATCTCAGCAAAACAGAGAAATATTAAATAAATTGATGTTAGTTACTACAAAGACTAGTTTGTCTCAAAGAGCTTATTGTTTTAATCCTTTTTTAGAAACACGTTTGTTTCTAAGAGGACCGATTTAGAGGTTTTCAAAGTGCCTCTAATATGTTATATTAAACATTCCTAATTTTGTTTTTGGGGGCTTCTACATTAGATTTATGTGCAACCAAGGTCAAAAACACTTTAATATACATTGTAGCATCACCTCTTTTCTCACAATGTCTGAAACGGTTCGATAAAGCATTCAGTCTCTCTAAATCCCTCCTTCCCGAGAGCCTACTCTGCTCTGATTGGCCAGATGGCCCAGTTTGATTGGTCTACTGCTTGCAGTGCGTGTCCGAAACAAAATTTCCATGACCATATCTGTATTTCAGCTCTGAAGGATTTCTCAGTGCTTGAATACACAGTGATGCGAAGTCCGAGATAATGAAAAAGTAGCTGATCAACACGAACCACCTTCGCTAGCATGAATTGAGCAGGGCGTTTCTAAATGGTAGGCATTTTTCACGAGTAGCTAATGAAGACCATATAGGTTCAAGCAGGAAGTAAGGCTGGAATTTATGATTTTTTTTTTCGGCATTTCAGAATCGGTTCTTTCTTTTGGGACACTACAACTCCATTTGTCCTGCACTTTGATCTTTTAAACTCTGCAGACCTTATACATTCACAAAGAGTTATATAACACACTACGTGAAAGGTAATATATATATATATAAAAAAAGCATAATAAGGCCACTTTAAGTTAAGTAAGCCGATTTAGAAAGCAGGACAAATCGGTTCATGAAGTGGAAGTTCATGAAACAGTTGAAGGCCATTGAATACAAAGTACATTTCCTGAGCTTTGTGTGTCTGTGTGTCCAGTGGGTTTCCAGTTGATTGCTGCACATCTGCCTAAGTCAGCCGAACCGGAAGTGGCGGTCAAAGAGATGTCTGCTGTTACCAATAATATCAGCCCAAACCCCAGCTGCACGGCCTTCGGTCGAGGGGTAAGAGCTCACTCATCACTTTCTTTTCTTTTTTAAAGGATTTGTTTGTTAATGAATGCTTTGAAAGGATTTCAGTTTTTAGTATAATCTTGAAGTTTCTGTTTTGACTGCTTTTTAGTCCATGGCTAGGTAATAAATTTTTTTAATATCTTGATAGGCGTTACAGGCAGGCGTAGAATGTTCAAACTCAGGGCTCATCACATGGCCATGTATTAAGAAAAGCTTTACGCCATCCTAAACAAATCTGGATAAACATAGCTGATGTTACTCTGCTAAAGTGTAGGTCCTTTTCTAAGTGTCCAAAAATCTATTAATGTAAAACAAACCATCTGATAATAAAATTGTTCTTGCATCAATACAAGGATACAATGACAGCTTGGAATAGAAACAGATCATGGTTTAATGATTATAATAATTCAAGTGTATTACACTGGTAAACCCTACAAGTTTGACAGTTTAGTAACCAAAAGTACTGTGAAAAATATATTTCTTAAACTATACACTCAATTTCAATATTTTATGTACCTGAAACTCAACTGTATATAAATTCCATCATAACAGAACATTAAACACTAACAGATCTCACCCTATATTATTCTTGAGGGGGAAAAACACCTAAAATATCTCTTAATTTCAACATTTACTCTCCCCGTAGTGTCTCGAGAATGCTGGGGAGTAGAACTCTGCTGTGACTCATTTATTTTCAGTTCTGTTTAACATAATGAGTTATTGTGTTCACATAACTTGCAATTATTCACATGCAATGAACTTTCAGTAATATTTGAGTTAGATGAACTCGCTTCACTTAGTGCATTTGATGTTAGGTATTATAGTGTGGTGAAAATCATAATAAATTTTCGTATGTTCCTCAGAGACAAACCAACAGCTGTTGTTTATATAGTTCTATCTAAGGCCCTATTTATAGATTTGTTTTGGTTGATCTGATTGCAAGTACAATAAAATAAAATACTGATGTAAATAAGGTCTAAACCTAGGGATGTACCGGTACAGAGAAGCTGATAATTAATTATTTTCACGTTATGGCAAATATTAAAACTATTTTGTGCAAATAAAAAAAAAACACTAAAAATCCCATTTAAACTTTGCTTCAAGTTAATTTAGATGTCACAACATTTTTAATGTTCAGTATAAAAAAATGATATTCTTTTTGAAATTTGATCAATTACATTTAACTGTAATTAAATGAATTTATTAGTGTTTATAAAGATAAACTTTAAGTGACAATAGAGGGCAGCAAAGGTCATCTAAGTCTAAAATATGAGAAATGAGCGTGCACAATAAAATATTCTCTATTGACCAATATTAATATTGTAATAAATTATAACAGAGGCCAAATCTTTCAAATAAAGTCTACAGTTTTACCAATAGTACAGGCTAATTGCAAAAATCTACATTACCGTCTTCCTACCAGACAGCAGCTGAAATCCAATTTACATGGCTGTATATTATTATTATTATGTAATATTAAACATTAGTTCATGTCTGGCTGTGTGAAGGTTGCTCTGGGTGAAAACTATGTCATACCTGCTCAGCTTGTTATGGATAAATCCGTCGGCATCCTCCTGCACAGTCATTGGTCATGTAAGAGCATTGATGTGGATAAGTAAACATGGTTGGAACCCCCTGTAGGTTAATTATTGTGGCACATCCTGGTGTTATTTTTGTAGACTGAGTACCGTGTGCAACCCTATTGGAGCTTTACTAGTTGTTTTGATAAAGCCACTACACATCATGACTTCTCAACCTTATTTGTGGTTATGTACAAATAAGAAAGACCAGTACACTTCTTCAAGCTCAAGGAATTGAACCAGCAACCTTCCAGTTAGCTCCAGAGAAACAGTTGTTTCTTAACATTGTGTTTTTGTAAATTGTGTTTTCAGGGGGAATACATAGCATTTGCCAGGCACCTTCAACTTAATGTTTATTTCTTCAGGAAGCAGAAGACATACAGGTAATAACCGCTGTATCCTGAATAACCTTTTTAAAGTCCGAACATGTAGGAGCATGTCCAACCACACTGCTTATTTACTGGCCTTAGGGAACACATGACACGTGTTTTGGGCTTTCTGTTGGTTTTTCAAATACCGTTGTTTTATTTGTGTGAAAACAACAAAGTTGAGACAACACAACCTTTTAGAAATAGTTCACCTCAAAATGAAAATGGTCATTTACTCACCCTCATGTCATTTCAAAACTGAATGACTTTCAATTCACTTCTATTCAACACAAAAGCTATTATTGATATTCACACTGTGAAATTTGATCAGTTCATCACACTATTCGGTTGGTTTTTAAAGAACAATCACCCAATAACGTCACCGGTGAAATAACATATTTGTAACTTGCAACATTTATTGCTCTGTAAGGCTGCTTGAGATTACATGTTTTGTGAAAAGTGCTATATAAATAAACATAACTTGACTTATTTAATGCATTATTTGGATAGATAATCAAAACATTTTGGTAAATGTGAATCAAATTTTTTTAAGCTACACATAAAAAAGTGTAGCTCAACACGTATCTCAAAACAAAGATAAAAACACCAAAAAGTATTATTGTTGTTAGTTGCAGTATTTAATAAAATTTTATTAATATTATATTGTTGTTGTCATGTATTTGTCAAAGCAAAAATAAAACAATAATTTAAAGTCACTTTGGTATACTATTTTGGTTATTAAACACTTAAACAGAAAAATCTGTTATCGTATTGATCATAAAAGTAATATCTGTTGATTTTTTTACTAAAAAGTATCATATTTGTGTGTGGATGCATCAGGGAATAATGACTTTTTAATGTCGTATTGCTTGACTGCACCCGTCCTCGTTTGCTTTTATTACATGGATATTATTTAAAAAAATAAAAAGTTCCTTTTGTGTTAAAAGTCGTTGAGGTAATAAGTGTAAGTGACTTTTTTTTCCCCTCTCTGTAGTTTTTATCTAAAAGCCACAGATAAGAAAGGAGGCAAAAATGCATTCACATGCCTAGCCTGTCACCCAACAGACGACTGTATCGCCACCGGTCATGAAGATGGAAAGATTCGCTTCTGGTAAGACCACCGTCCAATGTTTTAATTCATATGCAGGTCATGTGATCAGAATTGAAGGTTTTGTTTAACTTTGTTTTTGCTACAGGAGAAATTTCAATCAAAAAAAGGAGTATACATATTCCATCCTGCACTGGCATCACGATGCTGTGAACACTATGTGTTTTACACCAGAAGGTGGGTTGTCATGTGGTATTGGGTGTGTTTCACACTTTTTCACCTCTTCCGCCGCATTAAATATGTGTTAAGAGTCCCCATCTGACAAAACACGACTCTTATTGTCTCTACAGGCACTAATCTGCTGAGTGGAGGTATTGAGTCAGTGCTTGTCCAGTGGCAGTATGGGGGAGACAAAAAAAAAGAGTTCTTGCCCCGTCTCGGAGGATCCATTTTACATGTGTCTGCATCACCTGATGGGCAGTTATTTTGCACCGCCCATTCAGACAACAGTAAGTCTTCAGCTTTGGTGTGAATCTTTTAAAGAAAATTGTAATGCCACACGAGTGCTATTTTTGTTCCGAATTGCTCAAGTGTAAATTCGAAAACAAACACAACATTGTCTGTTTTTACTAAACTTTGCCAAAGAAAACATAAAGACAAAGCAGACCTGTTTGTCTCCGAGCAACACACAGCAGGCTTTCATTTCTGAATCCGCGTTTTGAATGGATTGAGTTAACAACTGAATTCATGAAGAGAACCATTTACTTCACTCCTGAATGAATTAGCCGTTTGAACGAATGAATGCATGACTCAATGACTTAATCATTAAGACATTTACCGACACCTACTAGGAGTTTTAGTGTTTTAATTAACTAGAGTTAGTGTTTTAAGTATATCTAATTAAAAAATTATTTCATATCTATTTCATTCACATTAATTAACAAAATAAAAAAAGGTGTAGTTCACCCAAAAATGAAAATTCAGCCATCATTTACTCAACCTCATGGTCCAAAACTTTGTTATAAATTCATTTGAATCAAATAAAATATTTCTTTCTGAAGTTACTTTTTTGTAATGTCTATTTGATGCTTTACACAATAATGACTTAAAATTATGTTTTAGGGATAATTTCTCAGCCAAATTCGATGATTAATTTGTGATTAGATTGATTAATCACCACACCACAAAAAAATGGGAGGTTTTGTTCTAACCAGCTGTAAAAGTGAAACTTGTTGTTTGCTTGGTTTTGTATTTTTAAATGAAAAACCATGACATTTAATTCTAAATCAAAATCCCTCTACACAAAACAGTATCGATTACACTATCATGTAAATGTTTGAGGTCATTCAGATTTTTCACTTAAATTTAATAGAATTTTAGAATTCTTAAATTGGAAAAAAAATAATCATTTTATTCAGCAAGGATGCATTTAATGGATCAAAAGTGACAGCAAAGACATTTATAATGTCAAAAAAACATTTCTATTTCAAATAAAATCTGTTATTTGAACTTTCTATTCATCCCAAATGTTTTTGAGCACCTATTAGAAAGATTTCTGAAGGATCATGTGAATGAAAACTGGCGTAATGGCTGCTGAAAATAAATTACATTTTAAAATGTCAAATTAGAACACATTTGTTTGAAATTGTAATATTTCACAATATTAATCTTTTTACTGTATTTTAAGTTGTCTGTATTTACTACTGTTTTTTAAATGTAGCCTTTGTGAGCATATGAAACTTCTTTCAAAAACATTTAAAAATCTTTCTCTGTTAGTAATCTTTTAACATCACACTTGATTAAAACACTGATTAATCCAATGAGTATTTGGGCCCTGATCAGACAGAACGTGTTTTGTTCGGTGAGACTCGCCTTCTCTAAATTGTTTTTTTTGGCAATGAGCATTTTACGCGCTGTTTATGCACCCCGGGCACCTCACGTTTTAACTGCCTGCTTCGCCTCGTGTTTTTTTGCAGGAGCGCTTGGAGTTGAAAAATAAAGCAACTCTGAGCAGAAAAGTGCCTGACGTCATTTGCATTTTTTCCCATTGTCCAATCGAATGAATGGAGAGGCGGGCCGTCCGTTGTGCTGACAATTGTTTACAGTTCTTTGGACACTGCAAAGATGATTTGCTTGTACATTTTTTTCCTTTAAGTTTCTGATATGACAGTTTAACAGCAAACCAAATAACGCTCGTGCTACACTGACAGGTCAGCTGATTCAGTGGTTGCCTAGCAAAATAAAAACTCACAGCGCACTGCTCTTTTTCTAAAATCATCAAAAAAAAGGCGGTGTGGTGCGCCTCGTGTTTTCAGACCTGAAAAACTCGTTCTGTCTGATTGGGGCCTAAGTGTGTCAAAAATAATGTTGCATTGCAAAAACAATTAATACCTTCACTTTGCTTTATGCAAAGTATATTTTGTTTTGTTTTCTATTGTTTTGTGGATGAATTTTGCACTGCTTTCTGGATATTCATTTGCCTTCTCTCCCTCAGAGATCACAGTCATCGAGAGCAACCTCAAAGTGTCTGGAGTGATTCAGGGTTTAGTCAAAGGTTTGTAAAGTCTCATTTTCACGAACCTTTGGATTTCACAACTATGGCAGTAAAAGTTTATTTCTTCCGATGCTTGCAGGAGACTCCGTTTTGACGGATCTAATGATTGATCCGCGCAGTAAAGCTTTAGTGCTGAATGGGAAACCGGGTCATCTGCAGTTCTACTCCCTGCTACGTGACAAGCATCTCTACAATGTGAGTCTGAGACAGTCGATTCTGTTGTAAAGCTCAACTTTTCTCAGGCATAAGCAAGTATATGGGGAAGTATGTATTGGAAAAATGTATAATCACGTGTTGGTTTATTAGTTCCATCCTTGTACGTTCTGCTGACACGGGTCATGTACTGTTGCAAGAACATGTCAGATGAAATCACATGACCTATGGGCCCCTTTTCATTTGAGACATCATATTTTGGATAAATGTGTGCATAACAGACTGTTTGTTGTATTCACAGCTAGGCATAGTGGAGCAAGAATATATTTATGAAGCAGGTCTGGATCAGTTTGATGTGGTAAAGGCTGCCTTTGACGTAAAAGGGTCCTGGCTTGCTACAGTGGAGGAAAGGGGACAAAAATCCTCAGATCTTGAATTTTTTCTCAAACTGTGGGCTTTCGATGAGACAACGCAAAGGTATTCATGCTAGCATGGAATACAAATTTGAATAATGTCAATATATGATTTGTGCAAGAATTGTATAAAGTTTCCGTATTTGTCAAATAACGTAAACCACTTTTTATTTAACTGAACAAGCAAACATTTAGGCTCTCATCCTTCATCAAAAGTGATAACCATAACATCATCATATAAACCATACATTTATTAGTAAAATTTTTCTCAAACAATTAATACACAATACCACAATATGTTTGTAAAAGAAAAACATCCATCCATGTGCTTGAATGGTTTAAAGTCATATTAAAATTTACTCAAAGGAATCTATAAGAGAAATCGAAATTTTAATTATGTAGTAAGTATCCGATTCCTGTCTTTAAGCAATTTTCGGTTTGCCATACAACTTTCTGCCAGCAGTGGCAAACATTTATATATTTTATATGCCATTGTTCAAAAGTTAGTAATTTCTTTTAAATGTTTTTGAACATTATGTCTCTTATGCTCAACAAAACTTCATTTACTTCATAAATACAGTAAAACCAGTAAATTTAACAATTTAAAATAACTAAATTTTAAAATTAATTTATTAGAAATCTTAATAGAATTAATTAATAGAAATCTTTTTTCACTTCTAAATGTCTCTTTTGACCAATTTAATGGGTCCTTGCGAAATTAAAGTATTAATCTCTTTCAAAAGTAGAAATGCACTTTAAACATTTGAATGGTAGTCTAGAAATCTTCATATTTCTTAACAGACTTTATTTCTGGACTGTAATTGTGTATTGTTCTGTCCCATTAGCTTCGTTCTGAACACTACCATCACTGCTGCCCACATGGATCGGATTATATCCATGTGCTTCAGATCCTCTGAGGAGACCACCATGCTGGTGACCACAGCAGAAGACGGCCAGTTCAAAGCATGGTGTCAGGATGCTGACGAAGACACACAACGTGAGTCAAACCCTCCAGACATTTGCAAAGGTGTTGGTGTTGGCTTTAGAAGTCAAACACCAAAGGCCATGAGTCTGAATCTAGACATACCTGTCTCACCGCAACATTTCCATTTGTGTTTTAGAGGACCAGAACTTCTGGTCATGTGATTTTGTGGGAAGCTACCATAATTTGAAGCCCAAAAACTGCAGTTTCTCAGCCGATGGCTCTCTCCTGGCGGTGAGCTTCCAAAAAGTCATCACCATATGGAACCCAGACACCTGGGAGCTGCTCACCACCCTCTGCCAACCACCTGGAGAAATAAGGTGATACTACATGTTCCCTGTCTTCAAATCAGCCAGTCCAAACTGATGTGTTTTGAATAGGGCTGCCCTCAACTAAAGATTTTTCTAGTCGACTAGTAGCTGTTCATTTCAGCCATTAGTCGACTAACCACGCATTTATATTAATAAGCCATAAATCATAATAATGAGCCTTTAATTGCTTGTATATAGTACAGACACTCAAGTGCATGCATAAAGCTTGCCACAGGGCACCGGCAAACATAATGATTATTAGTTTGTCATGAAAAAACAGCAAGGAGACTGTCTAAACATTTTAATTTATTGATATTGTTTTCTTTGTTTTCGGCCGAAGAAATTAGTAGTGGACGCTCCTATGTGCATCATGTTTCATACGTATTACATAAACCTAGAATATATATTTTCCATTTGAATTGGTTGGTTTAAAAGTTGACATTTCAAGCTTTCTGTAGATGTATTTCTTGTGTCTGTGAGGCAAGTATACACTGAGTTTTGGTTCATGTTTGTTATGCGCTCAAATTCACTGAGATGAAAAACACAACGTTTTGCTGTTATTGTGAATATACAGAAATAAAAGTGGGCCCTTTATAGTTTCCATTTCTCTTCTATATGACCAAAAGGACGGAGTATTTTAAGTTAAATGCAAGTGATCGCACCGGCAGCGCCTCCATGACACACAGTAAGCGCGCTCTCAACACAAGAACTTGGATATGCGCCAAATAGGCTAGTAGTGCACATTAGTGCTAACATTAGAGCGAGCAGACTTGTTGCTACTACTTACAAGTTTCAAATGATAGGCCATATTTGAGGTCGATGAATGTTTGGATTTCCTGCCGTTAATGATCTCTTCCTCACGGACTGCGTAACTTTTTTTTCCGGCAACTAACTGACTAATAAAATCTTTGTCGACCAAACATCTTCTGGTCAACTAACGGTTGACTGTCAGGGGGCAGCCCTAGTTTTAAATGGATTTCACAGCTTCCTTTTTGGAAACTGACAGGCTTTAGAGGTGTATCCCATTCAGAGCAGTGGGTTGCATTCATTGAGCTCTTTTCACACTGTCCGCACAGTTTGAATTAAGTTTTAGATGCTGGCCAGACAAACAGGATTCAGTCCTGCTTAAGGAGTTGAGCGCAAGCCAACCTCTGCTGGGTCACCAGGGACACAGTTTCACTCTGTCTCATTGTTTTTCATAAAAGGAAGTTCATTAGGTACTACTAGGGTACATCACGATAAAGTGCATGACATTTGTTGTCAACAACTGTTCTCAGTTCTCCCTTACCTCCCTGTATGACACAAGCAGTAAATTGTAGTGTTCATGTCAGTGTTCGGTACTGAAATTTGAAATGCAAGATGTGCTTTCTTGCTCTCTTCTCACTGACAGAGAGTAGACACACATCACAGTGCGTTTCAGAGCGAAGTTTTCGTTCATTAGTTTACAGTGAATGGTGCAAACTTTATCTCTGCATGTGCTGTGAGTTGAGTTTAAAATCTTTTTTTATTTTAATAAATAATTTTTTATTATTACCAGAGCTATCGGGCTGGACAAATCTTAGACAACAGGGTTTCCTTTGATAAAAGTTTTTGATAATGATCAAAAGTAAATTCATTTCAGATTTTATACCCTTAAAGGGATAGTTCACCCAAAAATGAAAATTCTTTCAATCATTTACTCACCCTCATGTCATCCCCGATGTATATGACTTTCCTCCTTCAGATAAATACAAAGATTTTTAGGAAAATAATCCATCATTGTGGGTCCTTTATAATGCCATTGAATGGCTTCTGCTTAAAAAAACCAAGCACAGCAATTGTGCTGGTAATCCATACGACCCCAGTGGATGAATCAATGTCTTCTGAAGCGAAAAGATAGGTGTGTGTAAGAAAAATAATGCTTCTGCATTACTTCTCGCACTTGTGAAAGCTTCAACACACTTATGTCAAGTGTCACAATGTCTCCCTCATGAGAGTAGACCGGAAGCATTGATTTATAGTCAAATGAAAGCATTAGTATTTTTCTTAAATATACCTTTTGTTATATTTAAGACTGTGGTTGTATAGATCACAGTAACGATCGATGTGCTTAGATTTTCAAGCGTCAATTGAGACACACTCAATCACTTGCATTATATTGACTCAGAGATCAGACATTTTCCTAAACATTATCTGAAGAAAGATAAACTTTCCCTTTAATGTTGTGGCAATTTTTCCTTATATCAAAAATGTATTACATATCAATCTTTTTTAACTTTCGTATCATAGTTAGAATTTCAAGGATCGTGACAAAGCAATTAAATTGGCCTTAAAGGAAGTGATGATCCAAGTTTCTTTGTGGAACACGAACAGAATGCATTAGTTTTTTTACATCCAATTACAGTGAAAGCACTAAAAATGATTTGTATGCACTATATTGCATATCATAGCTTTGTGATAAGAATAGATTGAAATTTAAATTGGTTATTAATTTTAAAAGTAGCAATGTCTCTTTTGTGAACGAATTGTTCCAAGTCATCTTTCCACAGAATTGGTTGATCCAGTTCACAAATCTCTTCTGAATGACTGGTTCACTAATCACTCATTTGAGACATTAAATGTCTCCTTTTGTCATATGTCAACATGATGACTAAATCTATTCTGTATATTATGTACTGTATTACGAAGCATAGAAGGTAAATATGTAGTTATTATTAGGAAATTTCAGCGAGTGCCAAATCTGCTTTGTACAGTATTTCCAATCCTCTCACACTGATGTTGAGCCATAAAGTTGTGGGCAGCTTTGCGCCATGTTTGATTTATATTTTTACACAAAAAAGTGCATCTGTTTGATTATTTGTAGACTTTAATTATTTGTAGACAATTATAAGAAGTCACTCATATTTATTGTTAATGTTTTTTGCTGTCATATCACTGTTTCGTATTAAGAGTAAGGCAACTGATTATCATGCACTGAGACTAATCTGATGAAATATGTAAGTGACATGGGCCTTTCTGATCACGGTGGTCTTTGAATTGTTGAAACTAACTAAAGGCAGCTACTTTGATCTACCAGGGACCTTTGTTTCGGCCGATTAAGCTGCTCCAAATACCTGCTTGGCACCACCACCAGCAACCTTCTCTGCTGCTGGAATCTCCTCACTTGTGCATGTAAGTGCTCATTAATGTTGGTTCAGTTGCTTTTGAAATTTTATGTGGCATCAATTGAATGAGCCAGCCTAAAAGGATAGTTCAGCCAAAAAAAAGAACATAGAACATTGCCATTATTTACTCACCATAAAGTTTCTGTAGACTTTATATATATATATATATATATATATATATATATATATATATATATATAAATTGGCATTTCATAGCAAACATGGCTCTCAAGCTCCAAAAAGTAGCATTTTGAATCTGTCATATGGACTGCTTTTGTGGCGCTTTCATGGGCTTTTTGGTCCTTTTTACGAGCTTGACAGCCCTTGGTTATTATAAACATTTGAAAAAGCAACAGTATACAGGTTTGAAACAACATGAGCGTGAGTAAATAATGCCAGAACATTCATTTTTGGTTGAACTTTTCCTTCTAACTCGGCTTGTTCAGCCTGGTTTGGTTTTGCACGGTCAGTTTTATTTAATGTCAAATCTCTTTTGCTCACAGTGGAATGGAGCGCATCTGTGGATGTTTCCAAGCTGCAGTCGGACCCCTTGTCAGAAAATGTGGCTGCCTTTTCATACCAGTCTGAACATACTGACCGTAAGTGTTTGAACGGTCGCCGCTTCTTGGCATTCTTCATCTCCTTAGTGTTTGATTAGCAATACACGTAGCAACAGTGTGTTATTTATTATTGGTGCTGTTTGTTTCTTTCTTTAATGTATCATAATAGCATTCAGAGTAATGCACAAGCTGCTTTTAATGTGTTCTCTGGTCTCTGTAGTGTTTGTTTTCAAACCCAGCGAGCCGCGGCCTCTGTTCACCCAGAAGAATGTGTGTTCAGAGAAGGTGCATCATGCCATCTTTGTTCCTCGAGAGGAGCCGTTGAACGGATGTGACGAAACTTCTCAGTGGCTCAACAGATCTCAGCTGTATTTCCTCACACAAAACATGGTACTTCAGTGATGATTCTAATCGCATAACCGCCTGAAACACATAGAAACATAACCGTAGGACAGTTTGTTAGTGTAAATATATTTTTTTTGTTTTTTTTGTTGTTGTTTTTTACCTCCAGATGTAGATGAAGGGTTCCCACAGCTATGGAACACCATGATTTTTAAATCGTCTTTTTAAGACCTGAAAAAATCTTCAAAAAATGTATTAATGTAAAAAAGTTACTTAAGAAAAATATTTTTAATTTTCAAATTATTAAAAATGATAATTATTATAATATATTCTATAAAATATATTAAATGTAAATAGATCTATTCAATATATTAAAAAAATCACTTAATTATATAATAAATTATTTTAAAAATACATATATTTCAAGAGCTAGATATGGGTTAAATAGCACTTTGTGGGTGCAAACACAAAACTAAATAACTTTTTGGAATTGTGGACAACTGGAAAGTCATGGTAAAGTGTATAAATGTGTTTAGTGTTATATTGTGCACATTGTGTCCTGACATTTTACTAAAATTAACTCTTTTTAAATATCAGGATTTATTGACCTTCAGCATGGCAACAGAGGAGGACAGAATATTGTCATCAAGTAAACGGGTACAGTTCTTTTTCTTAAACTGCGCTTATGCTCATTTATTTTGAGGGGTCCCAAAGTAACTTTTCATATGTGTACATCTCATTGGTACAGCTTGTCATTGATGACAGCGTTGCTGTTACGCCATTTTACCTGCTGTTGGGCAAACACGGACACCAGCAGCAGAAACTCGACACACCATCCCATCCAGTGGCTGACAAACCCAAACACACACAGAGCTCCGTTACCATCAAAGAAGTAAGTAGTGCGGGCTCTCTATGCATTATATATTATAGTTATTATAGTATGACAGTAGAGACATTTTATGATGCAAAAGTGTTCCATTTCAAATAAATGCTGTTCTTTTGAACTTCCTATTCAAAGAATAGAAAAAAAATGTATCATGGATTCCCCCAAAAGTATTAAGCAGCCAAAACTAATAATAATAAATCTTTAGATTGATTTCTTATTCAGATTTGCCATTACAAAGCATACATATATTAAAAATATTGCCATTGCAAATGTCACAATATTGCTTCATTTCTTTTTTCTTTTTTTTTTTCATTACTGAACATTAATAGACATTAACAGGCAAACAGGGTATGGGTATGGTTATTCTTTCTGGATTTTAGATTGGGGAAAAAAAAGATACTTGAATATAAGAAAAAGAAATGGGTTGCAATATGGATACATGTTTACATATACTTATTCATAAATACATATGTAGACATATTCAAGCAGGGTACCTCCAAATATAAATACATAGACATGTATTCATATGGTTAGATGGGTATGTATTTACATAACCCCTTCCATTCACAAACAAATATCTCTCTTCTCACTTTGTTTTGACTTGTACATAGTCCATTTTCCAGTGTTTTTCAAAAGTCTCTCAGCTTAAATGTCAGTCTTTCTATATTATGTGTTTCTTTCACAATCTGTTTCCACTGTATTTTCGTTGGGGCAATTTATTTCGCTGCTTTTTTCAGTGCTATTAGTAGAATTCTCAATAAATATTTATCAGTTGAAAATCAAATTTAAATTTATATCAATTGGTAAAATTTTGAACCCAACCAAAGAGCACCTTCTGGGACTATTAAACAGAGGTCCTTTCAGTAGTGCTCCAAGAAATATTTATCAGTGTTAGTTACTGAATCTAGTATATATGTCAAAGGAATAGAATATAACCTGTGTCCTCTATCTCAGTTTCTAAAATCTCCTGTGTAAATGTATATATTTCTTTCGAAAACCACTTTTAAAACTGGGCAAGACCAAAAAAATATGTACATTATCATCTGATAATGTCCCACAACTACAAGATCCTTGATTTGTAACTCCTTTTTTTAGTTTTGGAGTAATAAAGAAACATATTACAATATTGCTTCGTTTCACCAGTACCCAATATCACCTAGACCTAATTTCAAACCATGGGGTGGTAATGGGAAAATGAAGGTCTTTTAATTCTTGTAACATATTTCCTCTGATTTTTTTATAGTTGTTACACACACCAGCTCACGTTCTGCCTGCTGCTTCGGTCCTGTGCTCGATGTTTGTCAGTTCCCTCCTGATCTCCAACACTGGAGTTCGGTAAGACCCTTCTCTGGTATTTCTTCACATACACAATGGATATTTGTGAATGTTTTCTTTAAAAATTAGCCGCAGTAAACATGCCTATTTCTCAGTTTCTCTTCTTCTTTTTTCTGAGATGCTCTGTACTGAACAAATTGTACATTTTATGCTTTTTGCTTTTGCTGGGATGCCTGCAGAGAGGAAAGGGATTCTTCAGAGCAGGAAATGGATAGTGAGAAAGAGGAAGAGGACTCTGAGGGGGAAATGGAGACCCGTGATAGTCAGCAGGAGCTCAGAGCCCAGGGTTCAGTTGATGAGGTGACGCCGAAGCTTTCTAAAGTACAAGAGAAGGAACTGAAGAAAGTCCGAAAGACTGACTATAGCTGGATAGCTGGCCTCATTGACTCCAAATCGTGATGAAGCAATTTCACAATCCTGTTAATGTGGGAGTTTTTTTTTTTTTTTTTTTTTTTTTTTGGGAGAGGGGTGGGGGGGGCTTGTTATTCTTCCCAAATTGCTTCAGATCCAGAATGGGGGTTTGTTAGCAATTGTTTATTCGGATTGCAGCAACCCATTATGAATAAGGATCGAGGACAAGAATGATATTTTGTAACACTTAATGTTAGTGTAATTTAACATTTTCATCGACAATAAAGAACTTTTTGTACAAAGTGCTGTGAAAAATTTATTTCAGTGTGTTCGTGCATTGAATTTTGTAACTTTCTGGTAAACAAATACTTATTAAAAATATTAAGTATATATACATATGTTATTATTATAATATTATTATTATTATATATGATTATTTTTCTGTGTGTATAGAAATAATATACCTAAGATTTCCCCACTGAAAGTCTAAGGTGGTTAACTGGTCTAAAGTCCAGAAAAACTGGTTAGCCTGGTGTGTTTTGATGGTTTATGAGTGGTTTTGGTCAAATGTTAGCTGGTCACGCATTAGTAACACCTCCATTACTGCAGTCCCATTGTTGTTCTCTTTTTGTGTACTAAAGTAAACTACAGACAAGGTAAATGATATATCACCCCCTGTATATTAGAACTGCTTTCCAGGAAATGTATCAAAGGTCATGAAGGTGATATGGTTTTTTAGGACTGCTGTTGTACTAAAGAAAATTGCTCAGAAAGCAAGTAAATTCACACGTGCGCATTTCTTTTTGAAACACCCTAGGAGAATATCTTATCTCTTACCCATATCTGCGATTTCTAGTTCAAGCAGTCGAATTTTACTTGAGCTTTGCTACCACTTTGCTTCAGGTTTTAACTGTTATTGATTACACGCTCCCTTAATTTTTTAACTGTCTACATACATGTTTTTCACTATTGGTCCTAAAAACACAAAGTTAAGTCGATTGCATACAAATTTCAGGTCTAGACCCGGCAGATCAGCCTGATGGGGACCACCCAGAATGGGAAGTGTTTGTTACTGGCATGTAATCAGGTCGTTCTTTGTCTTTGCTTCTCATACAAGCCAAGCTCAACTCAGCTTTTAGTCGTATTTAAAAAAAAAAAAAAAAAAAAAGACTGAAAGGGCCTTTTAGAGAAAATTACCAGCAAACCCTTCTGAGGAATGTGACCCATTGCTGCTGCATGTTTTCCAGCTCCTGAGAATTCACAGTTGTCTTCTTAAAACCCACCCTTCTACTTATTTCAGCCACTCAGATGTTGCATTTTGATACAAATCTGTTTATTTCAGTTGAAATGAGATGCAGTACAAGTCTTAAGCTGTATATTCCCCCTGTAGTGGAGTGTGAACCACAATTATTGCAAGTAACAACGAACAGAATCAATATGCTGCTTCAAATAATAATATATGTTTGTTCTTACATTACATTCAACTGGGTTTTAAAAGTACAGTTTATTGCAAAAGTGTTTCATTTTGGGGCAAGATCTACTTTGTGGCGTTACATAGAAGGACAAAACTGAATTCAAACAAAACTAGTCAACACAAGACAATAAAAATATTTTACAGATGTAAATAAGGCTACACATTCACAGAAATACAGACAATATGCACTGACGCAATGAAGTGTTTAAATATGTATGTTCACAGGGGCCTCAAGAAACATTAAAAATGCTTACTTAAGTCAAAAACCAGTGACTTGGCACCTGCATTTGTGACCAGCTGCACTTCAAACCAGCCGTCCACACTGGACTCAATCCCTTCTCTTTTCTCTGCATATGGTGGAGTCCTACTGGTGTCCAACATCAATATTACACAACTATTACAAAATACCTCATCTATATGTGTCAGCTGTGGTTTTCAAAAGGATGTTAGTGCCTGAGTGTTTGTGGCAAGTGTCGGCTCATAGACCTAATAAAGCAGGTCTGTAATAATGTTTACATCTGGAACATCTAGATTAGCATGTGATTTGAATGATGGAAAAACTGAGGTGTGGCGTCACTTAAAGGGCAGTAAAAATCAAGAGGGTTTTAGAGTTTTCACCTACTTCTAAAATCCCATTTTTGTAGCTATTTTTGAAGAAAACGTGCAGAACTACGAGAGAAAAGTTCAGAATTCCTGCCTGGCTATCAACTTTGGTGGCAGTGAATCAATTATGTGCATCTTAAACCTGAAGTATCTTGTACTTGTTTTGTCATGGACAGTGTATTAACGTAAAGTGCCTGTGTAACAATCTTTGCAAAAACGAGCATTATGTGCTAAAAATCACTTTCAAATCAAACCAAAAAAAAAACCTAGTGCTCTAAAAACTCTAGTTGCAATGGGGCAAGAGTATCAGGGCCTAAAATCTCCAGGAAATTTTCACACCACTAATATTCGGAATGTTAACACAAGAAAACGGTTGCAATTCCCTCACTTCCACATGGTGAAAAAAAATCCACTTTGGTTACAAACTGTGTATGTTTGCATTGCTTTCCAGAAGAGTTGTAAAAATAGCACCACCGAAGCTGAGATACAGAATACTGACTACATGTATATAAATATATAAGCATTATATAACTGAATGAATAGCTAGCACACTCCAAATAACTATAAAAGAGACTTTAACCATAGCTTGTAAAAAGCATTGAGGGACAAACGTTACAAAACCACATTATCTTAAGTAGAGCGCATTGCAAAAGTCGGGTACCTACGCTGAAGATTAACTATGACCATAAAGTCGAAAAACTAATTAAAATGTGTTAAAGCAGAATAAATATGCTCATTTTTGCTTTGGAGCTTTTACAAGAGTTATTAAAGCATGGTATAATGCATAAGAACCATAGTTCCCATTTGTGTGTTTCCCCCTACAATTACTTTTCAAGCATTTTTACAGCACCTTGAACACAAAACAAGGGAAGTAATGCATGCATATACATATCTCTAAGCTACGCTAAGGAGAGCTTCTTCTCTTCTTTGTTATTTCAGCTAATGGAGAAGAATTTTTACTCGATGCCTAAGCACTGCAAGCAGCAAAAGCATGTATGTTATAAAAAAAAGATGGAATGGGCTCCTGGCGACGTTCTAGAAGAACACAGCATGCGAAACTAGTAGAAATTGGCTTACGGTCTCTTTAAAGAGTTATACGGAGTTGGAAAGTGAGGGAATATTGGGATCTGGCTTCTGCTCAGGTGAACAGAACAGGAAGAGTCGACTTCGGAGACTTTTATAGGCAAACCTGAAATACATCATATGTCCCATTGCAACAAAGGAAACAGATATGATCACGAGTAGGCCGAAGGCCTCTGGATTTGGTGCGAGGATGACCATGATGAAGTGCAGGAGATCAAGTAGATAGTTCATGGAGTTCTGGACACCATTGATGACTCCTCTCTCGGACTCAATCACATTCTCTTGGATCAGTTGGGTCACGGTCAAGTCAAAGGACCAAAGACCTGGAAGCAATTCAGGAAAATCAATTAAAACATATGCGTCATAAAAGAGCACCAGCACATAATTATCACAAACATGACTTGTTGTTTTTGGTCTCAAAGGTTGGCTTTACAACTTTCAGGTGATAAAAAGATATGGATATCACTTTCTTCTTCTTGAAGATAATGGAAAATAAGGACTAAATAAAACTATTTCTATTGTTTCCTGTTGGTTGCTCATTTACTTACCGATTCTAGCAGCAATGACACCGGCGAAGAGAAGACTGACAGACATATAGGACTCTACTTGGGGAGCTTCCTCAAAAACTGTGGCATTTGTCTGAATCAGTGGTTCAATTGTAGGAACAAAAGTAGGACTCTCACGCAGCGAACCACTGTCTCCAAACAGATGTTTTAAGACCTCTTCAAAGGGTGAGACGCTGAGATCGAAAGGGCTGCCAGGGGCGAAGACGGATGCCACACAGAGCATGAGGCAAGACAGTTGGGTGACTCCAGCGATGAAGCCGGTTCTGATCAGGCCGCACTTCTTTCTGATCCAAGTGAAGGCCACCGTTCCACAGATTCCAGATATAGCCGAAGCTCCCATGAGGAGACTGAGAACGGAGCCGTTTAGACCCTGAGTGTAGGCGTAGCCCGTGGTGATGCAGTCGAAGCCCAGAACGGTCATGTAGAGGAAAGCCAGAGACATGCCGGCAAAGAAGATGGACTGATTGTAGTAGGCTACCCAGCCATCCTTAAAGGTACGGAAGGGTTCTGCCATTTGGTAGCAGCAACTGGTGTTCTTCTTCACCTCAGCGGTTTCATTCATCAGCTTGGAGCCTTCAACTGGACTTTCACTATTTCCAATCTCTGCAACAGTGAATTGGAAAAGCACAAAAATAAAATGTCATAAAGCGTCATAGATTTAATTGGATATGTCACATTTTTGTTGTTTGTATGATAGGCACTTTCAACAAAAATGATACAAAATAGGATCTGAAACTCTTAAAAAAATAGCAAATGCAAATCAGTGAAAAAAGGTGCTGTCAAAAAAGAAGAAAAAACGATTTTGACTTAACAAATACCCACTTATAGTTAATCAAAATTTGAAAAAAAGAAAAGAAAAAGAATTTCTTTCTAACACTACAGTTGAGTAACTTATTGATAAAATGATTTATTTACTTCCTGGGTGTCACAATTTTAAGGAATGTTAAAAAAAAGAAAATCAATAGGTAAACGGATTCTGCACATAGTGGGGGAGGCGAAAATCACTTTTGCAATTTTAAGGAGGATTAATATTGCATACTTCTCATGCTATGTTAATCTTATGTTAGATCATAGTCTAACATATCTAAAAGTGCTCACTACAAAGAAACATGGGATTTGCTTTAAATAAAAAAAAGTATTGGGACTATATTAGTGGAAAGTTCTAGAAGTGTTTGGATGGTATTTCAAACCTTTTTGTACGTTGAGATGCTTCAGCTCCTGGTCATCAGTGTCCTTCTGTCCTGCCTTGAAGGCAAGTGCTGGAGTCTTCTGATAAACTTGCCAAAGCAGGAAGTACTCCAAGCACATGGAAAACAGGTTCCAGCCCGAGATAAAACCACAGCCGATGAAATGGGAACCGAATGACATGATCTGGCCCACAAGCATTGGAGCCAGAATGTTGGTTAACTGGTCGATTATTCTTACAGTTGCGTTCATATCTGACAAAATAGAAACATGGAAAACAAAAGAGAGCATAATTGTTAAAAAACTGTGATAAATTTTGTGATTACATAGAGAGAGATACATAAAAAAGATCTCTTATGCTCACCAGGGCTGCATTTATTTGTTGAAAACAGTAATAACGGTAATATTGTGAAATATTATTACATTTTAAAATAATTGTGTTTAATATATTTTAAAATGTAATTTATTCCTGCAAAGCTGAATTTTCAGCATCATTACTCCAGTCTTCAACGTCACATGACCCTTCAGAAAACATTCTAATTTGCTGATTTAGATTTGGTGCTCAAGAAACATTTCTTATTATTATCAATGTAGAAAACTGTTGTATAATGTAGATTAAAGAGCACAAGTTTACAAGTTATATAAGTTTATTTATTTATTTTTCCACAGTAATCAGAAAGCTATATGTTAAGCACAGATTTCCAGGAGGTGACTGGGTTCACTGGGTACATTGATGGGTTTATAATGAGACTCATAAGGAATGACAGCTGATGCAAGCACTCAATGAAGATAAGACGATGGATGGAGAAAGAGCTGTAATGTATTTTATGAGTTTCCTCAACTAGGTGAGATGATTTTTATAGACAGTAAAGTCTAAGGAATGTTTGTTACCTACACTGTTAAATAGAATTGTTGGTTTAACTTAAAAAAAAGTAAGTTATCTGATTGCCTTAAAATTTTGAGTTCACTGAAATTAAAAGTTTGAGTTAATACAATGAAGGTGGTTTAATCAGCAGAAACTCAAAATATTATGTTATCTGAATCACATTAATTATTTAAGTTGATCTGACAAAAGAAAAAATGTGATAAATCATGAAAATAATTTTTTGCAATGTAGGTCTATATAGATATATTGGTCAAAATGATTTAGACACTTTTTTATTGTTAAACCTAGAGGAACAAGTCCATAGTTAATATGATGAACAACAACTGTGTTTACTCACATGATATTTTAGCTTGGCTGAGTGTCTAAAAGTGTCCAAAAACCTTTAAAGGCCAAAGTAATAAAGGCTGATGAAGGTGAAACATTAAAAGTCCTGACCTGCCAATTTGCTCCGATCATCTCCAGCCACAACCACAACCCAGTCCCTCTGGATGGTGATGGACATGGCTGTACTGGCCAGGTTAGCGATGTTAGCAATGCTGATGACCATAATGTAGCATGATGTCTGTAATGACAAAGAACACGTAATTAAAAAAAATGTCACACTGTCCAAAATATTGTTAAATGTTTTAGTCCACTGCCACAAAGACTCAATTTTGGGAATAGTCCAGAAAAGAAAAAAAAAAAAAGGTTCATTGAACAAGCCACATTTTGTCTACAACATGGGTTCTCGACCTCAGTGACACCAGGACAAACAGCAGGTTTTGTTTGTTATTGTATATAAGCTTTCCAGTACTTTAACAGACTCAAAGGACTAATATCGAGCAAGCAACATGCTTTCTGCTCATGTGACATCCCTGGATTCTGCTGACAGCACTTCGCTGTTTTGTTACCAAGGTGTCGTGTTACACTAACATGAACTTAAGTTGAAGCCATTCAGACTGAAGAGGGGAGATCTTTCTGTTTTAGACAACATTACCTCCTATATAGGTTAGAAATTGTTAAAATCACTCTGAATACACTCTTACAAGGAGATTGTTAAACTATTAAACAGAAAGTCAGAGTAATATGCATAAAAATGCAGTAAAAACAAAACTGAATGAAAACATAATGTTCTGTTCTTGGACTTTCTTTAGGGTTAGTTTTGAAGAACGATTTACACATTCAGCAAATACTGATAAATAGTGTCCGAGTTTTGCTAGGAAGCAAACTCACCAGCAACCATCCGTCATACATGGAAGAAAGCTGTACTTTAAACTGGAAAACGACCATCAAAAGGACACCGCAAAGAATGACAGCACTGTTCTGGACAACCAAAGATGTCTGCGCCACTAAAATTTAAGAAAGAAATCCAGACTCAGTTGCATTCAGTAAAAATGTTGGAATAATTGGCATAATAAAATGAGAACTGATGTATGCGCTCTGTTATGTGTCATGTTTCACAATAATCATGCACGCTCTGCGGGCTTCGACATGTGTACCTTTCAGTCTGGGGTTTTTGTCCACCCAGTCACCAATAATAGCGCCCAGTAAGAGAACGGACCCTGCAACCACCAGCCCATACACGGCTGTCAGGAGTAAACTATTGCCATACAGCTCCACCAAAAACACAGCCACAGCAAAATTCCACATCCGATCGCCCTGTAACATAATGACACAATGATCATCAGTCATAATTATGTGATTGAAATAAAACTATAGTTTTTAGTTAACAGTATTTTCCAGCTTATATTAGCTGATATGGATCAACACATTTATATAAAGACAACATATTAATAAAACAATGAATATATTAAATGTTTAGTAGTAAAAATGAATGATATTCAAACTGTCACGCTATTATCTCTTAGTAATAACAAAACCAAATATCTTTGATTATGATTTTTAGAATTTAAAGTTCACATAAACATTAAAATAAAAAAAATTTTATGGAAAAAAAAGGGTAAAGTCGAATTTCTTTGAATTTAAGACAGAAAATAAAGGAATCCTGCAGCTTCCAGTAACCTAAACTATTAATAATTATAAAAATATAATATATTAAATAATAAATAAGATGTGTATAATAGAACTATGTCGCTGTTTTAGTGACTGACACTTTAAAACAAGAACAAGCGCTTTCAAGAATCAAGAATGTCTCACCCATGTTGACAGAGCATGTCCGAGGTAAATGAGGAATTTTGCAGACTTGAAGAATTCACTTATTCTTTCTGAATAGACAAAATTCAAGTGCAAGGTTATTTATTATTTTGCTCATACCAAAGGCGCATCACAGCATTCTAATGCCAAACAAATCTATAAAGCACTTACCGCAGCAAGGTTTCTTAGATGCAGCGCTCTCCATTGTATGTTATATATCGATTGTATTCGTTTTTGTTTTGTTTTTGTTTTTGCAAGATTTTGATTCTTTTGTGAGGTTCGGGTTAAAGTAAATCCTCGATGCAAATATTTCCTGCGCCAAACACGAATATTCCCTTCTCTCCTCTCCAAACTTAGCTATCACTGTAGCTGAAGTTGGAGAGAAATAACCTTTCTAGAACGACTAAATGTGCAAAAACATATAATTCCCGAAAGGGCCAGAGCCGCGCTCGCGGATGCAGCCGAGCACCGTGTTTACCACACAGCCCCTCTGACAGACTGCTGATATACTGCGAAAAGAAACTCCGCCCACTGTTTCGCTCAACAAAGACAGAACCCGTGTTTCCGTGACACAGCAACATATTTAATAACACAAACTCGTCTGACGAGGTCGAAGTCAGGATTTCGATTCACTAGATGAATCTGCAAAATGTAGCTAAAACAGCTAGCTTTGCTGCGGCAATCAACAGGTCTAAAGGGGCTAGTTAGGCACAAAGAGTCCAGAAATTGACTTCTACAGGATTACAAACATCTAGTTCAAACCCGTTATAAATCATGTTCATAATTATAAGAATCATAATTCTTTCCTTCAAAGTAACATATTTGACATGCTACAGCTGTTCATTAGTTGACCCTTCGCAAACAGTTTGATTGACAGGCGTTCTAACCCATCATAACCCCGATTCTGCCATTTTATTCGACAGGGGAGTAAATAGATTAACGTTGGTGAACTTTAAAAATTGTGTGTACTCACGTCTTTCCACTCTTGAAACAACATTCCTTCTGATGTTCATTAATGTTTATTTGATGCTATAAATGAACTAGTATGAGGAGATGATCGGGCTACAGCGACACATTAAAGAGACACTATATTGTATTTGTTGTGTAAACTTCTTTAAAAAAATACAATATTTTTAGGTTTCATATGTCGACGCGTTGTCAGTGTGCTCTTTGCTCCGGGATGTATTTTTCACAGCGTGAGAACATGATGTGTGGCACGAGAGCGCATGGCTTGTCGGACATAGCAACAGTAACTAAAGGGGGCGGGTCTTTGCGAAGGGTCAATTGAACAAAAAGGCAAGGGTCAACAATATAATGAAGGCACTGGGGCATGTTGTCACAAAATGGAAATGTGTTCTTTTTAATGGGCATTAATGGTGAAAATCCTTGATTTAGCTTTTCCTTCTCTCTCTCTCTCTCTCTCTCTTTTGCAGTCAAGTGTGCATCTCAAATTTGTGCAACATATTTCTCTCTTTCTCTTTATATGTCACCATGACAGTTTGATGAGTGACCTGCTGAACTTGAGGACTTAAAAAGGACATGGTAAATCTCTGTCAGTGAGTTATTCTACAACACAGGCTTTGATGAACATTGCTGATTCGATGGAAATCCAGAAACTATAAGCTAATTAGTAGGGTTTCCTAGATCTAGATAGCTTTATTTTCACAGTTAGTACTGGAACATTTTTCTTTCTCGCTGTTCTTGGCTGAACTTTGGATCGCTGACAGCTATTTCCCAACAGTTTGGCAGTATATGCCTCTTTCCAATAGCATCCAGATTTATTCTATTCAGGACAGTACTTAGTTTCAGCATTAGCACAAAGCAGCTTCAGCACAGGGGAGGGGGTGGACTGCCACTTCAATATATATATTTTTAGTGATTTATAATCAAGTTATTATCAACATTTATCCCTCTAAATATTAAAATTATTTGAACGACTTCTTCACTGTATGTTAAAGCAGTTATTTTCCTTTTCATTTTCAAACACTAGAACATAATGATGTTGTCTGTACCTCTCACTGAGAGAAATGTACAACTTATCAGTATGTTTTGGGAAAGTTCAGAGCAGAGCTCAGATCAGCTTCAGGCTTGAAGAAGCTGTGAATCATCTTTGTATGTGTAAGTGTTCTGTACATGTCCTTCATGGGTACTGGTGGACAAGGGGCTCTCTGCTTGAGACCTGCCTTTTCATGACTTAACAGGACATCCTGTGCATAAGTTCAGGTCCCATCATCAGAATCGTGATAGATGGAGATATGCTATCTGTCCATGTGTGGAAGATTTCTAATTTTGTCTATTTTTCTCAGTCAATCTCCGGGTCTTCATTCATCATATTTGGTCTTTTGAGTCTTTCACGGTGAAATTCCCCTACAACATAAGCAAACATAATGTGAAATTATACATGGAAAGCTATCAAAAAGGAACATGATTTGTCTTCTGCTTTTGGTTTGAAGGAAAGTTATTGCACACTCACTTCTCCAAACAAATTATTACCTAATCATGAGGTAGTGAAATTCAGTGTTTTATCCTTTATAAAGTTCTAGTCTCAGTGGACATGCTTCATTTATTATTGGCCATACACTCTTAAAAATAAACAATTTTTTTTTGCAATTTTTTGGTTTCCCAAAAATCAGTGAACTGTTCTTAACAGTTCTCATTTTTAATAATCGAAAGAACACTTTTCCACTATAAAGAACCTATAAAGGTCCATGGATTTTAAAGGTTCATGGAACCATAGATGCCAATAAAGAACCTTTATTTTTGATGCTCATAATAGCATGTTTTTCTTATATGGTGAATTTTTAGATTTTTTTGACATAAAAGGGTGAAGTAATGCTTTGCTATGTTTGATTGTTTTTAAATGATAACTTGATGCAATGATATGTCACATTTAATCACAAAACAAACAGAGAGGATTGTGTCGCTGTACCTCTTTGTTAGTGGTTTTCATACTTGTTTGCCGCAGTATTTGGCAGTATGCATGACAAAGCAACACCTAACACTACTTGTGGGCTTGATTAAAAAGTCTGACGATTAGGAACCCATCCTTTTCACGGAAAGGCTCAAAGCTGAGTCATGGTGCACACGGACCCATCCCGTCCACAGAAATCTGAGACATGGAAATTAGATTACTTAGGTCTACTTAGACTTGGCTTTGTGCTCCATCACTCTGTTGGTCTCATAAGACCACTATGTTCTTTATTTGCTCGGTCATATCCTCATATCACATCATATCAATATCAATAGAATGAAGGAATCTGACACAGATGACTTTCCCACTTATGAAACTATACCTTTTTAACACAGCACGGCAATATTCAGGCTCTATTCATTGTTTTTGTGATTAAAAAAAGAAATATTTGTGGTCTATATCTAGATTAAATTGAGCAAATTCAACTAAGCCTAGTTTTCTTTGACCTGACGAATTAGCTGTTCCAACAAGTTTGCTAACCCTGGACATTGGGAATTTTCGGCTGATAAGGATCCAAGCTTTACACAGGTGTCTAAAATCAATACAGGGCTTATGCCATGACCATGTCTGAACCCAAACAAACTAATGTGTTTGTGATATTAGAGGTGGAAACATACAAGTAAACACTGTTCACGTGATTTAACACTTAAGCCTTTTATGGGTGACCACACATTTCAACAGAACTATACAGCAAACAGGGGCTAATGCACAATCAACAGGACCACAAACACAAACACTGTAATTCAGTAAATGCAGGCTTTCGGTGTCATGAATGAGGTTAGAAGTTTACGAAACAGGAGAGTGGGATCTAACTGGTATTAAAAATAGGAATGATTACAAAAACCAGCAGATTCTATGTTTAGAGCAACAGACAACAGATTAAAAATGACTTCCAGGTGTTTGCTTTTAATATCTGAATAATGTAGTGTATGTCTAGTGTGCACTTGTGATGACTCAAACCTTAAAATAAGGTTCAAGTCTGCCAGCCCAATGCAATCAGATATTAGGGATTTAATTTTTTTTTTTTTTTGGTCAAAGTATAAAACAATCTGTAAAATATTCCATTTATAATGAATGATAAAAGATGCTTGGTTTGATTAAAAATCAACTATGGTGGTAATTTTTGTCCCCGCTTTCCGGAGTTTTTTTTTTTTAGGAGTTATCCCTGCTTTATAGCTTGTTAATACACTGCAACTTAACTATACCAATTGGGTGAAAGTACACCTGAATAGAGCATAAAAGCACATGATTTGTTTTCAAAATGAGCCTAAATGCAAAATAATAAGCCTAGTTAGTATCCCTAAAGATTCACTTCCATAAACACAAACATAAAATGACAAAATGACATTACTGCAGCATATTCACACTCTCTAAAAATTGCTGGGTTATAAACAACCCAAGTTGGGTTGAAAATGGACAAACCCAGTGATTGGGTTGTTTTAACCCTACAGTTGGGTTAAGTGTTTGCCCAACCTGCTGTAGATTTATTTAACTCAACTATTTGTAGTCTGCATTAAAATGAACCCAAAGTAATTTGAAAATGAACATTTATTAATATGTTTAATGAATAATAATTAAACAAATATTTATTGAATTGCTTTTTAATTAAATGTTTAACTTTTGATTATTATTGTTGCCTCTATAATTTTGTGTTTGATCTTTAATTTTGGGTTCATTGAGCCAGCTATATAGTAATCTTTAAACAATAGTTAGGTTAAATAAAATTGCCCAGTCTGTCGGGCAAACATGTAACTCAACCGCTTAACCGGTTAAAACAAACCAATCGCTGAGTTTGTCTATTTTCAACCCAACTTGGGTTGTTTTTAACCCAGCATTTTTTTAGAGTGCAGTTTGTGAAAATACATTTAGAAAATGTCAAAAGTATTTGATAAATACAGTTTTAATTGTCGCATATTTATTTTTGTAAAGTCATTATTTTGTTATAATTTTGTTTTGATCTGTTTACAATGACTATTTGCCGTTTTCATACTGTGATTTTTGACGAAAGACCAGTTAGGGTCAGTTTGTCCCACAAACATCATAATAGTTATTATAATAGTATAAGGAACCCAGAACAATTAAAAAAAAAAAAAAAAATGTAATGTATCCATTTTTTGATTCATAGATAATAAACAAGTGAGATTTCAATGATATTTTAACCATTGAACAAGGAAATGTCCCTGGATTACATTTCAGCAAGAAATTTGGTCACCATAGTTTTTTTTTTTACCCCCCTAAATACACTTTACTTATTTGATAGGTACTTAAATTAACAATCTTCAACAAAACTCAAAAAGTCTTTTGTCTCAACATGTGATCATTTCACAGATGTGCATTTTAAAAGTGTTACAAAACACAAGCGATGACCTCATGAATCAGGATTCTGCATGTAGGACTGTGGCTAGGCTATTTAAAAATCAAAAGGCTCCATTGTACACTAAATACTACCAGGATTCAACACATTTTTAGAGTAAGACAGTAAAAGCCGGTCAGCTTTAACTACACTTTTGTCCCCTCAGGGTTAAAATGCAAACAATGTGCTTTGAGCAAAGCTCTCTAGTTACAGGACAACAAATATTTGGATAATTGGACGTTGCGTACATCAATAGTTATGTTATTATGTTCATTTTCATAACCCCCATTTCTTAAGTATGGTACAGCAGGACATTAGATAGAATATTATCAGATAATATCAGTTCCACATCGGTTTTGGTTATGAAAACTCTTAACAGTGCGTATGAAATAATACAAAATCTGTTTGGGTGCATTATGATGCACTGATATCGTCAATATGCATTATAGGGATGTGTTACGATTTACAAAAACTTTTGTCATCACAAGGGATGATCTCATGGATCAGGATTCTGGATGTAGGATTTTGGCTGTTGGTTATTTGGTGTTATGGGAGAAAAATCATCAAAAGTCTGCATTGTTTTTACAGTGAGACAGTAAAAGCCGGTCAGCTTCGACTTACTTTAAAATACATTCAGTGTGCTTTGACATGTTTTGAGCAAAGCTCTCCAGTTACAGAGCAACAGAAATATTTTAATATGATGTTTTGTATGCCATGAGTAATGGTATCATGTTAATCTTTTTGTCCTCCTTCAAGTATCGGATCATATTAATTTCAGACAGGAATCGGCTGCTTTGGCTGCTCTGATTGTTCGTAACTGGCCTGTGTGTTGAAATATTATAAAATGTGTTTGACCAATCTCAGCTGTTATTCTTGATCATTTACCCTTAAGAAAATTAACCATGGTTTTACTACAAAAAAGAGGAAAGGTTATTGTTAAACCATGTTAACTACAATTATTGACCATGATTTTGCAGCACAGTTTATCCTTGGTATTTAGTAAAACTGTGGTTATACAAATGATAATCAATCTACCATAAAAAACATGGTTACTACACTTTTACTACTATAAAACCATGATTAATCTTAGTAAGGGTACATTGTATTTCTCTACACATTATCAGTTATAAAACTACCTGCTTACTTATTCTCTCATCCCAATTCTTTGTTCAAATGCTCCAGCCTCTTGTAGCTATCGTCAAACTACAATTTATAGTCTTTTTAAACAGTTTAATGTAACATAATTATTGTGGGGGTTATGCTTTGTAAACACTTACGTGACGCACTTTTAAAGCGCCGTTGTCCCGCTTACGTCATTCGTGTTCGACGAACGAGCCACTTGCGTGTGGAAATGTTTCCTTAAATCACCCGAAGGTTTTTCACTTTTGATGTAAAATGTCTTCTATGAACAGCCAACCAACGGATCCTGAGACTCAAGAAGAGCTCGCACAAAAAGAAGAGCTGAACAAGAAGGTTTTTTTTAATCACAAATATTTGTACATTATCTTAAGTTTACGTTAATGGTCAGTTAAAGCAATTTTACTATATATATTTACTAGTTTATGTTTTTAATTACTGCTTTCAAACGATTCATTCACAGATAAAAGAGCAAAAGATTTTAGTCGACGAGTTGAGTAATTTGAGGAAAAACAGGGTATGTATGTCGTCCCATATATTTAGGTCATATTTCATATATTAAATATATTTCAATATTTCATATTTTGAGTAGCAGATGCTGTCAGATGACAAAGTCAAACTGCAGAGTACACATCTCTTGAGTGTTATAGAAGTTTATATATGTTTAAAACATTCATTTTTACCTATTATAATCTAATATATTTTCGCTTTTTGTCACTGATCTGTAATGATCCGTATTTTTCCAATTCAAAAAAGTAATATTTTAAAGCAGTAAAAATATTTTTAGTCGTAAAATATGGAATATAAGAATTCTGATCTATATTATGGTGTTATATAAGAAGAGATACATTCTGTGCACATTGCAACATTTGAAATATTTACAAAACAAGTAAACCTTAATTTATAAAAATAAACGTAACTTAAATTTATAAAAATAAACCAACACTTAGAATCAAATAATTCCTTGTCATTCTTCAAAATAATGTTTTTATCTTGCATGAAATAACTTTTCAACATTAACTAAACAATATTAAGATTTACCTTGGTGTCTTTGATCTTGGCATATATTTAAATGAAGATGATATGACTGAATTTAATTTGTGAAGAATTAGAATTACCCTTATGCTTAGGCTTATATATGTAGATTTACTAGAATATCATTATGTTCTGGTAATCCTAACCTTATTCTTATAGAGAGTGTACACACAGCAACCCAACAGCAATATATTCTTCCTGGCAGACAAAGGAGAGACCCTTAGTTCTTGTAAAAGTAAGTTTCATAAATAATTAATAAAATCATAAATGATAATACCAACCGTTTCGAGTTCTGTCATCTTGTCTCTTACAGAGGATCTTGATAACATGAGGAAAGAATATCAAGATATTTAGTGCTTTGGGATCATGTGTGGGATCTGTTGTGTGGTCAGTTTGACCTCACCGCATGATCCACTCGAGGAGCGTGTGCGTGAAAATCTCAAATACAGAGGGCCCAACTGTAGTCGGGACATTACAGTAACAATCTCAAACTGCAGTCTCCTTTTCTCTGCACATGTGCTTCATATGAGGGGTTGCCTGACACCTCAGCCTCTTCAAGATGACAACGGGAACATGCTTCTCTGGAATGGAGAGGTATTTGGTGGTCTGAGAGTAGAGGACGAAGAAAATGACACCAAAGCTGTTCTCCATCACCTGTCAATGGCTCAGAGCGCCTCAGATGTGATATTTTTACTGTCACAACTCAAAGGACCCTGGGCCTTTATCTACTACCAAAAAGTAGAGCACTGTATCTGGTTTGGGAGGGACTTTTTTGGAAGAAGAAGTCTGCTTTGGAAATTTGATCCTGAAAGAGCATCTTTCATACTCACATCTGTTGCTTCCCAGCCAGAAGATAATGTTCAATCTCAGTGGCAGGAAGTACCATCTAGTGGTGTTTACAGGTTTGACCTAACAGACTCTTCACCACCAGGGACATTTATTTTTGACCTTTATCCATGGGATTTCCACAGTGACAATGAGCCAAATGAAAGCTCGGAATTGAAATGCGAAAGTCTACCCAGATCTGTCTCAGTAAATACAAATAGTTCTGGACTTTACCTGACCTACCCTGTTTGCCCGATGAACACATCCATTTCATCACTTACGGCTGAACAAGATCTGAACGCCTCTCAAACCTCTGTTGAAAGTCTGAAAGAATTACTAACAAACCCTAAAAAGAAAGAGATGGTTGGCACACTCATTGACGTTCTAAGCGAGGCTGTCCATAAGAGAGTTTGTTGCCTACCTGCTCAAGATGAATTGGCGGTCCCCTTAAATTATACAAAAGCTGATATTGCCATTCTTTTCTCTGGGGGAATTGATTCAATGATATTAGCTGCCCTTGCTGATAGGCACGTTCCTGCAGACAAACCCATTGACCTACTCAATGTTGCTTTCAAAATCCAAGAAGCAAAAGTGCCTCCTAAGTCCTTGAAGAAAGGGAAAAATAAGAAAAAATACTGTGATGATGCTGATAAAACACAATTGGATCAGCAGAGCTTCAACTGCTTTGATGTGCCAGACAGAATAACTGGAAGAGCTGGTCTAAAAGAACTCAAACATCTCAGTCCAAACCGCCAGTGGAACTTTATCCAAATTAATGTAACTCAAGAGGAGCTTCAAGAAATGCGACAGGAACGCATCCGCCATTTGGTGCACCCATTGGACACTGTTCTGGATGATAGTCTTGGATGTGCCGTCTGGTTTGCTGCCAGAGGAACTGGCATCATCAATGAGGGTGTTGAAGAAGAGCTTTATATTTCAGAAGCAAAGGTTACTTTGTTTTTATGTTTTCACTTGAATTATGTCTGTATGAAAATGGATTTTAATGTAAAGACCGAGTCACACTGCAAAATTTTATTTCCCTCTTCTCAAAGGTGATTTTAACTGGCATCGGGGCAGACGAACAGCTGGCGGGATACTCCAGACACAGAGTGCGGTATAAGAGCTCTGGACTGGAAGGACTCGTCAAAGAGCTGGCTATGGAGCTGGGACGAATATCTTCAAGAAATCTGGGAAGGGATGACCGAATCATTGGGGACCATGGAAAAGAGGCCAGGCAAGAGTTACACTTTGCAGCTCAAGCAATATCTAAGACTAAAGAACCAAAAATGAAATTCTATAGTATTGCACATAATATATAAAGACATTTATTTTAACTCAGATTCCCATACTTGGACGAAGATGTAGTCAGTTTCCTTAATGGACTACCTGTGTCGGAGAAGGCTGACTTGTCTCTACCCAGAGGAGTTGGAGAAAAGCTGTTACTGAGGTTAGCAGCTGTCCAGTTAGGATTGGGACTCTCTGCTCTCTTACCTAAGAGAGCCATGCAGTTTGGCTCCAGAATCGCCAAGTTAGAGAACAACCATGAAAAGGCCTCAGATAAGTGCAAAAGGCTGGTCACCACCTGATTTAATACTCTTGACTGTTATCCCTTCTAGTTCTTTTTAATATGAATATACTGCTGAAAAATGATTTGTTTTGTTGGATTGGGAATAAGCAAGATTCTGACAATAATTCACTCAAAAAGGGTACTGATACAGTTTTATTCTGAATGTTGTTTTCATGTTTGATTGTCATTACATGTTTGAACTACATTAAATAAACAGTTGGATTGTGAAGTTGGTCCTTGAAGTATTTGTCACAGTCTATGTATGATGCAAGATTCCCAACATCAAATCGACCAGATATCCTGTGCACGTACACAGGCCTCCTAAAATAAAAGCAAGCATGATTAATATCATTGAACGTGAGCAATCACAATGCCTTATTATTGTCAACAGTATGCCTGTAACTGACCTTAATATGAGCCATGACAGAAAGGTCCCCGGTGCGTCCCGCTCTTCAATGGGTGCATTCTGTATGGAGAACAATTACATAAAAAAATAACACTATAGAATAATTGGTTACACTTTATTTTAAGTTGTCTTTGTTACACTGCAATTATACATTTAAGTACTGATTAATATTAAGAAACTACATGCATGTACTATAGGGTTAGGATTTGGTTTGATTTAGGGTTAGTTGCATGTAATTATGCATAATTTATAGATATTACTGGAGTAACTACATGTAACAATGACGATGTAAAATAAAGTGTTACAGAACAATTATATAAATATAGATCAACTATACCTTCTTCTCATTGAGAAAAATGTCCAAAAGAGGAAGGGAGGTTCTTGAAAACAAGTAAAAGCAAGGACACTGCAAAACGAGGAAAACACATTAAAGATATCGCTTTTAATAATCATGATAAACAGCATTGAAATGTCTTTATCTTCAAATACTAATGAAAACATACTGCATTACGTGAACTTGTTTCGCTTATGAGAGGTTTTTCCTTCATACGCTGTACTTTAAGGTCCTCATCCAACTCCAGAATCCCGTATTTGGATGTTTCTGAAGGAGGAAATGATATAATAATGGATTTAAAAACTAGTGACCATATGTTTAGCAAAGTCAAAAACATATTGTTCTGATTTTAGGCTCACCCTCATCTTTGCATTGGTATGACAGCACTAAATTGCTCTCTTTGTCTTTATTTTGCACTTCAAAGAACCTCTCCGTGAATTCCCTCAGGCTGAAATCCTCTTTGAATAAAGTATCGCTGCAAAATGAAAAGATGAAAGTTTTCCCTCTTTTAAAGCCATCTCATACACAACCCTTGAGACAGTGACGCTGGTCATACCCTCCGATTACTAGTAAGTGCTCATCCACAGCACACAACTGGACTGTCAACCGAAGACAAGCAACAGCACCATGTCTGTCCTACAGAGATAATTCAAAAGGGAGTAATAAGAAAAATCATATTTAACATTCATAAACTGCTCCATTCCAGTATGCTCACCTCATTTCTTCTTGTTCCATCATTTATGATTTTAACATTAGGGAATTCTTGAGCCCACTGCTGGAATGCGTCAAAGTAAAGATCATTTGTCTGTTCAATAGATAATACAATTTATTATTTTGTGCATGATAAGTCAAACACAATTCAAAGCTCATGTTTTTTTAAAAACCTAAACAGTCATTCTGGACTCACAACCACATAAACTGTGTCCACACATCGTGTCTTGGTCAGAGCCTGAAGCCAGTGTGAGATAAGGGCGCATGGACCGACGGGAAGCAGCGGCTTGGCAATACCGCTCAGATGCTTGAAATGACCAGTTGTGTCATTCTCGATATCCCTTTGCAGTCTAGTTCCATAACCTGCAGCTAAAATAACAGCTTTCATCCTCAGCTGAACATACAAGTGACAACACTGACTTTTATCAGCATGTGATTTCGAATAATTAGCCGAAGTTTTACACTTCCTGGGGCTTTCGCCAGGATCGTTCCCAGGGTAAAGGTTGCTGTAGTTTCTCCAGTCAGAGCATGCGCAGTGCTGGTCCTCATAACGTTACCAAAGCGGTCCACATTTCTACATGTAACCTACTTCGCTCATAAATATTAAGTAACGAGAAGCTGAAGGTGTAGTAGGGTAGGGGTCGTTCACTCTGAGTTGCTCTCTACTTCCGTCTGTTCTGTATTTGTGCTTTTTATTACTAGTTATGAATGTATTAAGTCTGTACATTTTATGTTTGTGATTTATGAGTAAAAAAAGATAAAAAAGAGAGAAGAAGAAGCGAATCGGATCTTTTGAATAGTTCGTTTCAATGAACCAATTCAGTGAATCCTTACGTCATGACGTACTTACGTACAGACGTAAATACGTGCGTTGGCATACACATTAAATTGTGTAACATTATTATTTTATATTGCATACATTATATAAAATTCATATTCCTCTAATAGATAATTCAAGTTATTGGCCTGAGATTGTTTCATTTATCTTAACGATTCTTAAATATGTTTTAAGGCATTAAAAGACGTTTGAGGGGTGACGTTTAAAAATGGTCTGCATTTATAAATAAAACTACAAAAAAAACCCTAATTATTTATAACAAAAGGTTAATTTTATCCCTCCATTATTAAATCAAATGATGTCTCTTTCATCCTTTGATGTTATTGTGGTAGATGGATTTATATATACTTTGCATAGTTTTTATTATATATATATATATATATATATATATATATATATATTAGATATGTCAATATATCAATATTATATATTGATATTTCTTTTTGTATTTTTGAGTACAATTTTTATTTGTTTTAGGGTGGTTTTGTAGCATTGTCTTGATCTAAAGATGAAAATAGCCTATTGACTAAGTCTGGCGCATTTATAGTAGTGTTTAATCACGTGCACTGTCCCTGTAAAATGAACTAATTACAATAATAATAAAAAAAACAGAAAACAGAACATGACCCTGACATAAACAGCATGACAGATATAAATGATCTAAGTAACCAACCTTACTTTTGAGCTAATCATGAATGCTGCATTAACATGCAACAGCACCATCTACTGGTTGATCTGAAGAACTGCAGAACCGTCACTATGCGTCACTGGTTGCCAAGAGCAACACTGTTCAAAACCACACATTTCAGCGGACAGCTCAATCTCTTAAGGTGAACCTTCATGGTCTTTTTTTGAAAAGAAATTAATTACTTTCAGTTTATAGTTTTGATGGAGAACCCACCCGACCAGAGCAGCGAGAGAGCTGTTCGTGCTGCGTTGACCGCTCAGTCTTTCCTGCAGAAATATGACCGCAGGGACCTGCAAGAACTTCTCAGCCTGACCTCCTGTAACTGGTTTCTCAGTGCTGAAGAACACAACCAACCCGTGGATGCGCCTCCTGGCCTCATCAGACAAATGAAGAACATCTTAGCTCCCAACATAATCATTCTGGCTCCCTTTGACTCATGTTTACCCTTGGATTACAGAGTGGTCCACCAGATTGTGAGGGAGCTGACTGTGGGAATATATGGTTTTAACCAAGTTCCTGCCATCAGTTTGGTACCCAACTATGACCAGAGCTCCACGTGCCAGTTACCACCAGCATATTACGATACAAAAGTCGGTCAGATACTAATAAACGTAGATTATACCATAAAGGCTCTCTGGCACGGGAGTTACATTTCTAGAGAAAAACGTATGCGCTTCTCTGAGTTATGGAGATCCATCATGGCCGTGGATTCAGATGGTGTGCCTCAAACAAAGAAAGATGTGCTCGCAGAGTTCCTCAATGCAGGTAAGATATCAATTCTTATCCAGAACAGTGTTATTCTAAGTTAACTGTAACACTTTACTATAAGGCTCCATTTGTTAACATGAACTATATGAACAAAACGTCTTCATCATTTATTATTATTATTATTTTAGTAATAATAATTTTAGTAGTTAGCTAATTTTAAACATTTAGCCTACGCGCAGGTCGAAGCGACTAGTATACTTTTTGTGCGCATGCGCCCCCCCCCCCCCCCCAAAAAAAAACGACTATATTGATCAAAATGACCCTTCGCAAGCAGTTTGATTGACAGGCGATCTAACCAATCATAACCCCGAATCCGCCATTTTGTCTGACGAAGCAGTCAGGGGAGTTAATAGATTAACGTTGTTGAACTTAAAGTTGAAAAATTGTGCAAATAACATTCCTTCTGATGTTCATTCATGTTATTTGATGCTATAAATGAACTAGTATGAAGAGATGGTCGGTTCACAAGCTACAGCGATCTGTCACGACACATTAAAGAGACACTATATGGTATTTATTGTTTAAACTTCTTTAAAAAAATTACGATATATTAAATATGAAACTGTTTCTTATGTCTGTCGATGCGTTGTCAGTGTCCTCTTTGCTCCGGGATGTATTTTTCACTGAGTGAGAACATGATGTGTGGCGTGAGCACACATGGCTTGTCGCACATAGCAACAGTAACTAAAAGGGGCGGGTCTTTGCGAAGGGTCAATTCCCTCTTCCCTGTCAGTTGGCGCAGCGAACACACTGCAGAGCTTGTGTTCTATGTCAGAACGCCGACTCTGTTTGAGTCAGCATCACATGCATGAGTCTTGCTGCTTACGTAAACAGCGTTGGCCAATCATAGCAGATATGACGTCTTCAGTACCTATGAATACTGAGCCAGCGTTCGGACGTTAACACGGAAGCCCTGCACTGTGTTCACTGTGTCAACTGTGTAGGAGACTGACAGGGGAGAGGAAAAATTGTTGAATAAAGTCGTTATTTTTTTGTTTTGTTTTTGCGCACAAAAAGAGTATTCTTGTCACTTCATAACATTAAGGTTGAACCGCTAGTCACGTTGACTATTTAACGATTTCTTTACTACTTCTCTGAACCTTGAATGTGGTAATTTTGTTGCTTTTTATGGGAGATATAAAACCTCTCAGATTTCATCAAAAATATCGGTAACACTTTATTTTACAGTGCCATAGTTACACGTTACTACATGTACTTACTGTAATAATAACAGTAAATTATGCATAATTACAAGTAACTAACCCTAAACCAAACCCTAACCGTAACTGTAACTCTATTGTAAGTACATGTAGTTAATTAATAGTACTCAGTACTTATTTGAGTACTTACAATGTAACTACGGCACTGTAAAATAAAGTGTAACTAAAATATCTTAATTTGTGTTTTTGTAATGTCTAGTTTTAGTTTTGTTGTCATTGTCATGTTTCATGTTTGTTTTGCCATGTGCTCCCTCATGTCATGTGATTCCCTGTATGTCATGTGATCCTGGCTTGTGCTCCTTGTCATGTGACTCCCCTGTTTCATGTCTTGTTTTGATTGGTTCACGGGTTTAATCATTGCTCACAGGTGTTCCTTGTTTGTATTTAGTCAGTGTATTTAAACCCGCATGTTTTCCATGTTCCTTGTCGGTGATTGTGGATTGTGTGTCCCTGTAAACATTGTTGTGGATGCTTACATTTTCATAAATGAATAAATTTCGAATCTCATTTCTGGGTGAACTAACCATTTAAACTAACAGTTTCAAAAAAGTTAATAAATGCTGTTAAATTCATGCATTAACTAATGTTAATCAATGAGACCTTATTGTAAAGTATGACCAATAAAATAAACTTTAACTGAAATAAAATATATAATAATACATATTTTATTTCAGATAGTTAAAACAAAATTTTTGTAAAATAACTAAAACTGAATGAATAAAATCAATTAAAAATCATTAAACAAAATTACTAACACCAAACTAAAATTTAATTTTTTTTTATTAAATTTATGTAAATATATATTATTAAATATTTAAGAATTACATTTTCATAGTTAATTTTTGATAAATAATTATTAAATATTATAAATGTTTCTTACATTTTAATAAAAAAACAATAAAAACTATAATACCATTGCGACGATAGTAAAATAACACTGATTTGTCTCACTAGGTTTAACAGACATCTCAGATGATCCATGTTATCAGGACATTTATAAAGAGAACATTGTAGACCCAACCTATGAACCCAACAGTGCAGAAGAGGAGAATCTCTTCTCACAATACTCAGAGAACATCCTGATCAAGTTGAGTGCCTACCTGACCTCTGTCCGCCAGCACCAAAATCTCTTTGTGTTTGAGGGGTCTCATAGCCTGTCTAATGTGGTCCGACTCACTGAGGACAGCATTGATCTGGCCACCTACCAGAGGCTACAGAGAAGACTGTCGGATCACATTATTCTAGTGAGAAAGCACCTTGAGAGGAATGCAGAAGTCTCCAGAGACCTCGCCTACCTGAAACTCGTCACATTCCTGGTGCCCTTGCTGATATCTTTGAGGAAAAAGATGTTGATTCCTAATCTGTCTCAAATGCTACCGCCCTTGTCAGGTTTGCATTTTGTTTTGATTGCTATCACTGACATGCCTCATAAATAGTTACCGAAAAACTTTTTTTGCTTAAAGATGACAAGCTGAAAACAGAACGAGAGGTTCCTCCACATCTTCTTGGACCAGAATTTGCCTGCAAACACTTTCCACAAAAGCAAGATCAGTATTTTCACCTTCACGGAGGGATTGAATTTGATGTGGGGACTCCTTCTCTTGATGACATCACTGAGGAAATGAAGGTGAGAAATGATTTTGAAGGCATTATATTGATTTTATATATATATAGAGATGTTTTTTCTTCTTTTTTTGTGTTTGTAGGTGGCTTTCAGAACTCTGCAGACTCAAGCAGCCAATTATCTTTACGAGTTGCTTCGTCAGGACTCCACTTACAAAACACAGTTTCCAATTCCACTCAGTGAGATTGAAGGGAAAAGGTCAGCACTACATTCATGTATTTGTTCAATTATATAAATACTGTACAGCTAGAATGTTGCTTTGGATGGCATCTAACTTATATTTGTGTTTTGCAGCTATAATGTCATCTCCATTGAGTTAGAATCGCTTTATCCCCAACAAAGCATGGTTCAGTGGTGGGGGGCTTTAAACGCTTCCATCAAAAACCTCAAAGGGAAGAGACTGCCCTTGACAGACATTGAGCTACACGAGCAGTTCAAGAAAACATTTGGTTACACAAAAGCTATAAAGTGCAAGGTGATAAATGACAATCAATTCATATTTTGGTTTCACAGTGCCTCCATTTACATGTACATCAAAATGTGTTTGTAACTCAGAGCGTGGCATTCGGGCTGAAATCAGCAGCAGAGAGAGGACTGTGTGCAGCGTTTCACTCACTAAGTCGCAGGAACCCGGCTTCCCACCTGCACGTTCTTGATGAGCAGGGTCTCTCTCTGCTTCATCACGCTGCAACCAACAACCAATCACACATCATCCTTCAGCTTGCTGCAGCAGGAGTCAATCTCAACCAGACGCGCAGTGAGAGATTTACTAACACAGGTCAACACATTATCAGTCTCTACTAATGTGCAGCTGGATTTAAATGCCTTTTGAAGCTTATAGACATTTCCACATATTTTAAAGTATGTTTTATTTTCTTCATTGGCAGGAAAATCAGGTGTTGGAGGTCCATTCATAGAAGGAGCTGGTAAGGGTCTTATTTGCATTTACATTTATTCATTTTGTAGATGATTTTATCCAAAACGACTTACAAGTGAGGAACATAACAAGCGATTCGTCATGAAGTGGCAAACAGACATAAGAAGTGCTCATAATACAAGATTTAGAGATTGCTTAGAGTACCATAAGCTAGAATAGGGAGGGATTAAAGGAGGTTAAAGCATAGATTTTTTTTTTTAGCTGAATATTGTCAGGGATTCTGCATTCTGCATGAAGGTGGGGAGATCATTCCACCAGCAAGGAACAGTTAACGAAAATGTTGTGGAAAGTGATTTTGTGCCTCTCTTTGATGGTACAGTGAGCCTGCGCTCATTTAGCGATTGTAGGCCTCTGGTAGGGATGTAGACTCGTAGGAGTGAGTGGAAGTAGGAGGGTGCTGAGCCTGTGGTAGATCTGTGAGCAAGGGTCAATGGCTTGAACTTGATGTGAGCAGCCAGTAGTAGCCAGTGCAGAGAGATGAAGAGAGGCATGACGTGGGCTCTTTTTGGGGTCATTAAAGAAAAGACAGTTGCTGCAGTGTTCTGAAGCATTTGTAGAGGTTTTATTGCACATGATGGCAGTCCAACCAGAAGGTTATTGCAGTAATCAAGGCTAGAAATGTTCTTTCATGCATGCTGAGATGTCTGCCAGACAGCTTGAGATTCGTGCAGCTACTGTGGGATCATCTGGATGAAACGAAAGGAAGAGCTGCGTGTCATCAGCATAGCAGTGGTATGAGAAATCATGTGCCTGTATGATGGGGCCCAGTGATGTAGTGTATATGGAGAAGAGGAGAGGTCCAAGAACTGAACCATGAGGAACCCCCGTGATCAGTTGGTGTGCTTTGGATACCTCCCCTCTCCAGCCAAAGCTAAGGGGAGTTCCTGTGATGCCCAGTGATGATAGGGTGGACAGAAGGATCTGCTAATTCGTTGTATCAGAGGCAGCAGATAGATACAGCAGAATGAGAACTGATGATTTTGAATCAGCCTTTGGAATCCGCAGGGATTCAGTGACTGACAGTAGTGCAGGCTCGGTTGAATGGCCGCTCTTGAAACCAGATTGGTTGACGTCCAGCTGGTTGTTCTGTGAGAGGAAAGATGATACCTGCTGGAAAACAACCCGTTCAAGTGTTTTTGCTATGAATGGTAGGAGAGAGACAGGTCTGTGACTGTCTACAAGTGATGTGTTTAATGTGGGTTTTTTAAGCAGTGGAGAGATGTGTTGATAATGTGTGTGAGTGCTGGTAAAAGTGTTGGAGAGATGGCTTGTAGAAGATGTGAGGGGATGGGATCTAATGGGCAGGTGGTAGGATGACTGGAGAGGAGAAGTTTTGATATTTCTGCCTCAGTGAGGGCAGAGAAGGAAGAGAATGAGAGAGGACAAATAAAATCTAGAGAAGAAGTTAAATAAAGGTCTGTTGGTGTATTCAAATCCATCAAGGAAAGTTGTGTGGGTCATTTCATAAAGCTAAACCTATCACTTCAAAAAGCTAGACTGATGAAATCATTTGGCATCAGTGATGCAAAACCTAGCATGATATGCCTAAAGATGCCACTGGTAACTTTTTCTTTCTTTTAGGGCTCACACCATTGCACCTTGCTGCACAATGTGGCTCCCTTGAATCCTTAAACTGTCTTCTAGCCCTGGGAGTGGACTATAAACTAGTGGATAAGAGAGGCTGGATGGCTATTCATTTTGCAGCCTTTTACGGCCAGGTGGCATGTATTCAAGCACTATGGAGGAAAGACCCTACGTTATTGGAAATGAAGACACCTGCTGAGTATGTGATATATTTTAGCAATAGATTGACTGTAAAGATGTGTATATTTAATGCATATGCACTACTTTTGAAAAGTAGAGACTGTAAGGTTTTTGAAAGAAGTCTCTCATGCTCACCGAGACTGAATTATTTGATCAACAATACAGTAAAAACAATAATATTGTAAAATGTTATTACAATTAAAATAACTTTTCGATTTCAATATATATTTTAAAATGTAATTTATTCCTGTGATGGCAAAGCTGAATTTTCACATATTTAATAGGGTTTCTGTCATCGTAATAATCAGAAACACAGTTTTTTTTTAGAGATGCATGATCATGGGTATTTTACAGGTATGGTAGTTCACCACTCTTATTGTCAGCGACCTCTGGTTCAGTGGAAGCTCTGGACGTCCTGTTGTCCACTGGGGCAAACTGGAGAGAGGAAGACAGCAAAGGCAATAACACTGTCCACCTGGCAGCACTTTACTTTCACACAGATGTCCTGAGACACCTCATTCAGCTGAACTTGGATGGGCTTCCTGTGTGGAAGATTCTTGTCGGTATGGTATGATGAAGCGGATATAAAATGTGGCTTCCAAATTTTCAGCAGTCACAACTATACTACTGTGAAATATTTATAACATCAGACTGAAAGCATTAAAGTCAGCATGAAATGGAAGTTTCTATAGTCTTTTCCTTCCCATTGTGACGTATATCCAAGTGAATTGGCTTCTCAAAAAATGTAGGGTGGGACTTGATTTTGTCAAATTGGGAATTGATTGGATGGTGGGGGTTTGCTATTGGACTATCTCATGTGAGTGACAGGTTGTGCTGCCCTCACGCCAGTAAACAGAGGAGACAAGAGATGTCCTTCCGAGAGGAAGGGAAGTTTGCACGGATAAATCATTTATAATAAATACTGCAGCATTCCATTAAAAAAAAGAAAACAATTTTTTACAGCTTCTGATTTAGATTTTAAAATTTATTTGACAAAATGCACTACAAATAAATATGAAAACAGCTCATTCTTTATAAGTTTCATATTCCACATTTTAGATGAGTAGCAAATTATTTATTTAAATGTAATTTATTTAAGGTAATTAATTACATTTATTTTTTATATTTTTAATTGCCGTAATGATTTACCTGATCTCCATATTTTTCTGCAGAAATGATCCAGAGTGAGGACTCCAGGCGGTTGGAAATGGCCCTCAGGTGTCTTGAGGCTCTTTGTGTAAACACTGAGTCCTCCTGTGAGGACATAATGGAAGCAGGTAGCATACGTGTGTTCTAACTAGGGTCACAATATATTGCAATACAAAAAATGCAACAATACATATCGTAGATAGTGATAATATGTATAAAATGAATAGCTCACCCAAATTGAAAGTTTAGACAGATTTAATTTAGCATCAGATTTGGCGCTTCAAATATGGTAAACCCAGAAAGTCATGCATTTGAGTTTCCGTGCTTATTAATTGTTATTAAAAATTAAAAATGAAATACATATATATTATAGAATAAAATACAATATTTAAAAGTTTTTAAATGTACAGTATGTAGTCAGGAACAGCTTGCAAGCATAAGAGTCTAACGTAATTCTTTATTTTTAGCTGAGCAGAATCTCAGCTATGAATATTTCTATTTTAGTGTCATTTTTGGCCTGTGCATGAGAAGTCTAAGTTCATTCCAGTTATAATATAAAATGCAGCATTTTAATGAACAGTACTTTTTGTTAATTGTTTACCATATGAGTTAGAATTAATAACAATAACAAAACTTAGCATTTTAAATCTATTTTGGCTTTGTTCGTAATATCATGAGAGTATTGTATCTTGAAATCAGTATCGTGTATTGAACCGAATCGTGACATTAGTGAAAATGCATTTCATATTCAGCAACCTAACACAATATTTTAAGCTCTTTTACCTTTGTAAGATAAACAATATTGGTACTCGAGTTGCCACTTGAAAAAAATCTGGGTTCTGAAGTAAAACCAGTTGAGAGCTACTAGCCTATTGGAAAATGCTAAGACCAATTCACACTGCACCGACAGACACCATTCAACGGCAACGGACACTTTGTTGGGTTTTGTTGGATCAGTGTGTTACTTCAGTTGGTGTTGCCATACAGTATTTGGATGAAGGTGTTGAATCTGTGTTTGTCAGGACATGGAATGGTCTGAGAAATGACGTACTGTAATCTGGTGATTGTCCGCATTGTCAGTTCAGTGTGAATAGGCCTTTAGAAGATTGCATTATGTTTCTGCTTGATAAAATGACTGTAACTGCACTGCAGGAGGTAGTCCAGTGCTGGTGGGCCTCCTTTGCTCAGACAGACAGGTGGTGCAGTGCATGGCTACAGCTGTGCTGTGTCATATGTCAGAGAATGCAAAAGTCTGTGAAGATCTAGTGCGTCATGGTGCCGTACCGGAGGTGATCACGCTCCTCGGCGGCCGCCTGCCTGAGCTGCACTCTCGCTGTGCTGTTATACTAGCTGATCTGGCTGGACACAGCGAGCAGCACCAAAGCCTCATTGCTCAGCTGGTGAGCCAAGATACTTTTTATACTATCTGTTCACACCTAAGGTTTCTGAAGTTATATAATGGCAGTGAAATAAGTTTGAAATAATAAAGATTTTTTAATGTTTTTGAAAGTTCTGCTCACCAAGGCTGCATTTATTTGATCAAAAATACAGTAAAAACTGTAATATAGTGAAATATTATTACATTTTAGAATAGCTGATTCCCATTTTAATATATTTTAATTTATTTTAAGTTATTCCTGTGATGGTAAAATTTTCAGCATCATTACTCCAGTCTTCAGTGTCACATGATCCTTCAGAAATCATTCTAATATACTGATTTGATGCTCAAGAAACATTTCTTATTATTATCAATGTTGAAAACCATTGAGCTGCTTAACGTTTTTGAGGAAACCATTTAATGTTTGGAGTAATTAAGATCGTTTTTTAAATAAAAAATAGAAATTAATACTTTTATTCTACAAGGATGCATTAAATTGATTCAAGCAACAGTAAAGACATTTATAATGTTACAAAAAGATTTCTAATTCAAATAAATGCTGTTCTTTTTAAAAAATATTCTACTCATCAAAAAATCATGAAAAATAATCAGCTTTCACAAAAATATAAAGCAGCAAAAATGTTTTCAACATTGATAATTAGATAGTATAAGAACCATTATTAATAATTGAGCACCAATAATAATTGAGTAAAAAAACAGCATATTAGAATGATTTCTGAAGGATCATGTGACACTAAAGCCTGGAAATGGATGCTGCAAATTCAGCTTTGCCATCACAGGAATAAATTATATTTTAAATAATAAATTCAGATAAATAAATTCAGCCTTAGTGAGCAGAAGAAACTTCTTTCAAAAATTGTAATTGTTCCAAACATTTGACATTTGATTTAAAAAAAAAAACCCAAAACAAATACTCAAACTTTTTTATGTAGGGTGGGGTGACCCTAGTAGTGAAGCTCCTGACCTCTGACCTCCAAGATGTGCTGGTAAATGCTGTCAGGTGCATCCGTACACTATGCATCAGAAGCCCATGCAACCAAACTGCTGTTGCACACGCTGGAGGAGTTCCACATCTCGTCGAATTCCTGTCTGTGAACTGTGGTAATGTTTACTTTCTGGAAAATATTCTGTTATGGAAGAGAATAAATGTCTGTTGTAAAAAAAATAGATCATTCAAAAATGGAATTTTTTTTTTTTTTGCTTTTTTATGTGGAACACAAAAACTCTGAAATCAATTGTCTTCAGATTAAACGGATGTGTTTTTTTCTGACAGAAGTACTGCAGGAAGAGGCTTGTTTGGCCCTTGCAGAGCTGGCTCGGGGTCACAGGGAGAACCAGGAGCTCATATGTGAGAAAGGAGCAGTTGGTGCTCTGGTGCAAGCCCTGCGAGAGAGGAAGATACCTGTTAAGGTCATGGCAGCCACAGCGCTTGAATCTATAGCCAGTCACAATCCTGCCATACAGCAGTGCTTCCTCAGGCAATCGGCTACTAACCATCTTTTACAACTTTTAAAGGTAATGTAATTGCAGCTTTAGCTATTGCACAATGTTGCTTCTGGGTAATTAAGCCTGTTCTTCACTTTGCAGGCACATAAATAAAATGTTAATAATACAGGGATGATTTAGAATAAATCAATATAAAGCTGTTCTTTTGGTTTTTGCTGGGTTTTTCTCCCTCTCTTTTCCTTCTAGATAACTGGAAAAAAATTATTCTGGAAAAATCTAAAATTGTTCATCTCAAAAATGTGCTTTACATTCATTGGTGCATAAAATAAATTATTCAGTGAGGAATTATGAATTGCTTTAATGTTTTTGTTTCTTAGGAGGAACATTTTGCAACAATGAAATTGATATGGATTTTAGTCACTACAGACCATATTGGTCAAATTGTTTTATTAAATTTGACTAAATTACTCTACTATTTGAGTTAGTATTCAAATAAATAAAAAGTTATTAAAAAGTTAAGCTACAAGCCTATTAGATTCTGTCATACAGATATTACACTAATATTTAGTACAATAAAATTATACCATTGTTTTTATTAGTATTCTAATATCAGAAAATAGTATAATCTCTGACATTATTTTAAATAATAATTTTAATATATTTATTGGAATAATATTATAATAAATAAAACCCTTTGTGTAGTTTTCTAAAATACAACAAGATTGCTTTCATGATACAAATTACATAATGTTAACCCCGTAAAGCCTGACATATAAAATCTTAGTAAGAAAAATCAAATTTTTAAATGAAAGTTTATTGAAACTTTAGACAAAATATAAAAGGAATCTTAAAACTTAAACAAATGGCTTATGTGTTTTTTGTTGAGTATCATATTTGATAAATCAGGCTTTTATGGCTCATATAGTATAATATAGTATGAATATGGAGCTCATATTTGAGAAGGAAAAAAACCCCAATTTTATTCAGAAAACTGACTGAGCAAAAATATCAAATTTGCTATAGTTTATGATATTTATATGGCCAAAAAGTAAGAGGACATTTTGCTACCTTGTAATACAAATTGGCAAATCAATGAGATCTTGCACTGTAGCACTGTAGTTTTTATTGTGGGAGCAAAACATATAAAGCAATGCAATACGATGATGATTGACAGATGTACAAATAAACATTCCTTGAATGCATGTTTGATAATCATATTTTAACATTTTTGACTTTTCTAAAAAATTATGTATGGATAATTAAGTAAATCCAAGTTGCTTTAGTGAGTACAATAGGTGTTCATTTTGAGATACTAAAGTTATTCTCACATTTACTTATAAAAATCATTAAAGACATCACAGCAAAAAGAAGCTGGGCATTTACTTGCTAAAGTAAAACTATCAATCAGACGACAGAAGGCATGTAGTATATTGTGTACAACAGGTTTTCCGGCACAGTTTTGATCATATTGATAATTTAGAGGCCTTAGAAATGTGCGTATCACATATGACACAGGAGGCTTTATAGGGTTAAATTTCTAAAATTGTGATTCTAGATAACTTACATTTACATTTATTCATTTAGCAGATGATTTTATCCAAAGCGACACACAAAAGAGGAACAAAAGCAATTGTTAAGAAGCCAACAATATTCGTAATAAAGGCCTTCTTAAATGACAGACCGGTTCTCATATTGCATAAAGCCGCAAGTCAACCTATGGCACAGTAAACTATTTTCTGAACTTCACCCTGTGTTCAGGTGTTCCAGCTGGACGTGCGGGAACAGGGTGCAATGTCTCTGTGGGCCCTGGCCGGACAAACTCTGAAGCAACAGAAACTCATAGCAGAGCAGATGGGCTACCCTGTCATCCTTGACCTTCTTCTGTCCTCTTCAGACAAAATGCAATACGTGGGTAAGGCCAGATACAAATTGGTCTCATTATACACCATCCCAAAAGACATCACCCAGTTCCATCCAACCAATCAGTCACCCATGAATGCAAGTAACACTCTCGCTGCAAAGCTGTCGTCCAGACAGAAGAAGCACCAAATGCAATAAAAACAGCTTCCCATTGACTACTTGTTGACAGGCACTGGATAAACTGAACAGATTGACTGCCTGAGCTTCTCCCTGTCACTGACAGAACAGGTCCGGTCCAGCGGGTAAGCGGCCAGCACTTCCTGTCTTGAGACAGCGCCGATCTGTTAGACTCATAAGACAGGAAGGCATGCAAGTGGAATGTTATTCCCCCAGTTGGTTTCTCCGTAAACATTGCTTACAAGAGTGGCCCCGTCTCTTGTATTGCGATTAGTGTTAAGCTATGACTCGATTACAGGCTGTGATTCCAAAACGACGCTGTATTCCAAGAGTGCTTCCTCTTCAGTCAGGTGTCTGGTTCGTGTCTCCTCTGGATCGTCTGTTAAAACATTTTGTCAGGCAGATGTTCCCTAAAAATCTTTTTCAGACAGAACTGTCCGCACCTTCATATCGTTAAAGGTTTGGAACAAATTATCCACCCCATGGAGAATGTTATCTTTACATATTTTGGGGCAGTCGTGGCCTAATGGATAGAGAGTCAGACTGGTATCCCGAAGGTTGCGTGCTTGATTCTCAATGCCAGCAGGAAATAACTTGAGCAAGGCGCCTAAGCCCCCAATCACTCCCTAGGCGCCTCAGCAAAAAAAAAAGGCTGCCCACTGCTCCGTCTGTGTTTTGCAGCGTGTTTGTGTGTTCATTACTCACTACGCCTAATGTGTGTGCGCTAACTGGATGGGTTAAATGCAGATGACAAATTCCGAGTATGGGTTACCATACTTGGCCAGTGTTGCCAGTTGCTTTCAGTTAAAAGTAGCGAAAGCTGGTCTCTAGATGACTTCATACTGGCGAGTCCACTGATCTACAGTACTGTGCAAAAGTTTTAGGCAGGTGTGAAAAAATGCTGTAAAGTAAGAATGCTTTCAAAAATAAACTTGGTAATAGATTATATTTATCAATTAACAAAATGCAAAGTGAGTGAACAGAAGAAAAATCTAAATCAAATCCATATTTGGTGTGACCACCCTTTACCTTCAAAACAGCATCAATTCTTCAAGGTAAACTTGCACAAAGTCAGGGATTTTGTAGGCATATAGTTAGGTGTATGATTAAACAATTATACCAAACAGGTGCTAATGATCATCAATTCAATATGTAGGTTGAAACACAATCATTAACTGAAACAGAAACAGCTGTGTAGGAGGAATAAAACTGGGTGAGGAACAGCCAAACTCAGCTAACAAGGTGAGGTTGCTGAAGACAGTTTACTGTCAAAAGTCATACACCATGGCAAGACTGAGCACAGCAACAAGACACAAGGTAGTTATACTGCATCAGCAAGGTCTCTCCCAGGCAGAAATTTCAAGGCAGACAGGGGTTTCCAGATGTGCTGTCCAAGCTCTTTTGAAGAAGCACAAAGAAACAGGCAACGTTGAGGACCGTAGACGCAGTGGTCGGCCAAGGAAACTTACTGCAGCAGATGAAAGACACATCATGCTTACTTCCCTTCGCAATCGGAAGATGTCGAGCAGTGCCATTAGCTCAGAATTGGCAGAAAACAGTGGGACCCTGGTACACCCATCTACTGTCCGGAGAAGTCTGGTCAGAAGTGGCCTTCATGGAAGACTTGCGGCCAAAAAGCCATACCTCCGACGTGGAAACAAGGCCAAGCGACTCAACTATGCACGAAAACACAGGAACTGGGGTGCAGAAAAATGGCAGCAGGTGCTCTGGACTGATGAGTCAAAATTTGAAATATTTGGCTGTAGCAGAAGGCAGTTTGTTCGCCGAAGGGCTGGAGAGCGGTACACGAATGAGTGTCTGCACGCAACAGTGAAGCATGGTGGAGGTTCCTTGCAAGTTTGGGGCTGCATTTCTGCAAATGGAGTTGGGGATTTGGTCAGAATTAATGGTATCCTCAATGCTGAGAAGTACAGGCAGATACTTATCCATCATGCAATACCATCAGGGAGGCATCTGATTGGCCCCAAATTTATTCTGCAGCATGACAACGACCCCAAACATACAGCGAAAGTCATTAAGAACTATCTTCAGTGTAAAGAAGAACAAGGAGTCCTGGAAGTGATGGTATGGCCCCCACAGAGCCCTGATCTCAACATCATCGAGTCTGTCTGGGATTACATGAAGAGAGAGAAGCAACTGAGGCTGCCTAAATCCACAGAGGAACTGTGGTTAGTTCTCCAAGATGTTTGGGCCAACCTACCTGCCGAGTTCCTTCAAAAACTGTGTGCAAGTGTACCTAGAAGAATTGATGCTGTTTTGAAGGCAAAGGGTGGTCACACCAAATATTGATTTGATGTAGATTTTTCTTCTGTTCACTCACTTTGCATTTTGTTAATTGATAAATATAAACTATTAACATGTCTATTTTTGAAAGCATTCTTACTTTACAGCATTTTTTCACACCTGCCTAAAACTTTTGCACAGTACTGTATATTAACATAAATATAGATCAGTGGGCGAGTCACGGAATCTAGATAAGGTTTGTCCAAGAAGTTTCTAGATTTGTCGCTAGGCTTTAGAAAAAAGTCTCAAAAGGGGTGGGTAAGCCACTAAATCTAGCGACAAAATCACTAAATTGGGAGCACTGTACTTGTCCTTCACATTACTTTCAGTTTTACTTTATTTCATTGTTTCACAGGGTGCAGAGCGGCGATAGCGCTTATCCAAGATAGTCGTACCCATCAGGATAGCTTTTGCAGGGAGTACGGGGTGCCACCTTTGGTGCGTTTGCTTCGAGGGTCACGAACGACATTGAAGACCCTTCTCAGTGTCATCAAAGCCTTGGGTTGTTTGTGCATTGGTAATATCTTCACTTCTTCTTCCAGTTTTTTTGGTGTAAAGGCTTTGTGTTATAGCGCAAATGATAAAATGTTTGTTCTGTGGTTGCAGGAGTGGCGCTCACTGCTAATAAAAATAGTCAAAAGATTATTTACAGAGAAAAGGCCATTCCTACATTATTAGAGCTTTTAAAATCCCATGAATCTCCAGAGGTCAAGGTAAGAATTCATTTCAAATTGTTTTGTACCCATCAACCTTAACAAGAAGTGATATCATTGTGTTTTTAAATGACATTAGGTACAAGTGGCTGAGACTCTCGCCTGTGTGCTGATGAGGAACCAAAAACTCCAGAGGGAATTTTGGGAACAAGAGGACTTCTCCTATGGAATTGTTCTGGAGCTCCTGAGGGCTGAAAACAAAGTACTTCAATTTTATACCACTTTAAAATTCTCCACCTTGCTCATTCAATGCCAGTGATGTACTAAATGTATTTGTCTAAATGAACCACTTAGCAAGTCATTTCTTTCAGAAAATCTGTCTGGTTGCTGGACATGCATTATCCCTGTTTGCATATAAAAACAAAACACAACAGAGGGAAATTCGACAAATGGGAGGAATTCCAATGAAGACATATGAGACTTTTTTGAATTCTGACAATGAGACAGAAAGAGCAAAAGCTGCATTTCAGGTAGTCAGAATATTCTGAATGTATATACAATTTATGTACAAAATATATACTAAATTAAAAGTATTAAAAGCATTTTATTTAAAAAGTTTACATTTTATATCGTAAGTCAAGTCACCTTTACTTATATAGTGATTTTTACAGCTTTACAGTAATAATTGGCAAATAATTTTGGCTGCACAGCAGCTCCCAAAGAAAATGCTGTCAGTAACAATTATTTTGTTTTTCAAACACAGAAGAAAATAAAACAGAATTAATGTGATATCAGACATTGTATGTTCTCAAGAAAACATTTACCATTGTAGAAAACTAACAGACTTTTAATGAACACCTGTAGAGGGCTGGAAAAACAGGTAATATAATATACATCTTATGTTTGACAGATAGTCGTGTTAGCCAGAGTAATTATTGGTTCAGATGAAGTGACTTTGACTGCAAGGGGAGTCACTGATCTTGTTGAATTATTGCAGTCTGACCAATCGACTACTGTGGTCATTGTAGGTAAGACAACTTCCTTATAAAAAAATGCAAAAATGCAGTGTTTAGTGTTAATGTATACCACTGTTTAAAAGTGGTAACAATTTACAATAAGGTTCATTAGTTAAACACTAGTTAATGTATTAACTAACCATGAGCAAAACATTTGTTACTGTATTCTCTAATCTTTGTTAACATTAGTTAATGAAAATAGTTGTTCATTGTTTGTTCATGTTAGTTCACAGTGCATTAACTAATGTTAACAAGATTTTAATAATGTATTAATAAATGTTGAAATAAACAGTAACAAAGATTAATAAATGCTGTAGAAGTGCAGTTCATTATTAGTTCATGTTAACTAATGTTAACTAATAAACCTTATCATAAAGTGTTATTTCAAATGTTTGGTGTCATTAAGATTTTTCTGAAAGAAATTAATACTTATGCTCAGAAAGGATGCATTAAATTGATCAAAAGTGGCAGTAAAGATGTTTATAATGTTACAAAATATTTCTATTTCAAATAAATAAATGAATAAAAGTATCATGGTTTTCACAATAATATTAAGCAGCAGAACCGTTTTCAACAATTCTAATAATAAATGTTTCTTGAACAGCAAATCAGCATATTAGAATGATTTCTGAAGGATCATGTGACACTAAAGACTGGAGTAATGATGCTGAAAATTCAGCTTCGCCAACACAGAGATAAATTACATTTTAAAGTATATTAATCTTTTTTTTTATTCAAGATATTACTGTTTTTGCTATATATATATATATATATTTTTTTTTATCAAATTAATGCAGCCTTGGTGAGCATAAGAGCCTTATTTCAAAGTCATAAAAAAAAAATCAGACACCAATAAAATGGGAAAATAATCTTGTGTAACAGTCCCTCTTGCCTTATTCCAGCACAACTACTTGCTAGTCTGGCTCACATAAGAGCAGGTATTACTGATGCAATTGTCACCATGGGTGCTATAAAGCATCTCTCTGCTCATCTGGACTCAGAGGATGAAGAGGTAAATAGTGTTTAATTAGTTAATTTCAGTGTTTCCCAATTAATAAAAATAAGGACTTTAAAACTAAAATAATATACTTTCTTCTTACCTGCATTTTAGGTTCGAACAGCTTGTGCAAGTGCTCTGGGTTACCTGACCTCCAATCGCTTCGCTCATCGAGAGCTTATGGCAAAATGTAGAAAAAACCCTCACATATATGACCTCCTAAAGAAGAATCTAGCACAAGATGCCAGAATATCGCAATTCTTTACAGCAGAGTTTGAAAGACAGCGAAGAATAGGGTTTCCGTCCCTCAGGTGCTTTAAATTTCGACAGGAAGTCTCTGACTATGAGGCCTTTGATAATTCACAAGCATAATTTGTTTTATTTCCGTTTTCTCCATTGCAGTTTGGAGATAAATGGCGGCCCTCCTGTGCCTCACCGTGATAATAAAGGTATTTCAGTTGATTTGTGTATGACAGAGACAAATTGTGATGCTGGCTAAAGCAAAGAGGAATATATCTCACATACAGCTGTTTGTGCTGTGCTATTTCTCTCCAGAACTGTCAAAGAGACTGAACGCTAGGTGTAGTCAGTCAGCAGTCGGTGAGAGAGAAACACCAGCTCCTTTGCCACACCATATAAGACAGAGGGCCAGAACCGCAAAGCCCAAAGTCAGAACGGGACAGATGTCTTGCCACAGTGCCTAACTTCTGAGGTTAAATGAAAGGCCATGAGCTATGGCACAGCCATTCATACCAGAAGGTGATGGAAGAGAATCATAAGCTTTGAAAAAAAAAAAAAAAGCAAAACAGAAACACATTTCTTTAAATAAACAGTCATTTATTAATAAGATGCAAATTCCCTTAACTGTCAAGAGCTTATTCTCAGTTTTAATGGTGGAACTTTTATTGCAGCATCTTTAACTTCTGAAGTGATGTCTAATCCGAGGGGTGCCCTAAAAATAAATCAAAATTTTCATTATGTCACAGACACTATCACATACATTAGGGTCCAAATGTCTAAGACTGCAACGGAAATTGCTTCTATTGTGCATTTTTAATGATAAATAATTAATAGTTTATATGTATAAATCAATTTTAGAAATTTATACATAGTATATATAATATATATTTAAAGTAAACACAAAATTCAGTTTTATTTCTGTAATTTAACATATTGTTCAGAAATAATATTATATTTAATGAGAAAAATATAAAGTGGGATTTTTTACTAGTGGTCGTTACATTCTAGAATGAAGCCAGGTGGTTAAAAAAAAATAGCTGGAACAAGTTATTACATTTTGATCAAAGTTGGATTTTTTTTTTTTTTACTTGGAAGTGACTGTTAAATCGTGCACAATAAGACAAGAAACATGCATTGGCAACATAAATAGGTAGAATTTAGCAACTAACAAAGCAAATGCAATTTTAACTTACTTGGGTTCATATTTTATCTCTTCGGTATGGGACATGATCCCCTTTCCTTGCTTTAGTCTCTCTATGCCATTCCTGAGAACAATAGTGTAGAACAAAAGTCAGTGTCTTATGCATGTAATCGAAGCTGTAAGGCAACGTGCACCAATGTTATCACATTACCATGCAATCATGACTCCATTATCAGTGCAAAGCTTTGAAGGAGGGCAAAGTAGATGCAACCCAGTGGCATCTGTGACGATTTTCAGAGTCTGTCTGATGTATTCATTACTTGCTACTCCTCCTGAAACAACCTACAGAGGTGCACAAGAGGAAGAGTTCACCAAATTCACCAGTCATTCAATTCAATTAAATTAAAAAAACTATAAAATGGTCACGTGAAACTAACTAGTTAATTTTAAAGAGGACATATTATGCTTTTTTATATTTTCAACATTCTTTTGTGTGTAATGTTACTATTTGAGCATGAAAATGACAAAGCACAAAGTCCACTCCAAACGGAGTTATTCTCTGTATCAGTAAGCACTGTTTCTGAATTCTGAAACACCTCGATTGTAGTCTTGAGTTTTCTTCCAAGATCATTGACGTCACAGTATTCCGCATTTAAATAAATCCCGCCCATGGAATATGCAAAAAAATTGCATATGTCTGGTTGAACTGCATTAGTAATATGTTGACACTGTTATGGCATCACAGCACATGAGTTCAGCCGACCAATCAGAGCACACTGTAGTTTTCAGAAGGAGTGGCTTCATAGAGATCGGAACTAAACAAAGCATTACTGATAGACTGGGAAGAGATGTGCTACAACAGTGTAAAATATGTGAAAACCTATTCTAGTAGTCCTGAAAAACAAAATCAAGACTTTGTGAAAGAGGATAATATGGCCACTTTAATATGAAATGTCCTGGGATGCTGTGAACTTACCAGAGTTGGATTGTGCTGTGGGAGAAGACCTTTGGATTTACAGAACAAAATGGCACGATGTGTTCGTTTGGCTAAATGAGATGCCACGGTGTGTTGTGAGGCAGCGGCGATGTCTTTAACACATGATAATAACTGTCCTGTTTCAACACCTGAGGAAACATTACATTGTCTTACAGTTAATGTAATAATGATTATTATTAATACTGAATACTAGAAAGTGTACTAATTGTATTGTATCTCCAATCAAATGTCAATAAAAACCTAGTGAGCTGCCTACCTAGGCAGTATTTTAAGCATCATAGGTGCGACTACAGATGCAAGCGAGGTTTCCAATCAGTAGATATTGTCTAATCATTCCAAATTCCAGTGGTGGATTAAGAAGGGAATCCCATAATGCACTGTGACAAGCTGGCAGAAACAGCAAGAGACATTTGGTTTGTAAATATATATATACACATATATATATATATATATATATATATATATATATAATTCATTAATACAGAAAATAAATTAGACTGCCTTAAAGGTAGGGTAGGCAATTTTGGAGAGGCTAGCATCAGAGTGTCTCCAAAGCCACGCCCTTCTCCAAAACACATGAACGCACACAGCCAAAGAGTCTGCAAAGCATCACTAGAGATGGCTTTAAATTACCTCATGTCCGGAGGTATGGAAATACATGTTGACAGGCAGTAAGGACATTGTATGATTGCATTCAGACCTGAGACTTCCACATAAGATATATGTACATTTTTTAATATTTATACCACTTCTGGTCCCATACCGGCGTGATCAAAAGATCTTAAACTAGATGGAACTAGTTTGAATATTTTGACTGTTGCGATTCCAAATCGTTTTAATGACCTGTAACTCTGCCTGAGTATCAGACAAGTGTTCACTGTTGGCCAGAGGAGAACTGGTCCCCCGACTAAGCCTGGTTTCTCCCAAGGTTTTTTTCTCCATTTGTTGGAGTTTTGGTTCGTTGCCGCTGTTGCCTTTGGCTTGCTTAAGTTGGGGACGCTTGCTTGATATTCAGCAGTGTTTTTGATATGCCTGCATTTGGCGCCGTTGTATGTGAACTGAGCTGAGCCGGACGATTACGTCACTGTTTTCTCCAGTGCTGATATACATAAATTAACTAGACTAATAACTATTGATCTTTGAAACGGAATGAATCAATAATATATAGAATAAGCTGGACAATGACACCATTTTCTTTGGGAGCTGCTGTTCAGCCAAAATTATTTGCCAATTATTAATGTAAAGCTGCTTTGCCACAATTTGCATCGTAAAAAGCGCTATATAAATAAAGATGACTTGACTTCTATTATTGATTGCTATCAGGATGTGAAGAGAGTTTCAACCAGTAAGACAAAATTTTTGTTTATAAAAAAAAAAAAATGCCTACCCTACCTTTAAAAGGCCGCTGTCTATATAGGCAGCACACTAGGTTTAGGAAAAGATCCTGTTTTACTGCTTAAAAATGAACAGATAAAGTACCTTCTTCTCTCTCTTTTTTCTTTATTGCAATTGTCACCTGGTTTCGCAATCCAGCAAAAGAGAAATTGCAGTCGTAGATCTGCCCCATTGGTGACTTGAAATGGAATGCGAGTCGATCCCCCTCTTTCGCCAGAAGCTCTAAGGCTTGTCCGCCACTCAAAGTCGAACACTCTGGGTGATTCCTAAGAAAAAGACTTCTAGCAATCTATCATTGAAAGAAAAGATAAACAGTTTATATGACAAACATTATGCAGCTTATTTTGTATCTGAATATGAAGTGATATCCTGATACCTTGTCTAAAGCATCCCCAGCTGCTACATCCAATGTTTGGCCTAGAAGAAGAAACTCATCTATTTCTTTGGCCAGTGCAAGAAGAGTATGACCCCCAGAGACAAGGAGCACGAGAAAAGGGAAGTCTACAGGGTGCAGCATTCTTACAGTAAGGGCATGGGCCTCCATGTGGTGTATAGGGATGAACGGCTTTTCATGCAGTCTCACAAACTTCAGACTGAATTCCAAGCCGATCCCGAGGCTGAGGGAGAGACCAGGCTTTACTGTTGTGGCTACAGCTGCGAGTTCATTGGGTTCAATGCCACTTCTGTCTAAGGCCTCCTGGACAACTCTACAGATGTTTTCTCGGTGTAGGCGTTGGGCCACAGTTGGGATAATCCCACCCGTACTGTAAGACAATAAATAAAATCGAGGATTACTCATCAAATGTACAATAAAACAGCAGTAATTACACCATTTTTATACCATTTCAAATTTTTAGTATAGTAGTTTAGTTTAGTTTTATACATATATATATATATATATATATATATATGGTAACACTTTACAATAAGGTTCATTAGTTAACATTAGTTAACATGAACTAATAATGAACTGCACTTATACAACATTTTTTAATCTTTGTTAATGTTAATTTCAACATTTACTAATACATTATTAAAATCTTGTTAACATTAGTTAATGCACTGTGAACTAACATGAACGAACAATGAACAACTGTGTTTTCATTAACTAACGTTAACAAAGATTAGTAAAAACAGTAACTAATGTATTGCTCATGATTAGTTCATGTTAGTAATACATTAACTACTGTTTAACTAATGAACCTTATTGTAAAGTGTTACCATATATATATATATATATATATAGTTTAGTTTTATACATATATATATATATATATATACACATACATACTTACATTATATATATATATACACACACACACACACTTCTATATATTACTAAAACGAACAAAAATTAAAATGAAATCTAAATATTAAAAAAGTCAATTCCAGAAATATTAATAAATACTATAATAGTATATAAATAATACTAAAATATAGTATTATATAATGCACAAGTCATATTTTTACATACAAGTCACTTTTAAGATGATGTTTTTGTCCTTTTTGAAGCTTAGAAACATTGTGACTATAAATAAATAACTACAGAATGTCCTTTTTGAGTGAACTGCTCCTTTAAGACATTAAAAACGTGATAAGCCAACTACTTAGGAATGGAATTAGTGGCAATACTTACTCCAAGTGTGTCTGTTTCTGAGAATGTAGAGATTCCCCCAAAATGACGCCAGTCTCGTCCAGCACAGCCGCCCCTGTCTCATCGCAGCTCGTCTCAATCCCCAAAACTAATCTAGGACGCGCTGCAGTGAAGGCTCTTGACGTGCAGTGCTTCATCCAGCGCCGAACAGGTCCATTCAAAGCACAAGCAAACATTCTGATAACGCTGACAATTCCCTGGTCGCTTTAACTCGACAACAGCCAGAACTATCACATACGATTTAGCAATTCAAGTACTTCAATAACACTTCTAAACTGGTATTTTCTTGTAAAAGTACAATCATGACCCTGTGTGAAACGAGACGTTACATATAAATACGTCCTACTCACAACAAGGGAAGTTGGGTTCCGTTAGTTTGTCTTTAAACTGCATATTATAAATTCAGTTTAGAATTTAAAAGAAAAAATATAAATAATTTGTGGTTTATATAAAGATAAATAAATACGAGTAATTTTGCTTTGATATTATAATTTTGTATAAGTACAAAATAAAGAACGACACAGGAACCATTATAGAGTGCTTGTTTCCAGTGGGATAATAATACAGGACGGATGAAGACTCACATGGAAATTATGTTTTACACTGAATGAGATGAATTCTTCACACTTTGGCTGACAAAGACAACGTTTGTTTGACTATTTTCAGCTATTATTAGATATTTAACGTCCGTTGCTTCCTTCAGATAAGGTACCAGGTCCACGTGTATGTCTGAATACCAAATCATTCATTTTTGTGTTGTTTTTGGGTAGTTGAGATATTCACATATATTTTTAGTTAAGCACAAATTTTAATTTAAATCTTGATGTTGATATATATATATATATATATATATATATATATATATATATATATATATATATATATAATTAGTTTTCTGTATTTTTACATGAGGATTATTTGAGTGTTGTACTTGAACTCAGACAGTTTTACATTTTACTGTCACATTCTGCTTCTACAGATGACAATTCATTAATTGAGTAGAACAGGATGGAACCACAAGCCAAACGGAGGAAAGAAATGGACAAATGTGACACTTGGGATGTTCTTCCTGTTCTTTCTGATGAGAAGTCCCGGGACACTGAATTGTTGCCAGCCTACGCAGCACCCATCATCGAGAAAAGAGAGACATCTCGGCTGGTCAAAGAGCTTTCCCTGATCTACCCTCTACCTGGTCTGCAGCACATAAAAAGAGTGAGGGCTTGCAAAAACAAAAGCAGCCCTCATCCGTTAGAGGTCATTGTGTGTTTGGCCAGGGATGTGGCCAAAGGAGTTACGCCTGCTGGTCTGCTTCGCTCACAGCCTTTTGACTGCAGTGGTTTAGGGGAACCTTTCCTTGTTGAAATACCTGCCAATCCGCCACTGACCAGACCACAGTTTGAAAAAGCTAGTAAACACTGGCCTACGTCATTTCATGAGGACAAACAAGTGACGTTCGCTCTGAGAGGCCAGTTATTCACCGCCGATCAGAAAGCTAAAATGCAAGACTACATGACGGCAGCCCTCCAGGCTGCAAAATCAGGTCTGGAGATGGGAATGGATGCGGTGGGCGCCGTGATTGTTGACCCAGAATCCGAGCAGATTGTTGCAGTGGGTCATGACTGCAAGCGTGGAGCTCATCCGCTCCATCATGCCGTCATGGTCTGTATTGATCTTGTGGCCTGTGGGCAAGGAGGAGGCGCCTACAATTACAAGAAATATCCAGCATGCCAATTTATTAGCTCTGAGGGCTTTAGGAACGGCTGCAATTCGAAAGAAACTGCTCAGCCTTATATCTGCACCGGATATGACCTTTATGTCACTCGAGAGCCCTGTGTGATGTGTGCAATGGCTTTGGTCCACTCAAGAATCAATAGAGTGTTTTATGGAGCACCTTCTGCAGATGGTGCCTTGGGATCCAAGTATAAAATTCATTGCCAAAAAGATTTAAATCATCGCTTTGAAGTGTTTAAAGGGGTGATGCTAAATGCATGTGAGGCTTTACACGAAAAGTAAGTTGTTCTTAAGAGACAATATAAAATTGATATTTTAGTTGTTTTTAGTTTTGTAACTCCAGCCCAATTTTTTTTTAATAGTACCATAATACATATTATGGAAATAAAATTGGATTCTTGTCTACTTTTAATATTGCATTTCTTTTATCAGATCAAGGCATGTCTTAATTGTTGTTTACTATTCACACACACAAAAAAATAGAATAAAATATTAAGCAGCACAACTGTTTTCAACATTGATAATAATAAATGTTTCTTGAACACCAAATCAGCATATTAGAATTTCTGAAGGATCATGTGACCCTGAAGACTGGCGTAATAATGCTGAAAATTCAGCTTTGCATCACAGTAATAAATTACATTTTAAAATATATTAACCTATAAAACAGTGCATTTAATTTGTAATAATATTTCACAATATTACTGTACTTTAGATTTAAAAAAAAAAAAATGCAGCATTAGTGAAAATGATACAAAAACATTTTTTCAAACCTCAAATATTTGAACAGTAGTGTGTATTCTATCATTTTTAGTAAAAGCGAACCACAGGGTTTCTAATGCTTTGCAAAGTTTTATTTGTTTGCAGCATGTCATACAACACATACTATGTTCATACCTTTTCTCAAAACAAAAGGAAAAAACAATTGGCACTGAGCCTTCGCAGATATTGTCAGAAGACAAGAAAGTGGAAGGATTCAAATAGTTTAATGGGTCTATGTTACAGGTTATCAACTTCAATAATACCGTGACAGAAGAGAGCAAAGAAATATGACGGTTTGCTGAAGCTTGGAAATGATACAGAGTTTTACAATCACATAATGAAATGAAGTTATTAGTCAACGTGACATTTTTTGTAATGCAATTCATTTCTGATTCAAACAGAAGATAAAACAACGTAAGGAAGAACTTGATGTTTTGTTTCAAGGGCGGAAGAAGCGTGTTCTTTGAAATAATGTGTACTGAAACAAAATTAGACCATAAACGTGGATTAAAAAGTAAATAAGCTCTAACTTTAATTTCATGTTGACTTCAATGAACGTGAAAGTACTTAAAAGCCTAAACTCTAAAAGTTTTGTAAATGTCAATAATATTTTCATTGTCACTTATAAACTGTACGACATTAACCGAACAAAAATATTCATAATATTGTGACGGAACAAATATTTTTCAGGAAATCATGCAAATGGAGTTTTTATTTGTCTCTCTGAAGCAATGATAACATCAACAAAAGTCAAGAAATAGCATAAAGGTTTCATGGCTTTCAAACGATTTTAAAAACACATGGCATTATTTAAGAATGTATTCAGAAATGTGAAGTGACGCTAAAAGCATTAATCTATCTTAGCGGATCAGTGTTGTGAGCACATTTCAACAAAAACGAATTAACAAACAAACAAAAAAATCTTTAACCATGAAACCTGGGCCAGCCCAGATCCACAAGGATCACAAAACTACTAACAAAAAATACATTAAATATCTTAAGTTATTAATGCTTGTGGAATTGTCCTCCTCCTAACATATCCCTACAACAATTTCTCAAGATATATCAAACAAAGAGACTCACAATTACACAGACTGTACAAAACTGCGAAGTGTACACAACTGCGGTACAAAGTACAAAGGGTTATCTCCTCTGCCATATCAGGCAACAGCTCCCAGTTGATCTGTGCCCTCTGAACACTGGGCTTTAATACTTGTTTATTCCAAAGATCCTGACTCCATGGAGTTGTGGCAGTTTTGGGATGAGAACACTCAAAAGCGAAGCTGTGTTTATCACAAAATGTGCTGTGTCGTATTTCGTGTAAAAGCTGGCGAGAAAATATCTGCAAAGCAAAGAAAAACAAGTGTTACATTTCAGGTTCTAAAATAATACACATCTCTAAAGTGCCCCATTATGCTAATTTAAAGGTTCCACATTTTGTTTTCAGGGTCTCCTAAAATAGGTTTACATGCATCCAAAGTCAAGAAACACTTCAATGTTCTCATTGCAGCATCAGCTCTTTTCTCACAGCTAGATAAAAGGATTCAGTCTCTCTAAACTCCTCCTTTCTGAGAGCCTACTCTGCTCTGATTGGTCAGATGTCCCAGTCTGTTCTGATTGGTCTACCAATTACAGCGTGTCAGAAACGAAACACCCCACGCAAGCTTCCTCAGCACTTGTATACACAGTGATACGAATGGCGTCTTTTTAACCGTATCAATTCAAGCCCGAGGCCTCATGCTTTGGAAGTGCATGTAAAGTGGATTTACTTTATCAGAGCGGAAATCAGAATTTTATTAATGTCGACATCACGAACCAAACTCTTCCAGACCTCAGCTACAGTTTAAGGGTCAAAGTAGGTGAACAATGTTCACGGGCAGCTTTACCTGTTAGTAAAGTCTTAATTATTTAATATGTTTAAATAAATCTGTCATGAAAGCAAGTTGATGACAGTAACTGTGTAAATTATGATATTTCAAAAATCAATTGGAGCTGAAAAATTATTTTAGAATTAGATTTAGAAGTGCAAAACCTGCCTTATGTGTAATTTACATGTTTTTATTTGAATGTTGATTATTATATCTAAAAATAAATAGTAACTGAACTTAATAGTTTAGGCTGTTCTTAATCGTAACCTTTAATATTATAGTAATCTGCAAGTAAAAGATCCCTGTAGATAGATTACAGCATTAGCTGAGAGATTTTTTTATCTCTCAGAAAAGAAAATATTAATTATAACTGAATTTACTTAAATAAACATTTTGTTCAATAAACCACTATTTAATAAAAAAAAAGAAAAGAGAAGCAATTTTATGTTTAGTTTTATTCCCCTGCTGTACCGAACTATGACTTCAATACCGAGGTACGTACCGAACCATTATGTTTGTGTAGCGTTATACAAATTTGTTACAAACCTACATATGTTCGTGAAGGAAGTAAGACTGAATTTATTGATGACTTGTTTTCAGACAGTTCAGAATCGGTTCTTTCTTTTGGGAGACAATAACTCCATTTGTTGTGCACTTTGCAGACCTTATACATTCACAAAAAGCTATATTACAAATTACATGAAAGGTAATATCCCAAAAAAGCATAATGGGGCACTTTAATAACCAAAATATGTCTTTAATATTCACTATAACATATTTAACGTTTCATCCCCCCCCCCGATATTTAGTTCAAAATGTTGCGCAAAACATTACAACAACTTACAAAATGATTGGAGAGATTGTAAAGAATTTTCTAGATGATGTGAACTGCACGCCATAGTCCAGCTGTTCCCAGTGTGTGAGAAGTCTTGCCTTGCCCTGGTCTGGAGTTTCAAATGGTGTGCCTTTCACTGCATGCATAAACACATACATACCCTGCGGGAAGACAGAAAGACGATCCAAATGTCATGGACGCCATTCTCAAAGTTAATAACAATTGGACCTCTTAATATGAAGCTCAAAGGGATAGATGAAGAATGTTTTAACTGGTTTTGCCCATACAATAAAAATCAAAGAGGTCAAAAACAACATTTTATTCACCCATTGACTTTCACAAAGTGGATGAGTAAAAATACTTTTTGGTTGAACCGTCTCTTTAAAGACCTGCGCTGTGTTTCCCAAAAGCATCGTGAGTGAAGTTGATCGTAGAGATCATTGGTGGCAATGGTTTTGTGATCTACTTAGGTTTACAATGCTTTTAGGAAACGCAGCCCTGGTCTTTCTTTCCTATTAAACAACCCAAATTAAGATGACAGTTTAACCTCTATTCTATTTTAAGGATGCACATTTTGACAAGTCAAGAACATAAAGGGCTTTAGCCAGTTTTATTTTAGTATCATTGAGACACTTGTAGTTTTTATTAATAGTTTGAATGAGTTTTTATTTTTATATTTTCATTTTATTTATTTTTTTGGTCATTTTTAGTATTCAGCTATATGGTTATTTATTTATTTTTAGTTTTAGCTGAAAAAAATGTTTTGTTTTTTTTTCATTTTATTTCAGTTAATGTTTACTTTATTTCAAGTAACAATTTTTTTTTTCCCAAAAAAAGCCATATCCTTGACTGTTCATCACACGGATGTTTGGGTTCATTTCACTGTGGACCACACCGACGTTCATCTTGCTTGAATAACCCTCAAAACATGTCTGTGCAAATGAGATTTGAGAGCTCCGATGGAGGAGAAAATGATCAATGAACAATGACCTAAATTGCGGTCTTTTCCTCATGGGAACTATCGTATGGCTTCAGAAGACTTGGGATATAAACTTTAGATCATCCCTCCCTTCTTTAGAAGCATACTTACAAAATTTGTCTTTCAATTCAGGACAACAGAAATATTACGGTATCCCTATGAATAGCTTCTCTCATTAATTGTGGTACAAAAACATCATGCTTAAACTTGGCCGGTGATGTCATGCTGTTGACCTTGAATCTTTGTGCAAGCGAGTCCTTACATAACAATGCCACACAGACTACTAAAGAAGAATCAAATGTCGAGACTCCAACTAGCCGCAGGGCACTGCTGAGAAAATGACAACCCATAGACAAGGGAACAAAATGGCATGTAACAAAGGATTATTCAACAGAGAATACTTACAAAATTGTGAATAACATTTGTGAGGGTCCACACAACAGGAACACTGAAGAAGGGAATGCTTAACAGTACAATGTGAAGCATTCCTACGCCGAGCGCGTATGTCAGCCATATCCCCCGACTGTTCATCACACGGGTGTTTGGGTTCACTTCACTGTGGGCCACACCGACGTTCATCTTGCTTTTCTGTCAAGAGAAAAACACAGCAGTGCAAAGTTGTTGTTTTTTAAATGATTAAAACTGAAAAAAGCCCAAACATCAAATTATTCAGCGGATCAATGAATTAATGGCTGTATTGATGAAGTGTGTCGTGATTTCTGGCGTAACACTAACAGTTATATATCAGTATACATGAATGTTTGGTCAGCATCTTGAGTTTTAATTCGTCTAACCATTAAATGAGAACGAAATAAGATCTAAGACTGTCATTTCAAGACATCGAATATAAACTTTTAAAATAATTTATGCGCTACTACAATTTAGGTGATTGTTTTGAAGCAGTTTTCTCTTGATTTGGGGTGTTAGGTTGTCCACAAATATTTTACAGTTTGAAAAGGAGAGTAGAAGCTGTCTTACAGTCGGCATGATGTCTCGTCTATATGCCAACAAAGCATGTTCACACACTTACAATGGGGTTATTCTTCATAGTACTTTGTCCTAATGCATTACTGTTCATGCCGTCTAACACTTATTCAAATAATTCGCAACAGTTCAGTTCTTCTTAGAAAGAGCAAAGAAAGTAGGATTGACATTTTATGGCATGTTTGGTTTATCCGTCACAGTGAACAGTTTAGGCAGCTGTTCGAAAGACAAAGTTCAATGTTGCCTAATAAACAGTGTATTTGTTTCTCTTATCTCAAGATTTCTCACTAAAATCATTTCACTCATCCTGGTTTCTACTCAGTTGCTTTTGTGTATATATGTTTCATTAAATAAAAGATCCACAACAAATTGACAATATTTTATCTATTATTATTACGCTCATACAAATGCAATAAAAGCAAAACAGACTGAGATCAAAGGCTGAAGTCCAGCTACTCTGGACCACGTAAACATCTGTCAAATTTTTTATATATTAGATTTTATTTATTTATGGTTTATGTATGGTCCTGTTATTGTCACTGTATGTCTGAGCCTCATCACAAGCATTTCAATGCACAGTTTTCCCCAGTGGTAACTATGTAAATGATAAATAAATGCCTCCAATGATCCTTTCCTAAACATTAATACCTATTTGATTGTGCAAGAATGTGTAGTATGTTAATATTCCTTGAGACAACAACACAGCTGAGAGGAAGTGAATTGAATAGACATTGGTCATAAACAGCTTCATGCAAACAAAAGACAATTTGCATGCGTTTAAAAATGCCTAAATATTAGCTATAGATTAATGTTGGCTTTCCCAATAGCAGCTGCAGTAAACAAGTCCATGACACAGATAGAGTTAGCAGCACAGCTACATGACAAAACACTGTCTTCCTCCTGCACAGCTCACTGTCTTCTCTCCTTTAACCACTTAAATAACACTCTTTTAATACGCTTATCCTCTTGCCTGTGCTATGATAGTAAGTTGCTTTGGGGTTTGCGCATGAGCAATGCCCTTTATTTAGCATCAACTGCTTTCATAACAAACACCAGTTGCTTTTGTTACACTGTACTTCAATTAAACCCCTCAAACATCAATAAAAACTATTAAATCGCCCCATTATCGCCAGATTTTGGCATTTTTTGCTTCAAAGGAGCTACTCGAATGACTTGGTTTCATAAGAGATGAGTAACGGTACCTTGCGTGTGTTCGGGTGAAGCAGGCTGGAGCGCTGCCGGCCTCCGCTGCGCGCACTGTGGGCTGACTCACCGCATACACACCACTAGCACACAGGCTATCGCAGCTAACGGGATCACGACGGCAAATCTCGCGAGATTGACGCCCCACGCCCACTAAAGCCGTGATGTTTACAATTTACAATGGATCTCAAATCGCGATTTTATGATTATTGAATAAAATTTTTTGTTAACTACTAGTGAGTTAGTTGTTTAATATTTTGGGATGTAAATTTGACAATTTCTAAATACAAAAAAACAACCTAGAAAAAATGTAATATAAACGCAGAGATTTTTATGCTTTTTAAAGGTAGTAATCATAATACACCGTAGTCTTTCTGTATATTTAACTTCACAATCAAACTTCATATTAAATCGCCACAATTTCTTACTGTAATACTTTATTTCATCTCTTGGAATATTTTAAAGTCTTATTTGCCACACGTTTTATATAACGTAATAGACAGATTATTTTTGGTTACTATAGAAATTACGTTTTTTTATGTTGGTGAATGCATAATTATGAATGTATTATGTTTTCTTTATAAATTCTACATGTGCGAATGCACAAATTGTAAGCCTCTCTTCATTTATTAAAATATGTCAACAAAAAAAATTAAAAACTTTTTAAATTTGCTCAAGCCATGACATTTTCATTTATTCATTTATAAGCATTATAAATATATGATATTTACGACAAAGAGACAATGGCCAATCAAAGCAGAGAATAACAATGACGTCATTTAGGCGCCAGTTAAGCCATATCCGAGAGACTCACAGGAGCGAGTTGAAAACAGTGCACTTGTGTTATGAATTTATTGGATGTCTTTTAACGGATTGTTTCACTTTACACAAAGTAAGTCAGAATATATGTGGCCATTTAATAGGTTAACATATTATTAATGTTACTGTTGATTTGACATGTCGCTACCTTGGAAATATAAGTTTTATCTACATTCTGAGCGGTTTTGAGCCTCAAAGTTTTTGCATTCCATACTCCAAACCTTTTTGTTTAAGTCCTAAAATGTACACAAGTTATAAAAAACATCACATAATGTGAGTAGGTTGTCTCAGAATGAGAATATGTAAATAACTCTGGAAAAAAATATCAGAGAGAAACCTTATAATTCCAAGATACTTCCTTTTATAATGCATACTGCTCAATACAGTTTGTGTCGACTTCACTTAAACAGGTTTATGAGCATTGTTGTCACCTTCTTCTTAGGGAGCACAATATGAAGGCACTTCCACCTGAGACTGTGCGTCTGTTGTGCAGCTCCCAGGTTATCACATCTGTCCTGAATGTTGTCAAGGAACTGACTGAAAATGCACTTGATGCGGGTTCTTCAAGCCTTGAAGTTAAACTGGTAAATTCACGTTGAATCATCTAACATACTGACCAGTTAGTTTGACATATAGGTGTGGGGTAAGTCAGTTAAGTCGTGACGTATTGTCAAGTATGGTGACCCATACTCGAAATTGGTGCTCTGCATTTAACCCATCCAAGTGCACACACACACACACACACACACACACAGTGAGTAGTGAACAAGTGCACACACACACACACGCAGTGAGTAGTGAACAAGTGCACACACACACAGTGAGTAGTGAACAAGTGCACACACACACAGTTAGTAGTGAACAAGTGCACACACACACACACACAGTGAGTAGTGAACAAGTGCACACACACACACACACACACACACACGCAGTGAGTAGTGAACAAGTGCATACACACACACACACACACACACACAGTGAGTAGTGAACAAGTGCACACACACACACACACACACACACACACACAGTGAGTAGTGAACAAGTGCACACACACGCAGTGAGTAGTGAACAAGTGCATACACACACACACACACACAGTGAGTAGTGAACAAGTGCATACACACACACACACACACACACACAGTGAGTAGTGAACAAGTGCACACACACGCAGTGAGTAGTGAACAAGTGCACACACACACACACACACACACGCAGTGAGTAGTGAACAAGTGCATACACACACACACACACACACACACACACAGTGAGTAGTGAACAAGTGCACACACACGCAGTGAGTAGTGAACAAGTGCATACACACACACACACACACAGTGAGTAGTGAACAAGTGCACACACACACACACACAGTGAGTAGTGAACAAGTGCACACACACACAGTGAGTAGTGAACAAGTGCATACACACACACACACACACAATGAGTAGTGAACAAGTGCATACACACACACACACACACACAGTGAGTAGTGAACAAGTGCATACACACACACACAGTGAGTAGTGAACAAGTGCACACACACACAGTGAGTAGTGAACAAGTGCACACACACACAGTGAGTAGTGAACAAGTGCACACACACACAGTGAGTAGTGAACAAGTGCACACACACACAGTGAGTAGTGAACAAGTGCACACACACACACAGTGAGTAGTGAACAAGTGCACACACACACACACACAGTGAGTAGTGAACAAGTGCATACACACACACACAGTGAGTAGTGAACAAGTGCACACACACACAGTGAGTAGTGAACAAGTGCACACACACACAGTGAGTAGTGAACAAGTGCACACACACACACACAGTGAGTAGTGAACAAGTGCACACACACACACACACACAGTGAGTAGTGAACAAGTGCATACACACACACACACAGTGAGTAGTGAACAAGTGCACACACACACAGTGAGTAGTGAACAAGTGCATACACACACACACACAGTGAGTAGTGAACAAGTGCACACACACACAGTGAATAGTGAACAAGTGCGCACACACACACACACACACACACACACACACACACACACAGGGAACACACATTCCCTATTGCTATTGCTCCAGCGCCCAGGGAGCAATTAGGGGTTAGATGCCTTGCTCAAGGGCACCTTAGTCATGGTATCGAAGGTGGAGAGAGTGCTATTCATTCACAATCCCCACCTTTAACCACTGATAGAAATTGAATTAGTTCGAACCGGCAACCTTCAGGTTGCAAGCTCGACTCCCTCACCATTAGGCTACGACTACCCCCTTAATAATCAGCATTGAAACATTTGAACATTTAGAACACTGATCATTTTAAATGCATTCATGGCATTGAATTAGAAAGCAAAATATCAAAACAAGCATTTCAAAGCATTTTACGGAATGAATTTATGACGCCCGTTGAGGCGATCTGAGTTCTTCATATATCTATTAAAAATCACATTTGAACCAGCTGGTTAAAGTGAAGTGAAGAAAAATCATTCTAAAATAATCACTACCTTTACTTACTTATATAGTGTTTTTTACTGTGCAAATTGTGTCAAAGCAGCTTTACATTAATAATTGGCAAATAATTTTGGCTGAACAGCAGCTCCCAAAGAAAATGGTGTCATTGTGCAGCTTATTCTATATATTATTGATTAATTCCGTTGCAAAGATCAATAGTTATTAGTCTAGTTAATTTATGTATATCAGCACTGGAGAAAACAGTGACGTAATCGTCCGGCTCAGCTCAGTTCGCATACAACGGCGCCAATGCAGGCATACCAAAAACACTGCTGAATATCAAGCAAGTGTCCCCAACTTAAGCAAGCCAAAGGCAACAGCGGCAAGGAACCAAAACTCCAACAAAATTGAGAAAAAAATCTTGGGAGAAACCAGGTTTAGTCGGGGGGCCAGTTCTCCTCTGGCTAACAGTGAACACTTGCCCGATTCTCAGGCAGAGTTACAGGTCCGATTTGGAATCGCAACAGTCAAAATACACCAGCATAATTAGTTTGCAGATGCAACTTACTGATGTTTTGTTTCTAATGCAGTGACTTTCATACTTTTCTATGTGGTCAAAATATTTTTGTTTGCACTGTTAAAAGCTATGCAAAGTCTATGTTAATGTTTCGTTGTGATCAGGAGAATTATGGATTGGACCGCATCGAAGTCAGAGACAATGGTTCTGGAATCAAAGCTACTGATGTTCCTGTGATGGCTGTAAAACACTACACGTCTAAAATCTCCTGCCACGAAGACCTGGAGCACCTAGAGACTTACGGCTTCAGAGGAGAAGCTCTGGCATCAATATGTGCCATCTCAGAGGTTACATCTCACTTGTTTTATTGTTTTATTTAGAGATGGACTGATATTAAAACTGACAGATAATATAAAAAATATTTTCATGTTATGGCTGATATTAAAATTCTCTACCATGATGGCTGAAAATAAAAAATATGTATATATATATATGAATTTTTGCATCACAACATTGTAAAATATTTTTTTTGAGATCCGTTAGAGATGTTTTTAATGAAATTAAATGTAATTTAAGATTTTTAAAATGATTAAAATTTCACTGAAGTTATTGAAGATGAATGTGTGCTCTCTAGATAATAGCAAATGTACAAATAGGCAGAAATTATTTGCATAATTATTAAATATCCAGTATCTGCTGGTATTCTGTTGTTTAACACTGATAAATTTAATAATAAATGCTAATATTGGCAGGTAACTGATATTGTACAGAAATATTGTGCATCTCCAATAAGCCCATGAGAGTCATTTTAATCTTTGAATTACAAATATTCAACATTTTTCTCCTGTAATTGACTTTCCGTCACCTACCAGGTGGTTATCACTACCAAAACTGCAGATGATGATTTTAGCATTCAATATTCAGTCGATCACAACGGACAGATCGTCTCTCAAAAGCCATCACATCTTGGCGAGGGTAGGTATCTGTTAATGGATTTTTTAATACTCTTGATTTATGGGAACAGACTGCTTCTAAGATACCTTTTCCCTCAGGCACCACTGTGTGTGGAGCAAATCTGTTCAAAAATCTCCCTGTCAGACGCCAGTATTATTCCAACGCTAAGAAATGCAAAGAGGAACTGAAGAGGGTCCAGAACTTACTCATGGCCTATGCTGTTATCAAGCCTGAGTTACGGATCACGTTGAGCCACAACAAGGTATGGTACTGCTGTCATGTGGTTTTGGCTGTACAACTACAGTGTAATTAAAGAAAGCCTATTATGCTTTTTTACATTTTCAACTTTCTTTAGTGTTTTATGTTGCTCTTTGAGTATGAAAAAGGTCTGCAAAGTTTCAAAGCACAAAGCCCATTTCAAATAGTAAGCAGTTATTAATAGTTAATAACAGTTATTAAGTACTGTTTATGAACCTGTAGTCTTGGGGTTTCTTCCGGTAATGTACACATCATAATATTCCTCATTTTAAAAATTTCTTCCCGAATGCATATGCAAAAAAGGGACAAGGCCTGGTTGAGTCACATTAGTAGTGTGTTGAAACTCAGTTGACCAATCACAACATTCGGAATTACATTTTATATATAAAATGCATTTTATATATTAAATACAATCACAACATTTTCGGAATAAGATAGGAACTAAACAGAGCGTTACTGACAGACTGGGAAGAGATGTGCTGCAATAATGTAAAATATGTGAAAAATAATGTGTTTTTTTGAACATTCAAGCATGAAAACCTATCCTAGGTTTTCCACCAAACCACCAAAACAAAATCAAGATTCTCTAAAAGGGCATAATAGGTTCCCTTTAAGAATACTGGTCAACCAATATGAATTTTTTCAACTTGTATTGGGGTCCAAAAAGTCTGAGAACACATTAAAAATTTGTAAATATACTGAATATTATACTATTTTAAATCGAGAATTCTCAAATCATGCTGGATAACATGGACTTTACTGACTTCTAGTATGAGTAAAAAGAGTAAAGAAATGCCATTAAAAAGTTTCACGTAAAAAGTCTCTTATGTAAAAACAGTAATATTGTGATTACAATTTAAAGGAACTGTTTTTCTATTCAAAGCTGAATTTTCAGCATCATTACTCCAGTCTTCAGTGTCACATGATCCTTCAGAAATCATTCTAATATGCTGATTTGCTGCTCAAGAAACATTTCTTAGCTTTATCAATGTTATAATATTTTTGTGGATACATTTTTTCAGGATTCTTTGATGAATAGGAAGTTTAAAAGAACATCATTTATTTGAAATAGAAATCTCTTGTACATACATGTCTTTTCTAGCACTCTTGATCAAATTCTTGCTGAATACAAGTCTTAATTTCTTTAAAAAGTCTTCCTAACCCCAAACCTTTAAACGTTAGTGTATATTTGACCACAAGGTGGCCTCACGCATCAACAAATACTGCAGTATTAGTCTCTAGGGTTTTACCCACATTCAGTGACATTTAACCATCACACTGCACGATATCAGTTGTGCTAATAGTGTTCGGCTACGTTAATTAGAACTTATGTAACTTGTTTATTGCTTTGGTTTTTCACTACTGTTTTGATTCTGTTCTCTCTCACAGTAGCTACAATCTTATTCAATCTTCACATCCTGATATTAACCAGCAAAGATAAGGCATTTTAGCTTGACATTCTAATAAATAGGTGTATAGTTGTTATATAATGCTATTTATTTAATTGTTTTAAGCTCACAACCAATTTAAATCCTTTCGGGAAAACACATTTAATCACCTTTATTCTATAACCCGAGCATGTTATGATCACAGGCTGGACATTTCCAGCATTTAGACATGTTTTGAGTGTCATCAATTAGAGCGTAACCTGGACAAGTGGACATTTCGCTTGCTTCTCATCCGAAATTAGCAATGCAACCACAGGATGATCCACAAGCCTTCGAATCTCACACTGCCACATGATCCTAAAGTAACAAGCTAAGTGGTATAAGTTCTCTGAGTGTTTTCGCAAGTCCACTAACAGCCTGGCCTCATGATAGCGTACGTATCTGGCCTTGCTCGGTGAGACCTCACGTACCTTTCATTAAATTCATATCATTCAGGTTGTAGATCATCGGGGGAGGGCCATACACTTATTTCATGCCATCAGCACTTCCAGGCATATCTTGTATCACAAACTTTGCACTTCGCCCTGCATTGGGTTTCATGACTTCTCAAAAAGCTGTTTACTAGTCTGATCTCTTTACAGTCACCAAATTGTACATTTCATAGCAGAGATGTGTGCTGCGGACCGCATGCTTTCAGAAATCAACACCTTGGATATATATACTTGCATGTGGAAGTGCCAACGACAGGCAAACGCATGGGTGTGAAAATATTTGCGTAACTGCGCTCCGCACGTTGAAATGACATTTGTGCAAATAGCATGTTTGCCTGATGCTGCCAAGTCTTCATAACATAAAGCGTCTTTTAATGAAAAGGAGTCGGTTTAAGATTTATCCATGTGGTTGCCTGCAGTGCTCCCTGCGCAGTTGATTTTGTAATATCCAAACATTCCCCAAAGTATAATTGTTTATTGTGAAGACTTGATTGGTGGCTAATGACTGTTTGCGAGCATGCAGTCCCACAGGTGGTCTTATTTTAGGATGACCAAAAAATAACTTGACCCGTTTTACTGTGTTGCTACAGGCTGTGGTCTGGCAGAAATCCAGGGTGTCGGATCACCGAACTGCCCTCATGGCCGTGCTCGGAGCGGCCTCCGTAGCCAACATGCTCCCCGTCCAGCATCACCAGGAGCAACCAGAGGTCAGTGAAGCGCTGAGAAAACACGGACATATTTATTATTTCCAGCATGAGCTGTAGGGTTCCACAGATGCACCAGATCCGCCGTGATGGTTTGCGATAGGAAACAGTTTTTTTTACACACAAAAAAGGAATGTTCTAACAATCAGGGCTTATTTAAAGGGTTAGTTCACCCAAAAATGAAAATTATCCCATGATTTACTCACCCTCAAGCCATCTTAGGTGTATATGATTATCTGCTTTCAGATGAACACAATCGGAGATATATTTAAAACTATCCTTGCTCCTCCAAGCTTTATAATGGTAGTTAAGGGGGGCCAGATTTTGAAGGCCAAAAAAATTCATCCATCCATTATAAAAAAAATAATCCTTAAGACTCCAGGGGGTTTATAAAGACCTTTTGAAGCGAAACGATGTTTTTGTGAGAAAAATATCCATATTTAAAACTTTATAAATTCAAATAACTAGCTTCTGACGGACGACCGTACGCATACTGTGCAAGCCGACTTGCGCCAAATGAGTAACCCCCTGACGCGATGCATAACGTAAGCTTATACGCCTCTCGTGGTTCAAACAAATACGGCTGGGCAACAAGGTTGCATCATGTGTCGGGTCAGGGGTTGCTCTTCTGCCACACATTGATGCGTACAGCCATCTGCTCAAAACTCATCGCTTCGCTTCAGAAGGCCTTTATTAACCCCCGAGAGCCATATGGATTATTTTTATGAGGGATGGATGCATTTTTTTGGGCTTCAAAATCTGGCCCCCCCTTAAGAACCATTATAAAGCTTGGAGGAGCAAGGATATCTTTAAATATTGTGTTCGACTGAAAGAAGACAGTCATATATACCTAGGATGGCTTGAGGATGAGTAAATCATGGGATAATTTTGATTTTTTGTTGAACTAACCCTTTAAATTGCATGTGCAAAGTTAATGTGTCTTTCTCTGAGCTTGAACCTGCACTTCTGTCAGGTTGCTAAACTCAAACACTCGTGTAACAACTTAATTCCGAACGGCTTTCCTCTCCCTGGAGAGCTGTTTCTCTTTTTCCTGGTTGTGCATTCCGCAGCGATGACTTTTTGCATGAATGACTCAGCATTCTTACCCAGGTTATACCTTCCATAAAGCCTTTTAATTTTCACGATGGGATTCGAATTTCTAGTGAATATTTGGTCAGTATACATCTAAATACTGTGGTCCCGAAGAGTATCAGGACACTTTTGCACACATCACCCATGAAAATGTTTGAATGCCATTGCAATGATGTCAAAATACCAAACCAAAATTTGAAGTCAATTTTCCTCAAGCTCACACAGGTGTCCTAGCAGTTCATTATATAAACTGTGAACATAATTCAGTGCTGTATAAAAAAAGAATAAGTCTCTTTTATAAACTAATTTTACACTTAAGAAACATTTTGTTTTTGCTTGGGAAGTGTATTTGTGTTATGTCTTTGAAATAAATGGCACTTGGTTAGATATTTTGTTCTCTAATGCAACTACCTTTATACACTTTAAGGATGACTTAAGTGTACAAAATACTATTTATGGTAATACTTTACAGTAAAGTTATATTAGGTAACATTAGTCAAATGCATTCACTAACATTAACAATGAACAATGCATTTGTTACAGTATTTAATAATCTTTGTTAACGATAGTTAATACAAATACAACTGTTGTTTGCTAGTTCATGTTTGCTCGGGTCCATTTAAGAAACATATACTTTTGATTTTAATATTGTATTAGTAAATTGTTGAAATTACCATTAACTAGGATTAATAAATGCTTTAGAATTAATCTCCATTGTTAGTTCATATTAACTAATGTAGTTGACTAATGTTTTTGAGTAAAGTGTTCACCTAAGAATCTTTGTGTATTTGTGCTATTCTTTCATTAAAATAAATGGCTCTTTGTTTGCTATTTGATATTTTGTTCTCTAACGCAAAGATTTTCATACAATTTAAGTGTGATTTTAAATACTTTTTGGGGCCACTATAAATTTTGAGAGCTAAAATTGTGTTATTTTAATCATAAAGGCTGTAGAATTACACATCCTGAAAGGGTATGTGTCTTTGCAAGACCATATGCTGTCATGCGCCGTTTACCTCGCAGCGGTCAGTGACGGATCATGTTACGGTGTCAGCAATGGACCTATGGACCGAATGCGGCAAACTTTGCGACAAATGCAGCAGTGAATTAAAGGAGCCTTCAGGGACTGCAATGTACGTGGTGAAAGGGCCTCAGAGGGATGTAACCTGCCTGTGTTGGCCAGAGGCCACAATCCCACTGCTCTGGCATGGATTTAATACACTGCTACAAATGCAACGAGCAAGCATTTGTTCAAGTAAAAAGATGTGTATTATACATTGTGAGCTTGATTTAGTCCTGTTTAGTGACATTTCCCTGACTCACAAAGATACATAGGAAGATTTAATGTTTGGTGCTGCAGTGGAGTGTCTGTGCTGCATGTGTTTGCTGCAGGTGTAACCTGCTCACTGCCTGCAGTGCTTCTCAACACTAATCCTGCTTGACTAATCTTGAACATTTCTGGGTCGCTCCTATTATGCAGTATATTTGCAAGTACATTCCCATCATTGATGTATTGGATTATCATAAAAACGATATTAGTTCATATTAGTTAGTTTTCTATTGCAGTATCACAATAATGTGAATGGTGCGAATTTGTTATAATTTCACTACTTAGATTTGTGTGTTGTCATTCCTAGGCACTATGCACTTCTAAGCAGAAAATTCCAAAATATGATTTAGATTAGGGATTTTAATTATTTTTTTCTGATTAAATAAATGTTTTATGTATATATATATATATATATATATATATATATATATATATATATATATATATATGTGTGTGTGTATGTATGTATGTATGTGAATATGTATATGTACTACACTACTGCGCAAAATTTTGGGATCAGAAAGATTTATAATATTTTTAAAAGAAGTTTCGTCTGCTCAGTAAGGCTGCACTTATTTAATTAAAAATACAGTAAAAACAGTAATATTGTGAAATATTATTACAATTTAAAACTGTTTTCTATTTGAATATATTTTACAAAGCAATTTATTCCTGTGATGGCAAAGCTGAATTTTCAGCATCATTACTCCTGTCTTCAGCATCACATGATCCCACAGAAATCCTTCTGATATGCTGATATGCTCAAGAAATGTTTCTTGTTATTATCAATGTTGAAAACAGTTTACTTTATTTTCAGGATTCCTTGATGAATGGAAAGTTCAAAAGAACGGCATTTATCTGAAATACAAATCTTTTGTAACATTATACACTACTGATCAAAAGTTTGGGGTCAATAAGAATTTTTATTTTTTTGAAAAATGAATACTTTTATACAGCAAGGTTGCATTAAATCGATCAAAACTGACAGTAAAGACATTTATAATGAAATTATATTTGTCTTAATATTATATATTTGAAATTATATTTCAAATAAACGCTGTTCTTTTGAGAATCCTGGAAAAAAATCAATTGCCAACACAAGAATAATTTACATTTTAAAATATTGTCAAATAGAATAGTTATTTTAAGTTGTTATAATATGTCACAGTATTACTGTTTTTACTGTATTTTTTAATGAAATAAGTGCAGCCATGCTGAGCAGAAGAAACTTATTTTAAAAACAATAAAAATCTTACTGATGCCAAACTTTTGAATGGTGGTAGTATGTATGTATATATAAATATATATATATTATTGGTAATCAGTTTCCCATTTTGTGTAAAATTAATATAGTGAATAGAATATTTTAAACATGGAAATCATAATATTTAGTTTTTTCTTTTCACAATAATAATCTCACTACTCAGATTGGAGCGGTTGTTGTAATTTTTGTCTTTGTCCTTGGGTGCTATACACCTCAAACATTTGTTTTATTAAAATAATTGAGGCATTTCAAGTTTTATGCTTAATAATATTGGTAATCATAATATTGTATTGGTAATTGTTTTTTGTCCTCAATTTCATTTTTCATCTGTTTTCATCTTTTGTAACATCCCAAAACTATTGCAACTAACAAAAGCCTGTTCCTTGCATCATTTTTGGTGGTAAATTTACCTCACACAAACATCACTAAGTGTTAGCAGTGGGTTTGATGAAATCTGTGATGTTTTGTGGTATTAGTTACGATATTGTTGGCATCACTTTCAGAAAGATTTTTTTTCCAGCCAATGTAAAATAAAAACATTGACAGCCAATCAGGAATCCATCCTGCTTCAAAGACCTCAAGCATTTAATGTGGCAGACGACAAACCTGCAGAGTGCGCTTAGAATAAACAGAACGATATTGTGCATTGGTGTGGACGAACACTAATATAGTTATTTTTCTAGTTATCGTTCTTGGAGTGAACGGGCCATAAAATTGCAAAAATCTGCATGATGATAATATTAAAATTTGTTATTATATTAACAAATGATAATAAAAATAACAATTAACTTCAAGTTGACATCCTCATTTAAGCAATTTCTCATCCCTTACGGAACTTTAGCTCTTTTTGTTTAGTTATTCATTTTCAGTTGATGTTTGTAAGTATTCAAGTATAATGTCGATGTTGACCAGGGCTTATTTCTGAAAGTATTTTATAGAAATACATACTGATATTACAATAGAAGCCTATTGACTTAAAAGTTATAAGTTGCAGACACTGCATTACAGGAATGACCCATCTACCTTTCCTCTGGTCAATCTTCAAATGAACCATTTGACCTTTTCTCTCTTCGTCAGCAATAACACTCTCTTATCTCCCCTTCTTTCAGCTAAAGGCTCTCCTATCGCTGAATCTGCCTCTCGTTCTATAATTATCTCCCTGTTACGCAGAACTGTATAGGTCATACAGTACATGCATGACATGGTGATTCTAATTCAGGCATTTGGCCTGATCTCATCGCTGCCCTGCTGGAAAGGATGCTATTGTTGGTGCACACATGGTGTCCTACTTTGATATGTGTGGCTGAAGAAGAATTCACAACGCTAGCATTGTCTAAATTTGCTGGCTCATTTATGTGTGATTTATTCATGCTAAGTGTCCTCTTACAGAATACGCATTTAGTAGAGCACTGCGGTTTGTATAGAGTCCCTGCTTGCGTTTTGCGTTTGTGTAGGAATAATTCTCTGTAGGCACACTTCAGTATTTGGCCCAGGATGATTTTGGCAGCTCAATCCTCTCCTGCTGAACGTATAGAAGAACACATTGCGTATACAGATACTCTCAAGGATGGTTTTCGCTGAGTCTTGCCAACGTTCTGTAAAGCCATGTGCCAGATTAGAATGCATCTTTGCTGACTATTTGTTAGCTGTAAGTCATCCCAGCATTCTAGGAATTGGTGGGTTTTACCAGGAGTTAATTTATGGCCTTGAGAGGAGGATCTGTTGGAGTAATCAGTCATTAGGTCGAGCTCCATGCCAAGACCATTGCTAACCATTCACCCCACCCCTCACAACTTTGACACATCAAGCCATTTGCAGATTGTAGAGGTGCATTCAATTTTTTTTATAAACATCATAGCAAACTGTTGCTGCTTTTGCTTGTCAAAATCTTGTATAATCTCAACACTTGTTCAGAAATTGCGAGAAAGGGCACAATTTTTGTGTTTTATTGAAGTCGTCATGAAATCAAAATTGACCCTATTCATTGGGACTTAAATGTGAAGCTCAAATGTGCAATCTGTATTTTTCAAAATGATGCAACATGCAACAGCAATTATTTTTAAATGTTTTTAAAAGAGTACTGGCTGAAAAATATTCAGCTTTGCATTACAGGAATAATTTACATTTTAAAATGGATTAAATTAAAAAAAACTTATTTTAAATTTTGTAATATGACTTTTTATTGTATTTTAATCAGATAAATGCAGCCTTGGTGAGCGTAAAAAAAAATCTTTCAAAAACTTAAAAAATGTTACTGACCCCAAACTTTGAAGTTAAATGGATTGTCCACCCCCCCCCCCCAAAAAAAAAATCATCATTTACTCGCCCTAATGTTGTTCCAAACCCATAAGTAGTTTTATTAAGATATTTTTAATGAAACCTCCAGTCCCTCCATTGAAAGTCCAGGTAACCAAAACTTCCATAGAAGATCCAAAAAAAGGTCATAAAGGCATCATAAAATTAATCCATATTAATCGAGCGGTTTGATCCAAGTCTTGCTGGAGATTTAATGACACTTAAAAAAAAAATTGTCAGGTCATGTGATCTCAAAATGGAAGATAAGGCCATCAACTTCAATCCTGTAAACTTTCATTGAAAGAGGGACTTGAGTCATGTCTAGGTTCCAGAATATCATAGAGACTTGGAGATGGGCATGGTTTCTCTCTGAGTTTTGTCTTTTTTTCATCATTAGAATATCCAATCTAATATTTTTGCATTATATGTTGTATACAATTGCAATCAAAAGTGCTTTATATCAGTTTTCTCAAAGTACTGAAATGGTTATAGGTTTTCTGAGTTAGAGTGGAACATGAAGCAAGTTTGCAGTTGACTGTTTTTGTGCTGTGGCCGAGATCCTTCTGCAGTGGAAGAGTCCAGAATAATAACCTCCATTCAGTGCACAGAACAGAAAGGGCTGGGCCACCTACGTCACAGTAATTGACAAATGTGGCAAAGTATACAGAACATAAGTGTTGATTGTGAAAGTCACAATACCCCTGATTATCAAGTTTGTCAGAGACTCCAATTAAAATGTCCTCTTGCCAGCCAACTGCTGTGCTTGTTAATTCCAAATGGTGAGCTCAAGCATCACAATCTAGCCCTAGATCACTGATTAATTTGGAGCCGTTTCTCATCCCGCCACTTCGCCGGTGCTGCCTTGAGCCAACAGAAACATTGCACATTTTAGCAACTTGGCCACTCCATAGTTTGGAGATGACAAATGGGTTCTGATAGCACAGTGAAGTCTTAATTGGTTACTGCAAAGTGGGCTAAAGGCCAGCAGTGTGTCATTTTGTTTGTTTTGGAAAAAGTTCATAGAAGCCTCAATGTGCCCTGACAATTAATGAGTATAGTTTGTGGCAGAAAGGGAAATTAAAGAATAGCTATACTAGATTTAACCTGGAGGAAGATAATTGCTCAGTAGCTTCTTAATACGCATTTTAAACCTGGAAATAAATGTGGTTATATGACTCTTTTGTTATGTGTTCATGGCTTAAAGTGATATTCACAGAAGTCTTATTGTTTACACAGATCTGCATTGATGGATTCCTTCCCAAACCGGGCTCAGATTTTAATTCCACCAGCTCCTATACGCCTGATAAAACATTCATCTTTGTAAACAGTCGACCTGTGCATCACAAAGAAATACTTAAGGTAAAGCAACCACCACATACAAATTTACCTACATTTTTTTATTTTTGTATAATAAATATATATATATATATATATATATATATATATATATATATATATATATATATACATGTATACATATATGTGTGTGTGTGTATGCATATACAGTCAAACTGTAAAAATTATTCAGACACTGTTAACTGACATAATTAAGATTAATTTTCCTGACACAGTTTAACTCTGAGATCTTGTCATATTTTGTTACCATTTTTTTTAAACTATAGTGAATGAACTGTAATAATGAATGGAATGTCTGAATGAAGGTGTCTGAATAAATTTGATTTGACTGTATAATATATATATATATATATATATATATATATATATATATATATATATATATATGTATATATGTGTGTGTGTTGAAATTTCTGTGTGAATTTTCAGTTAAATTTTTCTGTAAAATGAAATGTCCTTGCATAACTGTAAAAACTGTATATTAGTCTCAGTTTAGACAGACTTTTCATTTTTGGGCAAACATCAAACAGATGTTTCAGATGCTGGATTATACTCTCCATATCAATAATTTTTAAATTTACCATAAATGCATTTATTAATCTGTGACTGTACCGTATGTACAATAACTGAGGTAAAATATTGAATGAGGGACCGAAAGAGTCATATTTGGATTCCAGAACATCGTAGCATGTTTTCACTCTCAAATGATTTTTGTCAGCATTTTATTACTAGAATATCCAGTAATTTTGCACTATGCATTACGTACAGTTGCAATCAAAAGTGCTTTCTATCAGTTTTCTCAAAGTGCTAGAATAGTCACAAGTTTTTCTGTATAAAACATTTATCTGTTGAATAGATTTTACCATTTTTAAATCAATAAAATTGTGTACATTTTCCTGTCCAGTGATCAGAAAAAGCTGATAAAAATCTATAGATTTTGTCTAGGTCTAGTTATGTTCTTATCAGATGATTTCTTAGCAAGAATGTAATGAGTTAGAAGTAAAGTTGTAAACTTACAGCGACACTTGTATCCTCACAATCTTCTTGTGAACGCACATTTTACCCTGTAGCTTATCAAGCAATACTACACCAGTGCTCAGTCGAATAATGAATCTGCAAACCGCCGATATCCCCTTTTAATGATGAACATCACCATACCCGCCTCGACGGTGGATGTTAACCTGACACCTGATAAAACTGAAGTGATGCTACAGAATAAGGTACAAAAATTTAGACTGTCTTACCTACATTCATGCTTAAAGTAAAACACTGTTTTATCATGCTAATTGAACTTTCATTAACACTTTTCACCAGGAAGGAGTCCTGTTGGCAGTGGAGACTATGCTAATCTCCTTATACGGGTACTCCACTGGCGATGATAATCTCAAAACAGGAGGAAATCAGCCCAGCGCTACTTCTATGGACAAACCTGAACACACTAATGTAGTTGGACATACAACTACCACAGATATTAGTTTGAACGACCCAGAATTGCTTGAGAATTCTTCCACAAATGCAGATAAACAAGATGGTGAGCTATCCTTGAGCAACACTGCAAACACCAGCTCCTCTTCAATTTCTGAGGATTGGGTGATCAACAGAAGCTCAAGTGATTTTGACAGTATTAATTCCTCATTACCTGCTGACGATGTTGTAATGAACTCTACAGCTGATCTAAACTGTAACTCCCCAAAGGCGTCTAAGTGTGACAGTGGCCCTGGTCAAGAAAGTGAAGTATCTGCTGAGAGCTGGAGCACAGGCAGGGCCTTCTCAAATCAAGTCACCGGAGAATGCCTAGAACCTGTGAAACTCCATGTCCCAAAAGCAAAGGAAGACATCGGAGGAACTGAGCCCACAAGTACGAGGTCTAGCCCATCCAAGAGGCCCACTAACGTGATTATGGAGAAAATGGCCAAGCTCACAGCCTACGAGCTGATTAGCAACCGCTCTGTGCGTCAGCCCTCGTCTGCCTTTTCGCTGTTTGAGCAAGACACCAGATCGCAGGTCCTCCAGGAGAACCCAAGAGCCAGTCCTCAGGATGTCACAACTGCTGTGAAAGAGAGATGGGAAAGCCTCGGGGAGGAAGACCGCAAGAAGTAAGTTTCCAGATTTCACCCTTGAAGACACAGTTTCCAGTTGTTGTGATTCTGTGTAGCGAGAGAAAAATAGACCTGCCACTATTATGTGTAAAATATGGATTGGAAAATCTGCTTGGCCTGGTCGTGTTTCTATCTGAAGGAAGAATTGATGAACTTTTTGTATTTCCCAGAAAACTGTGTTTGATTACTTGGTTTGATGGTCAATATGCCTGTTTTCCATTGTAAAAGAGGTATTCCGTTTTTTCCAAAGAATGCCACATTCTTTCAGTTCCATGGAGTTTCAGGTGCCAGAAGATTCCAGTTCATTCTATACCAGATGAAGTCCGTATCTGCCTAATTTATTGGTTGTTTATGAGCTCCAGGAAAACTTGGGTTGGATATATGGATGTATCTTATTTTATCACACTAGACTACCAGTCAAATGTTTGGACACACCTACTAATTCTTTATTACCACTATTTTCCACATTTTAGAAAAATAGTCATCAAACCTTGAAATAACACGAATGGAGGTATGGGAAATATTTAGTAACCAAAAATAACCATGTTACCCTTTGGTTAGATTCCAGCTCTGCACAATTTAGACATGAGGTACATCCTGGGATGCTTTTTAATCTGTACTAAAGGAGTTCCCATGTATGCGGGACACTTTCTGGCTGCTTTTATGACACTATGTGGCCTAAGTCACATTTTTAAATCTATTTAAAAAATAATAATTAAACTGCTTCTCTGCATTGGGTTAATTAATTTTTTTAACAAATGACCAGATATGGCCAGATCAATGGTCAGATAATGACATGAAGACAGCAAAAAAGGACTCAGCAGACAGTTTCATTTGGGGTTGGTGAGATTTTTTAATGTTTTTAATGTGAGCATAAGAAGTGTCTTATGCTCACCAAGGGTGCATTTATTAGATAAAAAAACTAATATTGTGAAAAGTCATTACATTTTAAAATATGTTTTTTAGTTAAACATGTTATAAAATGTTATTTATTCCTGTGATGGCAAAGCTAAAGAATTTTTAGCAGCCATTACTCCAAATTTTGGAATCACATGATCCTTCACATGAATATGCTGATATGGTACTCAAGAAACATTTCTTGTTATTATCAACGTTAAAAACAGGGTTAGTTCACCCAAAAATTCTGTCATTAAGTTCTCACCCTCATGTCGTTCCAAACCCTGAAGATCTTTTTGATGAAATCCTTTCTGTCCTGAGCTTTCCTGAGCTTCCTGTCCCTCCATTGACAGCTACATCTGAAACTTTGACACTTTAAAAAGTTCATAAAGAGATTGTAAAGCTAATGCATATGAATTGAGTGGTTTAGTAGTTTAGTTTAGACTTTATATGATGAACAGATTGAATTTAGGCTTTTATTCACATATAATCATTGATCAGCGAACATAAACAAAAGCTCAATCAAACCCGATTGACACACGAGAACAAACCTCTTCCGTAAGCTCAAACGCGCTGCATAACACAAAAATTAACCTCACTGGTTCTCGCATGTCAACCAATCATGCTTGAGCTTCTGTTTACCACAACTGATGTGTGTTGATCAATGTTTATATGTGAATAAAAGCCTAAGTTCAATGTCTTCATCATATAAAGGTATCGAGAAAATCTGGACTAAACCACTCATTACACATGGATTAGTTTCACGACCTCTTTATGAATTTTTTGAAGCTTCAAAGTGGTAGTTGCATAGCCGTCAATGAAGAGACAGAAATCGCTCAAATCAAAACATCTTAATTTGTGTTCCAAAGATGAACGAAAGTCTTACAGGTTTGGAACGACATGAGGGTGAGAAAATAATGACAGGATTTTAATTTTTGGTTAAACTATCCCTTTAATGTTTTTCTGATCATTTTATTCAGCATTCTTTGATGAATAGAAAGTTCAAAATAACAAAATCATTTGTAACATTTATAAATGTCTTTAGTGTCTATTTTGATAAATTTAATGAATTCTTGCAGAATAAAGGTATTTATTTCTTTCCAAAAATAAAAAAAATAAAAAAATCTCACTGACCCCAAACTTTTAAACAACATTGGAGGGACATTATAATTCGAGAGAGCATTTAATGACAAAAATGCAAGATGAGTCATCAAGATTTTTGGTGTGACTATAAATTTTGGTATCTCTGTTAAAAGTTAATTTTGTAAAGCACACTAGCTTATATACGTAGATTGCCTCAAAGCTAATACACATCAACTTAAAGTCACAAAAATCTCATTTTTTATTGTAATTATAAAATCTTTTTAATTTCCAAACATTAGATTATAAGAGCAAAGTACATCAGGAATATAGTTATCGCTTTAAACAAAGAGGTTATACCCTCTTAAAAAAAGTCTAAATCACAGCATGCCAAGTCAGCATAATTAAATGAATGGAAAGTGTATCTCAGCATTGCTAGTGGCACTTATGCAACACATGGAAAAAGACATCTGAATCCTGTTGTGCATTACTGCCGTCTTAAACGTGAAAAAGCGAGCTTGTTTTCCTGCAGATGTGTTGTACGGTAACATGCATTTCTGAGAATCATATTTACATGGATCCATGTAACATGGGTCCATCACATATGGGCATGCTGAGCTAAGGGGTCAGAGATTGTTGACATGGATGTTTGGGGGAGGGAGTACCATGCTTGTTATATTTTGGTTGCAGTGGTCTGATGCAGCTATAAAATGGCTGGCGCTGATCCAGCGACTCTATATGAACTTGGTTTACGTCCAAAGTGCCCACACCACGGGAACATTGCTTTCTTATTGCATGGTTTATGTGCGTTTGATGCTCGTTATGAATTCCAGGCTGAAAATGCAAACCGTGCTCCCTAAATGGCTTTCATCATGTATGCGAGTGTCCACTGAGGTCCAACTCAGAAGGCAAGAGAGGATGGCGTCTTCATTTGCTGTTTCCACACTCCTCCTGTCAGTGGAGATATTGTGGTCGGCTTCTTGATGTGCATGGCAGTGTTAATTTAGTTTCGTTGATATACTATTATAGTTTGTGTTAATATTTTGATTTAGATTTTATTTTAATCTTTGCTGCACACTACATGTATGAACATGTATAATAAAAATGTTTATATAGTTTTTATTATTTTTTAAATTCGTTTTAGTTATTTTAGCACTTTAAGTTAAACTAAACAAAAATGAGTAATGTTGCCTTTGCAATCAGCAAGTTTTTTTTGTTTTAAATAATTTATTTAATTTCAGTTAACATTTATTTTGTTGCAAGTTAAAACTTTTTTCATGGGCTTAGGTTTAGTTAATAACCCTGGTGCATAGACTAAATATGTCTATGTTTTGCCTCTGAAGAGCTGTGGTGAAATTTGAAGCCATCATCTTTGGGCGCTCACATGAAATCAAAATGAGAGTTTTGTATGTTGTAGTCAACGTGACTATTAGTATATACACTAAATGTACAGTCATTCTCCGCTGGGAAAACAGACCAATGCTGATGACTCATCCTGCACTACACAGATATTTGTCCAATCAAATGCTCTCTAGAGTGAGAAAGTCCCTCCTAATCGTGTGACACTGACTAGCATGTCAGCAAATCATGGTTCACGGCTGTGTCTTAATTACAGCCTATTGCTAAATGAATACAGAGATAATTATTTTCAGTCAAAAATTGTAAAATCATCTAATTCATACGATAAATTCATATATTCATTACGTCTTATAATCTGATGGTTCCACGGTTTCAGTTCCATTCTGTACGTAGCTCACAAATCTGTGCCCTTTCCAATGGAAAATCATGGTGTATCAGTGAAAAACTTTTTTTTTTTTTTTTTGGTTAAATTTAATTAAACAGAACAAGACCTCAACTTGACTTATTATAAAAGGATGTAGTTACAGCATCTGCCAGCAGGGGTAAAGTTTTATCGCAATGATTTCACCATGTCACAATTTGTATTTGTGTAAATTTATACAATGGATTGCTGTGTGATAATATATATATATATATATATATATATATATATATATATATATATATATATATATATATATAATGTGTGACCCTGGACCACAAAACCAGGGGGTCAATTTGAGATTTATGCATACAGCTGAATAAATAAGCTTTCCATTGATGAATGATTAGTTATTATGATAGTTATTCAATTTGAGGACAATTTTTGGCAGAGATACAGCTATTTGAAAATCTATAATCTGACGGTGCAAAAAATCTAAATGTTGAGAAAATCACCTTTAAAGTTGTCCAAATGAAGTCCTTACCAAATATTTGCCTTGCCTTACTGTAACAATTTTTTAAAATATATTTACAATAGGAAATTTACAAAGTATCTTCATGGAACAGTCTTTATTTAATATCCTAATGATTTTTGGCATAAAAGAAAAATAGCTAATTTTCACTCATACAATCTCTTGTTGGCTATTGCTACAAATATACCTGTGCGACTTAAGGTTTTGTGGTCCAGGTTCACAAATATATATATCCATTGAATGCCATATTGACAGAAAACACAGAATTCCTGACATTTTTGCAGATTTATTAAAAAAGAAAAACTGAAATATCACATGGTCCTAAGTATTCAGACCCTTTGCTGTGACACTCAAATATTTAACTCAGGTGCTGTCCATTTCTTCTGACCATCCTTGAGATGGTTCAACACCTTCGTTTGAGTCCAGCTGTGTTTGATTATACAGATTGGACTTCATTAGGAAAGTCACACATCTGTCTATATAAGACCTTACAGCTCACAGTGCATGTCAGAGCAAATGAGAATCATGAGGTCAAAGAAACTGCCTGAAGAGCTCAGAGACAGAATTGTGGCAAGGCACAGATCTGGCCAAGGTTACAAAAAAAATCTGCTGCACTTAAGGCTCCTAAGAGCACAGTGGCCTCCATAATTCTTAAATGGAAGATGTTTGGGATGACCAGAACCCTTCCTAGAGCTGGCCGTCCGGCCAAACTGAGCTATCGGGGGAGAAGAGCCTTGGTGAGACAGGTAAAGAAGAACCCAAAGATCACAGTGGCTGAGCTCCAGAGATGCAGTCGGGACATGGGAGAAAGTTGTAGAAAGTCAACCATCACAGCAACCCTCCAACAGTCGGGGCTTTATGGCAGAGTGGCCCAACGGAAGCCTCTCCTCAGTGCAAGACACATGAAAGCCCGCATGGAGTTTGCTAAAAAACACCTGAAGGACTCCAAGATGGTGAGAAATAAGATTCTCTGGTCTGATGAGACTAAGATAGAAATTTTTGGCCTTAATTCGAAGTGGTACGTGTGGAGAAAACCAGGCACTGCTCATCACCTGTCCAATACAGTCCCAACAGTGAAGCATGGTGATGGCAGCATCATGCTGTGGGGGTGTTTTTCAGCTGCAGGGACAGGACGACTCTTTGCAATCGAGGGAAAGATGAATGCAGCCAAGTACAGGGATATGCTGGACGAAAACTTTCTCCAGAGTGCTCAGGACCTCAGACTAGGCCGAAGGTTTACCTTCCAACAACACAATGACTCTAAGCACACAACTAAAATAACGAAGGAGTGGCTTCACAACAACTCCGTGACTGTTCTTGAATGGCCCAGCCAGAGCCCTGACTTAAACCCAATTGAGCATCTCTGGAGAGACCTAAAAATGGCTGTCCACCAACATTTATCATCCAACCTGACAGAACTGGAGAGGATCTGCAAGGAGGAATGGCAGAGGATCCCCAAATCCAGGTGTGAAAAACTTGTTGCATCTTTCCAAAAAAGAATTATGGCTGTATTAGATCAAAAGGGTGCTTCTACTAAATACTGAGCAAAGGGTCTGAATACTTCAATAAATCTGCAAAAATGTCAAGAATTCAATGTTTTTCTGTCAATATGGGATGCGTACAAAAAATGAACTTAAATGATTTCAGCAAATGGCTGCAATATAACAAAGAGTGAAAAATTTAAGGGGGTCTGAATACTTTCGGTACCCACTGTGTATATATATATATAAATCATAGCATTCTATGTATAAATTTACACCAAATTTACTCCAGACTTCACTGTCACATCTTTTGTAACATTATTAAGGCCTGCATTATTAAGAAGGTGTTCATTTCTTTTTTCATTTAGCTTTTTCCAATTTTTTTTTTACGTAAATGTCAACCACAAAGTCAGTTTATACATTTTCACTGTGTTCAAACAGCAAACTAAAGTCCAAAAGCCCTCAAGTCAAGAACCCATTTCAGTGTACATGGCAGGGGATACCCTCAAGCTTCAACCTTCTGTTCCATTATGAAATCATTTATCTCCCCCATTGGCCTCTTACTGCTTTTCTCTTCAGCACATTTCATGCCTTCATCTTGATTGGTCTGTTTTTTTTTATCAGCATTTGCAAGTCGATTTGCATCTTTCTCTTGCACCCGAGCTTTATGCTTCGAAACCATACAGTGCGTTTGAAATAGTGCCCGGTCCTTTGTACAGTAGCGAGCTCCGTGCAATGGCACAGCTGTTAATTGGCAAGCCCATCGAGAAACTTCCAGTGGAGGGTCAGGGCTGCATGTTTTTACAGGCCCTCTCCCCCCTCCCTTGCTGCTCTCCGGCCCCCATCTGGTCACAGGTAGCAGATGTTTTTTATCTCGCCTGTTTCTGCACATTTTCTACTCTGTGATTTACAGCAGCCCACTTAGAATCACTAGAGCAAATTAAATCAAGGTTCCTTGTGTGAATTGAGGATATTTAATTAGTCACAACTTCTGACCTCTTTGCTAAAACTCGTTCGTACCCTGCCTGCAAATTAATAGGCCAAAAGCAGTGTTCCAAACCATCTGTCTTTTTTTGTTTGTTTTGTTTTGTTGTTTTTCATCTCTGTTATTACTATTTAGCACATATTAGTGTGATAGTAAAGTATGCAAAATAGTAAAGTAATAAAAATATTAAATAAAACTGGAAGCATATGAAGAAACCCCAAATAAATAGATAATAAAAAAATGTAAACATCAAAACTCTTATATTTAGCTTCTTCAAAGTAGCCATGCTTTTGCCACAGTTGATCTTTTTTAAATTAATATTGAATTTATTTTATTTTAATTATTTAAAACAAATATTTATCTTTTTTATGGATCATCATAAACTAAAAAAAACATTAACAATATAATTTTGTGAAAACATTCACACTTTATGTTTATAAGCCAGTGTTATTTTAGTATCGAGACATTTATATTTTCTATTATTATTTTGAGTTAGTTTTTAATTTTATATTTTTCACTTTCATTTTAATTTAAAGTTCTAGTATTTTTGCAATTTTATTATGTATTTAGTTTTAGTTATTTTAGTACCTCAAGTTAAAGTAAATGAAAATGAGAAATGTTGCCTTGGCAGTTAGCTGAATTAAAATAAATTTAAGTTGTTTATATATATATATATATATAATATATTATTTTATTTCAATTAATGTTTATTTTATTTAAAGTAATGAAAAAGTTTTTTTTTTAAATTAGTTTTACTTGACTATAATAACCCTGCTTCAAGCATTTAAGCATATGTCTAAGTCAGTACATTTTTAAGATTATAAGAAACATAAATTCCGTCCAAAATGTTGGCTTGTAGGGATGATCAACAACTTTTTCTGTCACTTGTCCTTATTAAGTGTATCTTCTGACCACATTTGGAAAGTTACACAAAGGAAAATGTAGAACTATGACTGTAACAAAATACATCTTCTTGTATCACATCCCATCTTAGGTATGAAAGCAAGGCAGAAAAGTCTCTGAACGCCTACAACCTTCAAAGGAAGAGGGCAACGGAGGGAGGTGGCCAGTGTGGAGAGGGCAAGAAGCAGATGAGCGCCGAGTCTTCATTGAACAAAGCTCAAGGCGTGAAGCGCAAGGCCCCCCTCGCCAACCAGCAGGCCCTGGACAAACTCTTCTCCTCTCAGCCCTCGAGTAAAAGCAGCCTTGCCAAGCTCTCCAAACCCCTCCCGTTCAGTATTGCAACCCTCAAGCAGAGTCTTAACCTCCTCTCCTACCAGAACAGCTCAAGTGCGCAGGGCCTCAGGCTTGTAAACCGCTTGGCTTCTCACGGTGCCTGGGTCGTTTTATGCGGCAGAAAGCTCATGTTGTTGAACCCGTTTCGAGTGGAGGAGGCCTTGCTGTTTAAAAGACTTCTGAAGAATAATATACTTCCAACCGTGAGGCTGCAGACCCCTGTACCGCTGACAGATGGGTAGCCTGTCTCATTTTCTCACCTAATGATGACATTCTCGATGTGTGCAAACTGTACATGTAAAAAAATATTCATGTGCAATATTAAAAATGAATGGTTTTAGTAGTCAAATTTACATTTTGAAGTACAATATTTGATAAGTAGCTGTATTAATCTTCATTATTCTGAATACTTAATAGAGTCTCTAATATTTATATTTGCATATTAACATAAACTTTCTTTCCCAGGTCACTTGGTGGGCCAGAGTGCATGGATGTTCTCCTGAACATGGAGAAAGACAGTGCCTGCTTTAATGGAGACATCTACTTTTCTGATCCTAGGCTTGTGGCAAACGGTTTTGAGATTAAGATGATTCCAGGTAACGCTCAAAGACTATATATATGTATGTAGAACCTAAAATTACCACTCTTTAAGCGCTAAATGCGGGTAAAAATCATTCGTCAGTTGGCCTGTATTTTTATGAATTCTAACAATGCAATGTTGTGAGAACATGAATGTAAACAAATGGCAGTTGACAGGCCAGCACAGCATCGTCACAAGTGTTTAAGCCTTGGCAATTTAAATATTCAAGCGCAAAAAGCGATGCAAAGTAAGTTTTTTACTCGATGCCGCGCGTGCAAATACTGAATTTAGTTCTCTTTCATGTTTTGCTCTTGAACTGACAAATTCACAAATATGGCTCAGCAAGTATCGTAGTAAACAGTCGGTTATGGCTTTAAGTGAACCTAAACAGGAGAGAAACCAGTATCAGCATATTGGATCAGTGCATTAGGTCTTAAAGTGACAGCAGCCTCATATGCCTGCTGCTGTCTGTGTTTTGAATGTTAAAACCCCTTAGCATTCCTAAGTCTCTTTTTGAATGGTATTTGAACCATGGGTGGTACAGCAAACAACAAAGGACAAAAAAAAATCATTCAATGCTCAACTTTTGTAACTTTAATAAGGATTAATCTATGTCTAATTTATAGAGTGAAGACTGTCTAGTGTTATTCTACATTGGATTACTTTATTCAATGTCTCAGCCTGAACCTATTGTTACTTGTCTTTAATAATTTTTTTAATTTTATATTAGTTTGGATAGTAATTTTAGCTGCGGTATCAAAATTTGAATAGAGATTTGTGAATTGCACGAAAATGTAAAGAATATTTATGGTTTTCTTAAGTCACCGGCCATTGGCAGATGTGGCAAAAGGTTCTTTTAAGGCCCTGTATGTGAGTGTGTGTGTGTTAAAATTGAATTAATATTAGTTAATTTACACTTTTTTTTTTAAACCGGCATAGTTCACCAAAAAATGAAAATTCATTAAAAAAAAAACTATTGTAAATATATATATATATATATATATATATATATATATATATTTTTTTTTTTTTAAAAATATCTTTTATTTTCCATTTTATTAGATGATTAAGCCTGATATATTTACACTATTTGGCAATTTTGAGATGTTTGATACATTTTCCGAATTTTAAATAAACACTGTGTAACATAAATGGTAATTTCAACAATTTGTGCAAATCTAATTCACTGTCATTAAATCATATTACTGAATGTATATATCAGCCGACTTCCACTCCGACGTTCAAAACAACCTGCTCCCCGCAGGCAAAACATACAAACATACTTCACTTCCCACTTGTTTCGCTCCACACCGCTCACATACTTCAGTCAAGAAGACTTCGAAAAAATAAATGAATGGACTGTCAACATACATCGCTAAACTACCCATTATATAAATATAACTCTAAAGAGTCATAATCATGTAAAATAATGATGTTTGACATAATACAAGACAATCAATGTTTGATCTGATTTGGACTTACTGCTCTACCTTCATATAGACAGTGTGTTTAGGTGCTTTGGAGCCTGACACCAAATTTTCAATAATTGTCTGCATTTCACTTTTTTCCATTACATATGCATCCCTGGACATTTTCCTGACTGCAACATGCATACGGTCTCTTTTTAAACCGAGTGAACTACTTCTTTATAAGCATTGGAAAATATCATTCAACTTTCAGTATACGATGATGATAATGGTTAATTTGTAGTTTTTAATAACTTTTTAATATCCATGCTATTACCTTAGAGACATTAATTCTCTCTGTGCCGAGTGATGAAGTCATTGTTTATACAAATTGCTTAAGTGGAAAGTGCTTGGTCAGCACTTCTTTTTTCCCTACACAGACCAGTGTGGGCACACGTATAATATGAAATTGTTTTAAAAAGACAGGACTTGATTCTAAGGGACCGGTCCACTTCCTGTATGACTCAGCCTCAGGTTTTTAAGATGGTCATTAAGTGCATTCGCTTGAGTTCGCTGCCCTCTTTCTCTCCTCATGCTCATCATGTGCTGTGGAGTGGGAGAGATTCAAAAATACTTCTACACATGGTTTGTTTTCGTTTTTTTTTCTTTGCCAGGTTTCTCTTGAGAAAATGTGCCTTTATTAATTCAAGGGTCATGCTGTTTAAAGGTCTCTAGGATTGTCCAATTTGATTTAACAAAGGTTGGACCCACTGGACATCATTAATGCCACAGTTCACAAATTGTTTTGAAATGTCAAATATAACGGCTTGAATAACAGGATTACAGTCAATTATTTCTGACAGAATTGCTTGTGTCTGATTAGTGAAGAATGTGTTTGCTTTAAATGTTTTCTTGTGCATTCTTTAGGTGCCTTCAATTTTCCAATATTATAAAAACAGCTCTTGTTAGATTAATAGAGGGGTTTCAATAGTGTCTAGTGTCACTGTGACCAATACTCAGACTGGCAATGAAGTATGGATCATGTGTGCTTCGTCAGGCATATTCATTGCCTCACTTTTAGAATGAAGAATGTTTTAAACTTATTGTGAAAAATTATATTAGTATAACCGCCAACTTTGTGTATTTTTAAGTAAGCAACGAGGTCAGAGAAGCCGCTTGAGTCATGGCAATGTTCAGAATATACCACAGGATCAAGTGACTTATTGATTTTATACAGTGCTTACGAAATTCCTAAAGTATTTGTTTTAGTATTTTATTTATTTTTTAAAAAGCAGTAAAGAGTTATAGACAGATTTTGAAAGTAACATTAATATACAGCAGTTGTTAAGTGCTGCTTAATAATTTCAGGGAAACTGGTACTTTTATAAGGATTCTTTGATGAATAGAAAGTTCAGAGAAACAATACTTATTTGAAATAGAAATCTATTGTAACATTATAAATGTCTTTACTTTTCATTTTTCACTTTTTATTTCATAAATTAACAGCAGTGTGTATATGTGTATTAAGAAAATGAACTAATTCATATGCATAAATGCACATGCTCTATAGTTACAGCAGCATGAACTCAGTGCTCTTCAATAATTTTTCTCTTAAAGGGTTTCTTTTCCATACTGTATACTTTTAAGTTAGGATATAATTATCTTTGGACAATCCTAGGAATCTGTAAACAGCATGACCCTTGAATTAATAGGGTTGGTTAAGATATAAAGTCAAGCAGAAACTATAAAATATCTAATATCTGACACAAATTGGGAGATAGCTGATATAGTTGTGATATATAAACTTTTTCAGGTTTAGAAAACCAGCTTATTCTGTAGTGTTGTCCTCCCTCTAAGGAGGCCGCCATCTTAGTCCTCATTTGACCTTATTTTGCCTGTTGTTATGAAATCCCACTCAGTCTGTTCCTGTAAGTGTTGTGTTGGCACTGGTAAGGGTCATCATGGCTGAAGCTGGCTCGCTGCCTGAGCTTTTGCCAGCACGGTGGATTTGGACTGGAGCGTGGTGCTGTGGAGGAAAATTGCCCTTTACAAAAGGGAATAGTTTCGGAGCCAATTTCCAGGGATTTGGCAAAAACATGCGCCAGATTTCTAGCCCTTTCAAAACCTCAAAGTAATAAACTTTGGTGCATAACTCGCCCTGCACAGTTTGTGCTACAAATAAGAATGATACCTGAAAATCTTCAGTTTGTTGAGGAGAAGTGTACTATTATATTTGCAAAGGATCATTTTACACCTGGCAGATAATAAAATAGCAGCAAAAAAAAAAAAAAAATCCTGTCTTACATTGAAGGATGCACCCAAGACATGTAGGAAACAGAATATTGTTTCTTACTGTTAAAGTTCAAATTTAAACTATTAAAATCGTTTTAGTTAATTAAAATAAAGTAAATATTAGATGGAAAAACTTAAAATGAAAATAGAAATGTTGCTTTGTCAACTGAAGTAAAATAAGTTTCAGTACTTTAAATAAACTAATTACAATTACTAAAACTAAACCTAAACTGAAATACAAATAAATTAAAGCTAAATAAACATTAAAAAAAAAACTAAAACTATTAAAAATGAAAAAAGCACAAATTGTTAAAAATGAAAATATAAAAATGCTCATTCAAAATGTTAATAAATCCTATAACAGTATATAAATAATACTAAAATAACACTGATGTGAAGGTGGGGTCATTTGACATGCCCCAGTAAGAAACCACCTAGCAACCACATAGTAGGGTTGTCAAATGCACCGTTACTAATGGTACCATGACCGGTACAAAGTCGGTTCTAAAAAATAAAGAAAAGTTGATGGTACCAGCATTTCTTCAGTGCCTGTAGTACCGAGTACCAGATATTTTCGGTACCCGCTGATAGACGCTGCTTTCAAATGCTTTCGTTCATGTTTGTATGAGCACTCTGAGCTTCAAAGGTTTCTATTTACAGCGTGTTTTTACGAGTATTGAGCTTTGTAGCTAATCACAATCATATATGTTGAGCATGTGAACGCAGTGGCCTATCAGAGGTGCTAGTCTGTAGTCAGAATTCGCGTAACACCGCTGAAAAACTCACAAGGTTTTGATTTGTTCAATGCAAGCCACATACTTGCGAATCCTTTTATTATAACCAATAAAGTGTACAATATAAATAAGAGATTCATTGTACAGTTTTTTTTTAATATAACGGCAGTTTTTGCGGAATTCGGTGAGCTTGCGCTTTAGAGATTGAGATCCTTAGTGATTATAAAGGGAGGGCTCTTCTCTGGCTTTCTGTTTATTACCCATTCACAATATGAATACAAGTTTTTCATGCTACTAAGTATACTGCTAAGTTTCTGGATTGACAAAGGCATGCGAAGTTGATTCAGAAACTGCGATAATTGTTCAAAAGTTTTACTCTGGTACTGAAATTGGTACCGAGAATGGTGGAATGGTACCTACTACTGAAATTTTGTTACTGTCCCAACAATACCACAAAGCAGGGCCATGGTGAAATAACAGAAAATATAAAAATATAGCACTTGCAATAAAACGAATCAAGTTATAACATGATCATACATTTACTGTCAGGTTAAAAATGCATTTATTAACACTTAATCTAAGTAGCTTTTGGGGTGTCTATTCACTATGTACTGTATTGATATAATTTTGTAAGCATGGATCAAGATCAAGTGTCTCTGTTTAAAGCGCATAGGGAAGGAGAAAATGTTTAGTCTGCGCTTCCTTGATGTCCTGTCCATACATTTCACCTCTTCATTGAGATGCGTCTAGGGAAAAGCAATCATCTTTAAATCATCTGTTGAAAACCTCCTCCACCTTGGTTTTCCGTTCCATCCCACAAAGACATGGTAATAGCGTAATTTGGTGCAGTGCCCACCTGACTTGGTTTCCAACCAGTGTGTAAATCACAATATTTATTTATTATTTTTTCCTGGAGAACGCTGTACTTGGAGTTTATTAATCCTTCCTTGTTGCTTATCTTGGCAAGGTTCCTCGTCTTCTGAGAGGCATGTTGAAGTGATGGGCATGGCCGACTGCATGCCTTTCTTCGGGATAGGAGACCTGAGGGAGATTCTGCAGGCTATAAAGGTTCGGGATGCAAAAACCCTGGAGCAATGTAGACCTCTCAAAGTCGCAAACTACCTAAAGGTGAGAAATGCTCCTTGGAACATACTTTTTAATGACCCATTTACCATCACAGTAACGAAATATGAGCACATTTGGAGAGTTTACTAATATTAGATTACACTGTAAAAAATATTTTTCAAAGTTTTGAAGATGACTGAGGTACGTTTTATAAGAAAATACTATTTTGGAGAGGATTTGTCTTTCTTTGAATTGTTTAAGTAATAGATAATTTGCCAATTTAGTGGTTCTATTTAGGGTTGAGTAACATTGGAGTTTATTTTGGAGGTCAAAATGTGTTTTTAGTGACTCATCACAAGTATCTTTTAGAATTTTTTAAATTTCTTTAGTAATTGTTTTGGGGTTTTAGCTGTAGTCAAACTTTCTCCCCCTTTTTCTTTCAGAGTGAGGCTGTGAGACTAGCTAGACAGTTACCTCTAAACCTCTCCAGAGCTGATGTTACAAACACGCTTTGCCGAATGAAACAGGAACTTGAAAAGGAAAGTCGGCTCTGCATTCACGGAAGACCATTTTTTCACGACCTGGTCACCATTCCAGAAACCGAGCAGGAAGCTCTGCAATTCATGTCTAGTTCTTGCTAAGGATTTCATTATAAGACCATCCCTTTAATATAATTGCTACACACGAACATTTCCTGTACCATGCAGAGGTATGAAAGTTGTCATTTGGAATAATAAATGAAAAAAAAAAAATCTAGATGAGTTAATGTTTTCATTCATGATTTGAGGTATAATTTCTCATCACACTGGGTTCTGAGTGTTTAATCAAGATGCATATGTATTAACTATGTGGGTTCGGCCCAGAAAGTCGTGCATGATCTATGCACACAAATCACTGTTGATTCCAATGTTGAAGGTAACGCATTACAAGTAATGCAAGTTATGTAGTCTGATTACTTTTTCCAAGTAACTAGTAAAGTAATGCATTACTTTTAGATTTATAACAAAATATTCCCGAACAGTTGTGGCCTAATGGTTAGAGAGTGATTGGTAAGTTACAAATTTTTGCAAGGTTGGGGGTTCAAGTCTCAATACCGACAGGAAATGAGGCACCTAACCCCCAATCGCTCCCCAGGCACCACCGGAAAAATGGCTGCCACCTGCTCTGGGTGTGTGTGTCCACAGTTTGCAGTGTTTGTGTTCACTACTCACTACTCCTAAAGTCTGTTTTCCCATTTATTGATAGACAGCTCTCCTGTCCCCATGTTGAAAGAAATCCGGAGGTGCAGAGGTGTTGTGTGCTCTTTGTGAACATGATGGCAGGCATTTACTTATCTCACTTGCACAATAGATTCAGTATACCTCAAAATGAATAAAAACAGTGAAATGCAAACTCAGAATATTACGCTGCAATAATTCAATGTTAAATTACTCAAATGTACTTTATGTATTTTATCTTACTTTATTAACCAATGTCTTCGCTGCTGACCTTCGATGATCCAATTCTATCATACTGTTAGCAAAAATGACTTTAGATAAACATCACATTTGTGTTTCGTTGTTGTTGTTGCTCAAGAAAGAGTGTTGAACTTCCTTCTCCTGTATCTCCTGTATTCTATTCTGCGATCCAGAATGGCAGCACAGCTGAAAGGTTTGTTTGGGCTGCGCCCTCTACTGTACAGGCGTGATTTTGCATCTCCTTCAGCCTGAGGCTTATTGGTTTCTCTTTTGGTGTGAATGGTGTACCCAAAGATTTTTGGGGTAAAATTTATTAGTAAACTGTTGTTGTTAAAAAACAAAAAAACAAGCCCAGGCGAGAAAAAGTCATGCAAAAGTTACATAACATTACTTTCCATAAAAAGTAACGCAATATTGTAATGCATTACTTTTAAAAGTAATTTTCCACAACATGGGTCGATTCTCATACAATATCTCAAGTATTATTTTTTATAACACCATATGCAAAAAAAATAGCGGGCCACAGTAATTATTAATGCATTATATAGCTGCTTCAGTGCAGATTTGACAGCCCTGGGTCAATGATATTACTTTTTATGAATGATTTTATGAGGGCAAAGCTATGAATTATGACACGTTAAGAAACTTAATTTTTTTTTTTTGTAATGTTATTGAATATATTTTGCTTTTTTGTCTTAATTTATTGTAGCAAAATTGTTTTGGCATTACTGGTAATGAAGGGAAGGTCAAGCACCCAACTTTAAAAGTTTGCCTTGTTGACTTCTGATTAGAAAAGAAAACAAGCCAGAGCTACTGACCCCACAGCAGATGCCAGTGAACCACAAAATTTAATGCAGTGTGGTTGTAAATTCACTCTCCCCCAAAAATCAGCACCTTAAATGCTGATCATGAAAGCCGGCACTAGGGGCCCATAAAGCCGAAAGAGATGGGCTCTGGGGTTTGCCGAAAAGTGTGCAGTCGCAGTCAGGGACCTCCAATTACCAACTGAAAATAAGGCTCAGATGCTGTGAAGTTTTAACAGTTGCTCCCCTGTAGACACATGGTTTGTGGTTTTCCAGTGTTTGATCAGTTCCACGAACTGCATTTTAACCTCTGGGGACCCAGCAATTCATTTTTGTCCTCTACAGAGGACATGAGTCCACAATTTTAAATCTTAAAGAGAAAATTCTGGGTTCTTCAGATAAATTAAAATGTTTGGAGGTTTGGATATGACAACATCCTCTTCTCATCCTTTTCTAAACATTTATGGAAAGAGTAACAGTAGGTTTATTATTTTGTAAGTTTTATTTACACTACTACAAACATTTAGGGTCAGTCAAGAAATTAAGAAGGTTTAAAGAAATTGTGTTAAATTGACCAAAACTGACAGTAAATTATATAATGTTACAAAAGATTTCTATTTCAAATAAATGCTGTTCTATTGAACTTTCTATTCATCAACTCACTGATACAGTGATGAGATTTCAGCGGTTAACAACTCACAAAGCCATCGTATTCATTCAGAATGTCCAACCTGTTTGCAGTCCCCTTGGTGTCCACAGTGTCACAGTATTGGTTTCAAAGTGATTCCTGTACAGCATTAATTGTGGCAGCAAGTGGTTGGTTTTAGGAGAGAGTAGATGTAATTAACGGAGCTATTGAGTTCAGCCTCTAATGCAGAGCTAAATTGCTCTGTTGCATGTCCTCTTGTGGCCATAATTTTGCCAATCGGCTGCTGTAAAGCAATTACCTTGCACTCCTTAACTCAGGGACTCAAGAAACATGTGCTCTGTGTTAAATATCACTGCTGTGAAAACATGTTAGTCTTTATTGTCATTTAAGCTCCTAAAAGCCTTTTGAAACAGGTCTCTGGTGTCTCGAGGTTAAGCTGGGCCCAGAACATCTGGGATTTATGCCTAGTTTCACAGACAGGGTTTAAGCCTAGTCCTAGACAACAATGCATGCTTGAGCTGTCGTAACTTAAAGCAACTTGCACTGACATATCTTAAAATATGCTAGTGCCATTGTTTTGTCTCAAGATTCTCTTCTTTCAGGCGAACAGAATGAGATATATTTAAAAATATCCTGGCTCTTCCAAGCTTGTAGAACGGGGGGCGCGATTTTGAAGCAGAAAAAGTGCATTCAGTATGTAGTAAAAAACCTTTGGAGCTTTGTGGAGTACTTCAATGATGGATGGACGCACTTTTTGGGGGCTTGAAAATCAGGCCTCCCATTCACTGCCATTATAAAGCTTGGAAGAGCCAGGACATTTTTAAAATATGTCTCCGATTGTGTTCGTCTGAAAGAAGAAAGTCATATATATACCTTAGATGGCTTGAGGTTGAATAAATTATGGGATATAATTTTTGGGTGAACTATCCCTTTAAATGTCCTAATTTAACTAAGGCTTAGCCCTGTCTGTGAAACCAAGCATATATATATATATATATATATATGAATAAAAATAAGAAAAATAAATCAAATGAATAGAAATAAATAAGAAATAAAATGAAGATTTCCTGCAAATTTATAGCAATTTTTAAAAATTATTTTCCTGGTATCACAGACCTTTTTGGAACGCATAAATACTTATTGACTCAGCAAAAGATTATGAGCATGACGTTATTATTTGTGGTCTGCATTGTCCCAGCAAATTTTGTTCAGTCATGCACTACGCCATGTTTCCGTTTGCTAAATTAAAACAGGTGGGTGTGGTGCTGGGTTCCTTTCTCTGGCCTTTCTCAATCCTCATCACTGATCTAAAAATAGTTCAGAGTAGATGCACGTAGCATGTGTCGTTTCATTTTGGATCTGAAAAATGTGCACAGTTACTGTACGTAAAGCCAAAGAGGGGCACAAGCAGGGGAGCTTCGGGCAATGAACACCATCAAAATAACCCATGTGATCCGCCAAGCTCGGTTTTTCTCACCACAGCTCATCGTGCAATATGCGAACCTGTTGCAATTGCGGTATTCTGAAAGAAACTGATTTTTGGCCTAAAACGGATGACAGCTGGTAAAATGAATCCAGCGTGACCTTTTCAACTGAGGGGTCGCATGTTCTTGAGATGATCATCCCGACTAATCAGTCTGATATTCATATCCAGAACATATACGGTATAGGCCGATCTGATCTGCTGTCCTGGCAGTTTCAAGAGAGCAGGCACACATACTCCCAATTTTAATGGAAGCCTCAAACAAGGGTCAGGGAGAAATGAGGCTCCTGAGTGCTGCTTCACCTCTCCCCTGCTTTTAGAATTTGCACCCTGCAGCTATACGAGAGCGAGTGCTGAAGTCGCAGCACAGGGCCGTGAAAACTAAAACGTGTGCTGTGGTTTGACCTTTCCCTATGTTAAATACAATATTATCATAAGACGTGCTATCGAGTTGCAGTGCCGTTGCATGATCGGATTCACTGCCACGTGGGCTCTGCGCTCAGGTTCAGCACATGTGAGCTCATTAGTGCTAGTATAGCATGCCAATGGTATACACAAAGTAATATTAATTTATTTTATTTTATTATTTTAGTCTCGTCTTTTTATTAAGTGCATGTGCCGGGCAATTATGCCTTTTGTCAAATATTGGGGAAAGAATAGCTTTGGCTCAATTCTCGAATGAGATGTCTTTCTCTCAAAACAATAACAATTAGTTTCTTGTTCACAACATCAGATCTGAATTTAGGCAATTTATTGCATGTGTTTTGGAACACGTGTGCAAAAGAGTTGCACCAATAACTAAGTTGCTTCTTTTCTAAACATTCTTTCATCATTCTTTTCATCATATTGCAAAATGATCCATTCAGTTATCAAAATCTGTCAGACATGCATGTATATTCCATAAATATCTGACATGGAGTATTTTTAAAAAAGAAAATTCTGTCATTAATTACTCACCCTCATGTCGTTCTACACCCGTAAGACCTTCGTTCATCTTCGGAACACAAATTAAGATGGTTTTGATGAAATCCGATGGCTCAGTGAGTCCTCTATTGACATAAAGGTAATTAACGCTTTCAGATCCAAAAGGTACTAAAACATATCTAAAACAGTTCATGAGAGTACAGTGGTTCAACCTTAATATTATAAAGCAATGACAATACTTTTTGTGCAGCAAAAAAAACAAAATAACGGCTTTTCAACAATATCTAGTGATGGCCGATTTCAAAACACTGCTTCGAAGCTTTACGAATCTTTTGTTTCGAATCAGTGATTCGGAGCGCCAAAGTCACATTCTACATTTTGCAGACATATAATAGAGTTCTGATGTTCCAGCAAACAGTTGTGATAATTGCACTTAAAGTTTAGAGAATGTTAATAAATGTTAAAATGTGCCAAAGCAATTAAGAAAAACTGTATTAGATTTTAAGGCTCCTGGGTGCAGTGAAATCTGCACCAGCCCAACTTTATCATTAAGCCATTAACTTAAGATGGAAATGCAAGCCAACAGAATTTTATGAGTTGAAAAAAGATTTATGGTAAAGGAAAATGTGTTGGGAATATAAGCACTCGTTTCCTATTGTAACGTCAAATTAGCTAGAAAAACTTCAAGTGAGCATTAGCTATAGCCTAGTTAATATTTAATGATTACATGCTTATTTTGCAGTAGAAATCATAAGTTGAAAAAACTGACATCTATAAATTATAGTACTGTTAATCATTAAAATATTGATTTAACTACATTTTATGCTGATAAAGCCAATTAATTGCAATTAATTTGAATTAAAATTATAGGAGCCTAACATTAATTGAAATAAATTTCTTAGGTTTGTTAGAAAGAGCCTGAACACTGTTATTAAATTAATAAATATATTTAAAAATGTAGATATATTTAATACAAACAAATACTAATATAGTACAAATATTTATTTGTATTAATACATCTATATTAAAAATATTTACCAATTTTATAGCAGTGGTCAAGCACTTTTTAACATGCTGTGGTTATTTAATTGTAGATTAGCATCTAAATTGTGCATTGCTTTCCCTTTGGCTGTGTCCGAAATTGCATACTCTTGAGTACCTACTTATTTTATACTAAAAAAAAAAGTATATTCAATATAGTATGAATGTGTGTTGTATGAATCATAGATATATGTAGCCTACATATGGCTATATTCACCATTTTGACATTATCATGTGACCTACCAGAGTCAGTTGCGTTGCTTCAGTGCCACTCACAAATCCTCCTGCCTCATGCGATAATGTATGTCTTATGCACACTCTTTTATGAATACTAATCTTGGCACATAGGCCTACTGTTTTTCGCCTATGCCTTCGATTTCGGATCGGAATCAGCCTCTGGCTTTCAGCGTCTGAGGTCGTTTCAAGAAAAAAACCCCGAAAAAATCGAAAACCCTCTGTTTTCGTTTTGTTTAGCTCCATCTAGCGGTTATGAACGCAAGAACCACAAACGAGTAGCACATGCGTAAGGACGTAACCATGGCAACAAATGGCTCTCGTTGTCAGTCGTTACTTCGACAAACCTCAATTGTCATTTTTATCACGTTTTTATTGATTTATATAACACAAACGTATCAAAGAAATGTTATTTTTTTTCCATTTAAAACATGTTTAAGAAAGTTGACGGTTTCGTTTGGTGCGTTAAAAGAGACACGATGCCTGTAAAAACAGCTCTGATTTCGGACGAAGCTTGAATTGCTCACAAGGTAGGAAAATCTCATATACAAAATGTATTTATAGGGCAAAATTATTATTTTTTTTAAATATAAAATGAATCCCACTATATTAATGTGCTTATTCAACTTTTTCCAGTTTCAACTGTTCATTCAGACGCCATTTTCTTTCTCTCAACCAAACGTTTCGCACGCAACCACAGTGCAAATCTCCAAAACGTGTTGTACATTAATAGTATATACAATTAGCTGTCAAATGGCATCCATTAATTGAAGACCGAGCAGCTGGCACTGGTAGAAGGAGAGTACTGTAGGAGGGTCTGGCATGAGATGGACTGCACATCGTGGTCAGGGAGCGTGCCAAATGCCATTCCAGTGCCCCTGCAACAGGGGTCGAAGGTTTAGAAACATTGTGGCTCAGAAGACAGATGTCCATGTGGCCCGGGTAGACATTATCATTCTGCTTGAGAGCCGAAATCACCTGCACATTAAAGAGTCCACATTTGTCTGTCAAACTTTAGCTCTCGAAACAAATCCTTTTTACCCATGTAGCACAATTTTCCACAGAAAATGTATGGTGTTATAATGACCCATTTTACTGTATTCTTAACTAGTATCAAGTGTGTCACCATATGGTGATCACAGTAGGTGGATCCACTCTTCTAAACATGCATTCTTGCTGCTGCTGCTTTACATTGGTGGACTGCATACTGTCCACCTTAATGCTCTCGCTATGAGGCTTGTGGTACTTGGCAGCATCCACTGTATAATGACCGACTGCGGCTTTCAAGTTGTCCTTAGAGACATTATAAATGTTAGATTTATGTGCTGGAATGGGGGTTAACTTTTCTTATTCCCTATCTGAACTGTATGTAATTGGTGTTAGAGTTTCGTGAATGCAAATTAACAGTGTTATGTGTCTTACAGATTTGACTTGTCAAAAAGGATCTGAAGAATCTCAGAGAACAAGGTAAGCGTCATGCTTACTACATGGTTGCTAGGGTGTTGCTCGTCAATTTCTAAGGCGTTCTGGATGAATCGGATAGATCCAGATAGTCAAGACAGACAAAGTCCAGATAGATAGATTTCAATGGGCAATATTTTATTCGAACAATATTTGCCTTGATTGCAAAACAAAGCAGAACTGCTTCTCCATATGACGAGACACCTCCGATTCCTGCATATCCAGCTGTCTGACAGGCGTTGTGATGACACAGGAGGGGACATGTTTCCATTTTTCCAAATGATCCAGACATCTCGCAGCCTCCTCAGAGGAGCATCTATCCTCCATCACTGTCAGTCATTGGTCTCCTGGGGGCATATGGTTTACTGCCACAGACCTTTTCCACTTGAGTCATTAGGGTGCCTTGTAAATGAACTTAGACTTATGGACAAATCTTGCTGAATGACTCATTCCAGCCCAAATGTGATCTTGAGTTACACATTGCTAAAACAGGACACATTCCCGTCCTCGACGTCCGGAAGCTTTACGATGTAATTAATCAAATGTTGATTCCACAAGGGTCAATAGAGTTTCGGGAGAGACGGATGTCGATTTCTCAGCTAAGTGAAAAAACAAGTGGTGTTGAAGGCAAGGCCCAGTGTGGATGCACTGGATAAATCCATCAGGGGCGCTGACAACCAGCCGTCAGTGGCTGCACATCTGCGCCCATCTGCCCGAGGCTCGTGTCTTTTATTGCTTTTCATTGCTTTCTTCAGACGAGAGCAGAAGTTCACTGCGACTGAATCTCACGTCCCTTGGAAACTGAGGCGATTATTACATTGCAAAATGTTAGATTAATCATTAAATTAAAGGTACTTTAGCTTGTGATCATTGAGAGAACCTGATTGTTGACTGAATTCAAAGAGATCAGTGCAGAGCTCAACATTAAGCATGGCCGAAGTAACGGAGTTTTGGGCCAGTTGATGGAAATGCATTTTCATAAGGTCTTGTTTGATGAAGTGGTGTGAATTTGTGCTCTCTATTTCAAATGCTCAAGGGCATCTTAGTTATGGGTAATGAGAGTGCAAGAGAGCGCTGTTCATTCAATCCCTCCACCTACATTTCCTGCCGGTACTGAGACTCGAACCCGCGAGCAGTGTTGAGGAAAGTTACTTTTAACAGTAATGGACTACAATGTTGCATTACTCCCTAAAAAAGTAACTGTGTTACTTTTTATGGAAAGTAATGCGTTACATTACTTTTGCGTTACTTTTTCTCATGTGGGCTGGGCTGTTTGTTTTGTTTTTTGTTTTTGTAACAACAAAAAAGTTCTATTTTTGGCAAATGTTCACACCAATAGTGAAATAAATAAGCTTCAGGTTGAAGGAAATGCAAATTCATACCTTTACAATAGAGGGCGCAGTTCAGACAAACAAGCCTTTCAGCTGTGTTGCCATTCTGGAATACAGAAAAATATAACGCTGGAGAAGAAGTAAATGAGTAAATGTAAGCTCACATTTAGTCTAGAACGGTGGTTCTTAACCTGGGTTCGATCGAACCCCAGGGGTTCGGTGAGTCAGTCCGATGGGTTCTGCGGAGGTCAAGACACACACCCGACTCATATGATTCGTGATGACACGCCCCGCTTTTTCCTATTAAGAAGGGTTTGGTGAATGCGCATATGAAACTGGTGGGGTTCAGTACCTCCAACAAGGTTAAGAACCACTGGTCTAGAACTAGTTTAGAATAACCATCATGGTTATACAGCGCAAACAACGCCTCACAATTTCACTCAACATGGGGACTGGAGAGGTGTCAGTCAATAAATGGCAAAACAAAGTAACTTGCGTTACTTATTAGAAAAAGTAACTCAGATATTTTGTTGTACATTTAAAAGTAATACATTAGTTTAATAGTTACCTGAAAAAAGTAATCTGATTACATTACTTGCATTATTTGTAATGCATTACCCCCAACACTGCTCACAACCTTCGGGTTACAAGTCTGACTCTCTAGCATTAGGCCACAACTGCCCCGTAACATTTCCGGCCACAGTACCTCTTCTGGTCTGGGCATGTGCCACAGGGGATGGGAACCCACAACCTGAAAGGTTCGGGGCTTGTGGCATTACAGATTGCGCCACTCAGTTGAACATATGCGTTTTGTTTTAAGCACCTTCAGCATGTAGCCTATTGAAGATTGTTGACGCAAATTCAGGAGATTTAAATGTCACCATAGTAAAGTTGGTTTAGTTTGTCAAAACTGCAAGAATCAGTTAGATCAGTTTAAATGATAAACAAATAAGCCAATGCTATGTTTTTTTTAAAATAAGCCAAATTACAGATTCAAAAGTTTGGGGTTTTTCAAAAAGTTTTTGAAAGTCTCTCATGCTCACCAAGGCTGCATGTATTTGATCAAAAATACAGTAAAACAGTAATATTGCAAAAAATTATTGCAATTTAAAACAACTTATTTGTATTTTAATATATTTTAAAATGTTATTTATTTCAGCAGCCATTACTCAAGTCTTAAGTGTCACATGATCCTTCAGAAATCTTTGTAATCTGCTGATTTGCTGCTCAAGAGACATTCCTTATATTATTATCAAGGTTTAAAAACAGATGCTTTATATTTTTATGGAAACTTATTTTTTTTTTGATGAATAGCAAGTTCAAAAGGACAACATTTATTTGAAATAATATTTTGTAACATTATAAATCTCTTTACTGTCACTTTCAATGAATTTAATGCATCCTTGAGTAATAAAAGTATTTGTACTGACCCCGAATTTTTGATTAATAGTGTATGTTTATTAATTTACGGTGAAGCCGTTAAAATATCAGCTGCGCATGTATAAATCTACTTGACCAGAACAAACAATCCTTGAAATATGAAGCATAAAACCATTTTAATTTGTATAATGTTTATAAGCAAACAAACTTTAGAATCTTTAGTGAAGTTAGAATAATCTTCTGATTCATAATATTTTGTCTCTTGTTCAAAACCTGAAGGACATCCGTCAACTTGAGATGAAAAAAATGTCATGGTTTGATGGCTTTTTGGCAGACAGGTAATAGAAAAGTGCATGTTTACCACAGCCAAGGACCAGGTGAGATGTCAATAGCATAACATGCATCATCGGTCACCTGTCTTCAACCTCGCCATCAATATTCGACCTGATGCCTCATGGCAGCGTGTACTTTCAGCTCATCACTCAAACCAAGCGTTTCCCCAGCTGCTCCAGAGACTGTGCACATTAGTGTGAAGATGCAGATGTTTGACCACACCTGGCAGCTGTCCCTCTTCCCCCTTGTACACGGTGCTTCCCTCCTGTCCGAGCACACGCAGCTCTACCCGGCTCCCCTGCAGCTCGTGCGGATATGGGGAATCCTGGTGACTGAGATGAGCTATGTGTTTCCCCCCGGAGTCTCCTGTCCCCTGAGGAGCCACGCTGCCTTCCCATTTTCTCACAGTCACTTCCTCTCCTGTCAACCTGGGAATGTGCTGGCAACCGTCAAACCACAGAGACCAGGAAAACTTTTCCCGTGTGACAGATATAACAACTCGGGGAAACCATTACTGTTCCTGTTTATCATACACTTGCCGTTACCTGGCACAAAGGATGGCGTTGCAAATCAGATGCACAAGAAAACAAATCAATCATTCTTCTGCTGATCGTGATTCATAGCACGAACGCTCCTGCATATAGAACAGGATGAATTACGAAGGGATGCACCTGATTATCAGATGTTAAAACGCTTATCGGCAGTTCATGTGAGATGTTTTGGGGCTGTTCAGAACCCACCTTTAACTGTATGTGGCAAACGATCCCGAATCCACGGCGCATTATCTCAACCCAAATGTGGAAAGAAATGTTATTGCTCGGGGACTTTTAATCTCCCACAACCCTCTGTTCATTTCAGAGCAGTTCCCACCTGGTTTCCATGGCATCTGTCCAACTCACAGCAGGAAAGGAAGCAGATCTCGGCAGTGCTGAGTTCGCCCTCTTCTGGACGGAAGTGAGGGCTCCAATAAGCCCTGGTCTAATTAGCCATGCTGTCAAAACATTTCTGCACAAGTCCTTTTAGAAAACTCTGCTGCATGCTCACGCTGAACTATTCCGAGGGGAGATTTGTTAATTTGGGCTTATGTAACACTGCAGCTTGCTGCCATTACAGGAAAAACAAATGAAAAGGTCAAATGATAGTAAATTCAACCCAAAAGGAACCTCTCAACACAGTTCGGACTTCATCCACCTAAAGCATTGTGCATGAAAAGACACAATGTGGAACGATTTCCTCTATAAATGCTCTGATCGGGTCCCATATTTATCAACTGATTGGATGAAATCATTCAAGAACAGAATGAGACAATTACAGATATTGTAGATTCAAAACTCAATGCAGTTTTAAAGCAGTTTGAAATAATAGAGTTAAACATATAAAGCAAGCACCTTTATTTGTTTGAACAGATACATAGATTTATATTGTACACTTTTTTGCTATTTTGTGTTCTTATACATGTACTAACCGTGGTTAAAAAAAGGCAACTGTTAATGGAAACAATGGCAAGTATACAATACAATTAGCAAACATATCAAAATCAGTTTTTACAACATTTTTAGCAACCAATTCTTTCTATTGGTCTGCCATAGTGCAAACTGTGTGGTTTGAAGACAGAGTGTTAGCGTGATATTAACATTCATTCTTACAGTTCCGATGTCTCTGTCTCGAACGCTTTTCAACGTGTAGACCGCATTCACAGCGCCTCTGCTTCAAGTCCTTCTCTCCCCTAATGCCGATCTCAATAATACTTCAAGTGTGTAGGCCTGTTCGACAGATGAGTAGTGGACAAAAGCTATAATTAACAATTCGATCTGTGTGTTTATTGCAGTGTATGTGGAAGTTGGCGTCTGATAACTGTATTCAAGCTCTGTTCAATGTTCGAGAGTCCCTCTCTGTTTCTCTTGGATACTCTTCTTAAACAAGCTCACCGGTTACAGCTGTTACAGCAAAGATCTAAATGATTGTATTTTGGAGTGGTTGCATAATACGATTTTTGTATGTTGTCTGCGTATCCTAATGAGAGTATTCTGACAGGGTGAAAACATGAAATAAAGCAGAGAATGTCGTCCATTTCAATAGTGTCCATTCCCAAGTCCAGCCAGTAGACATTCCTTTAGTATATCCTTGTGACATTGGACTCCTGTGGCAGAGATACTGATTTAGAGGAAAATGACAAAAAACATAGTCAAATGAAGCAGTGCCCAGAGAGTGAGTGAGCGTCCTTCTATTGCACAGTGTCTTGCAGAAAGCACTGATAATGGATGGTGGGTGGTGTGATCAGATGTCCGGGTCTTTGAGACGGATCAAGTCCTGTCTGGGCACTGGTTCACGAGCAGCCACAGCGGTCTACTACCATTGAGGGGATCTTGCCGTAGATGATCTGCTCTTTGCCGTTGAAGTAAAGCATGTTGATGGGAGACATCTTGGTGGGGGTGCAGCAGGGCCCGGCGGTGCCTCGCGGATTGGCCTTGTTCACCAGATGGGTGTGGGGATACTTCTGCAGGTGCATGTAGTCGCATTCTCCCGAACAGTAATTCGCCTTATAGCGTTTCGGAGCAATAATCCAGTCCCAGCCGAAGTCCTCGAAGTCCACAGTGAGAGGGTATCTGCAGCATCGAGACTCTGAGGAATTCTCGTCGCAGTCCAGCCCAGAGTCCCTCCGGATTCGCTTTGGGCCCTCTGAGATTTTCACCTCCATAAAGGGGAGCTGTGAGAGAAAGAAGCCAAAGAACCAGCGCTTCAGTTTACTCTTGCTACTTTCATATCTATGGGTTATCGACAACTCTCAGTGTGATCCCGAAATTGCTTTGTCCAACCATTAACGAATGCTACAGCTAGCCAACACAGAAACGAATTTAATGACTCTAGTTCCGATTCCACTTAACAATTCCCATTCGTTAATGGTGCCATTAAGGATTCTTCTAGTTAAAAAAAAAAGAAAAAAAGAAGTTCATTCAATTCACATTGCATTTACTGCCACCAGCAAATCGTCGGATCATTTTAGATTTCAGCAGAACCATTATACAGAAACACAGGCAATACAGTTTTTGATTTTTTTAATGACTTTTCACACACTTTGCGTTATATTTATATTAAAAATACTAAAACATTCTTTTAATAATGTGATTACAACACAAGTTGTCCACAACCACTAACTACTCTGATTCAAGTTTCTAGAGCCTTAGCATATTTGTTTCAGTTCGTTTCGAGTAAGATATGGCGAAAATAAGCTGCGAATCTTTGAGTCGTTTTAATTCTGTATCCGTTTCGACTGATTCATACGTGTTTTTCACGAAAAGACCGGCTAATAAGAGTCATTCGGAATCGGACTGTATTAAGGTGATGAATGCTGCTGATTCATTACAAGAACTAGGTCAAAAGAATCGTTAGTTCTAAAACCGAATTACAGAGGTCGCGCTGGTCGCGTTTGATTCACTCAAAAGAACCGGGTTGAAAGAATCATTCGTTCAGGTGTCGGACTACATTGGTCGCGCGGATTGCTTTTGATTCACAAAAACATTCGAGACAACACTGATCACAGAATGTTTCGAGCTCTAAATTCTGTTGCGCGCGCCGAAACATGCAATTAATAAAGATATGGACTTTTTTTTTTTTGAGATTACTTATTTAAAACAAAGTGTTTTATAACAAACCCACATAATTTCTTAACATTGTCATTCACGGCAATCACAGAGCTCTGTCTAAAAGCGGTTGTATTGTGTAAAACCCGCACTTTGGTAACCCAACAGCTCAACTCACCAGTCCATCCTCTCCAGCTTCAGCTGAGGTGACGGCCAAGTCGTTTCCCTTCGCGTCATACGCGTTTATCTCGATGCCCCAGTTGGTCTCCGGTTGTCTTAACCACACCGTGAGCACCTGCTTTACGTCTATACTCTGCCAAGACGTGACTCCTGCGTTCACGTCGATCTTCAGGGATCGTATTCGTATGTGTCTTCCTCCGTCCGTAACGGGCATCAGCCGTGATATCTGTAAGAAGACGGTGGTCGCTTCTTCCGCCGGTCTCAGATGAACCCAGAGCTGCGCTCTTACGATCCGGTTCGCTTGGATTTTGGGACTGAAGGAGAAAAAACAACACTTCGGTTTCCGATCTACTTGAACGATGGGGTCAGCTGAAAAACAAAGAGAAAGTAAATCAGAGTGATTATACGGGTTTTCAGTGACAGTTCTATTAGCCTATCCAAGAAATGACGCACTGATACAGAGAAAAAAAATTTAACTTTTAAAGAAATAACGCTGATCTCGCCCACAAAATCAAATACATTACAGACATAAAAGACATTTATATGTACAAATTTGATTGACCTTATAGCTTTTATAGTTTGTATACATGTAGTTATTTTAAAAATGAAAAAGACATAAGTCATACATGCACGGTATTGCGTAAGGAAATATTTAAAAAACGAATGGAGATATAATGTCTATTTTTAGACATGACATATTAAAGACATTACACATAATACACATTTTAACCTAAAGATTGGCTAAGATATGAATCGAGTTAAACAACAATTTATCGCCTATCACGTGTGGTAAAGGTGAAAACATTTTCACTGGTGCGCTTTTGTCGCGCTTCCATGTTCAGCGTGCGTAAAATTGCTTTAGCAAGACTGAGAAAAGAGGGGCAACGAAGCCTTAAAAAACAGGAAACGTATTTATACCTCTTAACTGTGCATTTTACGCACAATAGCTGGCTTTTGAGTGCAACTGGCTTGGGCACAAAGACTGCGTAAAGGGTCTCTCCAAGATTCCCTATAGATTCTTTGTCCATTGTTAAGAGGATACATTTACATGAATGAATCTGTGAAATAGATGATCCTTACGCTCTGTGGCCATGGTCATGATGGTCTCTGTGGTGGCATGTTCATCATCCTCTTCCACAGCTCCATCCTTACTGTCATCCCCCAGAACATCGTACTGATCCAGAAGTTGTTGCAAAGGCGGTGCTTTGGGTAACAGCTGCTTGACCACGTCCCGGCTGATGTTTGGAGCCTGTTTGAGTCGGAGTTTGCTAAGAATTTGGGACTTGATGGCATGCAGTCTCATCAGCTTGCTGTGTTGTCTGAACTCACATGTGGAACACTGCTCGCTTTCCTCCGTGGCTGTGGAAGGCTGCTGGTGCGCCGTTATATCTCCATTACCCACTGGACCACATGCAATTAATACACTTAGAGAAATTAAAACCTGCGTAAAATGCATGTTCCAAGGCGTGCTAGAGGATGTTTGCTATGTTTGATCTGATTTGCTATGGAAATGAACCTCACCACGCACCGGACAAGTAGATGTCATGCTTAAATTCGGCAAGGCTTTTTATACTGCAACTTTGGCCACTCTATTGTGTCGTAAGATTCAATGATTGGCTGAGCTGGCAACAATAAACCTAATGGACAGAGCTGGACTTCTTTCGCAGTTCTTAAAGTGGTATGACACATCTTAGAGGACTCGTGGAGGAACCAGTTGAACTTGAATGCAAATTATGTATATGAAAAATGTATATGAAAATTTGTTAGGATCTTTCAGTGCGTGCATCCAGCTGACCCATAACGCAAAGGCTACATGTGATATGCAATCATAAGCAGCAGAATATTTGTTTTAATATTAAAAACAGTACATTGCAATATATGTTGACATTTAGGTACACATGTGCAGCATGCTTTATATTGTTGGTAAAAAGGTGTTTGGCAGCCCTAACATGTGGGTTCATTTGCTAATGTATATATGTGAATAATTGTTGCCAAGATGTTCTCAAACACTACCTTTGTGACATTCAATTTCCCTCTCACATTTTTATTGTGCTGGCTATTTGGAAAAAGAGGCGTTTGGATAACATTCACGTTGCTTCTGTCAATGCAACGCAATGTAACAGTAACAGGCATACCGAATAATCACAATTCATCTTGTTTGCTTAACACACTCCCTTATAGTTGCAGTTTATTTAGTTGTTTAGATCCATGGGTAAGATACATAGCGCCATCTTGTGGAACGACTAGTGTAAAACGCGTCCTGACCTGATATTTTTCACAGTGCGAGTTATTAGTATAATGAGATAAGTATTAAACACGCAAACATACTAAACACAAATATTAAACATTTTTCTACAACTTCTAATTTACACCAGGAAACATAAACGTGTTGGATCACGACATTAGAAAATATATAGGCCTAATTAAAAATGACTTTTGGGAATACTTGATTCTGATTGGCCAATCGAAGCTGTAATTCATGAAAACCGATTTCCCATGCATTACGCAGTTTCTCCTTCTCACATAATTTTTTTTAAACTCAAATCAATATTTTATGTCCATTTATTTATTAGGCAAGTAGCTGTATAATTAACGAGATAATGTGTGGTCATCCGGTCATTATTGCAAAATAACTCTTTTCGGGGCAATATAAGACTCGGCGTCTGGAAACATTAGATCGATGACAGGGCATTATCCCTTACGTAATAACAATTAATATCGCACTATATTTTCGGTTGTGAAAGTAAGATAATGAGGCAAAGACTGAGAAAACTTTATTGATTAAGTTCTAATGGATTTATATGTTATTAAAGTTTATGTTATGCTATTACAATGCATAAAAATATAAAATGATCTAACCTGGAATTATTGTTTATATAACAGTTTCTTTGTTGGGGATAAAAACTCACACTCTGATGAAACCGTATATAGCCTATACTATAGACTGTGGTATAAAAAATATATTCTGTACATGACAAGATAACAAATGTATTTATATTTTCATATTTCGCTAGTTTCTGGTGGTTCTCGACCAAGGTTGGGGAGTAACGAAATACAAGTAACTTAGTTACGTATTTAAAATACAAAATTTGAGTAACTGTGTTTCATTACAGTTACATCTGAAAAGTATTTTAGATTACCAAAGTGATTACTTTGAATTTTAATGTCATTTAAACAGCAATTGGTGATTCTCTGACTCTGACAGTCTGAAAAAGCGGAGTTAAGTTTCATCAACATTTTAATACTTTTAAGAGGATCATAAAAATTATGTTATTTTTATTTAATACGGTCCTGAACAAGACAAAATGACTGAATTTATATAAAAATTGCCCAACTGTCCTGTCATGACCTGGATGATCCACGACTGTTTTCATGTTTTGTGATAGTTGTTTGTGAATCATTTTATAATTCATTGGTCACTGCAACTTTTTCTCACAATTTGTTTTTTTCCCCCCTCACAATTGTGAGTCTGCATTTCACAATTCTGACTTCTTTTTCTCAGAATTGTGAGAATTAAACTCACAATTGCAAGTTATAAAGTCAGAATTGGGAGATATAAACTTGCAATACTGACTTTTTTTTCTTGCAATTGTGAATTTAGCATGTGAGTTTATATCTCATAATTTTGACTTCACTCAATATTGCAAGTTTATATCTCATAATTTAGATTTTTCTCAATATTGTGAGTTTATATCTCATAATTCTGATTTTATAACTCGCAATTGCAACTTTATATCACACAATTCTGAGTGAAAAAGTCAGAATTGTGAGATAAAAACTTTGTTTGTTCCACACTTATTAGTATTCCAAAGTATTCTAAAGCATTTAGATTAAGTTACTAAACTTGAGTAATGTAACGAAATACGTTACAAATTACTTTTTAAAGCATGTATTTTGTAATCTGTAGTGAAATAAGTAAAAGTAACCTGACCAGCCCTGTTCTCGACTATAGGCTCTCTAGGCAGGTTAAAAAGTTTGGGAAGCAATATTTGTCTATCTATAGTATGGAAAACACTCATTTCACTAGATGGCGACATTGCATTTAAAAAGACAATGAGGCGCAACCTGTGTCTGCGTGTTGCAGTAACCTATTTCACCCAGTTTACAAACAAATGTTTAGGCAAGGGTAACATGAACTAAGTGTGTACGTGAAACAAAGCATTTCCCAGCTGCAAATTCAGTCATTTAGACGGCCATGTCTGAATGCACAGGGAGGAATTCAAAAACAACCCGGATTAAAGCGCTGTGGAGCTCCATCGCTGTCCTGTCACTGGAATGAAACTGAAACGTTATCATCATCATCATCATTATATGTGGACTCCGGACGCACATGCTGAATTCTGACCCGACTTATCCTACAAGAGCAAGTTCATCAACATGCTTTCTCATTCTCCTGTGGAGTAACCCAGACGAGGAAGGCGCTTCTGGACTTATCGCAGATTTCCTTTTAAATAACGCATTTCGATGTGGATTAAACGATTTCTTCGATTTTTATATCCATAATATTGACGCTTGCAGCCTGCAGTCCACAGGGGGGTATGTACCCATACTGATTATATCACAGGAATGAGCACTTTTAACATTAGATTACAAAAACGGACCATCGAGCATTTTTAAAAATCAGAAATCATTTTGACTTGACCTTGAAGCTTTCTTGACACAAACACGACCATGGAATTTACTAGACAAAACGACAAAAGTGGAATTTTAATCTCATTCGCCCTGGCTATATAATCCATCATGATGTTATTAAACTGTTGATCACTTCAGGATTGCAGACTGATTGTCGGTTGTCCTTGGCGGATATGCAAATGGTTTGAGTAGTCATTCGAGAATAACTATAGAGTAATAACATTATTATAATATTTACAGACGACTGAAAGAGCATGTAGATTTAGAATATACAATATTTTTCAAAGAACGCTTTTCATATTTAAATAAGGTATTATCGATGTTTGTGTCTGTGTAATAGCAGCAAATGGAGAGAACCACCGGCTTTCGTCGTGAGGAGAAGTCAGTCAGGAGCAGCGTTTCACGAGATAAACGGCCAAGTGTGATCGTAGACGTCCGAATCGTGAACGAATCGTTCTTTTGAGTCGGATCATTTGAATGATTAGGTTGATCTCGTTCACAAAATCGGTGTGAACGATGCGTTCGAAAATCGAAGTGAATCGTTCCGAGCGGTTTCTAGTCATTCTTTTAGTAGTGTGAACCGGTGTGGAGAAAGACAGATTTAGTGGGTATGTTCAAAATACAACATACTATGAAACGTTATCGCTATTTGTACGCAATGGTTATACGTAAGAGTTTGTTTTTATAGCATTTTATTATCTCCTTTAGCAAAGAGATAATTATTTGTACTAGTGTTTCATGTAAATACAAATTGTTCAAGGTTCAAAATTATTTTTTGAACCTAATCTGAACTGGGCTAAATACGCTTATAAATAGAAAACCCGTAATGAATAGCATTATGCACCTAAATATGATTAAACTGAAACGCTGTATCAGAGCATCTTGACGTAAAGAACCGCTGAATGGCTCTTTGGTTTAAAAGAATAAAAAAAGATTTAGTGGATTTGAGGGAAATTAGTCACACTTGCCATCTCTAATAAAGTATCAACGTACTACATGCTATTTAAATATATATATATATGACTGCAAGAGCTTAAAAATGGTAGTTAAATATATATATATATATATATATATATATATATATATATATATATATACGACCTCTTGAGGAAATCTTCATTCTTGTGAAAATCAAGTCATTACAGTGTCACGGACAAGGTTGCCAAGACACTGAAAAGTAGTCATCATGAAAATTTATTTAGCCAGGCAAAGACAAGCAATAACTCACTGAAAACATGCGTCTTCTTCACACAGGGCAAGTGTGAGAATGCTATACATCATGGCTGACCATCTGGAGTGTCTCAACTACACTTTGTACAGAAATACCTACATCCTCGCTTCATACCCATACAAAACCCTATAAACTGCCAACCAAGGGAATACAACCTCTGTATCACGCCATTTTTGCATCTCTCCCCCTCACTGCTTTCAAACCAATGCTACATTATTTATATCATGGGATGCATGAAATCCAAGCACCGCGACCCTACTCAGAATTCTGGCTCAACGGAGAAAGTGGATGGCAAGTCAGGAAAGCAAGGAGATAAAGCCCTTTTAGTTTTTTCAGAGATCGGCTCCATGGAGGACCCAGTGCGGGTCAATCCAGTGCTGCTGGACTATGCCCAGAGACTCTCAGAGGAAATTGTGGCCCGGGCAGTACAACAATGGGCCGAGGTGGACAGCCGGTACAGCGACATCCCCTACATTGAGTGCGACGTGCCATAAGTTTTTAACTGTGTGGAATCAGTTTGGATTGGTCTAGCTCACACCTCTCCTGTACGTAAAGGAGAGCTTTCAGATCGACAAATGAAGGCCAGTGGTGAATCATGTCATTTTGGAAAGATCTGAAAATCTCTTTAGGATTCACATGAAATATTCAGCCATTTTTTTGTGTTTTCTTAAGAATTGACCATGGAGCTGTTATAATACAAGACTGCATCTTTTTATGTCTCTTGTTTACCCTCAAAGGCCAGTTGTTTAATTGGAGAGTCCCTGAAAGTGTCCAAAGGCCACAATCATCCCAACCAAGTTAATTATAGACTTCATCTTTTTGCCTTTAGTATTTCATGTTTACGTGGCTCAGCACATCAGACAGTACCTCATTTCTATTTTCTTTCCATCCATCCATCCATCCATCCATCCAGTCTGTCTTAAGGTGTGGTCACATTGGCTGTCAGTGAAATTGTATGGGGAAAAAGGTTCATTGTCTGTTGCCAAGTCACTTTCAAACCAAGCAGCTTTCTTTTGGTCAACGTCGTGAATTTGAGTGACCAACTTGTACCAGTAGCGAAATCTATATGGGGAAATCTTTTGTCCTCCGGTGAAATTCTCAATCACCTAGTTATAAATGACTGGGTTTTCGCCATGGATAACAGTAAATGTTACCACACATTTACAGAGCATCCGCTCAGGGGTCACGGTTTCTCTTTAAGGGGCTAGTGCTGGCTTTTAGGGATCAATAAGTGTACATTACTTCACCAGTAACCTTTTTTTTTTTTGACATGACAGCTGTCAACTGCAATTCCTGGTACAAAATCAAAGACCATGTGGTCACAATGGCCAGACATTGTCTATCAATGACACATTCTTAGATTTAGAGATGTTTAAAGATGTTAATCATCCTGTATCCTCATGATGATGGCATGAGAGAATACATTCAAGAGGAACGATTACATCCATCCATCCATCCCAAAATTTGTGTACCAAGCCATTATATCATTTTGTTTAAAGACGTTTTCTTCTGTGCAGCTTAAATATGCAATTCTTAAAGGCTAAGAAGTTTTAAAAGAAAACTGCAAATTACATGTTGCTACCAAGACTGCCAAACCCCTCACTAATAGAAAGAAATCATTCAGACCGGGGACCAAACACGCCAATGTCCTTAATGATCGTTAATACAAGCACAATTACTCTTCTGGTAGTGTTTTAACAGCTGCTCACCAATGCTTTTTATTGATAAGATATATTGGCACTTCTGGGTCTTGTGCCATGCTGTCAGGTAGCCAGAATCCCTTTAATCATTTCCAGATCAATAAAGTGCAACAGTTGGGTTCTGGAAGTAAAAATCACATTAGTTTTCTCCATAGAGATCGATTGTTAATGATAAATGTATAAAGCTTTTAAGACCTACCTACCATGAGCTCTGAGGTGGTTAAGTGATGAAATATGCTTCTTCACACATTAGTGTGATTTCAACTACATAAAAAAACATTAAATTCAGAGGGAAGGATCTACTTATAATCATAAGGTTACCTTGATAACCTGTTCAGTGGCCATCCTCTCCCATAAAACATTGTGAATCCTGTAATCAAATCAATCTCTCAAAGAACTTATATATATTTTTTTTGTATATGTCAGAAAATGTTGTGATTAATTTAAAATTGTCAAATTTTGTTAAAATTGTCAGATTGTCAAAAACTTTTTTGCTTCAAATAAAAGGTTGTTGGAGCTGGCTGGTTTGGTTCATGGCTTTAAATTCTTTACTGAGGAACTTTTTCAAATCCCTATGGAGAAAATTAATGAGAAAATTACTTCCGGAACCAAGGCCACTGAAGAAGTGGGTAGTCACTGTTACAGCCTGTTGCAAAGAGCAAGGACTGCACTTTGACCATTATACTTTTGCATAGAAAGTCATAAATGCAGAATGAAATATTAAGATACGAAAGTAGGACTTAAAAGGTGTATTTTACGAGGCCTTTCAGCACATTACTGAATGTGCTCAGAGTAGAACTTCAGTATATCTCAGTATCTCAAAAAACAATCAGTACAGGATTCATGGTGTTCATTACTCTCCTTATCATCCTTAATTATACTAGGCCAAATAGAACCTATATTTGGTTTAGGATGAACTACCAAAAGTGTGTGATCATGTATCTCAGAAAAATATGCTTCAAATAAATACATAAATAAAATACACTGCAGTCAAACTACATTTGTACCAGCTTGTGCTGTCAAGCTGATTTCTCTTGAGATCTCCATCTCATGAATGTTTGATGAGGTGCTGATGATTCGGACCAAAATGGTTGTCTTTCACATTTCAGTGTAAATTTCAGACAGAAGTGTAACACTGCTACGCCAATAAATAAAGCCTTCCTCAATACCTCAGCTGTAACCTTCAGTTTCTTCTGTTTCATATTTATTACATAACTTTGTAACACGACAGAATAACTTTAAAAAAATGCCCTTTATGGTCCTTCGGTGCAAGTCTATGGGAATTTTATTGTTGTTTTTGCATCCACTAGGTGAAAATAAGTGTCTGATTGCTTCGAAAAGCAATAGCAAACCTCTCCACAAAATGTCATACGATTTGAGGTGACATCCATGTCTGTATACACAAATAGCCTGCCTAACTTTACTACTTAGTGGTGTTTAAGGCATACTTAATGATAGAGGTCTACCCTAACCCTGCTGTCACGTTATTGAGTCTGTCAGTCAATTTGCTAATTAGCTCAATTAATACAGAAAATACGATTTTATTATTTTTTTTACACCATTTGTTTTATTGAAAGGTTCTGTGGGCATGTTACAATTTTATGACATATCCGCTATCAAAGTCAAAAACAATCTTTTAATGTTTTGCTTTTGCACAAATATAGGTCACACACCTTTTATGAACATCCACAAAGCGAAAGAGAACCGAATCATTTGAATTCAAGGCATCAGAGTTGTCTCAACCTCAGGCTTGATACATCTATAGTCTAGGCCAGTGGAACTGCTTGTGTAGTAAATACTGTGGTTAATGGCAGTCATACTGCATGCACCACATGACAATACTTTAATCCCACCAAACTGAATCGTGGCCAGGGTGGATGTTAAGGTTGTCAAGGTTAATCATGGATTGCAGAATGTGCAAAAATAATTTTCTGCCATTCTCTTTCCACAGGGTTTACACAAATGTTTACACAGTATGGAGGAAAATGACACCTCTAAGAATGAAGTATGCAAGATATGATTCCCAGCACCTCATCCTGACAAGTCTGCTGTAAATTCATGTTGTCATATAGCTCACCCAACAATGGAAATTCTGTCATTATTTACTCATCCACATGCCATTTCAAACATGTATGCTGGTATTTTTTTTTTCCTGTGTAACACAAACTTAGAGTATTTGTAGAACCTTATTCTAGTTATGCATGAAGATTCTTCAAAATTGTAAGATTTAAAAAAAGCATACATGGCTGAAATGGGGTTGCGTAAATAATGACACAATTTACAATTTTTTGGGTGAACTTTTCCTTTAAAATATGACTAGGCTGCTGTGAATTGTTAGCTTATTTTAAATGCCGTTTCCCAGTGGAGAAAAAAAAAAAACTCCCCAAACCTCCGAATTTCCTCAAGAAACCAGCATTGTTCATTTCAACACAAGGATCAGCGGATCTGTGCAGAAGTCTCAGAGGAACGTTTGCTTTAGCTGTAAGCAGCAGAATTATTTTTGTATTCGTCTGTTCTGCTGACAGATATAACAATGCAGATTTCTTTGATAAATTTCAGAGGTTTATGAAAGCAACTTGTAGAATTTTTGTGGGGAGTTTCTATAGTTTGAGATCTCTTTCACCCAGGGAGCTGAAGCATTCTTCTACAGCCTGCTCTGAGACCCCGGACAGGGTAGAAGGTTTCCACTTCGGACTCTGGTCTTTATCGATTATAACTGCGAGTAGAGAGGAAAACAAATCTGTCAGTTATGCCCTGACCTTATTCTGGGGTTGTAAATTAGTCAGGTGAGAGGAGGTGGCCATGAATGTCATACAAAGTAAGAGCACATGATGTACTTTAATTTTATTATTACCATTAACAGAGATCATTAGATTATATAATACTTCTATTTTTTTCATATGCATTCATTCAGAATTTTTAGGAATGTCTTTAAAATTTCAGTTCCGTTCAATTCAGTAAAATTAAATTTAAAAAAAGAAACTCACTCAAAAAAAAAAAAAAAAAAAAAAACTCATTTCATGTGTAGTTTTAAATAACAAAAATATGAATTACCCATAAATATGCTATCGTGGACACATGGAGTACTTCCAGAAAGGAATTAGAGCAATGATCGAAATGCCATTTATAGAAATGTGTACGTAACATAAATATGCATTACATTTAGTAAATTACAAAACTTAAATATTATCTATTACTGTGGAAGAACACCATTTCCCAGAATGCTTCAAGGCCCTGCTTTATATTAGGCCTTAATTACAATGTTCTTAAATTTAAATTAATCATTTGATACAATGTACAAGTTTTAACATTGTATTTATATTTTTAAAAATTTCTGCATGTAATTACATTTATAATTACACTGTTGACCCATCCCTTACACCTTAATCCACCCTTAAACCTACCCATACCACCAAACCTGTCTCTAGCCTTAACAATATCCCACCTCAATAGCAGCAAAAGTGCTTTGCAATACAATATGAACGCAAGAAGTACATTGCACTTATTTTTTCATGTAAATACAAAAGTAGTTAAGGCCACCTAAACTAAAGGGTGTCCTGTGGGTGTGGCCAATTCAAATTTCAAACCATGACTTGAAAGGGAGTCAATTCTTAAATTAAACTTAACACTAACCTTTTGACACCTTATATACTGTTCATCATAGAAACAAATTTACTAATATGTGAGCTTCTCAAGAAAATGTGCATCTCACCTGCTCTGACTCCCTCATAAAAATCGTGGGCTCTCTGCAAAGCAAGAGTAAAAACTCATGACATGAATAACACATACTTCCCCTAAACTAATAAGTGGACATACAGTGAAAAAAGCACCAAATCAGCTTAAGCTGATTTGATTTAGGTAACGAAATGATAAAGCATAGCATCGACATAAAATTGCATTACATACCATACAGGCCTGACTGAGTCTATACTCCATCACCAGCACCTCCTGCAAACTCATTTTTGCTCCTTTCTGAATCTGCCTGAAAGTTAACTTCAGAGAGGTTGGTGACATTTTGGCCAGAATCTGTAAAATTCAATACAAAAACACAAACAACAAATTTCATTAATGAAAAATAAATAAATGACAATTAAAATAGCTGATAAAGCTATCTAAATGCAAGTTAAACTGAAGTGGACAGTAAAATAAAATAAAAAAATCGTCTGAGCCATTAGTCCTTTCTATGTGGAGTTTCATGTTCTCCCCGTGTCAGCATGGGTTTCCTCCGGGTGCTCCGGTTTCCCCCTCACAGTCCAAAGACATCCAGGTTAGGTCGATTGGACATGCCAAATTGGCTGTAAGAGTGTGTGCGAGTGTGTGTGTGCCCAAGCAGTGCTGGGTTGCGTCAGAAAGGGCATCCGGCATAAAACCTGTGCCAAATCCAATGTGTGCGTGCTGATAATTCTGATGAAGCAGACCCTGCAAATGAGCGGGACTAATGCTAGAAAATATAGTGTGAGCGAGAGAGGACATGAACTGGTCCACCCAAGATCATAAGGTACAAACAAGGAGTTTGTACAAGGGTAATGGCCAAGTGTTCTGTTGATAAAAAGAGGCCCCGTATGAGCAAAGGACCAGTGCATGACCTGCTCTGACACCTCACATTCAATGCAAACAGCATGTTCTTCTGTTTATATAAATGTCACTTTGTATAATACTGCATAATACTACAACAAAAGTGTTGTGATTATTTGTATTGTAACTTTGTTTAGGTCATGATAGGACAATAACAGAAAACAGAATTTAACTTTGAAAAAAGCAGTCCAGTTCACACATTTACTGAGCAACAGGAAATGTAAATTTTCAACTACGAAACGTCATAACGTCAAACATCAATTTCCTTTCTACAGCTCACTCTAAACAAAGTGATGCATGGCAAAGTAGCGCTATGGGAGGAAAAACAGAATGGCTTTGAAATACTAATGAGGTATAATATGATTCAGGGCCCATTACGCAATACGAGAGAGGGTTTGCATGCAGCAGACAGCATGCAGACCTCAAATGAGAACCCATATGCGCTCATTGTGTTCATCTCGCCAAATATCCCGGAAACCATCACACTCTTAATCCAGATGCAGGAGCAGGATGTGGAAACACTCCTGAATGAAGAAAACAAGGCAAACCCTGACACGGCCTATTGCAGTGTTATTTTATGAGGTTCATAAAAACATCACTTGCACTTGGGACTTAAAATGAATAAATGGCTCACCTTCATGCAGGGTATGAGATATACTCTGCGTCTGAATATGCCCATGTCTATGCTGTATGGTAGGTAAAACAGCATGTAAGCCAACTATATCTGAATTCATAGTTTTCATAAAACGGTAGATAAAAAGTACCTGCATGGCATTATAATTCCGGCAAGATTGTGAAGTGCACATCCAATGGACACTTTATTCTACCATGAGGCCACAGGAGAGGATTTATGAATGGCAGTGAGGCAATGCCGTAGGTCACATGACAACATGGAAGTAGTATGTCCAAATTCATTCATACTACATACATTTATACTATATAGTGCGGTCGCAAAGCAAGTTTCAAACCAAATGTAGTACTTGCTATACAGTATGTGATTTCGGAAAATAGTTTTTTTTATAAACAATGCAAAATTCTATTTGAAATACTAGCTATTTGATATTAAATTAAAGCAAGAAGCCATGGTTTACAGAGAATTTATAACAGCTGAGCTGAGTTTTGTAAATACCGATTTGTATTAATATTTACAACTTATTTTATATTTTGATTTGTATATACTGTAAATATACACTTATATCCACACCCATATACAGGTAAGATTTCTTAATGTTTTTGAAAAAAGTTTATGCAGGCTGTATTTATTTGATCATTAATACAGTAAAAATAACAAAAAAAAATTGTGACATATCATTACAATTTACCGTTTTCTATTTTAAAATGTAATTTATTCCTGTAATGGCAAAGCTGAATTTTCAGCAGCCATTACTCCAGTCCTCAGTTTCGCATGATATTTTAGTGCTCCAGTAACATTATTATGAATGTTGAAAAAAGTTGTGCTGCTTAATATTTTCATGAAATAAACCATCATACATTAGAAATGTCGAAATAACAGCATTTATATGAAACACAAATCGCTTTTGTTCAAATGTAATGCATCATTGTTGAATATATATTAAACATTTCAGCTCATTAAAACAGATGTTAATATTACATTTAAGACACAAAAAAAAAAAGTTTGAGTTAATCAAATAAAAAAAAAGTGCGGGAAAAAATCTTGTCTGCATGTTAACTTGCTCTGCTAATTAATGAAATAATTAATCCAAAATAGAAGTTTCTTTATTCACCTTATGTCGTTTAAAACCTGTAAAACCTTTTCTTTTTTTTCTGTAAAACATCCTGGCCATTCTTTTCGATATAATATAAAAGTGAATGAGGACTGGGGCTGTAAAACTTCAAAGTAGCAAATAACATCATAAAAGTATCATAAAAGTGGTTTAAATGACAGTATGCACTACATGCCATAGACTTCTGAAGTCATAAGTTTTATGTGAGGACAAGACAATATAAATTGTTAATCACAACATTTGTGTTGCACGGAGGAAAGTCTAAAGGGTTTGGAAATGACATTGGGTTGAGTAAATGATTTTCATTTGTGGGTGAACTAATTTTTTTTTTCTTCGAATGTGTTGTGCCACCATCCTCGAATTTACCTCAGTTTGTTTGAGTGCAAAAGCAGAGCCATCTTTCTTAAGGTTCTCCATGATCTCCTCCATACTTCCAGCTGAAAAGAGCCTGAAACAATACAACAATAACGAAATATACGGAGTCAGCCCTGCAAACACAATCTGTGAAAGTTTTATTGCATCATTTTCAAACAGGCAAGCCAAATTAGTCATCAGGCTTAATCCTGGGACAGCAGATTAGTGCAGCATCAAATGATGTTGCATAAGACTCATATGCAATGCAGAGTCAAACTCCACAAAAACAGGTAAACAAGGGGTTTATAGGTTTATGAATAATTTGTTAATTTGTTCCACTAAACACCGGAAGGAAAGACGCAAAGACAATGCTGCACATTGTCACGGTGGAAACTAAGCTTTGGAGCGTGTCCAGTGTTTATCAGTCTGATCATTTCAGGCCTTTGATCAACATACCCAACTTTTCCCCAGCACATTGAATTATGGGCCTTTTAGAGTGGCAAAAATTGTCTGGAAGCCTAAAAGTTTTACCAGCACCTGAAGGCTAAAGCTTATCCAGTGAAACAGACACAAACCCAGAAGTATAACTAATCGGTTCCAAAAGTGTGAAGTTTACTTATGTCAAGCCAGCACGGTTCACGCAGGTTTATTTAGACTTACAGTGCCCACACTGTCACCGTCTTGTTATGCAAAACAGTGATACATTCATAATTAACCATTATAGATTAAATTCAATGCTGATATAGCTAAAAATATACACCACCATTCAAAGGGCAGTAAAAAGTTTTTTTGACGAAATTAATAGATTTATAGTAGATTAATCAAAAGTGACAGTACAGACATTTATAATGTTACAAAAGACTTCTATTTAAAATAAAATTTTGCTCTTTTGAACTTTCTATTCATCAAAGAATCCCAACAGTGATAATAATAAGAAATGTTTCTTGAGCATCAAATCACATGAAGGATCATGTGACACTGAAGACTGGAGTAATGATGCTGGAAATTAAGCTTCGCATCACAGGAAAAACTTACATTTTAAAATGTATTAAAATAGTAAACGATTGTTTTAAATTGCAATAATATTTAATAATATTACTGTTTTTAGTGAATATTTTGATCAAATATGCGCACATTTCAACAGAGTTAATGTTGTATTCAACCCAGAAAATTCTTATAATAAAAGATAATTTCCCCCAAAAATAAATATTCATACAATAATTACAAACTACTTAACAACTTTTAAAAAATATATAAATGTGAAAATGGGTGCCTGTCCATGCTGGCATGACGCTAGATTATTGTGGGTGGTTACTAGGGTGTTGCTAGGTACAATAATTGTTTACAGAACCAAGTCAAAAGAATCCACCATCACTAATAACCATACATGGCCCAATTCAAAACAATATCAGGCTGAATTATACTTAAAACCTAATTCTTTTGTCCCTTATTTTAAAAAAAAAAAAAGATTAGTTTTCCATTCAGAGTGGGACCTTTAGTTTCATTCTATTCTGGGTTAGGCATATAACAATAAAGCAAATGGTTTATTTTAGGTGTAAGTTTACCTGTCGATGGCCTCTGTCTGTTCTTGCAGGACAAAAGGTTTCTCAGCATCCAGACTGCTCTGAGGAGACATAACAGCAAGCCTGTGTTTAGACACCAGCTGAAACATATACAGTGCTGTATTTCAACCTAGACAACTGCAATCCTCAACAGTCTGTGTCCGAGTATGTTTGGCAACATTTCTGCCCTATCAGAAACCGTGGCTGTGTCTGAAAGCAGCAAAATGTCCATCAGGAAAGAATGCAAAAATTGTATTTTAAAGAAGTAAATACATAGCCTCCAGCCTCTAGCATCAGTCGCTAGTGCACCTAGTGGGTTTGAGGTTTATTTACACAGCTCACAGCATGGGAGGTGGACGTACTTACAAGGACCCTAAAGACGGTCTGTGCCGGTGGCCTCGTGGGCAGTGCGCCAACATTTAACGCTGATGCGCTTCGGGCGACCCGAGTTTGACTCCCAGCTCTCTCTCTCTCTCCCACTTAGCTTCCTGCCTGAGTGCTGTCCTATAGCAATAAAAGGTAAATACGCCAAAAAATAAATCTTTAAAATAAGGATGCTAAAGACAAGAGCCTTTAGCACCCGTCGCTAGTGCACTTCTTGAGGCCAGTGGAGTGAGGTTTACTTACACAGCTCTTTACTAGCTGGCCTGTTACACTCACCCCCCTAAACCTCACTCCCATCTGGGTCACGGCACCAAAGTAAGTGGTACTACTCGCACTATTCACAGCGGGATTCGCAGTGGCATGGGAGGCGGACACACTAACAAGGACGCTAAAAACTCCAACCTCTAGCATTAGTTGCTAGAGCACCTCTTGAGGCCAGGGACGTGAGGTTTACTTACACAGCTCTTCACCAGCTGGCCTCCATTACACACACCCCCTTAAACCTCACTTCCATCTGGGTCACGGCACTATTTAACTGGTCCTACTCACACTGCTCGGGATTTGCACTGGCATGGGAAGTGGGAGTACTAACAAGGACGCTAAAGACCGCAGCCTCTAGCACATGGGTGGATGAACTTGGTCCTGGAGGGCCACTGTCCTGCAGAGTTTGGCTCCAACTCTAATCAAACACACCTGAACCAGCGAATCTATGTCTTCAGGATTACTAGAAAGCTGGCAGGAGAGTTTTATCAGGGTTGGAGCTAAAATTTGCTGGATAGCGGCCCTCCAGGACAGAGTTTGCCCATCCCTGCTCGAGCATCAATTGCTAGGGTGCCTCTTGAGGTTAGGGGAGTGAGGTTTACTTACATAGCCCTTTACTAGCTGGCTGTTACACTCTCCCTCCTAAACGTCACTCCCACAGCACCACGTAACTGGCCCTTACTCACACTGCTCAGAGTATACAAATATAAATACACAACAAACTAACACACTGTTCACAGATTGCTTCAGATCCTGCACATTTATCATTTTATCTTCTGTGTAGGTGTGTACGGAGGGTTAAACTAATTTACTCCCCTCCTAGTGCTAAAAACCTGTGACATGAATCCCAGTGACATTTCATTTTACGCTTGCTCTAGAGATACAGACGTAGACATCTCATTTCAATACATTCTCACAGAATCCATGATAAGGAATCACAATTCACCATTATCACAATCTGAATACAGAACGGAAGTGTCTATATTCCCCTCTTATCTGCTGGGGTCTGGATACACCCAACTAATCTTTAGTATCGAACAATCTACAGATTTTAAAGTGCAACCTTGATGAACAAAGTTGATATAAGTGTATGATTTTATGGTTTAGTGACAGCTGCTGTAGATAAAACTCTCTTTGAAGCAGGAGCATTGCCAGATGTAAATAACATCCAGAGAGCCTAGCCCATTATAGGCATACCATAATGCAAAGGCTAACTGTAAATAATTTATAATATATTTAATTAGGCTACTATCAAGATTTGTTGATAACAGAAGAGAATAATATCCGAGAAATGATCAGAAGGGGCCTGGGAATGGTCTGTGGAAGCTAATATATTTGTCCAGAGCATGAAAGCCACGTGTCATCTGTCCCTCCCTCCCCGAGGATCTCTGGAAAGCATTGTGATGTAAAGACTGTATGAGTCATAATAATTCTCACTTAGACACTCCTGTTCAGCACACACAACTTCACAGCATTAACCACAGATGGCTATAAATCCATACCACCAAGCCATTATGAGTGTAATGAGTATAGTAAAACACAGCAGAGGACTTTGAGCTTTTGGAGAGCCTCAGGAATACTCTCACACAGACCTGTCACGATCATGAATTTTGTGCTGATGATTAAATGACATTCAAATAATTGCGACTTATGATTTAATTCTGTTTTCCATTCCATTTCACTTACAGTGTAAGCCTAATACATCTTTTTCCTTTTTTAAATTTTTTTTTTTAACTGTGAATCGTACATAATATAATATAATATAATATAATATAATTTAATATAATTTAATATAATTAAGCCCACAAAGCATCATTTTGTATGAAGGAAGACCTTTGGCTGTCTTAACTTTTTTGTATTCTTTACTCCCAGCCAGATTTTAACTCCACTTCTTCTCCCTACCACACATTGTGTATTTTAATGGATCTTTTTTTAAGTGCCGAATTTTCTGTTATTTGGATGGCAAAATGTGATCGAAATTTAAGCTGCGCTATTATTGCGGTTAACTAAAATAATTGTGATTAGATCGAATAACGTCAGATGATTAATCAATAATTGCAATAGGCCTAGTCTCACAGAACAAATTTCCTGTATTATATATTATATTATATTATATTATATCTGTATAATTGTATTCTTGTAATAATTAATATAATTGCATGACTTTCTTCTGTGGAACACAAAAGATCTTTTGAATTTTTTTTTATTGTACATACTGTGCAAGTCAATGGGTTTTAACATTGTTAAAAACAATCAACATTTTTAAAAATATTTTCTTTTGTGTGTTTCACAGTGATGTTTGGAAGTTTGGAACGTTTGGAAGTTTGGAACTACACAAGGCTGTTAATTTTTTTGGTGACCTATCCATTTAATGAGAAAATCTACCACATTTGTGTCGCCACATGGCATTTAATGTTAACCATATAAAGATGCACGGAAAGCAGACCCATCAGTGTTGTATACTGTGGCTATGGTAACAGATTATACAAGCCCACCACTGCGTAGAGTAACTGCAAGCACTGCGGCTGTAAAAGTCTGCACAGACCGTTTTAAAAAGTCACATCTGTCTGTGCCACATACCTGTTCTTGATAAGAATCCAGTAGTTGGGCCACTTCGCTGTTAGATGGAGACTTCAAATCAACAAGATCTTTCTCAAGAGATGCAATCTGGATGGAGAAAAAAAAAAAAAAAAAAAAAAAAAAAGGAAAAATTCTTAAACTCACAGGTAGAAAAAAAATCTACTGGGACTAGATGAGATACTGAAGACCTGAAAAGGGAATGTGTTGTTTACAACAGGACTTTTTTACAAGGTGTTTCCTGATGGTAACTGCAGGGGCATAGTGAAACAACATAAAACAATAGATCTGAGCCAAAAACCTCCAACGCCAGCCTTTTAAGGCACCACATGTGAGCTCTTAACATGACGATAATACCTTCTGGCCAAATTCGAAGTCAACTTTTTGCCCTCATGCGAAACTCATGCTCACGCGGATTTCTAACGGAACGACTTTGTTCATAAAATTTTGCTGGGGAACAGTAAATGTGACCGTACCTTAAAGTAATGCACTGTGACCAGGTTTGTGAAAAATCCCATCCAATATGGCGAACAAGCCGAGAGAAAAGTTCAGTAACGGAGAGTATCAATAAAAAAAAAAAAGTGTCATGTGGTGTATTGGTTAATGAGTCACATAACATACACCAAATTCCGTTCAATTAAAAATAGACTATAACTAAATATTTGTGCCCCATATGTATTTGTACGCTTATTAGAGCATCATTTGTTAGTGTAGCAACATACTAACACTGATCTCTGTTGAAATCAATGGTGTCTCTAGTGCACTTCAGGAGTCTATTTTTGTTACGAGTTGCTCTCAATGTAGAGTCTTCTAAAATAGTATCATTTATGAGGTTCACTAGGTATTGGAAACCATGTAGTGTACGAGGAATATAAGGTTTTTTTTGTCACCCTTCAGAGTCAGATAACCCTTCCCTTCCACTATGTTAGGCGATCTGCGACTGTTTAGTGCATGAAGTGTCCAACATTCCACTTTTTTTTTGGTTAAATAAGTACATCATGACATTGAGTCAGTTACGCTTTTTTCATAAGTTGAAAATGGAAGGCGTAGGACGTAGTGTAAACGTTTTGAACTGCGAGATGCGTTACACTGTGTTACACAAGGCGGTCTGGCAGAAGCTAGATATTTACAGTCATGTACACCTAGGATGGCTTGGGGTAAAACTTGGGGTTATTTTCATTTTAAAGTGAACAAATCCTTTAGGATGCATTTTGGTCGATCGGATCACAAGTGGATGACACTAAATACAGGTGTAAACGGGGTCTAAAATGTTTTGAGCTTGTCCCTTTTCGATCACTTCCAGAGGCAGTTGAAAATCCATTAGGTCGGATTGCTTTCGTAGTGTATAAGCTCATGTGGTCGAACACATTCAAACTGCCACAAAAGGCCATATACTCTTCGCCTACTGATCTGGTCTATTAAGCTTATATGGTACTGTAACTGTTTTGGAACAATTTGCATTGTGAAATTCAAACAAATTAAAGAGAATATAATGCATTACACCAGGATATAAAAGGGACCATGTTATTTAAATAAAAAATATTTTTTTGTTTTATTAATTAAATCATTTTTACCGAGATTAGACTCAGAAAGAGCAATTTACAGCTGATTTTAGAGGGCTATAAAATGCATTTTCACATTGTTTTACATTGCTCATAAAACAGTGAATCAGCTCACAACTAGTTCTGCTGTACAAACAAACGTCCTGTCCTCAGAGCCCTTTTGTGGTTATTTTTATCACAAGTCACTTCTGTGAGTAGCGTGTATGTCAGATCCTGCTGGTCGTCTGTCCTTGGCCAGAGGATGTGTGTGTGTGCGTGTGTACGCTTGTATGCCCCTCTCTCTCCAGCAGTGCCAAGCCCTGGTACTCATTTTCACCTCTGGCACATGAACTGGGCATAGTGTCAGTGCTCAGTCGCCCCCTGCTGCCGAACGTTCGCTGGCAAGCCTGAAAAACGCTGACTAAGTCCTCTCCTTTCAGTACCTTCTCTCATTTCACCATCAAATGCAAGAACTGCATCCCAAAAGCCCAGGAGGCCAGCACCTGCATCATTACCTTGAATTTGGGTTTCATCCTCTTGAAACTGTACTATAACTGTCCTTCAATCACGATAGTTTCTTCTTCTTACTACAGTGGCCCAACATTACTTCTGTGTCCCAAACGTCGCCGTAAGATGTTCACATGACACAAGCAAACCTCTTCACTCCCATTTACATGCAATTTTCATCATTCAGATTTTTCCCAATGAATTGAGGTTATTTTCACTGCCATTATACACATATGGCAATGCACAGCATAAATTATGGACTCACATCTTCACCGCTATGTTTACGAATCGCATTACAACGCCATCTGTGTCACAAGCACACTTTAGTCAGAGTGGAATAGATGTATTTGAAGTGTTTACATGCCTGTTTATTGCAATTAAAATCATATGGAATTATTTAATTATAGCAATTAAAATCACATTTGCCACATAATACTACAGCTATGGTTGCTACAATTATGTGCTTAAGTGCATCACTTTGAAGCATTGTTTACCTGAGGTGTAATATTGCCTAAATCTAAATGTAATCGCATTAAAATGGTGCATGTAAATTTAGTCATTGAATATGATATATTTAAAATGAAATAAAATATATATTATATCAGTTGTATATTAATAAATAAACCATAACACTTTTTTTGCTAATTTATAAACTACATATACTGTTTTAAATAAATAAATATATTTATATACACTAAATTGTAAAAAACACATTTATATTTCATAATATATATATATATATATATATATATATATATATATATATATATATATATATATATATATATATATATATATTTAAAATTAATGAAAGAAATTAATGAAATTAGCACTAATATTTTACAATATTTACTCAATTCACAAAAATCTTAAATATGCAATATCTATTTACAAGGCCATCAGTAGACTATGACAAACTGAAACATGATATATTAATGTCAAATATTGTCATATGAAGTAGCCAGTTACTAGAGTATTTACAGTACCTTCTCAGACTGCACAAAGTGAGTAGCCACCCCAACTTTTTGAACATCTCTTCCTTTGAGGCGAAACCCTGTCAGGGCGAGAAAAAGGCCAAGCTTGCCTTGAAGTCTAGGCAGGAAGTAGCCCCCACCAACATCAGGAAACAGACCTATAAAACAAAGCACACAAAACAAAAGCCATTCAGAGCATGAGCTGAAGTAAAGTAAAAATCTGCTATGAGACATGAGCAATGACACATGACTTTTAATGATCTATACAAAAAAAGATTAATTTCAGGCCACAGGAGTAAGGGACATTTGTTAGGGAATTATTACAAATGCTCAAGTGATTTCATAAGTAATAATATCATAACTGTGACTGAGGAAATACTTGAATAAACCAAATGACTTTGATTATGTCAGCTATTTCATGGTAAGAGTCACATAAAACAGGGGATGAGCAAATTTTAGATGCCAATGATCCAACAAATATGATAACGCCAGGTAACGGGTCACAAATATGACCCCCTTCCTAAAAAGTAAAGGGAGCTGTATATTTCCATGCAATATACAGTGGATACATACATATAGTGTGAAAGAAAAAAAAGAATAGTATAAAGACAACATGTTTACAAAATTAAATAATTGGATTTTATATTGTCATTATACTAAAACCAATAGATGATGTGTGATTAAAAAAATACTGTGATTAGATATTAAGAATTAAATTGACAGCATATCGTTATCTTTTATTAGAGCTATGTTAAGACGTATAAATCTAAAAAAAACAATCGTAAAAATAATAAAATAATCTGCAAGGGGGTCCCTGGCCTCTAGTTTGTAAAACCCTATCATAAATAGTCGCGAATTATGCCATAACCATCATAACAAATGCATTGTTCAGTCTGCAGGATCTGGTTATGAAATATCATAGTGCTGCACGACAATCTTATTAACCTGATGTGCTTTTTTTAGTAGCAAGGGCTGAGAAAATGGCATCACTTCCCTCATACACACTCTGCATGAGGTACAATTCTGAATAAGGCGCCGGCAGGATTAAGTCCCCTGACCTGATTCCAGGAGGCAAATGTAATATCATAAATGCAGATTACGTTTGCCGTTCACCCAGTCGCTTTGTCTTATGACCAGCATAGTTTTAAGACTCAAATAGCCCCTTAATCCATAAGCAGAAGGGGGTGAAGAGGAGGGGTTCAGGTCGCATTGGCTGGTTGGGGGGTTGCATTTTCGGCACACAGATGGCTGGCACATTGTCAAGAGAAGGTGCCGCGATGGGTGAATGGCACAGCTCAGCACAAATGGCTCAAGGCTACTGCCACCATGCTGTTCTTGGTGCTTTCCTTCTGGAATCCCACTTTGCCTGAAGCATTTAAAGGATATTATTACAAAGAAGAAAAAAAAAAAAAAAAAAAAATCAGGGAAAAAAAGTTTTTTAAATCACATATAGTGTAATTTGTATGAGCACCCACACATAGTAGCAGGGGCTCAACCAATGGCATGAGTCGAGGAGGGACTATGTGTTTGTGCAACTTATGGCTAATAATGGGTTAAAATGTTAATTCAAATCAATCAATTTTTATGGAACTTTTCACTGAAACTTAGATTATACTGCTGATATGACTGGTGTCTCATCTAATAAATAGATAAATAAATATGTATGTACTGTATGTGTGTATGTATGTAACTGGCTATTAATGGCTTGTAGTTTTGGTACTTTTTTCAGAAGAGTAACGACTGATTCTAAACATATTTTTCAAAAGTACTAATTTATGTGTGAAACTTTCCTGAAAAGCGTAGACACTAGAACTATCAAAATATTGTTTGTTTGCGTGAACCTGCATAGAAAGACTGGCTCAACCGATGACATGAGTCAGGGTTATTATCATTAGATGAAACTAAAACCATTTACAAAAACATTTCGTTACTTGAAACAATATAAACTTTAACAAAAATAAAAAATAAAATATAAAAAACGTATTCCAGCTTGGTGCCAAGGCAACATTTATCATTTTCCTTTATTTTAAAGCTGCAGTCTGTAAGTTTTACCTCTTTGTCGCCATCTCTGTTTGAAACCTGCAATTGCAGTTATTTGTGGAATTACATCTTTACGTGGGTTATTTATCGGCAAGGCTCCTCCGCACGGATGAATCTAATGTTTGCTGTCAGTCACCACATCGTTGTGGATACTGTACTTCGGAATCACAGATTCTACGTCTATGACCAAAACAAGAATTTTCACCAGAAAATGTCATCTGAACAAGTAACATTTCTGCCACTTTTTGTTCTGAACGGATGCATGCTTGAATTTCCCACAGAAACTCACCAGAACTGATTTCATTATAAAACATTATTACAAGCTTACTGCTGTGAATTGAGCTAAGGTAAAGGACACTGTCTGGTTATGTACTTGCTCAAAAATAGATTTTAGATCAATTTTAACCAAAAAAAAAAAAAAAAGTTACGGACTGCAGATTTAAGCTGAAGTAAAAATTAATTATAGACATTTTAAAATAAATAAAAATATTCTAATTCAAAATATTCACAAAAACTACAATAGTATATTAATGACACTAAAATAACACTAGTGTGAGTCAGAGGTGGTACTAAATTTGTCTAACCTATTGCAAAAAGGCAAACATATGAAACCTGTAGGGTAAACCAGTTTAAAAGTATTATTTATGCATATTTACACAAAAAATAAAGTAGCAGTTTTTTTTGCATTAATAGCTTCTAGTTTGCATCTTTCTACGCATTTTTCACAAAGTACTTCTAATTTAAGTGCAAAACTAAATATATATATATAAAAAAACATAATGAGGGGAAAATTAATGAGTGCATTTTTAAATGAAAAAATCAGCACATTTTTCAGCAACTGGCAGGCAAAAAAAAAAAAAAAAAAAATTTTCAAACAAGTCTGTAAATACAGTGCGGATTTTTAAACCTCATTCAGGATAATTGGAGATTATCCAAATGCTCTCCCAGTGCATGCACGATGGGGTAGAAGTGGGACCAGTGCCAAGAGGGGGGAGATGCTTTGTCAGCAAAGCCAGTCACCTTGTTTGCCAGGGGGATACACCAGTATAACTGAATCACACTTCAAACTGATCAGGATTCGACAGCATTCTTCAAACCAGAGGAGCAAATCCACACGAATCTCACGCACACGATGATGAATTACTTGTTTAACCTCCTCATGTCAAGGAAGAAGAACTATAAGGAAGTACCAGTTACAAGACAGATGAGGCTGTCCGCCTTCCCGCAGAATAAACCATTAAGACAAGTGCTAACCCAAAGAGGATTATTCATTCATCTGGGGTTGAGAAACAGAGGCTCTTAATGGAATTAGCGGGTGATGGCACAGAGACGCTGTGCATTCACTCAATCAAATACACACACACACACGCAATTGCACAGACGCTTAACAGATGTGTCACAGACCGTGATTAGCACTACTTCCTGCCACTCTAACAGTTCTGCAGGGAGTCTTTGCCCATGGCTTGCAAGAGTGAAGGACACAGTGCAGCCTGGGAGGAAATGCTGTAAAGCGCTCTCATTAAGAGTCCGGAATGATTTACAATAGCCAAGGCAGACTTCTGCCTACATGTGTAGGAGCATGTGATAAGGACAAGGGCAGGGTATTCATCAGACAATCTGATTTATACCGCATCAAGGCTCTCAACATACCGTTCACAGGGTGTGTTTAGAACACGGAATGAAAAGAAGCACGAAAAATCTAAAGCATGTGCAATAAAAGTGAGACAGCAGCACACATGGATATATTCTGAGGGAATGGTTATGAAAGATGGATGTGGAAACATTCACTTTGGACCCAAAAATGAACATTTTGTCTTCATTTTCTCAACCTCATGTCCTTCTAACCCTGTATTGTCAGGGTGAGTAAGCGAAGATAAGATGTAAACTTAGTTTCTCTTAAAACATCAGCAACACTACAACGTCCCCCGGGAGTATTTGGACACAGTTTGAAAATTTGGGGTCAGTAAGATTTTTTTTTTTTAAGATTAAGAAATTAATACTTTTATTAAGCAGTGATACATTAAATTAATAAAAAATGACAGTAAAGACATTTAAAATGTTGCAAAATATTTCTATTTCAAATAAATGCTGTTCTTTTGAACTTTTGATTCATCAAAATATTTTAGGAAAAACTATCACAGATTGCACAAAATTAAGATTTTTTTTTTTTTTTACAAAAAATTGATTATAATCAGCATATTAGAATGATTTCTGAAGGATCAAGACTGCTGAAATTCGGCTTTGCCATTACAGAAATAAATATAATTCCTGTAAATTAAATTGTAATATTTTACGATATTACTGTTTTTATTGTATTCAAATAAATGCACATAAAAAAAAAATAAAAATAAAATGATGAGCATAAGTATGGAAGCTTGTTTCCGCCACGAAACAAAAAATACAAAGGTAATTCCGACTTTTTCACGCAACTGCGTGATATAAAGCCAGAATTGTGAGTTATAAATTCAGAATTGTGAGATATAAATCGCAAAACAAGCAAACTGGCTTTTACACTTTGTTATCTAATGCAATTAATGTCACCATGAACTGAGCTGTCCACATTTGAGTTCCACCAAACCTAGACCAGATGAGAGGTTAGGAAAGGAAATCTGCATACTGCAGCAGAAGAATCATCTGTTGGCTCCATGACTGGAACAAGACCCACTCACTTACATATCAGCGGCAGATTGATCAGATGCCGTCTGCATTGCCAGAATTCCTTCCATGAGCGAAACGGAAATTCACGCTGTCTGTGGAGCGTTTCAGCATGCCGCTCATTCAGAGAGTAAAAGCATCAGACAGGTGCTCCACTCCACACCATCTCTCAATCCAGTTTCCACATAATACTGAACAATCAATCTACTGTGAAAGATTTCTTTGAGAGGTCTTTGGGCCTAAAGGGTTTTTTAGCTACAAAAGGTGAGTACTTTGTCTTTTCAGAGACAGACATAACATCTCCATTTCTGCTTGTAATTTGGCCGGTCATGAGTTGAAATATTTATAAATTAAATCTAATACCCTGCTTTAAATAGATACGACACGACAAGATTCGGACAAGCAATTTGTCTGTCCACGTAGGATGCAGCACAGCTATGAGACGTGACAAATATCAATCAAAAATATCACACAGCCAATCAGAAGAGCATGTGGGCGGAGCTCTCTGCAGGGTCACTGCACTCGCAATGAAATACAGTACAGTGCAAAAGTCTTAGGCACGTTAGTATTGTCACCCCAACAAAACGAAAAAAGGGTTTTAAGCCAGTTATTTATATCTTTTGCGGTAATGTGTCAGTAGGAAATATCAGTTTACATTTCCAAACATTCCTTCTACCATTAATTGTAATAATCCAGTGAGATTTTTGTATGCTCAAGGAGTCTGACAACAGTCGGTGATCTACACAGAGATCTGATCACACCATCATCGAGTCCATATGGGATTACATGAAGAAACAAACAAAATCCAGAAGAACTGAGGCAACGTATCCAAGACATTTGAAGAAACACACTTGAAGAGTGACTGAAACCATCTTTGTCCCAGAACACACTTCACATTTTGGACGTTCTTGTTTCCTTTCATTTGTTTTCAAGATCTGAGGTGAATTATCCACTATTGGTTTAAGTATGGTAGTATTGGACACTTTTAAGATTAAATAAAGCACATAATCATTACCTGATTATCATTGTCATAGTTACATGTTATTTCAGCCGCAACATCACACAGAAATAGAAACCGTTTCTATAATAGAGTCCCATCATGACTGGTTAGGACAAAAACTCTGATTAACATGGGAAAAATACCTTTTATCACATCACATCACATCACGTCTGGTTAGGACATGATTTTACAGTCAAAATACAAAGTGATATTTAAATGTACAATTTTGAAGGACAAAAACACCCAACAAAAGAAAACAAAACAAAAAAACATAAAACTTCTCTAATTATAAGTGAACCCCAGGGAAATAAATGCTACTTAAAAAGATGTGCCAAAACTACAGTTTCTTTTTTGCCAAATGCTGCTTCATAATCACTTTTTGGGACGAAGTACTATTGATTCTTGTGAAACCGAAGCCATCTTGCATTATTAATGAAAACTCAGATTATAACCCAGTTACAGCCCGCAGGGAGAGAGAGAAACACAGGCTGGCTCTTACCGATGCCCGTCTCTGGCATGGCAAACAGTGTTTTCTCAGTGGCCACACGAAACCGTCCATGAACTGAAAGACCCACGCCCTGCAGAGACAGAGAGAATGGTACACATCAATAATTGGGTACCATGTTCACAGACCAGAAGGAAAGAGCCGTAGAATGAGGGTTAAAGTCTCCACACTCATCTACTGGAAGACACTACAAGAAGAGTTGACTCAAATGAAAATGTATTACTCATCCTCATTTCGTATCATATGTGTATGCATGTTCCATTTGACTTGTGCGGTAGATTACAAGACTACCAATACCATTTTGTGAGAAACACAGAAAAGAAGGGAACAGGATAATGGAAAGTTTGTGGCCAGTTGTAGACAGTTCAGTTCATGGTGCCATACTAGATAAAGTATAAACGTCAGTTTGTTTTAAAGAATTAGTATAAGCACAAATTACCAAAAAGACCTAAAAGAATCTTCAAACTATTTTGCATTTTGTCATTGCAAAAGTATCAGAAAAGTTCCTTGCAGGTGCAACTTGCTTTGGTATTGTGTTGTCTAATTTTTTTCATACATTTTTTTTAAAGGATTAGTTCACTTCTGAATTAAAATTTCATGATAATTTATTCACCCCCATGTCATCCAAGATGTTCAAGTCTATGTCAGTCGAAAAGAAATTAAGGTTTTTGAGGAAAACATTCCAGGGTTTTTCTCTGTGTAGTGGAATTCAGTGGGGTTCAATGGGTGAAGGTCTAAATTGTAATTTCTGTGTAGCTTCAAAGCACTAAACATGATCCCAGATGAGGAATAAGGGTCTTAACCAGCGAAATTATCTTTTTTCTAAATTAAAAATTATACGTTTTAACCACAAACGCTTATCTTGCACTAGCTCTTTTCTTCTTCTCTGAGAATTTCAGTAGTGTAGACACTGTTAAGTGTATTACTGCCCTCCACAGGTCAAAGTTTGAACTAAATTATCATATACAATATGCTAGTGCAAGTATATAAGAATTAGTTCAAACTTTGACCTGTGGAGGGTAGTAATACACTTAACAGCGTCTACACTGCTGGAATTCTCCAAGTAGAAGAAGAGAGCTAATGCAAGATGAGCATTTGTGGTTAAAACTAAAAAATTTTTTAGAAAATGACTGATCATGTCGCTAGATAAGAACCGTATTCCTCGTCTGGGATCATGTAGAGCCCTTTGAAGCTACATTGAAACTGTAATTTGGACCATCAACCTGTTGGTCCCCGTTGAAGTCCAGTATACAGAGAAAATGTTCTGGAATGTTCCAAAAAACTTGATTTCTTTTCAACAGAAGAAAGAAAGACATCTTGGATGACATGGGGGTGAGTAAATTATCCCGAAATTTTAATTCAGAAGTGAACTAATACTTTAAGCATGATTTACACTACTGTTCAACCATTCTCTTATGCTCACCAAAAGCTGGATATGTTCTTTGATAAATTCAAAGTTAAAAACAACAGAATTTTGTTATATATATATATATATATATATAAAAAAATAAATATAAAAATCACTTTACTGTCACTTACGATTTAAAGCATCCATGCTGAATAACAATACTAATTCCTTAAAAAAAAAAAAAATCATACTAAAAGGTATGCATGTAGTAAATAATTCATACTGTGTTTTTTGAAGACTTACTATAACCTATCATTTTATGGAAAAGATCTGTGAAGATGTCAACAACAACAACAAACAAAACAGGTTCGCAACAACATAAATGAGCAAACTACTCCTGAAGTTGTCCTGTAAAAAAATTGCAGTGGAAAAAGAGTGGACAAAGTCAGATTGGAACGTTGTGCACCATATGCACAGTGTCAGAACTTAAGCCTCTCCCTAAGCACTGTTGCCATAGTGAAGCACCAACAACATGTTTGGTGATTTACTAGTGTTTGAGACCCTGCATCATTACTGCATCACCGAAGCAGCAGACGTAGGAACGGAATAACAAACAGTCCACTGATGTACGGCACGTTGTATCTTTATGTGCTCTGAAACTCAGCTTGTTCACACTCCGTGTAGGATTAGAAACAAATGGTACAACACAGCAACCCAAGCACACGGCTGATAATCCTGGTGCATTCCAGACACAACTAAATGATTACCAGGTCTTTTAGCAGTAATGACAGGCCAATTAATCGGCTGACATTTTTAAATTATCGATACTGACCAAATATCTTTCTGTCAGTCTATCGCTTCCAAATCACTAAACACCCTTATGGATAGATAAAAGTGTTTACATTTTTCATCATTTAGCAGACGCTTTTATCCAAAGCGACTTACAAGGGGAGCAATTAGGGTTAGGTGTCTTGCTCAAGGGCACTTTAGTCATGGTATCGAAGGTGGAGAGAGTGCTGTTTATTCACAATCCCCACTTTCAATTCCTGCCGGCGTGGGAATCGAACCAGCAACCTTCAGATTACAAGCCCGACTCCCTCACCACTAGGCCACGACTACCACCAAGTGTTAACTTCTTTCAAAAAAAAAAACAAAAACAAAAAAACAAATCCAAACTTTTGAACGAAAGTGTATATTAGCATTATATCAACCATTAACCACCTTGCTTTAAATATCGGCATCACCACAGAAAAAAGAAATATACTAGTTGGCCAATTAAAGTCATTTCACTCGGCGGCCATATTTGAAACTCTTCTCAGGCAACTATTTCAGTCATGCAAGTGCAGTTCCTATCTCTTTGAATTGGGAAATATCAAATCCTCCAAAGCTGTTCACCAAGCTTACAATTAAATTTCATATTTGAAATCACCAATGAAATATTGTTGTTTCTTATGCTCAAACAGAATTAAAAATAGTGCTATCAAAACGATTAATCGCATATAAACATAAAAGTTTGTAAATGTATATTATATTTTCTCTGTGTGTATGCATGTATGTACACACACACACATATGTATAATATACATTTACAAACTTTTATGTTAGATACGATTAATCGATTTGACAGCACTAGTTAAAAAGCTTCTTTTTAGGCTAGATCTGCTAATGCGCATGTGGAGTCCTAAGTGCGCATCTCAGAACACGGACAGTTTCTACACCAACCGGATCTTCTAACAACAGCCGCAGTAAAGCAAAGACTTTACCAATTGGTGATTGGCTCCTTTATATAGAAGGCGGAACTTTTTCCACCATATTCCGTGTTGCACTATCATTCATTGTAATATTAGTGCACGTCTTCGTATATCTAAAGTCTTTGCCTCTAATTAGCACTAGTTATGAATCATCCTCAAAAAAATTAGAAAAGGCTTATTCTTGAATGTCAAGAAACAAAATTTGAAAACTTGTCGTTATGCAAAATAACCCGGCCAAAAGCGTACCTACAACTTATTCATTGTTGTCAGTGCAAAACTCGACCTGATTCTGTCATAACATCATCCTCATCATTTCAATAAATGTAGCTGATGTGACTCATCAGATCACAGCACATGCCTGACATGGACTCATCTAGTTGAACAAAATACACATCATAAAATCAGTTATTAACAAAACCACCTGGGGACTGCATTCTCAACGGGCTGCTCATTAAAAGACAATGATGAACTTCTCCTGGGGGATTTGAGATGCATGTTGTGATCAGAGCGGCACGTGTGTCCCCCTACATGAAAACTCATTAGGTTGATTGCGATAAAGTGAGAAGAACCATCTCAAACAAGGGCAGAAGAAACAGTAGGAATAAGATGTCTGAATTGAGTTAAGTATTCAGAGTCAAACGGGAAGCACATGTTGTAGCTGGAGGCATCAAAACAATTACCTTGAAGCAGTGGAAACTAATACATTCTCCAAAATGTTTGGCTGGAATCGAACAGAAAACTTGCAGACAATGTAGGCAGCATCTAAATTTAAGAATCAACTCCAGGATGGAAAACAGCATCACTCCCTCTTTAGGAGACTAATATGGAACATAAATTTAGCCAAAAATGTTTAAAGACCATCTTTAATCTGGTAGTTTTTTTTAACATGAAAGCGCTCTGGAACGTTTCATCATAGATATCACAAAAAAAAAGGCAAACAGCTTTATCAGGTACTTGGCAAACCACTAAATCTAAAAATGCCAGTGGTGGAAAAAAAGTTCCTGTTAACTTAAAAGAGCAATGTCATGCTTAAATATTGATATTTACAGATTATATTTATATACGTGTGTATATAATATTTTAGTAACATCTTGTCCAAAAGTGTATACACTACTATTTAAAGGTCTAGGGTCAGTAAGATTTGCTTTTTTAAAGAAATGAATGCTTAAAGTAATCAAAAGTTAAGACATTCATTAATCTTGCAGAATATTTCTATTTCAAATAAATGGATTTCTTCATCAAATAATCATGAAACAAAAAGAGAAGGCATAATGTTTTATATTAATGTTTAAATATTAAGCATGCAGCACAACTATTTACATCTTGAGCACCAAATCAACATTATAGAATGATTTCTGAAGGATCATTTGACACTGAAGACTGGAGATATGTTGCTGAAAATTCAGCTTTGCATCATTTTAAAATATAATAAAATAAAAAGCTTATTTAAATTGTTGTAAATATTTTGCAATATTACTGTAAAACAAGAGCATAAGACACTTTTTTTCAAAAACATAAAAACATTTTACTGATAGTTCATGCTCATGTTCACTATAGTGGATCTAAAATTTACTCAGTTGCATTGTCAAAATGAATAGTGCACTACATGTTTCAGAATGCAACACTGCACAAATTCTTCCAGGATTCAAGTTGTCTTGTTATACACCAGCTGTCCTTGTCATTACTGCATCTGTCCTGTGGCTCTGCTTTATTATCATTTACGATATGGTGAGCATCAAGCTACTGAAGTATCAAAGGAATGATTTTTCATTACATAAATGAGATGGTCAACAGAGGTCATATAAAAGATCTTTTTTGTGTCTTTAATGATTTCAAATGAATCTGAGTTGATCTGAACTACTTCCAACTGCTCTTCCAACATCTGTAACACTGAATTTATTATCGTCATTTATAATGTATAATTTATTCATAACAGATGCCCAAAAGTGTGGCATCGCATCCTGCTGCCCATATTTGTTGCAGGGTCCAAAATAAGTTTGCATTCTGTGACTGTAACTCTGTCCCAAAGACAAGCAGTGCTTGAAAACTAGACACACTCAAGCAAAGTAAATGAGATAAGTTAATCAGAACGTGAATTCTCTGGGGTCCAAAAGTCTAAGACCATAGTTATAGTGATCCACAATTTCTGACTATACGTATGATCAAAGCAAAAAAGAAAACATTCTTACAAATGCTGGAAATACACAGAAAAAAAAAATGCTAGGAATAAATGATAAAGAGCGACGGTCAGGAAGGTATTAAAAGGTGTGGCGCAGGCACCCTCTGACAGGCCAGTGTGTGGGATCAAAGAGATGCTCATAGATCACACTGAGACACTGCAGGTGTGAGCTATGTTACACCCATCGTGAGTGATTGCATATTTGTTCCATTACTAAATGTGTTCCATTCAGCTGGACCACTGAAGAACATCATTTTGATGTTCATGATGATTAATCTACTACCGCTTATATTGACGGGATGATATGTCGTCTTCCGTAGAACTCTAAATAGGGATTCTGGAAGGCTGTTTCAGACTAAGTCTGAGAGGAAATCATGTATAGCCACTTCATGGTGTCATTACTAAAACTAGATTTGAAATTCCAGGAAATACCAGTGCCAAATACCAGTGTTTGGGTAAGTTTAGGTGGTTGTAAACTACTGTTCAAAAGTTTGGAGTCCGTAAGATTTTTTTTAAATGATTTTAAAAGAAGTCTCTCATGCACAAAGGCTGCATTTAGTTGTTCAAAATACAGTATTATTGTGATTATAACAATTAAAGTTGCGTTTTTTTTCTATTTTATTATACATTTTAAAATGAAAATCTTCCTTGTGATGCAAAGCTGAATTTTCAGCAACAATACTCCAGTCTTCAGTGTCACATGACCATTCAGAAATCATTCTAATATGCTGATTTTATCAATTTTGAAAACAGTTTAATATTTTGTGAAGACCATTATATACATATATATATATTTTTTTTTTTGCCACTTTTTTTTATCAATTTAATACGTTCTTGCTGAATGGAAGTATCATTTTTTTTCAAAACAAACAAACAAACAAAAAAACTTGCAGACCTTAAAGGCCCCAATATACTTCAAACGAAATCGATGAATGAACTGATGTGACATTTCACATCATCGAACAAAATCATGCCAAAACGAAGTTCGTTTGGAGTTCATTTTGGAAGTTCGAAACTTTCTGGAAAAGTTTGCTTCAGCTGGTAAACACCTTCGTAGTACTATTGGTCCGTGGCCATTACGTAAGGTATGTGTGTGCTGAGGCCTTCTTTCAAATTTTTTTTCCAGTTCATTTCTCCTCTCAAGTCTGTAGAAGTCAGACGTCTGCGAGTGAAAACATGAACACTGGAGAGCTGCTTTATAAAAGAAAGCGAAGTTGTACTTTTGATGAAATGAGAGACTGATACTATTTTTCTTGTTTAATACGGTAAAGCTGCTTGATTTTAAGCAATCTATTTTATAGTGTTATGATATAAACACGAGGTGACTTTACTGGAGTGTTTTTTACAGAGCTCGTGCAAACAAACATATCCCATAATCAGATACTTTTCTTTAATTGCAGATGCTTTATTAAAAAAATACTTGCTAGTTTCTCAATTTTGTTGTTTTTATTTTGTTACAGACAGGAAAGCGCGCAACATTTTTACATTATCACATTTTCATCTAACCGTCGCTCTCAGCATTTCGAACTTCGTTTTACCCCTAAATGAAGAACGAAAAAGAACTTCGTTTAAACTATATCAGGGCCTTTGACCTTTGAACAGTAGTGTAGATGAAAGAAAAACAAATGAAGACGATTATTAAAAAGTAGAAACAGCTACAAATATTGAACACATTGGAGAGTCTGCAAATAAAAGAAATAGATCCAAAAATAACAAAATTATAAAAGCTATAGCCGTCTTATGCTCCAGGAAAACAAAGACATAAAAGAAGTTTTTGTATGGTTAAAAATTTATCTTTTGCTGCAAAAAAAAAAAAATACTAAAAATTTGAATTTGTGTTCCACAGAAAAATATATAGTAGTCATTTATAGTCATAGTAAAGTCATTTTTCATTTTGGAGTGAATTATCCCTTTAATGATAGAGAGGAAGGAAAAAAAAAAACGAGAATGGATGTGGAATATCAATACAGGGCCACCCTGCCAACACTATAATGACATTATCTGTGATTCTGCAGCTACTGCCCATTTCTTTTTCTCAAATATCTGAGTAAATGGAAAAATCCATTTCTAAACCTTAGAGACATTTGAGGTCAGCATGGGCTCAGTGAACTTGCATGGTCATTCTATTCTTAAATAACAGTCCTCAGCTAACACACATCACACAGCAGCTCTGCATCAAACGACCAAAAAATGTACGGCATTGAAGTCGACCCACCATACTTCGACCTTGACAGAATCCCTGATCAATCAAACAGCAGGAGGTGACAGATTCACTCCTTGACATTGCTTTCCTACTACCAGAACCCCATGAAACTATGAAGTCGGTAATATTTCAACTGCTCCGTTATGATGGTAAAAGAGTGTTAAAAATTAATTCACAGTTAAGCGCTAAAACATCAGTACAGGTGAATATATTCATGTTATAGTGAAAGTTCTAATATACAACATTACTGAATGCTGCTTAACCTTCTGGTGCTTTTTGGTCATTTTGGACTGAAAATGTTTAACTTTTGTTTCTTTAGAATTTTTTACTTCATTAGAATAGTATGAAACTTGGTCGAAAATGTTTTGGCACTTGCTATGTACACACACACACACACACACACACACACACACACACACACACACACACACACAAGAAATCATGGACATGGTTTGAAAAGGTTAAATGGTCCTGAAAAAATGGTCACAATAGCGTACTCCTCACAGTCAAAAATGACAACATTGGAAAGGAATGAGAATCAATTTTAATCTAATGGAAACTTTTGGTACTGAGCCCAAACAAATTCTTACTGGGAGCTCATTTTTTGAGATATCAACTTCACATTTGGAACGCAACTCAAGTACTTATAGTAAATATATTTAATATATTATACTTTGGAAAATATATATTTCATATAAAAATTGAAAATAGTAATTTTGTGCATTTTTCAATTTTTTGCATTTTTTTTGCATTATTTTTTCTTCACTTCAGCAATAATCTGCCAAGCGTCGTCTTTTAATTAGAGACCAAACTTAAGTCTGTGCTCCAAAAGCATTCAAGATTTTTGATGGAAATTTCATTTTCAGATCCATGCTAAAAAAAGTGAATAAATGTATTATAACTACTGCATACATATAATTTAGTACCATAAAATCCACAAAATATTGTTGAATAAAAAAAAAATTAATCGAACTAAAATACAGTATATTCATTTTTAAAGAAGGTAATTGCCACGTGAGCACCGAAAGGTTAAAGGTGTATTAAAGGGTTGGCGCACAAAATGTATTCTCGTCGCTTTATAATGTTAAGGTTGAACCACTGTACTCACATGAACTGTTTAAAATATGTTTTAGTAGCTTTCTGAGCATCTGAAAGTGTTAATTATCTTGCTGGCAATAGAGGACTCACTGAATCATCAGATTTTATCAAAAATATCTTAATTTGTGTTCCGAAGATGAACGAATGTCTTACAGGTGTAGAACGACATGAGGGTGAGTAATAAATGACATGATTTTCATTTTTGGGTGAACTAACCCTTTAAATAATATTGACAGCTAGTAGTTGAAATGGGTATTGCAGTCCAAATTCAAAATATTGGAGAGAGTCGTTCCCTCGCCCTCTCCCCCTCAGACTGACAGGTTGCCAGATTGGTGACACACACAAGAGCAATTGACAATGGACAAGCCTTATACTGTACGTTGATTTATCAATGTTTTAACATGCCTCTGGTAATCAAGATTTTTAGACGGATGCAGAGGCTTTTTAGGTCAGAATCTGCGATCTCTGACCCCGTTTGTTTGCAGTCTTCCAGGACTGCAATACGTGGTGTTTTCTGCCAACTGGCAACCCGGGGTGTTGAAAATCTATTGGATAAATTACCAGTCGCCAGGATCACACAGACCAAAACATTCCGACACAGAACGCAAATGTCAAAGTAGAACAAAGGTGTGTTCACGCCATGTCAAAAAACAATGAAATGACCAATTTGTAAAAAGCACTCACAGAACTCATTATTACAACTTTTCTCCAAGCTCATGCTTGTACCATGTGACCACTGTTTGAGAGAAACAAGTATGTGAACTTGAGCATGTTTCCTAAATATCTATGAACATATTATGGTATTTTGTGCTCTATTGCAGCAAAAAAAAAAAAAAAAAAAAAGCACCTTTAAGCACCATATTTATCAGATTATTAATTAAAGGAAGTTTTAGGCAACTTTTGGATTTTTTTTTGTAATGAGCAAAATAATTTGAAATAAATTATAAAGTATAAATTTTTGTGGGTCAATCCAGAAGTTTGTGATGCATTACTAATTACATTTAAGCCTACATGTAATATGTGCAACATGGACGCAATGATGTAAAGTGTTACTCAATCCAAGACTAATCAATAGCCTAGCCTACCATTGGAAAGATACCGATTCTCAAGAAATCCAAAGATTGTTTGCAAGATCAGCTCATTGCTGACACCTACTGGATAAAATACACAGTACAGGATAGAAATTAAGAGGATTAAAAGAGGGATTTATGACTCATAGTGCGTCACAGCTTTTCTGCAGCTTATATAGTCAAACATGACAGCAAGATATTGAAAATTGCACTAAAAATACATATAATAATAGTTTACGTGCTTGGGATTATAATTAGTATTTTTATGCGTCTGTTCACAAATGAGCACTCATGCTGAATGCGGAAAACCATACAAGTATACTACTCTTACCATGTCTTTCTATGGAGGAAATAGTAGGAGTAGTATGCTAGTATGCAGTTCTGAATTCAGCACTAGACCGTGCTTTATGCAAAGGCAATGTGAGTCCTTCTGTTTTGCACAAATTCTTAGAGACACTGTGAAAAGAATGCTACAGCTATACGTTTTGCTTTATATAAAGCAGGACACTTTGTCCTCCATTCATCTTTTTTGTTTTGTAAACACAAAGATAAGCTGGCCCACATTGCCTCTGGACTTCAATGCCATATTCTGCTCAATCAGAACAAACAGCACCATCTGCTGGTGTACTTGTGCAGCAAGATGACAACTTTAGATAAATACTTACTCCTCCCATTGTAATTCCATCAATTAGGGCCACATAAGGTTTCTGATATGTACCTAAAAAAAGTTAAAATAAATAATACATAAATAAACCTGTTCATCCAAAAAAAAAAAAAGAAAAAAAAAAGTGTGAAAACATACCAATAGTATTGTTCAGAATGTATTCCTCACGGAAAAAGTCTTGAGCGAGGGAATCGCCTGCTTTTCCAGCCTCTGTGATAGCTGGGAAAATAATTGTAGCATTTCAGTGTGATCTGCACGAATTCATAAAAGAGTGAATGAAAAAATAAAACGCATGTTTGTCTTACATAATTACCTCGGATATCCCCACCAGCACAGAATGCTTTCTCTCCGGCTCCTTTAATGATCACAATATCGGTTTCTGAGTCGTTGTCCCATTTCTACATAAAACACAATGACCAAAACAGGTCAACGATTAGAGATTATCAAATAGAGACAGACTCGGTGACAATAACGCAGGGTCAATGATGTTTTGGGTCTCCTCAAACCTTGAGCTGAGGGTAGATGTGTCTGATCATGGTGAGATTCAGAGCATTGAGAGCTTTGGGTCTGTTTAGTGTGATGACACCAGCATTCCCTACTTTCTCAAACAGAACTTCCGACCCGGCTTTACTGGACATCTGAAATGAGACATACGGCAATAAAACATGGAAGAAATACCCAGAACAAAATGTTATTACACTAAAACATGTATATTTTTACACACATAGACTTTTTCTTTACTATAACGAAATCATTTTATGTATATGCTGGACACTTGTTGCCAGTTTTTTTCAATCATGTCCAGCTCATTCATTTATTTGTTTTATTTAAATGCACAATTTATATTTGTTAGCCAAACTAGACATTTAAGCATAAAACATAAGTCATAAAAAGGTTTTTGTGGTCATAAAAATCAATAAAAAAAGAGCATACATTTCATTAAGTGTGTCCATACTCTTGACTAGCTGAATAACACACACACATATGTTTTTAATATGAACTCACCATGTGTCCTTGAATTCTCTGCAATCGAGAGATTGATCGTAGTCTGCATGGGATAAAAATCAATATTTGTGTTACTGTTTTTTGTAATATCGAATTGGTATGCATATTAATTAATCTCTTAAAATAAAGGCAATATTGACTTTGAAGTTGTTTATTTATGTGTAGGCCTTTTTATTATTTGCAAGATAATGGAACACGACACACAACAATGTATATCTACAAAAAAGGCACAATAATTTCCCCGTGTGTGTGTGTAACAATATATTATTATTACATTTAAAAAAAATAATAAATGGACAGTCCTCAAAGACAGTGCAAATGCATTTAGACAAGTTTAGTTTGTTTCTATGCGTTTTAAAGGCATTCTAAAATGTTTTGTACAATATATGCACTCGAGACAACGCCCAAACTTTTCCTCATTCATTCTTTTTGGAAAAGAGAGCTTTAGTCTTGCATTATCTGCACATCAAATTGCATTCAATATTTCACCTCTGGAGTCAATACAGGGGGAAAAATCCCTGATAGTATAAAACACGTGACACTTCAGGAACACTTACCTGTGTGCTGATGTTAAGATTATTAATGACATGGTTAAAACTCGAGACAGTTCAGGTGAAGTTCTGGATCACTTTATACAGAGAGCTTTCACCCTGTCGCCACTGCTCATTGGCCCTCCTTCATGACGTCATGGAAGCGCGACACTATCGAAGAAATCTCGCGATGTGTCAAAGCTCCGACACTGCCCACTGCAGTTTCATCCGTGTCTCGTCATTGAACAATAGCATATCTTAAGCTCCTTTTTCTTAGAAATTGTCAGTTAATTGTATTATCTATGAGATTATAAGTAATTTCAAAGGAGTAAACACCGATTTAAACCAGTTCTGCACAGAGGTGCCAGAGTTGGGAGAATCGAAGCTTTTCGGAACTTTGAATCAATTGAATCAATTGCTTCCTAGAATGATTCGAAGCTCTCGAAGCGCCACCCGATGGTGCCGCCTGCTGGTCAAAACGGTGTAAATGCAACGTAAACTAGCATATAAAACACCTTTTACAAACCGTTGCAAATATTTTAATGACAGTCTATCTATTAAATACAATTAACAAATCATCTAATACCATTAAATAAGAAGTATCTGTATAATATGTGTTTTTTTTTTATTTGTTTTTTGAAGAGCTTTATTAATCGGGCCAATTTGATACTTATAACTAAAACATTTCATTTGTATCATACAAGTTAGTCATTACAAATTTATTCACAGAGATCATTGCCCTTTAGCAGCGAAATTTCGAAATAGTTAAGACCTAACGAAGCCGTTTATTAAAATCACGTGACTTTGGCAGTTTGAAACGCGCTCTGAATCACTGCTTCGAAACAAATGATTCGCAAAGGTTTCGATGCTTCAAGAGCGCATTTGGAAAGCGCCCATCGCGAGCCTGAGTTGCTAGGCAACTGTACCAACGCCGGAAGTGCGTGGCTGTGAGAGACATGGCGAACAAGAGGGGAACAGCTGTGCCTGTCCTCTTCCATCATATTTTGCGATATTTTTCAGTATTAATCCTCACTGCTTCGGCCTCAGAGGACAATGCTTTCCGTGCCGGGCAGTCGATGCTGTCTCCGGTGGCTGCAGCATCACGGGATGTTCGGTAGGACTCATATGTTGGAAAAAGATGCTTCCTGCTTTTACATGGCTAATGTCCACACAGCTGTTAAACTCACATGTGTTGCTTTATTCGTGTTGTGTTGTGCCCTTTAAACTCTTTTAAAAATAAATCACTATGTTTATGCGGTTAATACGAGACTTTCGGTATGAAAACATTTGGCTTCTCGTTTTTTGTCAGCACTATCTCCTCTTTAACACCCAAACAGAAATGTTTTTATGTTGACTATTACTCTGGATATCACCATTATAATATATTAGCATTATATTATCAAAATGGCCATTATTAGAATGATTCGCACAATAGTAGGTTTCTCTCAAACGAAAGCATTTAGTTTGGATTTGATTTCCAATGAGAAAAATAATTGAAAGAATTACAGATAATTTCACAATAAAAACAGGATTTATTTGAAACATTTTGATTAGAGAAAGGACAAAATTAAATAGCTGTGGAGGTGGGGGGGGGGTGAATAACATTTCAAAATAAAAGCATGTTTTGTTTGAAACACTTTAATTGGAGAGAGAACAACATTGAAAAATCACTTGGAATATTTCACACCAAATATAAAGAATAATTAAATTGCTCGAACTAATTTATTGAAAGTTCAATTCATTCATTTTTATTAACTTCTTTGTGATAGCATTCTGAGAAATCTGCTATTTTATAATGTATTATTTAGTTTGGATTTTCAATGAGGTAGAAGTTGGAAAAATAAGTGCAATAAAACATTAAACTTTTAAAATGGAGAGAGGACAAAAAAAGGTACATGGAATATTTAACACTAAATTATATAATTATATAATAATAATAAAAAAAAAATGCTCAAACCAAGGTACAATTAAACTTTATTATTGATTACTTTATGAGAAAAACAATCTTTTAATGATGTGAACATAGCATTTTAACCAACATTATAAAATGGGAACCTGAAATTGTAGGAATGACGCTTTTTATGTAACACTCAGATACCTCCTGTATGACGTGAATCCACCCGAGGGTTTCAATCTACGCCGGGATGTGTACATTCGCATGGCCTCTTTGCTGAAGACATTGAGGAAAGAGGGTGACTGGGTGCTAGTGTTGCCTCCATGGGGTCGACTGTATCACTGGCAGAGCCCTGATATTCATCAGGTTCGCATCCCCTGGGGGGAATTCTTCAGCGTCACCAGCCTGCAGGCTAACATACCAGTCATCGAGTATGAGGAATTTATTGCTGGTGAGTATTGTTTGAGAGAAACTGCAAATACATGTAATTAATCAGCTTTATTATAACTAGCATTCATTTGTTCAGAATAATAAATATATTTAGCAATCCCACATGGTGATACTAGTGGCAGAAAATAAACACTTCACCTCTACACCCTTCCCTTGCGTGACTGTCTTGTTAGTCATATTGTATTTAAATATGAGTAGGAACATTGCATTTATAAACAATAAAAGCTGAGACTCCCACATTCTGTGTCTTTATTGTTGCTTTCAGAGTCTGGAGGTCCCTTCATTGACCAGATCCTTGTGCTGCAGAGCTATGCAGAGGGCTGGACAGATGGGAAATGGGAGGAGAAAGTGGATGAACGACCGTGCATTGAAAAATTGATGTACTCAAAAGACAAACAGGGCTATTACAGGTACTGCTTTAAAATCAGAGGTCCGGTTTAGGTGCTCTTGACATTAAACAAGGCTGCAAGGAATGTTTATGCAACTTTTAAAGGTGCAATATGTAGTTTTTCGTCCGCTAGAGGTCGCCTATTCAAAACAAAGGCGTAGCTTGATGACGCCAAGATTGAGCGAGGAGTCTTGGGACATGTGGTCTTCACCTCACAGGCGGTGGAAAAGAATCGGGATAGGACTCGGGGCAGAAATCATGTTCATGGATGCGATTATTAACGTTACTGTGATATAAAGTAGAGCAGGGCGAGTGTTGTGGGAACTGAATGAGACCGCTGGAGCGATTGTTGATGAGAGACGAACGCGACACACTCCTCACGAGCAGTGGGACTTTTATTATGCCACAGTCGCGGTGCACAGTCTGCTTTTCCGGTCACGAGTACGAGGTAACGCAGCTCTGTTTATCATATTAGATACATTTGAGTGTGTCGGAAATTATGTTATAAGATTATTCTGTGCGTTCGCTCGGCGGCTGCTGTCAGACACTTGTTGCACACTGCAGTAAGATAGATCGATTTTAGAATATCATATTAAATTCTCGATGGACTGTGTTGATAAATGGCATTCAATTCATTTTAAATCGTATTGTATGAAATTCTGTATAACTATTACTAAAATTAAAGGTGCACCTGATTATGCTTTGTTTGCCAACGTCACTTCACAAAATAGTGTCTCGCAATAGTACTCGCAAAAAACAAAACAAAAATTAGATTTAAACAATAAGACTAAACGCGTTGATCTAGCTATATAACAATGATTAGTTTTCTGTCTATAAATCTATCAAAACAGATGTTCGCTTGTCTAATAAAACATGTAATATATTAAAGCATCTCTGGTGTTTCCATGGTTTCTACAAAATAAAACCGGAAATCGAGGGTACTGCGGATATGACAGGCGACTCCCTCACACGTCCTTGGGTAAAATAGCAATTTTTTCATGATTTGCCAATAGAAACATTTGGGATATTATAAGTATTCAACTGAACAAAATATATAACACTGGCCCAGTGCTTTTTGGATATTTTACTGCAAAAATATTACATATTGCAGCTTTAAATCCATATATGAATAGTTGTTAAAAATATATAATTTTTTATACATATTATACATATATATTATTTTTAATAAACTATACATTTGTATCATATACAAATGCATTTATTATTATTATTATTATTTTTTTTTTTCAAAAGGCCATTTTTAGACTCCCACTCAAACACATATACTATTTATTACTATGGAACACAAAAGAAGAAATTGTGATGATGCAACTCTTTTCCATATAACTTTCACCATAGCTGTTAAGCTATAGTACCATTCAAATGTTTGGGGTCGGTAAGATGTTTAATGTATGGTGACCAAAGCTGCATTTATTTGATCAAAAAACAGTAAAAACGGTAATATAGTGAAATATTAATACAGTTTTAAATATCTGTATCTTTATTTTAATATATTTTAAAGTGTAATTAATTCCTGTGATGAATTTTCAGCATCATTACTCCAGTCTTCAGTGTCACATGATCCGTCAGAAATCAATATAACATGTTGATTTGGTGCTCAAAAACATTACCATTCAAAAGAATTAATATTTTGAAGAAGAAAAGTATGTCCGTACAACTTGTGTACTATACTCCAAGTCTTCTGAAGCCATACATTGGCTTTGTGTGAGGAACAAACTGAAATAAAAGGGATAGTTTGTGTCATCATTTACTCACCCTCATGCTGTTCCAGTGTATGGTTTTCTTTGCTCTATTGAATTCATAAGATTATATTTTTAACTTTTTTGTCCATATAATTCCATCAAGTCTCACAAGTTCAAACAAAACAACACTGGACCTTCATTTATGTGTTCCACATAAGAAAGAAATCCATAGAATTGGAACAAAGTAAACAATGGCAGAATTGTCAAAAACTATTTCTACTATTAAATCTTGTTTGTCTTTCACCAGAGGTTGGTTTTGGGGTTATGAGGAGACCAGAGCATTGAATGCCACCTGTTTATCTGCTCAGGGACATGCCTCTATTTTGGCTCCTGTCCTACAAAACAACGTAACAGCCACGTAAGTCACTTTGTAAATAGATTTGCAATAAAAAAAGCTTTTAAGGGGTGTATAGGGGTGTTGTACATTTGTTGTCATTGAACCACAGGTCAGTAATGCTGGACAGAGCTGAGACTGTCCTTCATGATCACTATGCTGGGAAGGACTACTGGGATGTAAGTCCATCAACAAATATGTTTGTGTTTTAGAAATAATTTAGCTAAAATATAGTCTAGAAATATTTCTCACCTGATTGTTTGAAATAGAAACATTTTATTATATTGCTCTACAGACACGGCGAAGTATGGTGTTTGCCAAACACTTGCGTATTATAGGAGACGAGTTTAGGGCCAAGTATCTCAACTCTACAGATAAACAGGACCAGACACCATACCACGAGGACTGGACCAGAATGAAAGTACGTTTTATTTACATAAAAGTGTTAGTTCACTCAAAAATGAATTTTTTTTTCATCATTTACTCACCCTCACGTTGTTCCAAACCCGTAAGACTTTCGGTCATCTTCTGAACACAAATGAAGTTCTTTTTGGTTAAATTTGAGAGCTTTCTTTCCTTCTATAGTCAGCTTACACAACTGACATTTTAACGCTTCAGAAAGTTCATAAAGAGATCGTAAAACTAATCCAAATGTGTTGAGTGGTTTAGTCAATATTTTCTGAAGAGTCATGATCACTTTATATGTTGAACAGAGGCTTTTATTTACATATAAACATTCATCAACTCACACATCAGTTGTGGTAAACAGAAGCTCAAGCATGTTTGGTTGACATATGCCAGAACCAATGAGGTTCATTCTTGTGTGTTACACAGCACATTTGAGCTTCCAGAAGAGGTTTGTTCTCGCTCGTCAAACAGGTTCCGTCGAGCTTCTATTTATGTTCTCTGATCAATGTTTATATGTGAATAAAAGCCTAAATTTAATCTGTTCATCAAATAAAGTCTCTTCAGAAAATTTAGACTAAACCACTCAATTCATATGGATTAGTTTTACAATCTCTTTCTGAACTTTTGAACCATTGAAGTGTCAGTTGCGTAAGCTGTCTATGGAGGGACGGAAAGCTCTCAGATTTAAGGGTGAGAAAATAATGACTCAGTTTTTATTTTTGGGTGAACTATCCCCTTAATACTCCCTTCTCATTGGTCAAATATAAGTGCTGGTGTCACTGCTGTATGCATGATAATGTCATACTGGTGTTTATGCAACACGAGGAAGGATTTGAACTCTTTAGTTCGAGTGTCAAGACAGTGTGTGTGGAATGTTTGCTATGTGCTTTACACCTACATTCATTCTGACAGCAGTCATATTTGTTTCATGAACTTTTGTAAACTGTTGGACCCAGAACAGGTTGGGGAGTGCTAAGGGAGGCCCTTACCTGGGAGTCCACTTGCGTAGGAAGGACTTCATCTGGGGCCACAGAGATGATGTGCCTAGCCTTAAAGGAGCAGTGAAGAAGATACGAAGCTTAATGAAGAAGCACAAGCTTCAGCAAGTCTTTGTTGCCACCGATGCAGACGAAGAAGGTACAGCCCCCCCTCCCCAATTAAAACACCATAATACACGAAAGTATTTAAACTTCCATTCAGTACATATTTTCTCTTTTTCTTTCACTGAATAGAGGTATGGCCATACTTCCCAGCTACATTCTATAGGTATTGTGATGTTTTAAGGAATATTCACACAAAAATTCAGATGTTTGTTATTGTTTACTCAAATTTATGTCATTCCAAAACCGTGTGCTGATATATTTTTCATTTCAGAACAATAAAAGATTTTAAAGAATATTCATGCATGTCTGTCAAGCTTCAAAAAGGACAACAACCATAAAAGTAGTTAATATGACCTGTGTGCTATTATATTAAAAGTCTTCTGAAGCAACTTTGATAGCTTTGTATAAGGAAAAGACCAAAATTTGATTTGTTATTCACTGATAGTCTTCTCTACAGAACCCTGAAAGGGACATTGTGAAAGGGACATGGTGAAAGGGGACATGGTGAAAGGGGACATGGTGAAAGGGGACATGGTGAAAGGGGACATGGTGAAAGGGGACATGGTGAAAGGGACATGGTGAAATGGACATGGTGAAAGGGGACATGGTGAAAGGGGACATGGTGAAAGGGACATGGTGAAATGGACATGGTGAAATGGACATGGTGAAAGGGGACATGGTGAAATGGACATGGTGAAAGGGACATGGTGAAAGGGGACATGGTGAAATGGACATGGTGAAAGGGACATAGTGAAAGGGGACATGGTGAAGGGGACATGGTGAAGGGGACATGGTGAAAGGGACATGGTGAAAGGGACATGGTGAAGGGGACATGGTGAAAGGGACATGGTGAAAGGGACATGGTGAAAGGGGACATGGTGAAATGGACATGGTGAAAGGGACATAGTGAAAGGGGACATGGTGAAGGGGACATGGTGAAGGGGACATGGTGAAGGACATGGTGAAGGGAGATGGGAGGAAAAATTATATTTGTCAGTGCTTTTGCATTCTCTCACTAGTGTTTTGCAGTCCCTTGAGAAACTTTGCATACGCTCACAGAATGTTTTGCATTTCCTGAGAAACTTTGCATTTGCTCGCAAAGAACACAAAAGTTTTGCGAGGCAGTGGGGCTCCGTATTTCTCTTCCTATACACAAGTTTAATGTTTGCAGTCAGTATTTAAAAAAAAAAAATAAAAGAAAGAAATTAATACTTTTATTCAGCAAGAACACATTGATTAAAAGTGACAGTAAAGACATCTACATAATACCTAAATATTTTTAAACTTATAAAATAAGGATACTACTAAAAAGTATCACGTTTTCCACAAAAAAAAGAAGAAAATTAAGCAATACAGCTGTTTTCAACATTGAGAATAATAAGAAATGTTTCTTGAGCACCAAATCAGCATATTAGAATGATTTTTGAAGGATCATGTGACACTGAAGACTGACGTAATGATGCTGAAAATTTAGCTTTGTCATCACAGGATATTTATTATTATTATATATATATATATATTATATATTATATATATAGATTTTTTTTTTTTAATTAAGCAAAGTTATTCTTAAAATCATAAAATTTCACAATATTACTGTTTTAAATTTGATCAAATAAATACAGCCTTGGCAAGCTTTAAGAGACTTCTTTCAAAAACATAATTTATATGTATATATTTGTATGTGACATCAGGCTTTTTCTTCTTTCAGACCTTGCTAAACTGAAACGGATTCTTCCTGAGATGGTTCAATACGAGCCCACCTGGGAGGACCTCGAGCTCCTGAAAGATGGAGGGGTGGCCATCATAGACCAGTGGATCTGTGCCCATGCGAGGTATTGAACCACACCCTCTGTTGTGCTTTTTTTTCTGTTGCAACAAAAAGGTTATGGAATGAGATTGCATTTTTTATTGATGTAAGTGTTCAAAACCTGCTTTATCAACTGTTAAGATCAATCATCTAATCCAGTTTTAGTCAGAGTGGCTTTTCAAGACAATTAAGAATATTTCTTTCAGTCTTTAGTTCATTTTTCCTTTATGTCTCATATAAGTTTTCTTTGTCTAGCTTCATTTTAAATCTGTCCCTAAAGGATTAACTTAACTTAGTGTCAGTGTTATAGAAAATCCTACAATTTTGTTTCGATTTAAACTTAGTGTTGGGAACTAAGTATAATATAATCTCATTTTTCCTTTTCTTGGCAAACTATTTCAAATTAACATTTTATTTAGCAGATATGATCATTACAAATATGATTCTTGCTGCTTCATTGAATTGGGTGTGACTCTGAAAGATTATTTCCATTAAAGACGAAAAGCATGACCAATGACGTTATGGCTTGCGCCACAATCTTTTCAATCAACTCAAGTACTTGCTTTACTGGAAAAAATGCTCATTGTTTTAAACAACAACCTTTGATCCAACCTATCAGCATGTCTTTTGTAAAAGAATAATGTATCGCCCACTCATATCTGTGTTCTTTTTTGTCAGGTATTTCATTGGGACATCAGTTTCAACCTTCTCTTTCAGAATACACGAGGAAAGAGAAATCCTAGGTTTTGATCCTAAAACCACCTATAACCGATTCTGTGGTGACGATGAGAACGAATGTGAACAACCAACACACTGGAAAATTGTGTACTAATAACACAGAATTCACAGAAAGCATGATGCTGGTCACACAGACTGCAACTGATTTCTCAGATTTAAGAAGATTCTATATATTTTTTTAATGTTTTTGCTGAAAATGTTAAAAAATCCACACTTTTAAAAGCAGAGCCGATGGATTCCGATTGCCTAAAAAGTAGGATTAGATAAGGAGACCCATGACAAATGGCTTTTATGTCATATCTCGTGTCAGATATGGAATGCTGCTGCTCTGTACTCACAGTTCTTTCATTCGGATTGTTGATACTCAAGCCGAACTGTGTATAACACTGTGATCAAACCTGTTTGAAAATGACCAACATGATTTTTCACCACCGCTCCAGTATTTGATGTCTAGCTTTTTGTATAATGTTGTACTTGCCAATTATTTTTGTCTCACCATATTTTATGCCTTTGAAAAATAACATACAGTATTAGTGTTTATTTGATGTTTCTATCAGTATTGTGCCTGTCTGCTATTTGAATTACATTGCTTTCACAGATTTTGGACATACAGCATTTTTACACTAGATTAGTGAAGTCTTCTCATGTTCTAATTGATTTGAATACCACAGTGTCCTTTTTACTTTCATAAAGAAATATACTTGGAGGTGTTGTTATAAAATGATTAAAGGTTAGATAAGTATCTGGTGTGGCAAGATTAGCTTTGATTTCATCACTTGATGACAAGCAGCATTTCCTTGATAGGTTTTTGATTGTTTGTAAATGTTTGTATGTTTACCATCACCAATCAGAAATGTACTGTATATGTGCTCTTTCTATAAATGTATCTTGTTTTTATTTTATTATGAAATAATAAGTAATGATCACATCAGTTGGTGTGAATGTGATCAAGTGTTTTTCGCTTCATTTCTGTGAAGAGTTTTCTTATAAAGATTTAAACGATCATCAGTGCCTTGGTCTCATAGTATGTGTCTAGTATATCGCCCAGGTACATTAGTAAACTTTCTGTAGGCTTTGTTAATTTTCATGCGACTGTTTTGTTTTTTGCAATCTCTCTCCTGGGGGTTGAATCTGGTTTCATGTGATGCCCAGCTCAAAGCTATACTGATCATTTTACCTCAACTTGTGGGTGGAGACAAGTGTGTGACTTTCTCTCAAAGAAAAGGGACAATATGAAGTGTTCAGTCTTTTGTTCTGTTGACGCTTCTAGAACTTTTCTATGTGGATCCTAATCTTAGCTGTTTATTATTACTATGAGCTTTAGAACTGAAGAACATACTAGGTGATGCACTATATTTCAATATAACATATGTGCTTAGAATTTAACCTAAAGACAAAATGAAGGTTTAACTTCGAGAACTTTACAATCTATAAAACTATCACAAAACACTGAATGTGATCTCTGTATCATAGAGAATCAGATAGCCCTTTCAAGAAAGTTTAATGGGTTTGACTGGAATTTATTTTCCTACCAGTTCTTCATTTCCTTCGTTCTGTTTTCGTGTGATCATGAGTAGGCTGAGGGGGAAAAAAAACTTCAAACTTGCATCAGTTAATATTTGTTAATATTAAGTTAGTTAATATTTGTTAACCCCAACCTGACATTTAATACTTGGTATTTTAAAACACGGTTCAACCTTTTTGTACGTAGCAAATCTTGGAATTTTAGGTTTCACTCTTCTTATGAAACCTTTCCAGCTTGACATGACTATTAATTTCCTCAATAACAATAGCTGTGGGAACAGCACAAGAGTGATGACAGATTTGTGTCTTATACAGACTAACTCTTATAGTCTCATTTTTTGTTATTATCTGTCTCAGACTAGGAACTAGTTGTAGTCAAGATCTTTTGTATTCATTCTCATATGTTATAATATAAAAAGTACTTTTTTGCAAGCATATCTTGAATTTTGTAGGCATTTGTATTCATTTTGGTGACATTTTTGATACAATCCCTTTGCTGATTTCTGACCCGGCACAACAGTAACAAAAGAAATCAAATTAGAAATAAGTTGTTAATTGCATTTGAAGCAGGAAGTTTTACATTCAGTCGCATTAATGATGTTAACAAATAAATTTTGTGATATCCCCACAGGAGTCTTGACTGGTCTTGAAATAAAATCCTGAGTCCTCTTATTAGTCTAAGACCGAGACAAGACCAAAGCCTTCAAAAATGGTCTCGAGACCGATCTCAAGTACTACAACACTACTAGATAGCGCTCCAACCACTGTACATAAATATTAATAAGCAGCCTAAATACGTTAAGCTGAAATCGACCAATTAGAGGAAGTGCATGGGACTTTACTAAATTACTTATGTTCAGTTACAGTTAATTTAAGCAACTTCCTTTTCAAATAAATAATAATTTATAAAAAATTGTCTGCTGTAATTTGATGAATTTGAAATCTAATACAAGTTTGTTAGTCTAGCCTACCATGGCAATACCAGGCTATTCAGGTAGGCTATTTATGGAAGAGTATAGACCTACTTCAAAGACTATCCAAAACATGGTAATGCAATAGTTCTTTATTTGCTTTAGTGAATTGTTAGCGTGTTGACTTCTCTTTTGTTTGGAAAATGTCTTGACCTGTAGTACATAGTGCTGCACAGGTGTTGAACCTTCAAATAAAGAGCTTCCTATCACTGGCAAACGATAGAAATAATACTCATATCTTATTTCAATTCACTATAGAGGCCTACTTTTCCGCTTGATCCACTTATGTTTTTGTCCTTTGCTCCTACATATCACGTTACTGTTGTAGTGAGAGAGAAACGGTTCCAAACTGAATCGCGAACCGATTCAGAGCTGATTCAGACTGGGGGCGCGTCTTACGAGCACGTGCAACAAAACGGTGCTTAAAATCTCTTGACAAACTAAAATATGCAGGCTAAATGACATTTGTATATATTTGAAATAAAATACATACATTGTACTTAATGTCAACTTGTTTATTTTGGTAACACTTTACACTCACCTAAAGGATTATTAGGAACACCATACTAATACTGTGTTTGACCCCCTTTCGCCTTCAGAACTGCCTTAATTCTACGTGGCATTGATTCAACAAGGTGCTGAAAGCATTCTTTAGAAATGTTGGCCCATATTGATAGGATAGCATCTTGCTGTTGCTCCCGAAGCTCCCGTTCCACCACATCCCAAAGATGCTCTATTGGGTTGAGATCTGGTCACTGTGGGGGCCATTTTAGTACAGTGAACTCATTGTCATGTTCAAGAAACCAATTTGAAATGATTCAAGCTCGAGCTATCCTGCTGGAAGTAGCCATCAGAGGATGGGTACATGCTGGTCATAAAGGGATGGACATGGTCAGAAACAATGCTCAGGTAGGCTGTAGCATTTAAACGATGTCCAGTTGGCACTAAGGGGCTTAAAGTGTGCCAAGAAAACATTCCCCACACCATTACACCACCACCACCAGCCTACACAGTGGTAACAAGGCATGATGGATCCATGTTCTCATTCTGTTTACGCTAAATTCTGACTCTACCATCTGAATGTCTCAAAAGAAATCGAGACTCATCAGACCAGGCAACATTTTTCCAGTCTTCAACTGTCCAATTTTGGTAAGCTCGTGCAAATTGTAGCCTCTTTTTCCTATTTGTAGTGGAGATGAGTGGTACCCGGTGGGGTCTTCTGCTGTTGTAGACCATCCGCCTCAAGGTTGTGTGTGTTGTGGCTTCACAAATGCTTTGCTGCATACCTCGGTTGTAACAAGTGGTTATTTCAGTCAAAGTTGCTCTTCTATCAGCTTGAATCAGCCGGCCCATTCTCCTCTGACCTCCAGCATCAACAAGGCATTTTCGCCCACAGGACTGCCGCATACTGGATGTTTTTCCCTTTTCACACCATTCTTTGTAAACCCTAGAAATGGTTGTGCATTAAAATCCCAGTAACTGAGCAGATTGTGAAATACTCAGACCGGCCCGTCTGGCACCAACAACCATGCCACGCTCAAAATTGCTTAAATCACCTTTCTTTCCCATTCTGACATTCACTTTGGAGTTCAGGAGATTGTCTTGACTAGGACCACACCCCTAAATGCATTGAAGCAACTGCCATGTGATTGGTTGATTAGATAATTGCTTAGATAATTATTTGATTAGATAAGTGTTCCTAATAATCCTTTAGGTGAGTGTATTTTGCAGTGTCATTGTTACATATGTTACATGTATTTACTGTAGTAATAACTAGAAATTATGCATAATTACATGCAATTAACCCTAAACCAAACCCTCATCCTAACCCTAACCCTATAGTAAGTACATGTAGTTAATTGTCATTACTCAGTACTTAAATGTATAATTACACTGTAATACTGACACTTTAAAATAAAGTGTAACCTTATTTTGCTCAATATGACAATTTATTAAGTACACATGTCAAAAAAACTACAGCTCGAGAGAGAATGTTCGTTTGATGTTTCGGGAATCACCAAATCGATGAACTATGTTAGCATCGGAACTTGGGAGTTGTTAGTTGGCTAACGATACTTTTGGAAAACGCACCCAGTTTGATTCACTGAAAAGAACCCAATCGGGTCATGATTCACTCGTGGTATCTTAAAATGGTTCTTAAATATTGCTGAAATATACAAGAGCAATGTAACATTTGTCAGTTCTATTTACTGAAAAAGCATCAATGCTAAATGCTGATTAAGCGGCACTGATTGTCACAGCAATGTAATTAAACCAACAGGTACAGGTGTGTTCAACATTGGCTGCGCATGGATGCAACCGATAGGCGAGAGTAGCCGCGTGTAGTTAGGGAGGAGCTGAAAACGGAGACAAAATTTCTTACAGGCATGCACTGCTTCAAGTCAGACGCGGTAAAGACTACAAGGGATACAGCTACAGCCACTGGGCATCCATACATCAATTTTGCGTCAATTAATATATATTTATTTAATTTAATAACTGTATTTGCAGTATTGTAAGGGTAGGTTTAGGGTTGGGGTAGGCGTTGATGTTAATAAAACACAATTTTAGACGTAGCACATTTAATTTATTGTTATTTATCCTGAGGTTTTGCCTCACTTCCGGCCGTAGCTGTATCCCTTCTAGACACAACCGTCAGACGCTGATCAGTCTGTGCATGGCTGTATGAAGTCGAACAAGCCTAAGAACTTCGCCACAGAAATGTCACATGATTCAAAAACTAGCGACCATATGAAATAGCAAAGAATGAATAGATTCGCTGCTGAAAAGTCACCTGATTTAAAAACTAACCGCGCCGCCTCCTCGCTACTAAGAAACGTGGAATACTTTCGTTACCTTAAAAATACACGATTAACAAAGTAGTGACGTAGATGCATAACTTAAAAATCATGCATCGTGCCTTGCCTTTGCGATTTGCAAAACAAACTAAACGCTTTAGTTAGCCTATACTAAACAACTAACATTACATTTAAAGACAAGCGACGCTACCACCTTGATACTATATATATATACAGTACTGTGCAAAAGTTTTAGGCAGGTGTGAAAAAATGCTGTAAAGTAAGAATGCTTTCAAAAATAGACATGTTAATAGTTTATATTTATCAATTAACAAAATGCAAAGTGAGTGAACAGAAGAAAAATCTACATCAAATCAATATTTGGTGTGACCACCCTTTGCCTTCAAAACAGCATCAATTCTTCTAGGTACACTTGCACACAGTTTTTGAAGGAACTCGGCAGGTAGGTTGGCCCAAACATCTTGGAGAACTAACCACAGTTCCTCTGTGGATTTAGGCAGCCTCAGTTGCTTCTCTCTCTTCATGTAATCCCAGACAGACTCGATGATGTTGAGATCAGGGCTCTGTGGGGGCCATACCATCACTTCCAGGACTCCTTGTTCTTCTTTACACTGAAGATAGTTCTTAATGACTTTCGCTGTATGTTTGGGGTCGTTGTCATGCTGCAGAATAAATTTGGGGCCAATCAGATGCCTCCCTGATGGTATTGCATGATGGATAAGTATCTGCCTGTACTTCTCAGCATTGAGGATACCATTAATTCTGACCAAATCCCCAACTCCATTTGCAGAAATGCAGCCCCAAACTTGCAAGGAACCTCCACCATGCTTCACTGTTGCGTGCAGACACTCATTCGTGTACCGCTCTCCAGCCCTTCGGCGAACAAACTGCCTTCTGCTACAGCCAAATATTTCAAATTTTGACTCATCAGTCCAGAGCACCTGCTGCCATTTTTCTGCACCCCAGTTCCTGTGTTTTCGTGCATAGTTGAGTCGCTTGGCCTTGTTTCCACGTCGGAGGTATGGCTTTTTGGCCGCAAGTCTTCCATGAAGGCCACTTCTGACCAGACTTCTCCGGACAGTAGATGGGTGTACCAGGGTCCCACTGTTTTCTGCCAATTCTGAGCTAATGGCACTGCTCGACATCTTCCGATTGCGAAGGGAAGTAAGCATGATGTGTCTTTCATCTGCTGCAGTAAGTTTCCTTGGCCGACCACTGCGTCTACGGTCCTCAACGTTGCCTGTTTCTTTGTGCTTCTTCAAAAGAGCTTGGACAGCACATCTGGAAACCCCTGTCTGCCTTGAAATTTCTGCCTGGGAGAGACCTTGCTGATGCAGTATAACTACCTTGTGTCTTGTTGCTGTGCTCAGTCTTGCCATGGTGTATGACTTTTGACAGTAAACTGTCTTCAGCAACCTCACCTTGTTAGCTGAGTTTGGCTGTTCCTCACCCAGTTTTATTCCTCCTACACAGCTGTTTCTGTTTCAGTTAATGATTGTGTTTCAACCTACATATTGAATTGATGATCATTAGCACCTGTTTGGTATAATTGTTTAATCATACACCTAACTATATGCCTACAAAATCCCTGACTTTGTGCAAGTTTACCTTGAAGAATTGATGCTGTTTTGAAGGCAAAGGGTGGTCACACCAAATATGGATTTGATTTAGATTTTTCTTCTGTTCACTCACTTTGCATTTTGTTAATTGATAAATATAATCTATTACCAAGTTTATTTTTGAAAGCATTCTTACTTTACAGCATTTTTTCACACCTGCCTAAAACTTTTGCACAGTACTGTATATATATATATATATATGTATGTATGTGTGTATAATATAAACTCGAAATATATATATATATGTATAGATAGATAGATAGATAGACAGACAGATAGATGGACGGATGGATGGATAGATAGATAGATAGATAGATAGATAGATAGATAGATAGATAGATAGATAGATAGCTTGGTATTGTTTAGATATCCGTTCAGACATCTCAGTCTAGGCCAGGGGTTGCCAAACACATTCCTGGAGCTTCCTTATACGTTTTCCATGTCTCCCTAATCAAACACACTTGTTTCAGATCATCAGCTCATTAGTGGAGACTCCAAGAGGCGTGTCAGACAAAGGAGAGCCACAAAATGTGGCCCGCAGCACTGTGTTTGGGAATGTGTTTGGGAACCCCTAATAGTTAGTGGTCTCAAGTATGAACACGATTGCATATTTGTGCTTTGTAACACACACACACGCACACACACACACACACACACACACAATAGAGACGCACGGAATCTTCAAACCGGTCATACAAGCTGTGTGTGAAACTCCCGCCTCTCACCTGTGCAGTCATGAGCATAACACAGAGATCCCTGACACCGGTGCGAACACCTGACTAGAGGATACAACAGCTCTTCTACGGCATCATTAACAGTAACTACATACGTGATTTTCGTTTATTATTCATTTTTCTTCAGGTGGTTGAATATCAAATGGAAAGAGCTCTTTGCTAGGAATAACCTAGCAAAATGTCTTCATTATATCAAACGAATCGGACTCAATAACGATACACTAAATTCAACCCAGGCTAAACAAGGTAAATATAACTTCATTTATGTTATTTTATTGATCTAATATTGAGTTCTGGTATATAGTCAAGTAGCAGATTTATTACTTTTTTATTTGCCTCACTGAGATTCTATCATAAATGTCAACCATGAAATATTATTTACCGCTATTAAATATGAGGTATATGGAATTGAGTGTGGAGTTACTAAGTAGTTAGGAAAAACTCTTTTTAAACAGTTCGTCAGAAGCTCACGACTCTCAAGTAGTAAAGGAGCCAGGAGGGACTGGGTTTTAAAAAAAATTTTTATGTTTGTATATTTGTTTATTATTTTATTAAATGTATTGTTATTAATTTAGACAGCATCTATATAAATAATAAATGGCATTATATTACAAAGTTGGAATTTTTGTGGAACAAAACATGGTATATTATAAAATGGCAGTGGATTTATGGATTTCTCATTTAGCAGCAGATTTATAATGTACTCGCAGAGATCAGTTAGATGATGATGCTTGATCATATTCACTATTACATTGTCATTAATAACCTTGTGGTAATTATTAATCACTTTTCTTTTGATTGCTTCTTGATATTAAAGTGCAATTGATCTTAAAATTGATTTTATCTGTACCTCTGACGTCTCACTTTTGCTTAACATGCCATGAAATAATGTTTTTATACTCCATTTGTGTCTGTGTCAAATATTTGCGTCTGAATCAATGCTGTAATTGCTCAATATCTTTAACATAATCTTCATTTTTCTTTTCTTTTTATGTCAATCAGCACTTCTCATCTGATGGCCTCCTTTTTAAAACAGTTAAGGCTTCTTCTCTGGAAAAATGGCCTCAGTGTCATCCGGCAGCCAGTGAGTAAACGCAGATTGTACAATTGTAGATTCTCATTCTTTATTTTTTATCTAAGAATTATTTCTGTGGCTTCCAAAAAAAAAAAAAAAAAAAATCTTGATTCCCAGATTAATATGATAATTATGCTCAAACTGAGTTCTGTGGGTTTCTGGGCAAATATAATATACAAGACTTACAAACATAACATATTAAATATTAAAATGTAAGAGTAAATTCTACATACCTTTTGTCTTTTTGTTAGCTGATTAGTTTGCATTAAGTTAATACTCTACTACGGAGTGATATTTAACAGAGAAATTACTTGCTGTGTTGTACAGTAGCTCTTAGATTAACTGTGCTGTTAATAAAACATCTTTTAAAATGTTTCAGATGACTTTAGTCTACATATGCATGTTCAGTACAAATGTAACCAACTGTAAAATCTGACGGGACATTTGTTTGTTGATTTTTTCAGGGCTGGTCACTGGCTCTCCTTGTCTGGCCACTTGTGATCTTCATCATCTTGGCGGTGACCCGTTCACAGTTCCCACCAAAACTCAAAGACACCTGTATGTACCTCTATTACACAGTGTTCTATGTGAACTGCAAAATGAAGTCAACTAAATACAGTTTGTTGTGATCACAGTGATATGACATTAACTGAAGGCATGGTTAAAGTTGGTTGGTTGCTTCTAAATAAAGGGTTGTGGGTGCAATCCTGAGAAGTTCTGAGTCAGAAGCCGTGGAGTTACTGAGGTCACAATCCTGCTTTATTACTATTATGCCTTTGAGCTAAACATTTATCCTCAGGTTAGCCCATGGGGAGTGTCATTGCACTTAGTGTACTGTATCTTGAAGCGTGTCTGCTTTTCTGAAAGGAACAGAAACATGTTTGATTCATGGTTTGATGGAGATACGCAGCTGAACATATTTTACTTCCTATTTAAATATGTGTAATATGGTGCAGATCTTAAGCAGGCTGATCCGACAGATCTCTTGAGAACATTTGACATTATCCACCATGTCTTGCTTGGGAATGTTCTAGACTAGTGTCTTATTTCTAAGTAATGGATGCCCAGCAGCTAATCCCCAAATCAACATTTTTCTTGTTTAATGTAATACATTCTCCATCTGGCTCCAGGTTCCTTTAAATACGATATGGGATCAACTAGTAAAAAGACGTATTTTCTGATTTTTATGTTCCTTCCCCTTAAGCTGACTGTCCTTTGGGAGTTTTCTGTTATTTCACATCTCTCTTTTGAGGATTGGGTTGTTAGGCCTGGTCTTCCCCGTAAGTAGCTCCCTTATGCCTTGCAACGTTCTGCACGGGCAGACTCAGTGTTTGTCTAATTGTAAATGCATTCATAAGAAACTCAAAACTCATTTGATAATGTGAGAAAACAAGTGCTTAACCTCAGTGGTAAACCATTCTGACCACCACTAGGTTCTAGTTGGTGTGTTTTCCTTGGTATTTGCTTAGAGGAGATAGATGTAAATAAAATAATATTTTTTTATGTAGGTGCTATTGTTATTGTTAGAAGAAAAACTAATATTCTGTCTGAATATGAGGTGAATATTTAGTTGAATATCCTGGCCACTCTTATCCATATGGTGAAGTTAATTGAGTGAAATATTATTTGTTGTCATCTATTTTTACCTGTAAAAAATCTGCAATGGCTGAATAAACAACATTTGGATATGATAATATATATGATAAGATAAGATATGATAATATCACATCTGTTATTAAATTTTAAATTATTAATGACTAAATAAAACCTCTGGTGCTGTTTGGTCATATTTGACCGAAACAAATGGTACGAAACTTTGTTTTTGGCACTTGCTATGCGAACACACACACACAGATGTTGTGTTTTCATGTTTATGGGGACATTCCATAGGCGTAATGGTTTTTATACTGTACAAACTGTATATTCTGTCTCCCTACACTACCCCTACCCCTAAACCTACCCATCACAGAAAATGTTCTGCTATTTTAGATTTTCAAAAAAGATAATTCTGTGTGATTTATTAGCTTGTTTCCTCATGGGGACCAAAAAAATGTCCCCACAAGATCAAAATTTACTAGTATTACTATACCTGTGGGGACATTTGGTCCCCATAACGTAGGGAATACCCCCCCCCCCACACACACACACACAAATCATGGACATGATTCAAAAAGTTTAAATGGCCCTAAAAAACATAGTTACACTTGTAGTGTTCACTGTCAAAAATGACTATATTGGAAACGAATGGGAGGCAAATTTCATCTTGTGGAAACGTTTGGCACTGCGCCTGTAATAAATGGATCACAACTACTCCATAAATAAATTTTATTCCATAAAATCCCCCAAGAATACAAAAAACAAACAAAAAAACATTATCAAACTAAATTATAGTACATTAATTTCATTGAAATAATGAATGTCAATAATACATTCTCTGTATATTTCAGGAAGTTGCAGTGATCAAATCATTTATTTGCTTGTCACACCCCAAGTAGCTAATGTCATGTTTATTTTATATCTTTCTCTATGGTTTCTCATGGTTTTAGTTCATTCAAACGCTATTTGCTGCGCAAACATTACATAAGGTCAATAATCCTACAGTATGAATCCTTTTAAGTGGTCACTCTCAATCTATAGTAATGTATGTTTTGACTCATAGCATTGTGTTTGTATGCAAGAGCTGACGAAATCAAAAATGGTATATTGCCATTGAAAGTCCTCCCTCCCCTGGAAAAGAAAAGTTGTCTGGGTTTTTTTTCCCAGACAGCAATGCAATTAAATGGAGAATGAACATAGACATTTGGTGCTCTGCTTCTCACATTTTTCTCCTGAGAAAAAATTTCCGGTAACACTTTAGAATACTATTTCGTCATTAATGAATAACAACACAGGAACAAATGAGTAATGCATTATTAACTCTCTAGTAACTACTATTAAATAACAAGAAACTGGTTAATGAATTGGCAAGTAACTAATTTTACTATATTTGCATATGTAAACCCTTTACCTATACGCTCTGAGTGGGCCTCGAACCTGGGTCTTCCAGCATGGGAGTCGTATGCTCTAACAAGGAGGGTAAAGGCTGTAATCTGAGTGAAATTTACTCGCACATCAATTACTAGCTGTCCTCCGTTACACATACCTTCTAGAAAACTACTAAGAACTACTATATACAGGTTAATAATTAACATGTATAATGCATAATTTATAATTAATTCTAAAGTGAAGGTGAAGGATTCACTGTAAAATGTAATAAGTTGACTTTAATTAGAAAAAGTGAGGAAACCGATTGCCTTAAAATTTCTAAGTAAAGTAGAGTATTAATGATTAGTTGGTGTAACTTAACACAATTTGTAGAGACAAATTGTTAATCAAGTAGAGTTAAGTACTGTTGACTTAAAATCATTGTTTGAGTTAACTTTCTATTAGTGTTCACATTACTAGGAAAATATTAGGAAACCGATTGCCTTAAAAAAACTAAGTAAAGTGAAAAAGGAATAGTATGTTGTACTTACAAAAGCTTAATAAGTATAGTTGACTTACACTTGAGTTCTAGTGACTAAAAAAGAACTGTAGAGTGTACTTGATAATTTACTTTAAATAAAATTTGTTACCATTGTTGTGTTTAGCATGCTGAATGTTGAAGTCTGTGTGACACAAGTGTAGTCAATTACTAAATATTGTCACAAATTTAGAGGAATTGTATGAACCCACTTAAAAGTTTCATAACTTTTTAAATTTATAGTTTATAAATGCTACTATTAACTTAATAAATGATTATTACTTGGAATAAAATACGATGTCACATCATTCATATATAAAACATATATGTTTAATTAATATTTTAATTATATATGAATATATAATATATAAATTGTGAATTTCAGTCACATATGAATATATGACCTGTGAATTCTTGTTGCATCACTGCAACAAATCAGAATATAGATATAAATATGTATAAATATAAATGAAGTGCCCAAGCAAACGAAACACCATCCACCATAATGGTTAGTCCAAAATAAAACATTTTAGGAAAATCAATGTCAATTTATGAAGTCAGCTTATGTGATGTTCTCTCAAATTATTCAGTTGAATTGACAATTAAACTTTAAAGATGACTTTGGCAAATCAGTGAATTCAAACAGAGAAAGATAACTGCCGAAGTGGAGGAAATGGGGAAGAGTCTATTAAGAATAGCCCCGCCTCAAAACTCTTTTTTTTTTTGCTTGACAAAGTGGTACTCAAACCAATCAATTAATAATTACTTGGCGTTTATGAGTAAAAAAAGACATAGTATGTGAATAGCACAGATTACTAGAGTTTTGCAATTAAGTTAAGACATTAAGTAAAGTTAACTAAAAAGTATGAGTTAAAATCACTATTGGATTTTACAGTGTTGACTGTGAAAGATTTCGTACCGTAGTAGGTAATCAGATACAACGCCCTCCACTAATATTGACAACCTTGGTAAATATGAGCACATGTGGCTGTGAAAGTAAATCTACACTGATTATGCTTCATTTTGTGGTTAGGGACACATTTTTGTGTTGATTTTGAGGTTTGTTTTGGATCATTGTCTTGATTTTTTTCGGTATTGGCTCAAATCCATGATACCATGTATCTGAACAAAATGCCCAGGACCTCGAGCAGAAAAATGCACCAACACCATTAAAGATCCAGCTGTATATTTAACCATGGGCATGGTGTATTATTTATTTTTAATCCCTGTTTGCACAAAACCCATACCCATCTGGCTGGTTTGCTGCTAAAAAAGATTTTATTTATTTATTTATTTATTTTTTAGATTTATCTGACCACAGAAGCCCGTCCTGTTTAAAGTTCCATAGTGTCTGATGAAAAGTTATATTATGTAATATGTAATATTATTATGTAATATTATGTAATATTCTGGAGTTTGTTCTTGGATGAGAACAGATGATTTTTTTTAAACAACTTGTGGTGATGTAGGTGCTGTTTGATAGTTTTTTTAGGCTTTCTGACCCAAAGACTGCAATTCTCCAGCCATGATCTCTGGAGAGTTTTTGGACACTCAAAATCATTGATGAATGATTAAGCGAATTTGAATATTTCTCATATTCATACTTTTGTGAAACAGGACGTCATGGCTGAATAATCTCATTTTCCTTGTCACCCTGGTGTTCTAAAACCCCCATACATATAAATGGGAATATACTATTTTACTCATAAGAATTTCTATAGGGGTGCCAATAATTGTGGCTTTGGAGAAAAACATTCACAATTCATTTCATAATTTGAGTTTCCCCCCACTTTCAATTGTTTTACTTCAATGATAGGATAGAATTTTGTGATTTTTTAAATCAAAGAGCAAAAAGATAAATAAAGCAAATTTATTATATATATACCAAGTGTGCCAATATTAGTGGAGGGGACTGTATCTAAGATTTCAATATGAGCTTTACTTCAAGACAAAATTATGTGGGATATTGTAAGAGTTAAAACACATTATGTTAAAAGATGAAAGACTCATTCGAGCTTTTGGGGTTATTCACGGTCTGCTGATTGTAATTTGTTAATACTTTCTCAATTTTAAGTTTTATTTTGTTGATCTATGGCTGAGGAGTGAGGAGAATAATGTCAGTGCTTTTGCCAGTGCTTATTATTGCATTCATAGATCAAACCTTTATACAGGTTTATTGGTATTGTGTACATTTTAATGGAAGTCACTTCCATAATTTTTAAAAACACCACGGGGCAAAGGTGGATACTATCCGCATTCACTTATTTTATTAATCTTCTTAAAAATGTCAATGTCTCATCACATTTCTGTTTCTCCTAAGGAATTTTAAGAGAAACATGTGTGGCTTTTAGTCCAAATCTGATTAGATTTAAGGTCATCTGTACAAGTGTACCTATATATGCATTTAAAATCGAAATTTACTATCTAAATGTATTCTTTGTGCAGACACTTTTATCTAAAGAAACTTACAAGTGCAACTTACAACTGCAAGCGATTCATTGTGAAGAGGCAAATACACACAAAGTTTCAGACTTTGCAAGCTAGAATAGGGAGGGATCGAGAGAAACAGTCTTTCTCTTCCTGGAAAACAGTCCAAAAATATTGATGACTCATCTTGACCACAGGGGCGTATACATATTTTTGTCTGATGAAATGTCTCTAGAATGACAATGTTCCTACTTGCCATTGACTAGCAGTAGCAAGTGACAAATTTTAAATTTGATACGTCCTGTTTTAAGTAGGAAATATGTCAACACAAGAAGTAAACTGTGCTCAACAAGCACAACAAAGAAACAAAGAAAAACCAAACCTCTGAGCAATGGAATTGAACTCTGCTCTGTTTCTTTCAGGCTATGTGGCGCCGAAAAACCTTCCGAGCACCGGATTCTTCCCTTTCCTGCAGACACTCATGTGTAGCACCGACAGTTCATGCACTGGTAAATCCTACCTAACAGAAGGACAGTCCAAATCGCAATTTTACGCAAGTCATCGTCGCCGCAGGGATGCTGAATCTCACAGGTAATGCATGGCACTTCTGTGTAAAATAACACATTTCCAGAAACACCCCATAAACACCCAAAACAATGTTTCGTGTAGCACCATATTCTTAGAAAGTCTGAGGTCTGCTTTTGTTTTGATGTCCAATGGTGATATTTCTGACCCAGCACCTTCATGCCTTAGATGTCTGATAAAGATGGCTCAGTTCACCTGTATTGCAATGCGTCACTATGAATACTGGGGCAAAGGGGACAGCGATGTTGCAGGAGGCGCAGTATTCTGCCATGAGATCCATTGTCATTTCATCAAAGTATAGAGTATTCAGTATTCACAAAGCTAAGAATACCCTTGTTTGGTCAAATGATTAGCAAAAGTGTTTGGCTGTTTAATGGAGGAATATTTACTAAAGCCATTGTTCCACGTCAGTTCTTTTACTGTAGTGTGTATAATGTCCAGGTTGAGTCAACAGTCCAAGTCTTTGTTGGCAGTTGAGTCATTGTTGTAGAAGTATGTTTGGTGAACTGGAAATTTTTATTTTTATATTCTCTATTTTCCTTTAACACAAAAAGACACTGTAAAGACAAGTCATGTGCGTCCTTTAGATTTTTGAGTCAAATGGGCTTGAGTCCTGCTACTTGAAAAACATATATTTTTGATAATAAATTGCATGATAATAGGTAAAAAGTTTTATCTAAAGCATTGTAGTAGAAATCACATATTCATTGTTAAAATTCAGATCATTTGCTTTAAATTTAATTCTGTCATCATCTATATCTATATCTATATTTTCATGTTGTTTGAAACTTTCTGTGAAACACAAAAAGACTAAAAGTCAATACATTTAGGTTAACATTTGGTCTTCTTGAATCCAGATCAAAAACTTTAATAATAATATGTCATTGAACTGAATTAAAGTATTAATTAAGTTAAAGTATGAAAAAAAGTGTCTCAATAAAGTAAAATAAAATAGCTAGATCAGTTGAGTAATGTAGAAAAGGCACTAAAGACACTTACTTATACATAAACCAAAAAAAAAAATTAAAAAATCCATAGATTAAAAAAAGATGAAGGTAGGGCAGAAACTCCCATGGTGACATTCCTATTTTTCTACTTCCTTTTATAAATTACATTTCTTTGTGTACTTTCAACAACTCACTACCTCGTGACTTATTTGTGTAATCCTTCACCTAGTGCTTATCTTTAAGTAATGCTCCATCTTTCATTGTGACGTGTGCTTTTCAAAAGTCTGTCTATCCTGTTTCTTTTATGTGTAGGCTTGGGCAAAAAAATCTGCATTTACATAACCATATGTCTTTGTTGTGTACATATCCATATTTTAAATAACCATTTATGATCGTATAATATGACCATTTGCTAAAATTTTAGAAACAAGATAAATAATTGTAGTTCTTGTTTATATCGATGGTCCTCTATTTATTTCAGTCTATCAGCACTGCTCCATGGTTTACCTCCACTGGCCCATCTACAGAAGGGAGGACTGGTTCACTCAATCCTGAAAAGGGATACATCAGATCACCCAGAGCTGCTAGAGATGTGGGACAGAATGCTCAGTATGTGCATTGTCTTTTGTCTTTTAATTCAACACCACTCAGTTAAAAAAAAATTAATTAATTAATTAATAATTGATTGGTAATTAATCAGCTTCTATGTGTTTTGTTTACTTTTTTTTGTTTTAGATTCCAGCCTTCAAAACTTTCCAAATGTGACTTCAGTCACGCAAGCATTTAACAACACTGTACTAGTTGATCAGGTTAGTGTTTGTTTTTCATATTCTTGTCATAGCCATGTACACCACACCACACCACACCACATTATTCAAATTTCTCATTTCCATTTAATTTTTAGTACTTTACTTTCCTTTTTAAGGGAGGATTGGTTGATTATTTTGTATTTTATAGTGTACAGTCTATTAAAAAACACAAAAAGTATTCAAAAATACAAATACTCACACTTTTTTTGTAATAGTAATAGTCAATGTTTGTGTGTTGTGTTGTGGGCGTATACATATTTTTGTCTGATGAAATGTCTCTAGAATGAGAATGTGCCTACTTGTCATTGACTAGCAATAGCAAGTGACAAATTTTATATTTGATACGTCCTGTTTTAAGTAGGAAATATGTCAACACAAGAAGTAAAACTGTGCTCAACAAGCACAACAAAGAAACAAAGAAAAACCAAACCTCTGAGCAATGGAATTGAACTCTGCTCTGTTTCTTTTTTTGTAATAGTAACAGTCAATGTTTGTTGTGTTATTCAAAACCTGAAAGCCTCCAAATTAAAATAAATTGAGCCTGCCTATTTGCAATTTTATGTGATGGCTCATCATGTCATGAACATTGGGGAACCATGATCATTGGTTTTTTTTTTATTTATTAAAAAGAATTAAATAATTAAAATATTAATAGAAATTTAAGGGAAAAAAGAAACAAGAACGGGAAAAGTTCCAGGTCTATTATTCTAGTTATTGAGTAATCAACATAACTTTTTTGCAAATAATATATATATATATTTTTAAATATATTCACTCTTATTTGTGTGTCTAATATGTCAAAAACACAAAACGTTTCTTGTCTTGTTATATTCAGTTATGATTACTTGAATGTCTTGGCTTGAGTAATGCAACAACAACGACCTGGGATATGGTCAGTTGCTTAATTCATTGTTTGTTTTTAATTTTTTTATTCTGTGTTTTAGACAATGGAGTCTGTTTGGGAGTCAGTGAACATCCTGAAAAAATCCTTATGCAGCCTTTCCATGACTGCCATCAACATATCAGCCGATACCCAGGATTTCTTCACACAAGGCTTGATAAACTTCTGCAGCTCTAATGACACTGTTCTAGAAGCATCCTTACTAACCCTGAACCAGGTGGGGTCAGACCTCCCACACTATTCATATTCTTTCACATTAGGCCCATGAATGTCAAATGAAAGAGTTATTAAATGAATCATTAGACATCATCTTGGCTTTTATGTTTATCTGATTACTTGTGTGGGTCACCAGGTACTTTCAGAAATGCTGCTCAGTAACCCGGTAAAAGTGTTTGAATTGATTGGAGGGACTGTGGTGGCACTAGATCATCTTCAACAGGAGTCGTCAGTGTGGGACTTCATGCTTGGCCTGCCTGATCCTTTCCTGAAGCCCACAGATGAAGAGAAACTAAAATCTGGAGCAGGGGAATTAGAGAATCTTAAGAAGTGAGTTTTGAAGAAATTAGTAAATAAAATTGTGTTCACATCACACATAAGTTCATTCAAAGGTTTAGGGTTAGTAAGGCTTTTTTTTTTTTTTTTAAAGATATTAATACCTTTATTCAGCAAGGAGAACTTTCTATCCTGAAACAAAAATTCACAACTGTTTTCAGCATTGCTAATAAGAAAAAATGTTTCTTGATCAACAAATCAGCATATTAGAAGGATTTCTGAAGGATCAATCAGAATGTGACACTGAAGACTGAATTGCTTTGCCATCACAGGAATAAATTACATTCACAATAACAAATATTACTGTTTTTTCTGTGTTTTTGATAAATAAATACAGCTTTGGTGAGCATGAGGGACTTTTTTCAGAAACATTTAACACTTTTATCGACCCCACACTTTTAAGACCAAGAGATAAAATATGTTAGTTCAGACAATACATCATATTAAACACTTTATATGATCAATGCCACACGTCAGAGTAAAAGAGTGAATTCAGACATAGTTGTGTATGTTTTGAAGTTGCCTGTATATTCAAAGCCAAAGTTCAGCCATTTCAGTGCCTATTTTCTTCTTGCGCATGTATCTGCATTGATATGTAGGTGCTCTGCTTGTCAGATGTGCATATCTACAACAGTGCACATTCCCATTATGTGCAACTTACATACATGTAATGTTTGTTGTTTTGACATGATTCAAAGAATCTCAGCCTCTTTTTACTTATTTTCATTTAGTGCCTTGACATTCCTCCAGAGGACTTTCCCACAGGCCAACATCTCCACTGCTGTCACAAACCCAGTCATCAATAAAGGCATTGGTTTTCTCAACTACATGGGTGCTTGGAAAGGGAGAGGTATGCTGAAGATGACTTGCTTTGAAAATGTTTTGTGAATTGCATGCATGGCATTTGTGGTAACCTATTTAATGTGATAGCATTATTTTAATGACCTAATAGCGAGTACAAGAGAAGGTTTTTTCAGTTGTTTTTCCGCTTGTATTGACACTCACATTCTGCTCAAGAATTTTTGGTTTTACACACACACACACACACACACACACACACACACACACACGTTGTGTTTATGTGTTTTGTGGGGACTTTCCATAGGCGTAATGGTTTTTATACTGTACAAACTGTACATTCTGCCCCCCCCCACCCCTAAACTTAACCCTCACAGAAAATGTTCTGCTAGTTTAGATTTTCAAAAAAGATAATTCTGTATGATTTATAAGCTTGTTTCCTAGTGGGGACCAACAAAAGGTCCCCACAATGTCAAGATTTATTGGTTTTACTTACGTTGTGGGGACATTTGGTCCCCACAATGTAAGGAAAACAAGTACACACACACACAAACTAATATTCATATTCATACAGTATTTAAACTTGGATGCACAAAAAACAGTATTTGGTACCGTTGTGCCATGAAGTGCCTTTAAAATGACTCTGTATGTGTCAGATTTGTATAAGGTTGGATGAGTTTTTTTTCCCATTGGATTAGGATAAACCGAAAAAGTTGTTAAACAGAACATTGTTAGCTTTAACCATTGCAAGGTTACTACCATTGTGCCATTGAGCAAGGTATGTAACCCCAGGTTCGTTACTATCTTGGGCGAAATGTTGATTAATAGGGGATTTGGAGATTTGGATTTGGAGACCAATGGTCTATTGTCAAACCCTGTTTGGACTGCTTGTTCTTTGTGCTCCACACCCTGACTTAAATAAAGGTGAACATCTGACTTGGCATTGTGAAAGATTATCACTTCACAACAATAGTTGTCAGAAAAGAAAACCCAAGAGGACCTTTTAGTGGGTTTTATTATTTTAAGAGCTTATTATTTTGATCCTTGTTTAATATACATTGTTTAATATGCACAGATATGCATACGAGAGCCATTTATATGTTATCAACCAATGGTATGAGGTTAGGGCTTGGTTGTTTGACTATTGGCAGGTGTGTTCACGAAATCTGTTTGAAAACAATTATTATTTATTATTATTATTATTTTTTTTTTTTACAAATCATTTCCAAGGACTCTGATGCTTGAACTAGCATATTCCCCAAAATGTGGATTAACTTTCAACTTCCTAGTGCTTTAGAAAGCTCTCTGCATGCTCACACAAGAACTCTCATGTGTTGGTCAAAAGTGCAATGACATATTTTTCTTGTTTTCTATAGATGTGTACGTCAAACTGAGTGATGTGATGAGCCCAAGCAGCATTGTTGTCGTCAGCTCAGACATAAAGGACCTTATCAACCAAATCCAGATTCCTCTTGACAAGGTAGGCCTCTCTTGGTTTCTCAATGCAGGCTCTTTGTTCAAAATATGTGTGCTGACTCAACTATGGGCATAGAGCCTTGTGGACTTTTGAAAAATAAATTCCTATAGAACACTTTTTCGCACTCTTACTAATGTTTAATTTGTCCACTAGCTACATCCATTGTATTTGTATGTTTCAAAAGAGAATTGTCTTCTTTTAGTTTCCTCTAAAAGTTATGAACATTTCCACCACATCTCAAATAATGTGTGCATTATTTAGTGGTGGAAATGAATTTTTTTTTTTTTTAATTTTTGGAATAAAAATAACTTCTTTGTTTTGCTAAGGCTAATTTTATATTCATTATAAAATACAAAACTTTTCACACTGTATTCTTATATTGAAAAATAATGCACACAAACAACTGATGCACAATGCAAATATTCTGTTCACAAATGATATTTACCTTGATTTTCCTTATTCATTTTGTATTTCAGCTGATTTCAGTAGAGTTTGGTGTTAGCATATTGCTAATTTAACAACAACATGATACTCTTAACAGGAAACTTGATGCAAACATTTAGTTGTTGAATGACCTTTTAGTATTTATTCTCAACATTTCATGGATTTGTCACTTATTTATTTTATTTTTTTAAATTGACAATTTTGCAAAAAATCTTTGTTTAGTTTGTGGTTTACATGTTGTTAGGTTAGCAGCAACATGCTACTCTGAAGGTGCGGTTATATTAGCAAAAGTTCTGCACAAAAAAATCTTTTGTGTAATGTCAACAGTTGTGATTTATGAAGCACAGCTAACACAGAAGTCACTTTGAAACCAAGCAGGTCTCTGTTGGTCAACGCAGGTCAATTCGAGTGATCCAACTTGAATATTTTGTGCATGGGGAAATGTTTTGCCCTCACGAGAAATTCCCTATTGCATGTGACCACACCTTAACTTGAAACTGTTTTAATCCATATATTTAGGTATTGTATGACTTTATACACTAATTGTAATTATTCTGATTTCATTATATGATTTTTTCATTGCTTTCATTGCTTTATGGGTGTACCTGTTTTGCAAAGGATAAATAAAATGCTGCCTTGGAATTCGTGCAAAAGAAAGCTAACTAAATATACTGTATACTGTCTATTTTTTGGAACATCTCTCACATTGAGAGGATGCTTACAATTCCCTCATGTTGGCTATAGTTTTGGGAGAAACCAATTGTTTTACTTTGTTTGAAGATTAGTAGTTTATTTAAACGCACACAAATAACTACACAATCGTTCACACTCACCCATATTTTAACCTTCTCAGATTCCAGTCCTGTTCAACGAGGACGACTTTCATACCTTTTTGTGTGACTACAACATCTCAAACTCCTATTGTCGGAGTTTGGAAGTGGGCCAGGTTTTTCAAGGGATAAATACATTGAAGGTTGTTGAACAGGTAAATCTATTTACTAATATCTGCTTTTCAATTTTAATAAATCAGTCATTTTAAGAAACACTTCCTTCTTGGACTTTACTAACCTGTTGTAGGGTGAGAAATTCTCAATTGCAGTTCCTCCTCCTCACCTGCTATCTTGTGGGAAAACACACAAACATCAGCTGATTGTTACCTAGGAAACCAGCTCAGTCTAAACACAAAACAGCACGCTAGCTACGCTGAGACTTATTGCATAAAAAGCATGTATATGGAGCAAACCTCCAGGGAGCCCCAATTAGATATTCCCCTCACCGCAGAGGGGACTCCACAACAATATCCAATCACCATGATTTTACTTTCAAAAAGCAAGTGGCATGTTCATGACAAATGTCATGCTGAGTAATCATGTTAATTTAGGGTGATTAAAAAAATAATGAAGGCACATTGTGAGGCTAGTTGGTCTACTTTTATTTTTTATTTGTTAACCGCATAACTTCCTGTAAAGTTGCTTGAACAATGTGCATGGTAAAGAGCACTATACAAATAAATATATTTTGATGATATATTTGGAACAAACCCACTTGCATAAGTATTTAGCTTTACATTTTAATTATGTATGATATTTTAATATTGTAAATGACCAGACCAGTAACATTTTCATGTCTCATGCCTCAGGTGCTGTTGGCCTGGACTCAGACCTCTGCCTCAGCAGACCTGGCGTTCACTAAGGATGTTTTCAGCAGCTTGCTGGGCCTAGTCTCTCCGTCGAGCTTGGATGCTATTCTCAAACACAGCAGGTCACAGCGCAGCAGTGACGCCCAGCCACAGAGCCTAGTGGAACAATTGTATGTCAACCTAGATTACTTTGCATAAGTTTAGATTGAGTTAGATGCGGTAACGAAATGAGAAACTGATCTGTTTATCTGTAACAAATAGTCAGTTTTACTTCAGGATTCATATTTCACGTAGGTGGGAGTCATCATCACTTATCTAACCAGTATTTAGGTGTGGGTTGTATTTTCTTTAACATGCATAGTTTTGGTTGTTTGAATGCATGTCACGCAACCTGGTTATGTTGGCATCTGTCAAATCTGGTTTGATGAAGTGATGGTTCACAGGTTACTCTGTGCTTGAACAATACAGAACACCTACACTGAGCAATTGTTTAGAGTTTTTAGCAAAATTAGATTTTAAAAACCTGATATAGTCTACCATGCATTTTTCAAAAATAGCAACAGAAACTGGCATGACATTAAAAAACAAACAAACAAACATACATGATGGAGTTGCATGTTACTGCTGGTTTCACAAGATAATTTATATCCTATAGGTATTTGTGATAAAAACAAATAAAAATGAAACCAGTTTCTTGTATAGCTTTTATTTTATTATCAATGGCACTTGCTGCTGGTTCATCTGATATCTGAATAAAAAAAAAAAAGAAATCTGTTTTTAAAGTTTAACCTAAAATCCAACCTATTTATTATTCTTCCCCCACCCCCTTACAGAATCTTAGGATTAAGCCGTACAGCGTTTGATTTTCTACAAGGGATGCCTGGCTGGGAATACATTCAGACTTTCATGATGGGTGGCCATTCATCCATGCAGGTGGCAAGACTTGCAATGGAAGCACAGCTATGTATGTATTGGCATGTGCAGAGAATTATGCTATGCAAACAATTTCTAATGCTAGCCACATAGAGTTCGTCTGAATGATCACTCTCTGTTTCATAGCTTTCATTGATGTGGTCCTGAGGGATGCCAAATATGTCCAGGAGGTGTTCCTTTCTCTAATGCAGAATGAGACATTTGCTAATGCCTGGGCTGACTATGGCATGGACTCTATTGTTCAAACAGTGGCCATGGTGGGTAAAAAAAACAAACAAAAAAACAGTGCATGTGGGCTTCATGTAGTTTGCATCAAGGACTTCATTTGCCATATTGGATGTCCCCTAATGTTTTCATACAGGTTCTAGAAGGTCACACTAGTTGTAGAGATCTTTCTTCTCCCTGGGCTTGGATGTCAACATACAGCTCTATAGACCCTCAGCTGTGGGACACTCTACTTTGCTCTGGGAATGACACAAGTCTTGAGCAAATGCTGTTAACACCACTTTTGCCTGTAATGGAGAAGGTAAAGGGATGTGTTTTGAAGTGATTTACAGAACACTTCAAGCTTTGTTACTATTTGACAAAAAATGGGAATGAATGATTATTACTGCCTAATAAAAATGTTTTCACAGGTCCAACAGTTGATTGGTGTAGTGAATGGAACCGAAATGTACAATGTCACACCATCCATTATTTTGGCGGAGTGGCACAGTCTATACACAACCTCCCTGCAGTATGGCTCTGCCCTCCAGAACTTGCAAATTGAGCTTAATGAGGAATATTTTGCAGCTTGGATCCCAGGGAACATTTCAGTCAGTTTGACCCAGATTTTGTTGACCAGGTCAGAAACCTACTAATTGTTCAGTTGCTACTATGTGATTAAGATGTTACTTGTTGAGACTTACATCAAATAGTGAACCAAACTATTACGGTCCCCATATAAACATGTTTCAGGGTGTTTTATATGTGTATTTGTATTTTCATTTCTTGTTAAACAGAGGTATTGATGCATTTGAGACCGTGGGTCCTCTGCTAGAGAAAAGCTCTCTGTGGCCCTACATGGAACCATATTTCCAAATGGCTTATTGGATTTTGACCTACCAACCTAATGCCACTGTGTCACCAAACTGTAAGTGTTAAAAAATTATGAATCTGTGATAAATCAGTGGACCAGATGTTGTTGAATATGACGTTGTAATATGATTTCACATAGTTTTGTTATTAATTTTATAACAATGAGTAATCTTTTTACAGGATTTATGAGTCTGTTTTTTCCTAATGTATATATACTTTATATAAGTTGTATAAATTAAAATTAATGTATTATGAACAGACATAAAATAACAATGAACAATCGTATATTTATGAATTAACATTTAACATAGATTAATAAATGCTGTAAAATCATTATTGTATATTGTATATTTGTTCACTAAATCTAACGCATTAACTAATGTTAACAAATTCAACCTTATTTTAAAGTGTTGCCAATTTCATTGATATGACATAAATATAACTATGACAATATACTGCAAAGTGTTATGATTTACTATCACTTAATATCATAGAATTCAGAATTACTGAAGGTATTGCATGCTTGTCATTTAATTTATTACAGCAAAGTTATAATTAATCTACACAAAATTATAAATAATATGCAGTGAATAATGCTCACCTTTTTGCAGGCACTATTACTTCATCGGACGTCACCTGTCAGACCGGTTTTACCTGGGAAACTGCTGTTCCACTGATTCATTCTTTGATCTCTGAAGTGATCTCTGAACCTGACAGCCTACTAAGGTAATGACTTTTTACTGCAAAACATTTATTGATATTCATAAGAAATTTTGTATATATTTGTCTTCAGTACTACTATGTGTATTCTTGATATTCAAAATGTATTAAATTGCATAAGAAGACCCGTAGGTGATACAACAAGTAAATATAAATTATTTTGTTATAGACTGAATGACTTTAAATTCCACCATAATACAGACATTTTTCTTCTGATTTTAGACCTCTCCAGGGAACAGTGGCTCTCCTCCAAAACAGTTACATGGCTCTTTTGCAGCAAGTTCTTGTCAACAGCATACCTAATCAACTGTTTGGTAGTGACATTTCACTACAAGACCTGTTGCTGAACCTCATTAATACAGTTGAGAAAGAAATTCAGCTCCTCTCCAACATTGAGTCCACACAGCAGTTTGACACTCAACTCTCACTCAGTCTCTTAAATGACATCATGGCGGCTCTTGGACTGGGGCAGATAGAGAACCTGTTGTCAGGAGGATCCCAGACAACCAGTGTGCACCCAGTGATCATGGACATTCTTCAGGTCTTGAACAACAGTCCGATTCAGATGTTAAACAGCGAGGAGAGTTTTGCAGTTCTTCAGACAATTTTGAACCAACTTGGAGCCATTTTGCCTCCAGAGCAGCAGTATCAGTTAGAAGCAGGCCTAAATCAGACTCATGCCCTCATTCTAGATCTGGAGATCTGTTCAGCTCTTGGCCAGGACTGTGTTGCTGATGTCCAGAATGTATTTGAAGTTCTTGGTGCAATGCTTGCTTTCGAAAATAACACCACCATCCCAATAACACCTCTTCAGGGTAACATGACTCTCCCTGTTGTAGCTGATGTGCTCGCTCTGCTCCTGCCATGGAACATGTCCCAGCCATCAGAAGCCTCCATGGAAATTGTGAGAAAGGTTCAACATCTTCTAGAGCAGGCTTATGCATCTGATGTTTTCAACATCAGTCAAGGACTACAAGCCTCCAATCTCACAATTTTTGAAATAGCACAAATCTATTCTACAATTCATAGATGGTCACCGTCAATACTGCAGACTCTGAATATGGCTGTTCAAATCCCACAATGCTTGAACACTCAAACCACAGAATCTCCCCAATGGCATCCTGCCAGTGGAGAAGCCAAATGTGCCCTTCAGCTCATTCAGAGTGCTTCTGCTTTACTTGAAGTAATACCAGTGGCAGAGAACACTCAAGTGAGTCTTAACGATTGGCTGAACATCGCTCTGGTAGAGTATCAGAAACTAAATAACATGTCTAGTTCAGGATCTGATCCACTTACACTGACAGAAGAGGTGCTGATAACAACACTATCAGTCATCAGACAGAACCTTCAGGGTCTTGGTGTAGACAACATATCTGAAATTACAAGTGAGCTAAACATTCTGGAAGACCTCTTAAAAAAGGTTATCAGAGAACCATATCCATACCACACCATTAACTCGACATTGATGGCACAGGGGCAGTATGCACAGAAGGTGTATGGAGATATCATACTGTGGTATCTAAACAAGCTTGGAAATGCCACCAGTGGCAGTATGTTTGCAGAGATTCTCAATCAACTGATATACATGACAGAAATGCAGGTGGCATTCATCAGTGCAGAGACAGATACAGCAACACTGGTGATGAATCAGATCCAGAACTTGACCCACGTGCAGCTTCCTCTGGAAGGCGAAGATTTTGTACAAGTTGCCAATACAATTATGATTATGCTGCAAGGTGAGCTGGCCCTGATTAAAAGAAACCTTGAGCTTCAACAGGCATTCTATGATTCTCTTGGCTTCCCAATGAACATTAGTATTCCTGCTGAAATTGAAGCTCAGATCATGACCTACCTCAGTTTTACAAGGGACTGGATCACTAACCCACAATTGACAACGGCACTTGCTGCAATTTTCCAATGGGAAATTAGCTCTGTAGATATCACAACACCTGGGATGGATCTTGAGAAGCTCCTCCAAGCCTTGACCCCCCTACTCCCTCCTAAAGAGAGAGAGTATATCGCTGTTGTTGACCAGGTCTCTCAGGCAGTAAATTATGCTCTGCAGGTGGCTAGCACTGAAGGTGGTCTCCAAAATGAAAACTTCACCGAAACCATCATCAGTGCTGCCAGAGTGGTTCTGGAGAGTATGTATAATGAGACTGGAGCTCTACCTCAGGAGGTGGTCGAAAATATTCTTAGTACTCTAAGCGGTTCCCTTCAGCTGATCCAGAACACCAATATGAGCTATGCTCAAGCTAATCACCTCACACAGGAGACTATCATGAGGGTGGAGGAACTGATTCATGCACTTTTGCCAGCAGAGGCAGCTGAGGTGTTGGCTCCCATCACAAACAGCATTCTCACCTATTTGGAGACTATCTCCCAACCTAGTGGACCTGACAAATGGAATGAAGTGTAAGTCAAGATTCTATTACTTCCAAATAATTGTTTATTTGTTATTTAATTATTTATTTGTTCCAAATGAAGTGTCTTTCTTTTTGATTGACTGAAAGAGATAGGAAGATTCCATAACAGACTTGATGTTTTTTTTTTCAGCATTATCAATGTGATGAAAGAATTTCAGAATTTCTTGCCATCAAACAACACCGCCCAGCCTATTGCATCCATGTTGATGAAGGTCTCAGAATTCATTCTGAGCTCAAATGAAGGCAACTTGACAAAGGACTGGATCATTAAACAACAATTAACAACGGCACTTGCCAGAATCTTCCAAGGGAATGTTAGTTATGTAGATCTCACGACAACTGGGGTGGATGTTGATCAGCTTTTGCAAGCCATTTCCCCCTTACTCTCCCCAGAGGACACAGCCTTCCTCTCTGTCGTTGAACAGGTGTCTCAGACACTAACCTACGCTCTGCAGATGGCTAGTGCTGATGGTGGTCTCCAAAGTGAAAACTTCACAGAAGCCGTCATTAGCATTGTCAGAGTGGTTCTGGAGAGTGTGTCTAATGAGACTGGAGCTCTTCCTCAGGATGTGGTTGACAGTATTTCTGGTGCTTTTAACAGTTTACTTCAACTGATCCTGAACACCAATACGAATTATGCTCAACTTGACAGCCTCACACAGGAGACTATCCAGATGGTAGAAGGAGCGATTCACGCCCTTTTACCAGCGGAGGCGTCTGAGGTGTTGGTTCCCATCAAAAACATAATTTTAACCTATCTGAATAACATCTCCCAACCTGCTGGATTCGATCAATGGAATGAACTGTAAGTGCAGAGACTATATATTTGTTGCATATCGTTCTTTCTCTCTGTTTCACTCTCACTTTCTAATTACATTTATATTATGTACTTTATGTATATTTGGAGTAGAGATGACAGTTGTATGGATTTTGTTTTTCAGCATTATAAACGTGATGACAGAACTTCAGAATTCCCTCCCATCTAACAACACAGCTCAGCCCATCATGTCAATGATAATAAAAGTCACAGAAATCCTTCTGAGCTCAAATGAAGGCAACTTGACAAAGGACTGGATCATTAACCAACAACTGACAGTGGCACTTGCCAGAATCTTCCAGGGGAATGTTAGTTCTGTAGATCTCACAACAACTGGGGTGGCTCTTGATCAGCTTTTGCAAGCCATTACCCCTCTACTCTCCCCAGAGGACAGAGCCTTCCTCTCTGTCACTGGACAACTGTCTCAGACACTAACCTACGCTCTACAGGTGACTAGCACTGATGGTGTTCTCCAAATTCAAAACTTCACAGAAGCCGTCATCAGTGCTGTGAGAGTGTTTCTGGAGAATACTTCTAGTGAGACTGGAGCTCTACCCCAGGATGTGGTTGACAATATCCTTGGTGGTGTTAATGGTTCACTTCAGCTGATCCTGAACCCCAATATGAGTTATGCTCAACTTGACAGCCTCACACAGGAGACTATCCAGATGGTAGAAGAAGCGATTCATGCACTTTTACCAGCGGAGGCGGCTGAGGTGTTGGTTCCCATCAAAAACATCATTTTAACCTATCTGAATAACATCTCCCAACCTGCTGGATTCGATCAATGGAATGAACTGTAAGTGCAGAGACTATACAGTATATTTGTTGGATATTGTCCTTTCTCACTGTTTCACTCTCGCTTTCTTTTTAAATTTGTGTAAACTTTATGTATCTTTAGAGGAGAGACGACAATTGTACTGATGTTCTTTTTGTTTTTCAGCATTATAAAAGTGATGACAGAGCTTCAGAATTCCCTCCCATCTAACAACACAGCTCAGCCCATAATATCAATGATAACCATGGTCACAGAAATTCTTCTGAGCTCAAATGAAGGCAACTTGACAAAGGACTGGATCATTAACCAACAACTGACAATGGCACTTGCAACAATCTTCCAGGGGAATGATAGCTCTGTAGATCTCACAACAACTGTGGTGGATCTTGACCAGCTTTTGCAAGCCATTACCCCTCTACTCTCCCCAGAGGAAATAGCCTTCATTTCTGTCGCTGAGCAGGTCTCTCAGACACTAAACTACGCTTTACAGGCAACTAACACTGATGGTGGTCTCCAAAGTGAAAACTTCATAGAAGCCGTCATCAGTGCTGTGACAGTGGTTCTGGAGAGTGTGTCTAATGAGACTGGAGCTCTTCCTCAGAATGTGGTTGACAATATTCTTGGTGCAATTCATGGTTCCCTTCAGCTGATCCTGAACCCCAATATGAGCTACGTTCAACTTGACAGCCTCACACAGGAGACTATCCAGATTGTAGAAGGAGCGATTCACGCCCTTTTACCAGCGGAGGCGTCTGAGGTGTTGGTTCCCATCAAAAACTTCATTTTAACCTATCTGAATAACATCTCCCAACCTGTTGGATTCGATCAATGGAATGAACTGTAAGTGTAGAGACTATATATTTGTTGCATATTTTTCTTTCTGTCACTTTCTAATTGCATTTGTATATTTGAACCTGTGTGTACAAATTTGGAGGAGAAATGACAGTTGTACTGATTTTGTTTTTCAGCATTATAAACGTGATGACAGAACTTCAGAATTCCCTCCCATCTAACAACACAGCTCAGCCCATCATATCAATGATAATAAAATTCACAGAAATCCTTCTGAGTTCAAATGAAGGCAACTTGACAAATGACTGGATCATTAACCAACAACTGACAGTGGCACTTGCCGGAATCTTCCAGGGGAATGATAGCTCTGTAGATCTTGCAATAACCAGTGTAGATCTTGACCAACTTTTGTTAGCCGTGGCCCCCTTACTCTCCCCTGAGGAAAACTTCTTAATTTCTATTGCTGAACAGGTGTCTCAGAGAGTAAACTACGCTCTACAGGTGGCTAGCATGGAAGGTGGTCTTCAAAGTGAAAACTTCACAGAAGCCGTCATCAGTACTGTGAGAGTGGTTCTGGAGAGTATTTCTAATGAGACTGGAGCTCTACCTCAGGATCTGGTTGAGAATATACTTGGTGCTCTTGATGGTTCACTTCAGCTGATCCTGAACCCCAATATGAACTACAATCAAGCTAGAAACCTCACACAGGAGACTATCCAGATGCTAGAGGGAGTTATTCATGTCCTTTTGCCAGAAGAAGCGGCTGAAGTGTTGGTTTCCATCACGAGTGGCATTCTAAACTATTTGAAGACCATCTCCCAACCTAGTGGACCTGACAAATGGAATGAAGTGTAAGTGTACACTATATTACTTCCAAAGTTTTGCATGCTCTCTGATTATGTATTTCTTTTGAATAAGTAATTACTTAGTGACTTCTAAAAAATGATGTTCTATATAGTGTAAATGTATGTAGAATGTATGTAATCCAGACATTCTACATTCGTCATGTAATTTACCAACATTTGTTGTGTGACTTCACTGTCAAGTGAAGTGTCCATTGGATGCACACTTCAGAAGTAATAGGTCATCCGGGTACATTTTGCCTACTGTTTTATAAATACTTTGAATTCAGACATACTACTCTTTTCACATATTGTTTTTTTTACTGTATATAGTAGGGAAGTATGTTATTTCGAATGCAGCTTCAGTGACAGAAATGTTCACATGCTTCTTTTACCATTTCTCTGCACCTATTCAAAAGGTGCATTTCCGCCTCCTAAAGGACTGGAGTGTGAAGCACTGGATAGTGCTGTAAACCTTTTTAATCAGAACATTTTTTTTTAATGAATTTGTCCTCCAAACAAAAATTGCAGTACCATAATATTTTGTAATATCTATTAATGTGATGCAATAAAAAGAGATTTTTACAAAAAATAAATAAATAAATAAATAAAAAATTGGGCTAGATTCAACTATATTTTGAAGGTAGATTTTTGAAGGGATACTGAACTCAGTTTGGGGCAAATTGTCAAATGAGGGCATTTTATTTCCTCTTGAATTTTATATGGTATAATTACTTATAATGTCTGCTGGAAATAATGGTTCTGTAGTTGTGAATGTTTTTTTAAATGTGTTTCATGAATTGTGTTTTTTTTTTTGCCTTTTCTGTTTCAGTTTTGGTAAAAAGCAAATAAATAGCATGTAGTTAAATAGCTATAATAAACAGTCTATAATAATTTAATTTTAAATTCTGATTTGCTGTGGAAATTTGATTTTTCTTCTTAGATGACCGTTAATAAATGCTCCAAATCTCTTATGAAAGAGTCATGAGAAACTTGACAGTGTTCCTTTTCTATTTCAGAATTATAAATATCGTGAACGAACTTCAGGTTTCCTGGCCATCAAACAACACAGATCAGCCCATCATATCTATGTTGCTAAACCTCATGGAATTTGTTGTGAGCTCAAATGGAGGCAATTTGACAAAGGACTGGATTATTAACCAACAATTAACAATGGCGCTTGCTGGAATATTCCAGGGGAATGTCAGCACAGTAGATCTTGCAACAACTGGGAAGGATCTTAATCAGCTTTTGGAAGCCCTGACCCCCTTGCTCTCTCCTGAGGACAGAGCCTTCCTCTCTGTCACTGAACAACTGTCTCAGACACTAACCTACGCTCTACAGGTGGCTAGTGCTGATGGTGGTCTTCAAAGTGAAAATTTCACAGAAGCCGTCATAAGTGCTGTGAGAGTGGGTCTGGAGAGTATTTCTAATGAGACTGGAGCTCTACCTCAGGATGTGGTTGACAATATTCTTGGTGCAATTCATGGTTCTCTTCAGCTGATCCTGAACCCTAACATGGACTACAGTAAAGCTAGCAACCTCACACAGGAGACTCTCCAGATGGTAGAAGGAGTGATTCAAGCCCTTTTGCCAGCAGAGGTGGCAGATGTGTTGCTTCCCATCAAAAACAGCATATTAAGCTATTTGCAGACCAGCTCTCAACCTTCTGGACCAGACAAATGGAATGAAGTGTAAGCATAGGCTATATTTCTTCCAAAGCATTATGTCTCTCTTTCAGGCTTCCTTTCTTTAAATTTGTGTAGAGCGGTAATTCTCAGCCTTTGCATCTCCAAGGCCCAATGAATTGTAAATGTATCATTACAAGGGAGATCTGTAAATATATAGTAGATAGCTAAAAACAGACATTTATCTACCCATCCTTTTATTCATCTATCCACTACCATTGAAAAGTTCTGGGTCAGTAATATTTTTTAAATAAATTAATACTTCTATTCAGCAAGGATGAATTAAATTGATCAAAAGTGGTAAAAAATATTTATATTTCAAATAAATGCTGTGACATTATATTCATAAACAGAACATGAAAAAATGTATCATCCACAAATATATTATTCACCACAATTGTTTTCAATATTGATAATAATAAGAAATGTGTCTTGAGCAGAAAATCGGCATATTAGAATGATTTCTGAAGGATCATGTGACTCTGAAGACTTTGCCATTTGCAAATTTAACTCTGCCATCACAGGAATAAATTACATTTTAAAATATACTAAAAAGAAAACAGCTATTTTTTACTGTATTTTTGATCAAATAATGGCGTCTTCGAGAGCATAAGACTTCTTTTAAAAACATTAAAATATTTTACTGACCCCAAACGTTGAATGGTAGTGTGTATGCAGTACATGTATTTGTGTATTCATGTGTCATGAAACTTATATTTTTCTCATTTTCAGCATTGTAAATGTGATGAGAGAGCTTCAGAATTCCCTGCCATCAAACAACACAGCTCAGCCCATCTTATCTGTCATTCTTACGGTCACAGAATATGTTCTGAACTCAAATGAAGGTAAGTTAAGGTGTTTGTTGGAATTGATTAGATGATTATTATTGTGGGGCTGTGGGCATCATTCTTTTTTATTCAATCAAGGTGTCATATGTACCATATATATTTTCGCAGGATATACAAACATATGGGACAACTTAGAAAACTTCAGTCTTGGCAGCCTGAATGAAATAACGGAGCAGGTAAATTGCTTTTATTTCTCGAAGGCCCGTTATTGACAATGCTTCACAACCAACAGATCTTATGACACGAAAATATCACCGTACTGTGATGTTGATTTATTGCATAAAAACACACAAAAATAAATATCAATTTATACTTGTATCAAACTTCTAACTTGATTTGTGATGCCACAGCTTGCCATCTTTCTGGGCTCTATGTCACCACTCATGGACGAGTCCATCCAGACTGTTACAGAATCTGTAGCCGTTCTGGTCCAGATCCTCTCTGGGAATGCCGACCAACTGACCTTTGACAAGTAAGGCTTACATTGCATTCTCTGACAACACTGACCATGTTTGAAATGATCGTAGATAGTTTTTGGGCCAGACTCTCATGGTCTTGGCTGTGACTAACACGTTTTTTCTCACACTGAAGAATGTGAAGATTTTTTTTTGCACTTATTGCATATACTGATCTTTCATGATTCTATAATAAAGCTTTTGTGGGTTGTATAATCTTAAATGACTAAAAAATTATGAAAGCAGTGTTAGATATGTCGTTTAGTCTGTCACATTACAATTTCAGCATAAACGATCAGTAGGTGTGGCAATTTTTTTTACCAAAATTGAGCTGTCTAGAATCTTCTAATAGGATGCTGATTAAATCAGCTGGTGGAATTCTGCCATATTGGTCAGGATGGAGAATATTCTTCAGAATCCCAGAACATTAATACACATACATTTACAATTATGGATTTGGCAGACACATTTATCCAAAGCAATTCAAATTGCATTTAAGCTATAATTTTTGTTCAGTGCATGCATTATCTTGGAATCAAACCCATGAGCATACATAATCACAGACTACATTAGAAAACGAATGTTTTGTTTTTCATTGTCTCTCAGCGTTTAAATGTTAATCCGACTGTTTGTTAAACAACAGGTTGGAGGAGATGCTGGCTGCTCTGTTTTCAACCTTCAGAGATACTCCTATGTGGGATTCATTGCCACCTATTGTGTCCACGATTCAAGAAGCCATTGTCAACGGCACTCACAACATGCAGGCACAAACAGGTGAGAAAAGCCTGCCTACAGTTGAAGTTGAATACAGCTGCAAAAGATTTGCGGGGTAGCTGTCCATGTTTACGAACAGATTCTTCCACATCTGAACTGAATGCATCTATAATGCAAGTGCTTTCTTTTCCACAGAGCTCTTGTATGTTCTCCAGAAGCCATTCTTCAGCCTTTTGTCAGACACTTTCCATGTTATGAACACCAGTACTGCTCAGTCTTTTGTTGGTGGACTGCCACAAGCCATTGTGTTGACTGCAGAAGCTGCTCTACAGGTTAGAACAACATTTCTATCTACCGATGTATTGAGACACTTGTACAGAAGTTTCAGAGATGTGCAGAATGTAAAGAATTCAGGTTTGTCAGCATACAATAGAGGGTTGGTTTAATTTCTATTTAATCCCATTAAAGCTTAGCGAGAAATGATTGACTGTCTCATTTATGACACATACTACATCAATAAAAAAGTCATGTGCATGATACTGTGTTCTCAGATTCCTCAGATGCGTTTGTTGTGGGTCCAGCTTAAAATAGTCCTTAGTGACGGTAGAAAGAAAGAATGACATTATATAGGCATAACAAGTGTAAAATCAAAATGGAGAGTTGTATGTATGATCAGCGCCCCACTAGCCAATTAAAATGATATGATTTTGATCTTGAATCCAAACTTTTGGCTAAGACAACATTTTGCGAGTACTCTATTAGATGCCTGATTAGAAGTGAGAGAAATGCCAACTGAGACCACAAAGAGAGGGAATTTGAAAGGTTGGCTTAGAGCTAACAGGTTAGGATCTCTTTTTATTAGTAAGAACACCATATCACAGTAATGTTCTTTGTATTTGATTAGGCGTTGAGGATATAATATCTCGCATAACTGTCGTTATTTGTTAATAAGCTTGTTGTGTGTCTCCAAACAGCCATAGGCACAGTTAAATAAATAGGCCTAAAATGCCCACTCTGTGTGCCAAGAAGTGTATTAACATTAGCCAACATTAGCTAGCGTTCGTTAGATGCTGATTTTCATCCCTAGAGAGAATTTGATTTCCTTTCACAATAGATGCTCAAATCCTGGCTGGAGTCATATATCCCTACTTTCCTACAACTCGTTCAGTAAATGCTTTGTCTATGAGAGTATCAATGATCACGTCACTTGAATTCACTAGGAGGGGTCCCCCTCCCCTTCCCTTGGGCCCAATGTATGAATTATGGTCAAAACATTTTGCCAAGCCTGACAAACTGAGAAAATGTGTTTATGTTTTTATTTATTTATTTAGCTGGTATATTTTTTATTTTGTTAAAAATGTGTCCCCACAAAGAATGAGATGGAAGAAAAGAAACGCTCCTTAATAAGCCTTTATCTGACCAAGTTCTTCCGTGCTCTAAATCACAAATCTTTTGATAGTTCGACAATCTCAATTCGGTTTTTACAAAATATTTGTTGTTTTCATGTCTTTTGCAAGACAATGCACCATTTCATGCTGTTCATCTTCAGAAAGATCTTTCTTCCTCCTCATATTGTATGAGAACTGTGACTTGGTTAAAAATGTGGAAGAACCTCTTTAAGTAGAGTTTCCATTACCTAAGAAGACATGGCAAACTACATAACAAACCTGTCTGAGATTGATACCAGTTATCTAAAAAGATTAAAACAAACACTTTCTTTGAAAACTAAAATATGAATGTTTATTGTACTGAAATCCTTTTATGTCACTTGAATAATAATTTGAACACAGTGTGTATAGTTATAGTTATATAATAGAGTTATTTATAGTTGTATGCATTAATTTGTGTATACTGTAGTTTTTCCTTGCATTTACAAGCTGTCTCTGTGAACAGACAATTTGTCTTCAGTATTAAATACAAAATTGCTAAAAATAAAAATGGAACAAAAACAAAAAAGGTTCATTGACATCCTATATCTCTTGCAATCTCATTATTACACTGCAGTGTGTTAGCCTTCTCTGATAATTATTTTATTTCCAATGCTCACCCCTCAGGCTGGTTTGGAGGGTCAGAGCCTGAACTGCAGCTACGTGCAGCAGATATGGCAGGATATCAGTTCTGTGACTGGAATAAGTGAAGACAATGTCACTTTGTGGTGTAACATCAGCCTACTGCCAGTCATAGCATCCTTCAATAAGCCAGGAGATGCAACTCCAGCCTTCAACATGACAGTGAGACAAGTTACAGTTTTATGAACAATTTATGGTTTTTCTGTTAGCAGTTTCCTATAGCAGTTTTTTTTTTGATGGCTCTCAAAGGCAACTGTCATATGTCACCACTAGATGGTGGTGTGCACTAAAGACTGATTTAGACATTGTTCCTCTGTTTCTAAACAGGGAATGGAGATGAACCCTCTTTGGATAAACGTCACTGCAGGAATGATGGCCGGGTCACTGGAGACCTTCTATGGGGCAATCCTGAACAATACCTTTGCTAGCACTGAGCTAACAGAAGTCCTGTTGTATTACACATCAATGCTATTTAACCTCTCAGTGTCAGAATTAACAAACCAGGCTGACTGGAATGCCCAGCTCTTCCAGATGCAGCTGTACCAAAGGTATTATTGCGCTGGAGTTATTTTTACCAGGACATATTTTCTCACCGTGATACATGACCTGAGTCATATTAAATGACAGAAAACAAATGGCAGTCTTATAACATAGAAAGATCTTTTACAAAGATACACACTCTGTTTCAGTGTGTATTGAGCTTTTCTCCATTATTTTTCAAACTGTATAGCTTGAATAAATTGCAGACAACAAAAGCATGCAGCAATTCCACATGCACTCATGTGCCCATTATACCTCAACATTATCATGAGCCCGATTATATTACCGAAATACTTCCTCAAATTTGCAAAGAGATTTGCAGTTATTACCCATAAGGACCAAGGGTTGGAATCATGCAAACAAACTAAGTAAGAGTAATTAAATTTGCATTAAGGTTGATTTATTCAGTTTGACTCCTTTGCTTCCAAACAGGTTTGAGCAGATAAAGTAGTTTCTATTATTCTGCTATCTCTATCTCCCTGCTCTTAAATTGATTCTGCTTTATGTGCTCATCCCTGTAATGAACTGACTACTGATAGGAATCAAATTATGCATTTGTGCATATCTGGGCAAATCAGTCACTTAAGACTGCAGGAACATTTATGCACCCAGTGTAGATCATTAAACATGATAGAAATTGTCTCTGTTATAACTATGTGGTTCTATTAATATAATGTGAGTGCCCACTGAAATGGAGAGCAAAATCAAGATGAACTCTAAACTGTTTTGCAGCATTTAAATATAAATAATCCAATTTAAAAATTGTAGACATTTTATGTTTGTATGGCTGATTCATAATCAGGATCGATTTAAATATCTTGGACTCGAATAGTTCATAATCTCTCGCATAACAGTACATTATCTAATCTAGCTAGTGAATGGATCCTTAAAGAGACATTTTTTATTTGTAACTCTTTTTTTTGTGTGAACATGCAATAATAATTTCTCTTTCATCAGCCTCTCCACAGTACAAATGGCTCTGGAGCAAATTAAGACAGAAGCTCCCTGGATGACGCCATACATTGGGGCAATTGAAAAAACCATTGAGATGATCCTACAGAATGGCAATCTCTTCCAGAACTCAACTGCAAGCCCTCTGATCATCATGCAGGCTTTGGAGATCACACTCACTGGAATGAATTTCACAGAGGATATCATTAACTACATCCTGAGTGGAGACATATTTATGAACCCCAATGGAAGCATGGTTGACAATATAATAAAAGAGGTGATCCAGCAAATCATTGAAACAGGATTGTTGGTAGAGTGGCCCACGCTTAACGAAGTCATGCAACAGGTTCTGTATTTGGAAGATACAAGTGGCACGCTATGGAAATCTGTTGAGTTTTTCAACTGGCTGTACACTACTGAAGATACTGGACTATATTTTGTCTTGGAGATCCTGCGCAAGTTGTATGAGATATTAAGGGATGCCCTAACCAACATGCCAACTCCACTGTCGTGCTGGTCAGACACTTTTATCGACCTTGCTGGGAATGCTTTGTACCTGCTGAAACAGATCAAGCTAACCAGTGACCTCTTTGCCCCTGTGGAACAATATCTAAGCCCATTTAAAATGCAAATTGCTCATGGACAGCACCTACAAGATCTTGTGTCTCACACAAGAGAAACCAGAAATGTTGCACGTGAAGTACAGAGGGAGCCGGTGGATGACTTCCTTGACCTTCTTGACATCGACTACCAAGCCTTGCTGGAAGTTCTCTCCATTCCACCCACCTCGACTGAAATTTTCGAGACTATCCATGTTTTCTTCGCAAATCCAGATTTGGGTGTCATCCTGAAGGGTCTTTCAAAGGAAATGGCTGGAAACACGAGTCAGGAGGAAACCATTGACACAGCTCTGAGCGTGCTATCTTACTTGACACTCCCTAGTAATGGACAGCAGTTCCTAGAGATGTTCATGGACATCGCTAGTGAAGGATGGAGTTTTCAGGACCTTAATAAAGTAGAGAAGCTGGCAGAAAGCCTAGGAAGAATGATTGACGTGGCCATGGTGTTATCTGACCAGCCACCCCTAAACATCGCACAAAGAATGGAGCACATGGCCCAACAACTTCAAGCCTCAGTGTCGAATATCGTCTCACAGGAAGGAAATGGCACTGACACTGCGATCCAGTTCCTCACAACACTCAACAACATCCTTAATGAAAACTTTGAGGAAATCAAGGACATCAGCCCTCAGGTTACTGGCATTCTCCAAAACATAATTGGCTCATTTTCCAGTCCAGGGTCGCAGATGAGCATAGCATCCTATCTAACTGCTGTGGATCAAACTGCTGAAGCCTTCACCTCGCTCCTCTCTGGAGAGATAGCAGTGTATTTCAATATATCTGGACAAATGCTCCAAGCCTTTGCATTGCTCGAGGCATATCCCGGAGACATAGAAAAAGTCATGATGTCCACCAGCATGATTTCTAACTCCCTAAACCAAGTCCTTGCCCTCTCAAATATCACAACTCTTCCAAACGGACAATCCATTCAAGAGGTCACCCATCCCCTCATTCTTAGCAGTGCCACGGCCACCCACATCCTATTCAACCTCTCCATGTCAAACTACAGCCTGAGCAGTGATGCTGAGAGGGAAATGCTTTTGACTCAGACGTTCAATCAGATGGTTGTCATTCTCCCCAAGGAAACACACTCATACCTCTTTGCCATCAAATCGGCTCTTTTCGCTGCACTCTCACGAGTATCCAACACTGCAGACATCACATCCCACTTCCCAGAAATCTCTCAGTTGGTTACACAGTCTCTCCTTAACTCTCTAAACGTTACTTATGATCTGACATCCACTCCAGATGGCCTTGTTTACATCTTGATGACCGTGTCTGATCAAGTGTCCATGAGTCTTTATCAGGGCCTTATGTTATCTGGTTCCCCTATCCAAATCTTTCAAGTTGTGAACTCTTTAAGTGAGGTTGCATCTTCCATAAACTCGGTAATGCCTGTTGAGGCACAGCCATACATCAATATCACGCTCGAACTCATGGAGACAATGTATTTTGTTCTTAATGACACCAGCGCCTTTGGGGATGTCAATGAAGCTGTATCTCAAGTTGTCACTTCTATCAACAACCTTCTGGCCATGGTGCCCGACATGAACACCGACTCTTTCAGCAGCATTATAGGTGACCTGGGGAACACCCTGAAGACGATCTTAATGATCATCCAAGCAGGCCAAAGCCCTCTCACCCAAGCAGCTGATATTACCCAGCAGCTGCTGCACACCATCCAAAATCTCATCTCGCTGGACAATAGTAGCAGTGTGGAGTCTGAACTCGCCAAAATAGTGCTGGGGGCTTCTAGCATGAATATTGGCCATCTGCTGGGGATGAATGACACTAACTGGACCGACAAGTGAGTTTCTTTGAGCTTCTGCTCTCAAGGCTGGTTTCTGGTTATGAACTCATAACAAGGCCCAGTTTTTCATTTCTTTTTCTTGCTCATTGCAAGGCTATTACTTTGCTCTCATATTTTCAGCCACCATGGCATTCACCCTGCATAACTGCTTACTTTTTAAAAAAGAACTAGGGCTGCCCTAGACTAAAGATTTTTCTAGTCAACTAGTAGTCGTAGATTTAAGAGATTAGTCAACTAATCACTTATTTATATTAATAAACCATATAGCTAAATCATAATAATGAGCCTTTAATTGCCTATATATAATACATGGCCTAATAAGCTCTCAATTGCACGCATTAAGCTTGCAGTAGCGCACCAGCAAACATAATGATTATAAATGTTGCGTGAAAAAACAGGAGACCGTCTGAACATGCAATGAATAATTTACTGATAAATTAGTGTTTTGTGTGATTTCGGCTGCAGAGATGAAGTCGATGACGTTGACTCGTCATCTCCTTAGTAGTTGACACGCCTATATGCACGTTTCATACGGATTACATAGCCAAATCTGAGAATTTTTGTTTTAGATTTGAATCTGTTCATTTAAAAGTCAACATTTCATGCTTTCCATAGATATATTTCTCAAATCTGTGTGGCAAGTATATGCTGAGTTTCGGTAAACCACAGCATTTTGTCGTTATTGTGAGTTCACAGTAAAAAAAGCAAACCTTTTACCGTTTCGAATGTTGGAGTATTCTTATCTGTATGACCAAAAGTGATGGAGTATTTTAAGTTAGTGATCGCACCGGCGCCACCATGTCATGCAGTAAGCGTGCTCTCCCCTTGGATATGCGGCAAATAATAGCACACATTTAGAGCCAGCAGACATGTAAAGTTGCTACTACTTGCGTTTCAAGTGATAATCCATATTTGAGCTTGATTCGAATGTTTGGATTTCCTGCCGTTAATGATCAGTCACAGAGTGCATGATTTTACCACTTCCTGTTTTAACTAACTGACTAATACCAATTTTGGTCGACTAAGCCTCTTCTCGTCGACTAACTGTTAGTCGACTATTAGGGGGCAGCCCTAGAAACAATCTTGAGGTCATGGAAATAAATGATCATAATCCATAGTGCAGTGCATTATGATTAAGTTAACCCAGCAAAAAAATTAACTTAACTGTTAGTTAATGACACTTTTCTATGTTTACATAGGCTGCCTGTGCTGCTGACAAACCTTGCTAATAGCCTTCCAGATGACCTGCAGTATTCTTCTCTCATTAAGACCATCATGAGGAGTCTTGCCAATGAATCCCAAGGTACATAAATCATCTTGCAAGATCTACTGACCTCTAACACTGTTTGATCAGGGGTTTTATTTCCACAATCTTATGTGCTGACTTGATATCCACAGTTGCATATAGCGTGTATAAGTATTTTGCATTCAGCCGTGTGAATACATAATTATTTTTCTGCATAATTTACATTTCTTTAGCTCAAGAACAAGATGCATGTGCACAATAAATGCTGCAGACTCCATATTCTATCACTGAATAAATTTCTCTTAGTAATCCCCATAGACATTAAACAATGTATGCTGCTTTATGTTTATGTCATTGCAAACATTTTTTGGTTTTCATTGCAGTGCAGTAAACGGTAGGTTTGATGTCAGCTTTCTGCAATATTCAGCCAGGAGGCATGTGGCCAGACAGAGTATATGAGAAAGCCTTTTACAGTGCCTGTGCTCTATAAAATAGCAAATATTTCTTTCTTCCTTGCTACTCTCTTTTTTTTTCTATTATCAGCCCAGCTGCTTTAAATGAGTAGTTCATCCAAAAATTGTAATTGTCTTTATTTACTCATTCCAAATTTTTTTCTATAAAACACAAATGAAAGTTTTAACCATACATTTTCTGAGAATATATCTTAAAATAATAAGTGTACCTCATTGGCAAGTTGTTTTTATTTTAGGCATAAATCTAACAAAACAGAGACATTTGTGCTTTAAACAAGAAAACAATTTAACAATGAGGTAAAATAAACCTAATTGAGATATATGCTCTGAAAACATGTCTCAAGTATTAATTTCATCTTGTTTTACAGAAGTTTAGATATTTTTTTTTACCAGAAAACGAGACAAAACTATATCAGTAGTTAGTGCAAGTTATTCATTTTTATTTCTGTATCTTTTTAAGAGTTAACTTTAAAATATATCTTCATGCTGTTCTTCAGTGCACCATTTTTCCCCACCTCTGGAGATCCACAGTTTTCCCCTACTTTCTTTGTCTGTAGCACACCCTCATTTTCATTGATAAGTCACTCTTTAAGCATCTCAGTTAGCGTTATATTTTCTTTAATAAAGCTGATGTCTTCTTGAGCGTTTAATTCCCCTCATAAGTGTCTGATCTTTTATAGCGCTTGAGGAGTTGTACACGTAGGAGCTGTCAGATCTAAATCAGCACACGGCACCATAAAGCTTTTCAATGTCTCTTTTCTAAGGGGGGTTTCTTTGCTAGATCATTTGCTGCTTGCTGCACTGTGAGGTTGGCCTGAAAGTGGAGTTAGGTGCCAGTAATGATGCCTGTAGGGAATTTAAGTTACTTTAGCTTTACAAAAGCTTGATCCTTTGTTTTCTGTCTTCCATTTCTCTCGCCTCTCTGTAGAAAATCTGCATCTTCTACTGCAAGTGCTAAACACTGCCTTTGAATTTGGCTCAAGCAACTGGGCAAATGAGAGTTCAGGCATGATACTGGACCATCTGTTAACTCAGGTAAGATTTTTGATGGTTTAGATTTTTAAGATCTTTAGTCCATTTAACTCATATGCTTTTATGTCAATATACAGTAGCGCGTGAGTGGATTTCTGTGTAGTGCTGGTTTAACTGTAACTTTATTTCTTTATAATGTAGGTTTGTGCTCTGGAAAACATGGCCTCTGTGCAGCTGATCAGCCAGGTTCTGCCACTGGGCCCTAGACTGCTGTGTGACACCGTTGTTCCCGCTATCCAGGCCTTGCATGTGCTCTCAACCAGCCTGATGAACCAAACCAGCGACATCTATGATCTGATTTTCCAGACATTTATTGGAGACCCTAGCACTTACAACACTGCTGTGGACTGGTACTGCGTTCTATAGTGACGTTCAACCTTGTTGTCGTAGCTTGTATTATACATGTTGCCAGTGTTGGAACTAACATTTTTAGAGTAAAATCAGCTAATTTCTTTTCAAAACAATGAAGCATTTCCAGCTAAAAGCTACTTTTTCAAAAAATTGATTTGTTATTAGTGTCACATTCTCTAGTATGCACAGCTTAAAGCTTAGTTAACTGGGGTAGCGATTAAACTCACTTTTATGTAATTATTTATATAATACACTTTACAACATTTTGAACGGTTTGTCTACAGGAATAATACTCATTGTTTTAATCTTTCTCTCTCTTTTTAAAGGACATCAACTCTCTCTCAACTTGTGGGCTTCAACGTCTCCACTCTGAAAACTCTTAATATCAATATTACATCTCAAGGTGTGTACCGCTGTTGCTTCCAGCAAAAGAACTGCAGAAACACCAGTGTTCCTTAGCTATCAGATGGTGGTTCAATCAGTCTTTTTCAACTTTGCCATGCATGCATGTCAGCTCTCTCACTTGTCTTTTGTCTTGCATTTTGACAGCTCAAGTGAAAGTTTCAGAGCTGCTTAAAAACACAACTCAGTTTGTTCAGGATGTCAAGCGGTATACCAACTTTCCCCCTGATGTTCTTCAGGCTCTGCTAGATTACCCTCTACCCAACAGCAACACGGAGGTACACCAAAACTCATGCATACATCTGAGGGGCTCAAAAGAGATATCCAAAAATCATGGCTTCACACAGTGTGAGGCAGAAACAAAAAATAAAAAATGAAATCACTTTATTCGGAAAAGCTCCCTCTGCTAAGTCTTGGTTCCTCTCAAGGGTTTATTTGCCATCCTCTTCATCCTACCTAAACATCTTTGACTGTTTTCATCGCCATTTTTGCCTTTCTCATGGAGGGATGTAGGGATTTATTCTTGATGTAAAGCAATACAATTTAAAACCAGTATGCGGATAAATAGAGAAATGAAATTGAAAATCTTAACAATTTGTTTGACATTCTTTGAAATAGTTTTAACCAAAAGCTAAAAGTAGAATAATAATAATAAAAAAACATATTAAAATGTTTATATTGGTAGATTCTTTTAGTAGAACACTACTGTTAATTGGCAAAGCATGTATGGTTATTGCAGACAACCAATAAAATAACCAAATATCAGGTGATATATCGGCCTATAACTAGTGTGAAGTCTTTTAGGTACCAAATGATTGCAATGGTCTCTGTTTGTCCTTTTTCCTCTCATTACAGATCTTGACATGGTTGGCAAACCTACACCAGTGCTCAGACCCCTCGTCTTTGCAACTGGACCCTACAGGCCAGTTGATCTTCAGCGCCTTCTGTGAACTGTCAGATGATTGGTACAGAATGACAGTTCTTTTTCTTCGTCATGTGGACATGAAGGCAGCTTTGTTCAGGGTAAAGCATATACTGTACATCCAATGAAATAATGTTTCGCATATGATTAGTATGAAATAATAATAGTTGATTTTTTCTTGTACATTCATTTTTATGGATTATTCTTTATTATTTCCTTTATTTTCTGTATTATTCACTTTACTAGATTAGGGCTGGGTCAGCCTGACCTGTTAGCTGGTCAACATTTTGCTTTACTGTTCATTTATAATGAAAAGCTATTTATTATAAATAATAATATACCCAATGGTGCTGCCTGTCATAACCCTTTGACATTTTGTTGCAGCTGATGTTGTCCAAAGAAATTCAGGATTTGGTGGCAGTCCTGCTAGAGATGATCAAGTTTTTGACGGACATAATGCAGAAACTGGTACCTGCCATTAAAAAACTGCAGGAATACCTGACAAACATAGAAGAACTAAACCTGGTGGCCAATAAAGAGTTCCACAGTGTAAGTTCTCCCAAATTTAATTAAATTAAATTTTTTATTTTATTGTTTTTTTTTTTTAATGTGTCTTTAAAACGTGTGATTTAATGTGTGATTCTCTCTCCCACAGCTGGTGAGGGGAAAGCGGTCCACCATGTCTAGCAGGGCCACCTTTAACACCATCTCTCGTGCCTTGTGCAAAAACGGAATTCTGACGCTTTTCGCCTTGACGAATGTTCCTATCGTAACCGAGACGGATCCTTCTGTTCAGGCGGACCACAAGAGAGAAGAGCTCATTGAGAAGTTCAAAATTCCACACGATGCTAGTATGAATGCATAATCTCAGCACACCGCTAAATGTGCAATAAAGCATTATGATAATGAGCTGTCAAGAATCTGCTTACAGCATATTGAGTTCAGATTGATGAAGTGCTGTGGTCAGGCTTAATTAATATACTGCTTATGTCTTGGTCTCCAGGTCCCTTCTGTATGAACCTCTACTTGGATATGGTGAACACTACAGGCGGTGCGGTGGCCTGGGCCTTCCTCAAGCCCATGCTGTTAGGACAGGTCCTCTACTCCCCAGACACACCGCTGACGAGAGAGATCATGAGAAAGGTGCTGCTTTAAAACTAAATCTTCCATTATAATAAAATACATTAACGATAATGGACAGAATTTTTGCATGAATGTAAAAAGCAAAAAAATGTGAGATCGAATTCCATTTTTAATGTGTTTTACATTCTCGAGTTGGAATTTTTGTATTGTCTCCACTGAAATGTGTGATAGAATATAAACTGGGGAAATTGTGAATGTATGACATCATGCACCCAGAGAGAAGTATGCTCAAATAAGTGTATTCAAAAAAGTATGAATCATGATGATGAAACGCAGTAAATGGCCCTTTCTGTTGGTAATTGATAGCATTGCATAGCGTCATCCATCCTCCACAGTTTGGTTGCTAGGATACATCTTTGATGAGAATCAGATACCTGCAAAGTAAAGTAGATAGGAATATCCCACTTCCGATTTGGTATGGACTGCAGCATAAATCCGGCATTTTTACACAAGGTCATCTGACCTTCATGTAAACAATCATGTCGGATTCTCCTCTTAAGATATAGACCAAGTCTGGTCACATAGATATAAAATTGTCTTTCTTTTAACATCTTGTGTTTGACTGTAACAAAACATTTTTTTTTTTTTGTCCTGCAGTCAAATTCTTCACTGCACCAGTTTGGCGATCTAAAGCTTTATGCGTCTGAGTGGATAGAGTCATCGTCCTATGTGATGCAGTCTGCTAACATTCTGACGAAAACCTTGCCAATACTTCAGGTATACTACAATGAGTCAAGAGAAAATCACTTTTCATCACACTTTTTATTTGATTTATTTATTTTAAATCCCCATCCTCTGTATTAACTGTTTCTTCAATACTTCACAGAATTCTCTGCAAAATCCCTTCGTCCAAAACTTCATTCAGACTCAGACTGGAATTGATGTTGCACAAATGAGCTCAACTCTCAACCAGTTCGGTAAGTTCTCAAGAGTTTGATATATGCAATGCTTGGACCATGGTGATGGATCATTCCTTGTTTCTCTATTATGAGATGACAAGTCAATATAACACCAATGCTTCTCATTTTTTATGAGAAACAAAGTTATTAGTTCTCATTATTATGAGTTTCTAAGTGAAAGTTTTGCGTGATAATTAGAAATTCTAATAATGAGGTGTATAGATATACAGATAATAGTTTTTTTCTAACAAACTCGAAGACCCTGGAGTTATAAACCGTAACCAGTGGTTATAAAGGGACTAACGATTCACTCAGCAATTAAAAGGGTTAGTTCACCTAAAAATGGAAATTCTGTCATCATTTACTCACCTTCAAGTTGTTCCAAACCTGTATGAATTTCTTTCTTCTGCTGAACACAAAAGAAGATATTTTGAAGAATGTTGGTTACCGACATTCTTCAAAATATCTTCTTTTGTGTTCATACATTTTTGGGCGGATTATGCCTTTAAAGTACAGATTACCATCTATAAATGCTGAAATCCTGACTCCCTGAGAAGTAATTACTTTCCGAATAGGGCTTAAGTCTGTGAGACACAAAATTCCCGAACCTCCTCGGGGAAAACTAGCCTCGTCCGAATAGTGTTTTACAGCCGAGCACTTGACAACTCGTGACAACAGCCAGAGAAGCATTACTACTATACACTCAAGCGTGTCTTATCCTAAATCTGCAGTGGCTTGAACAGTTTTTCTAACTCTATTTTCAGCAAACATGACAGACCTGTTAGAGAAAAACAAGTTTATCATGCAGCAGATCACCACACTCTCTATGCTTATGATGAACCTCTCCTCCTGTGTCAACTTCGACCGCTACCGAGGCTTCAACTCCACTGATGAACTCGACAAACAGGCGGAGAAACTGGCTCAAAACCGTGAGCTCTATGCCAGTGAGTGCACAAACACACACACACACACACACACTCTCATCAGGAGATTCCTCTTCAACTGACTGCTCCACTCATGCGTTTGGTGATACTCTTGGTTGAGGACACCACAGACACTGAAGAGCCATCGGGCTGTAAAGCCTGTAATTCAATGCAATTCGATTCAATTCCATTGAGATATAGATTTTCGCTGTTATCGAGGAGCAGCAGGCCTCTGAGGTTACTATGACAACAGATCACTCGCACGCTGAACTTCCCATTTATACACACGAGTTCTGCTCATCTTCACAGGTATCATTTTCAAACTTCCTGAGGAGACCTCCAGCAGCCTGCCCCCGAACATCGACTACACCATCCGCATGAACATCGAGAATGTCATGCGCACCGACCGTTCGCGAAATCCCTTCTGGGTGAAAGATGCCTTCATCTCGGCAACAAAAACCCAGCGGTACAGCCGAGGCTTTGTTTTCCTGCAGGAGAGCATCGAGAGAGCCATCATCGAAATGCAGACGGGTAAAGCCATGGATGGGCCCGCGGTCCAGATGCAGGCGTTCCCTTATCCCTGCTACTACAAGGATGAGTAAGTGTCTCACAAGCACAAACCCCACATACACATTGAGCATCTCATATAAGGTCTGAGATGGACACTTAAAATGCGGCGTCTGTACAAATAATCAACAGCTTTACACCAACACTGAACACCTGCTTCATTTTGTTTATTAGAAAACAACTCTAGTATGACAAATGTCCTCTTGTATTTCATAGAAATATTAGATTTGCATTTGCTACATGAAACTGTAGTGCTTGCAAGGCAGCAAAACAATTGTGTTGGTTTTAGGTAAGCTTAGGTTTGGCTTTGGTTCTGTGTAGATGAAGTGCTGGATCAGAGCTGTTGTCATGGCACTATGTTTTCTGTTGGCTATGCATGAGATTCAATATAAATTACATTTTTTTTGCCATGCAAAGGTGGCTTTAGATTGTTTAACAGATGCTGGTGTTGTTTTTGTTTATTAAAACTAGTAAGAATCATTTTTATTAATTGAAATGAAGGTGACATAAAAAGAAAGTATACATATTACATGAAAAACTGTTAAAGAACTAAAATGACTTAAACTAAAAGATAAATTAAGGGTAAATAGAAGTGACAATTACTAAAAGTAATTAAAAAAAAAAAAAAAAAACACGCTTTTGTCTGTACTGCATTTAAATTGGTTTGCAATTTAACATCACTGCACAGTCACGTTTTGAGATATGTAAAAGGGCTTTCAAAGTTCACATATTAACGCATGAGATTAATTATATATAATTAATGCAGAGTTTTTCAGGCATTCAGTTTGACGTTATAAATTGCATTCTGTTCTTTCTGATTTATAAAACGCCATTCTATCATGGTGGGGAACTTTTTGCGTTTTTATATTTACACATTATTTAGTATGAGTGTTAAGTCACTTTCCTCAATGATTTCAGCTTTTACTGTCATTGTGGGGACCAAATACACAACCATTTTCATTAACTGAAATAGTGGTGAAATAAAATAAAGTGTAAATATTAGATGTAAAACTGTTATGTTCTGATTGGTTATTGTTGTGCCACATCTCTCAGGATTTTCACCTTCAGTGTAGATAGATAAATTACTTGACACTAGAAACTTTATCATGCCAAATAAAATATAAAGGTGCTGATACATTAGCAAAACTTCAGCAAAAAATTGTGGGTGAAATAGATCGATTGTCAATAGTGTAGCAAAGCGTGAAGGAACTCTTACTCTGAGGTCTCTTCCAAACCAAGCAGCTTTATATTGGTAAATGCTGCAAATTTGTGTGTTCAAAGTTGAACAAACTTGAATCCTTGTGGGGAAATGTTTTGTCTCACATGTCCCTCATGCAAAATTCCTTTTGTTTTTTTGTGGATTTTTTGTGCCCAAGAAATTAGCCATACAAGAGTAAATGTGAAAGAAGGCCAATCAGTGTGCATACGTTATTATAACATCATCACTTTTTGAATGTTCAATATTCAAAATCTGTCAGTGAGAGATTTGTAAGGTTTAAAGTTAAATTCCTTAAAAAATATAGAGTACAAAAACCAAAAATAGATTACATACCGAATTAACATCTAACATCAGCAGTAATTTAAAGATTCCTTGATTAGGATTTCACTTTGGTTAGTGAGTAATGTTGCTGTTTGAGCATAAACAACATCTGCAAAGTTACGACGCTCAAAGTTCAATGCAAAGGGAGATATTTTCTTTTATAGAAGTCGCTTCATAAGGACAACAACAAAATGGCTGGTAGGAACTGCAAAAGCTTCTTCCCGGGTTGGTGACATCACAAACCCCAAAATTTACATAAACCCTGCCCCCAGGAAGCCATGTTGGTCCACTTTAGAGAAGAGGAAGAGTTTTTGTAGTAGAGTGTTGTTGTTTCACAAACAAGGGTTATTTCAATGCTGGATTTGCACAAAAGATTAACATGACGGCGCATGCTAGTCGATGAGTTTAATTAACTCAAAATTAATGTAGTTGAATAACTACATAAATGTATCCACTAACCATTCAGAAACGTCCAGTATCATTGTAAAAGTTGTAATTACTTCCTGAGTTTCGTGTCAGACTGCGTGAGATTCTCCAGCTTTGTTGTTGTTGAGTGACCGAAGCACAAGCTGTTAAAGCTCCGCCCTCTAATGGAGAGTGGCCGGGAGCTCATTTGCATTTAAAGGGACACACACAAAAACGGCATGTTTTGGTCACACCCAAAAAGGGGCAAATTTGCCAAGCTGTAGTAAATGATCTGTGGGGTCTTTTCAGCTGAAACTTCACAGACACATTCTGGGGACACCGGAGACTTATATTACATCTTGTGAAAAGGGGCATGATAGGTCCCCTTGAACACTTTGGGCCATCAATTTAGAGTCTTATTTACAATATTAATCAACGATGACTTTTAAACAAGTCAGTCAGCTCATCAGTTCCTCTTCTTTAAACATTTGAAGGGATATTGTTGTGTAAGTGTAACAAATATGGCCTATATTAGCAGGTGCTAATCTTAAATCTTTCTTCCTCCCAGGTATCTCAACAGCATCGCTTTTGCCTTCCCAATGGCACTCATGATTTCCTGGGTGCTGTTTGTCGCCAACTTTGTGAAGAAACTCGTCCACGAGAGAGAACTGCGACTTCATGAGGTATGGAACCAAACATATTTTTCCTTTGTCTGTTCCCACAAGCTTCCAATTGGTCTCTAAACTCTTTTCACTCATCCCACAGTACATGAAAATGATGGGGGTCAATCCTATCAGCCACTTCTTTGCCTGGTTAATAGAGGGAGCTGTGTTTTTGCTTGCGACCATCATCATCCTCACCATCATTTTGAAAGCTGGTGGCATCCTTCCTCGCAGCGATGGCTTTGTGCTCTTCCTCTACCTTTGTGACTACGGCTTCAGTGTCCTTGCAATCAGCTTCCTGGTCAGCTCCTTCTTCGATAAGACCAACATCGCCGGGCTGAGTGGCAGCCTTATCTATGTCATCTCCTTCTTCCCCTTCATCGTGCTGATCCACATGGAGGACAATCTTTCCTTCTCTGTGAAGAGCGCTCTGGTCTGTACTGCATTTAAATTGGTTTGCAATTTAACATCATTGCACATTTTGAGATATGTAAAAGGGCTTTCAAATTTCACATATTAACACATGAGACTAATAATATATAATTAATCCAGAGTTTTTCAGAAATTCAGTTTGACATTATAAATTTCTGATTTATAAAACACCATTCTATCATGGTATGGAACTTTTTGCATTTTTATATTTACACATTGTTTAGTATGATTGTTAGGTCACTCTCCTCAATAATTTCAGGTTTTATTGTCATTGTGGGGACCAAATACACACACACACACACACACACACACACTCACACTCAGGGTTGTTTTGCTATCTTAGTGAGGACATTGCCTAGACTTCCATTGATTTTATATCAGGTCAATGATATTTTCTATCACCTAACCCAACCCATACTTCTAAACCTAGCCATCACAGAAACATGTGACCATCACTAGATTTAAATTAACAAATAAACAATTTTGGCTGATTTATAAGCCTTTTTAACTAGAGAGGACCAGTCACATGTCCTCAATAGTGGGTTGAGAAAGTATTTCACAATACAAGTGAGGACATTTGGTCCTCACAAGTATAGTCAAAACAAGTGCACACACACACACTTTATGGATAATTTATTTATAAATCAAAGCCAGACGGGACATTTAACAAAAGTCATTTGCAGTCTTTGTTTGGTGAAATTTAATTATCATAGCAGCTCCACAAGTGAAATATCACCCACAAATGTGAAACCGCATCCTTCATAGAAATGTTAATGCGAACACCAGCAGAGGACTAATGCACAGGCTGCAGCAGCGGCAAAAACATCTTAACATGTAATATTATGCCCAAGAAGTGTGGGGTTATAAAGTTGTTTTGTTGAATTATTGCAGACTTGTATTTTTATTGTCATTTTCTGTGCGTTTTGCCTTTTTTTTTATACGTATAATGTCACAATCTGATTCAGCAAGGTTTGGAATAACATCATGCAGAGTAAATGATGACAGAATGTTCGATTTTGGGTGAGCATCAAATGACTGTAATATAAATCTATGTTTGATTTTTGGTCCACAGAGTCTCTTTTCTCCTACATGCTTCAGTTATGCCAGTCAGTATATCTCCCGCTACGAAAAACAGGAAGAAGGTAGGTCGGCACAAGCCCTCAGACTCTCTGTAATTAGTTTTTGTTTGGGATAATTACATTGACTGAATGTATTGTGTATTTACACCTCAGGCATCCAGTGGAGCAACATGTATATCTCTCCTCTGGCTGGTGACACTTCCTCCTTCGGTTGGCTCTGCTGGTTGCTGTTGATTGACTCAGTAGTATATTTTATCATTGGGATTTACATCCGCATGGTCTTCCCAGGTATTTGTGAGCTGCTCAATTGAGAAACACCCATCTTTTGTTGTCAGATTAAAAGAATTTTGACATATTAATTTTACAAGTGAATATTACAAAATTACTGTTGTAAACAAGTGTATTTTTCTCTCAATCAGGAAAGTATGGCATTGGTGTTCCGTGGTACTTCCCTGTGACACGATCCTTTTGGGCAGATGTGTTCAGCTGCTGTAGCAGAGCGCCAAAGAAAATAGGCAGAGGGCTGCTGTTTACCAACATGATGCAGGAACAAAAGAGCACTAACAAGGGCAAAGGTACTTTATTACACACTGATTTGGAATGCTTGATTCTGATTGGTCTATAGCAGCATTGAGCGATAAAGAACTTTTGCACAAGTGCTAATCTGTAAGTTTGTTTGTCTCACATATCACTCTTTTTAATAAAAGTGCTAATTGGTGGATCCGATTACCGAAGATTACATGTCATATTGCAGCTAAAAATGTTAACTAGTTCATAGAAAACAACTTCACCTGCTTTGTGGATGCTTTGAGCTAATTTAAGGGAAAGATAATCAAAGAATTTCACAAAGAAATTAAATGCTTCAATAACTTTACATTTATAGTAGGGCTGGGTATTGACACAAATTTCAAAATTCGATTCGATTCACAAGCTTGCAATTCGATTCGATTCAATATCGATTATTTTGGATGTATATCAGGCACAGTACATGGCAAATATTCTCAAGGAATAAAAATCTCTCAACTAAAACTGTAAACTATACATGAGAATCTGTCACTTTAATGACACCCAATGAAGTTTTTATAATAATTAAGTTAAAATGCTAACTTTACAATTATGCAATTATATTTCTACTCCAATTCGTTTTTTGAAATATATTAAATGGTGGCTGTCATAAAAAAACTTGACGGATTTATTCAAACATGCATTAAATACTGAAGAACACTAAAAATTATTATGAATATGTACATGTTATGTAGCAAAACGCTCCTCTCTAGAGTTCATTTTTCTAGCTGTCTAATGAGTTATGGTGTTTTATTGACGTCTTTCTGCGGTTGAAACACTGATTGAGCTATTCCATTAGACAGGATACAGATTTTGGTAAGTTGTACTGTATCTTTCAACATACCTTCGGGTGTTCATTCATGTTTATTTTGGTATTAAAGTGGAGGAGATGATCAGTTCACTTGCGCTAATTATTTTTAGTTGCCAATTCTCCAGTATTCAGGACCTTAATAATAATAATAAAAATAATAATAATAATATATTCTTTACTGTCACTTTTGATCAATGCAATGTGCCCTTGCTAAATAGAAGTGTTAATTTTTTGACCCCAAACTTTTGAACGGTAGTGTTTCTCTTACCTAACAAATCTGAGAGATTTGCTTCAGGTTTATTTACTCCAATATACTTGCACTCTCTACCCTCTGTGAAGGTGACACAAATTGCAACTAGAATTAAATTTGAATCCTTTCGATTTCTGTGCAGTATTTTAACATCTTTGTTTCTCTTTATCTGTGTTAGGTAAAAGCAGCTTGGCCGGTAATGGAGAAGAAGACTTCTCAGGATTGCCTGTTGGAGTGTCACTGCATGGCCTGACGAAGACCTACGGAAGCCGGCATGCTGTGGACAACCTGAACCTTTCTTTCTATCAGGGGCATGTCACCTCTCTGCTGGGTCACAATGGAGCTGGAAAAACCACTACTATGTAAGGACAGAATAGCATATTTTCTATTTAAATAATGTTGTTGATTGCTAAGATAAAGATATTCTAATAAGCTTACAAATACAGAATCCAAATGATTTTTAGATAAAATGGTACATTTTTCATTCGATTGAACTATATTTTTGTATTTTCTGTTTCAGGTCACTTCTGACGGGGTTGTTTTCACCCACCAGCGGCACTATTGAGGTTTATGGGATGGATATGCAGACGTTCATAGATGAAGTCCGTAAGGAGATGGGCGTGTGCATGCAGTATGATGTCCTGTTCGACCATCTTACCACAAAGGAACACCTGTTGCTATATGTTCAGATCAAAGCTCCCCACTTGAACAAACAGGAAGTGAATGAACAAGTGCACAAGTAAGTTTCAGCACTTGTCTTACAGTATGTTATTTTGTTTTAGAACTTTTCCTGAGAGAAATTAACTTTATCTGGGAGCCATTTGTTATTTTGACTTATATGGCATGTAGGTTTCTAATGTGCCCTTAATGGTGTTTGGGAAGCTATTTTAAAACTGTAGCTTCCCTCACTACAACCTACTCGTAATTTAAAGTAGTTCAGCTGCTAAGAAAAAGTATCTAAGTACAGTGACACTGGACGCAGAAATATGAATAAAAGATTCATCCTAAATAATATTTTTATATCAAAATATTTAGATACAACAAGTCCTAAATTTGTATTTTTCTTAATCAGTTTTGTTTTCAATGAAAAATATTTGGTCTATTTATTTTCAGTTAGTAAGTTAGTGTTTCAACTTCTTTTAGTGCTCTAAAAATTAAGAAGTTATTCATTTTTTTATGAAGATGAATTACTACATCACATTTATATTTTATTTTATTCCAGCTTTATTTCAGTTTAGTTTTAGTTCACGATAACGGTTTCTGACAAAAAGTACAAATTAAAAAAATATATTTTGTAGCATATTTAGTGTGTCCCCAACATTGCTCCTTATCTTGGGAATGGCCTGTCTTAGTGGTTAATGAGTGGGGTTGGTAAAAATTTGTAGGATCAAATCCCACAATGGACGATCCATGAACACACTGTGCCCTTGAGCAAGGCATTTTACCTCAGATCGTTGTAGATAAAAGTATCGGCTAAATGAGAAATTTGCATTAACATGGTCCCTCTTTTTCCTGTCTTAGAATCCTAATGGAAACAGACATGCACGCCCACCGCCACAAGCGTGTCGGCACCCTGTCAGGAGGTATGAAGAGGAAGTTATCCATCTCCATTGCCTTCATTGGAGGCTCGCGGCTGGTGGTGCTAGATGAGCCGACCACCGGGGTGGATCCCTGTTCCCGACGCAGCATCTGGGACATTGTCCTTCAGTACAAACAAGGTGAAATCCCTCTGCAATTCAGACCAGGGTGAAAATAATCTCCTGGCTTGTACCTGTAGCAAACTCCCCAAAGGATTTTGTTCTTATCGGGTATCTGACACTTGGTTTAGAATTTAATTAGGCTTGAATGGATTTTCTCAAGGTGCGTGCAGTCAAATCAAGACAGGGAAAAATACAGACGCAGATGTAGTAACGACTGATTGTTATCCGTCATGCTCCCTCTGATGTTTAATTATCTTCCTCGGAGACAGTTAGCGAATTTATCTCGAGCAAGGATTTAAGACCGTAAAAGAGGGTCATGTCAGATTCTCCTGTTTTATCTTTGTTCATCAGCTCTTTGTTCAGAGTCTGTCTCTCTCTCTGTCCGCCTGTATCAGTGGATCTTTGATTTGACATGCCTCTATGTTCGTTTTGTTTAACTGTCCAGAACGCACCATCATTCTTTCCACCCATCACCTGGATGAGGCTGAAGTTCTCAGTGACCGCATCGCCTTCCTGGAGCGTGGAGGCCTCAAATGCTGTGGTTCGCCCTTCTACCTCAAAGACAAGTTGGCTAAAGGCTACAACCTCACCCTCACAAAGAAGGTACATCCTATGAGGTCATTCACTCCAACTGAGTTCTTACTTGAGTTAACTCTCAAAGTACAGTAATGGTATCAAATATTAATACCAAGACACATTGATATACACTACTGTCAGGGTTGGAGAGTAACGAAATACAAGTAACTTAGTTACGTATTTAAAATACAAAATTTGAGTAACTGTATTTCATTACAGTTACATTTTAAATGGGTGGTAATCAGATTACAGTTACATCTGAAAAGTATTTTAGATTACCAAAGTGATTACTTTGAAATTTAATGTCATTTAAACAGCAATTGGTGATTCTCTGACTCTGACCGTCTGAAAAAGTGGAGTTAAGTTTCATCAACATTTTAATACTTTTAAGAGGGATCAAAAAAACGTTGTGATTTTTATTTAGTACTGTCTTGAACAAGACAAAATGACTGAATTTATAAAAAAAATTGCCCAACTGTCAACTTTTTCTCATAATTGTGAGATTTAAACTCACAATTGCAAGTTATAAAGTCAGGATTGGGAACTATAAACTTATCTCATAATTTTGACTTTTCTCAATATTTTCAGTTTATATCTCATAATTTTGACTTTTCTCAATATTTTCAGTTTATATCTCATAATTTTGACTTTTCTCAATATTGTCAGTTTATATAATTTTGACTTTATAACTCGCAATTGCAACTTCATATCATGCAATTCTGAGGGAAAAAGTCAATTACCTTTTTTGTGTTTGTTCCACACTCATTAGTATTCCAAAGTATTCTAAAGTATTTAGATTAAGTTACTAAACTTGAGTAATGTAATAAAATACATTACAAATTACTTTTTAAAGCATGTATTTTGCAATCTGTAGTAAAATACATTTTAAAAGTAACCTACCCAGCCCTGACTACTGTTCAAGTTTGAGATTTGTAAAATTTTTTAAAATGTAATTTTCACCCAGACTGCATTTATTTATTATTTGATCAAAATACAGCTAAAACAATAATATTGTGAACTAATTTTACAATTTAAAACATTATTAATGTCTTTACTGTCACTTTTGATCAATTTACTGCATCCTTGCTGAATAAAAGTATTTGTTTTTTTAAAGGTAGTGTATATACTATATTCAATGGTATATAATGATTATCGTATTCATATATCATTATATTTCATGGTGGTAAAATGTGACAACATGGTAATCAAGAATTTCTATTTTAAAATTTGTCATATCAACATGTATGTGTTTCTATGCTTTTGGTTCAGATTCAGACTCCTGGTTCAAATGAAAAGTTTGATATTGAAGAACTCAGGGATTTCATTCAGTCCTACCTGCCTGACGCTCGACGGAAGGAGGGAGAGGTGGGCGATTTGGTCTACGCCCTCCCACCGTACAACACCCAGAACGCGGCAGCGTACCAGTCTCTTCTCACCGATCTGGATCAAAACCTGGACAAGCTTCAGCTGGGCTGCTATGGCATTTCCGACACCACCTTGGAAGAGGTAATTATCAAATGAAGACCCAGGTGCAGGATTGGATTATAGACTGAGCCACTGACACTGGGGTTCAGACTGCAGCCCAGTGAACATCAAAGCCTCAAACAGTGCAGCCCAAGATTGCTGAACTGTACTAGGTTCCCTGGGATTCTTGGCGCATACAGTGCAAGCTTCATATTTTACATCATTTCAAGAGCTGGGAGATACTGAGTTATTGAAATGCTATTCAAATTATTAAAGCAATCAATCCATGTGTAGGATACTATTTTTAGTTTAAAGGAATAGTTTACCCAAAAATAAAAATTCTATCATCATTTACTCACCCTCAAGCTCTAAATCTCTATGGGTTTCTATGTTGTGTTGAACACAAAAGAAGATATTTTGAAGAATATTGGTAACCAAACAGTTGCTGGCCCCCATTGACTTCCATAGAATTTGTTTTTTCATACTATAGCAGTCAATCAATTCTTCAAAATATAATTTTGTGTTTAGAACAGGATTAGAACAACTTAAGGGTGAGTAAATGATGACAGAATTATCCCTTTCTATTCATTTCTGTTTTCTCTGTTTTTATTCACTTTCGTTCATCTTCAGAACACAAATGAAGATGTTTTTAAAAATTCTATAGTCATTTTTCAAAGATGTATGTGAATGTTGTTTTCATTATATTTCCAAATCACAAATTCCCACACATTTTCTACACATCCTGCACTGAAAGAAATTGGTGTAGGATGTACAATTCTCACTCAAAAATTGCTAGTAAATATCACAAATAATTACAAAGAAACAGCATGCGACACATTGAATTAAACGTGAAAGTAGAATGGCTGTTTAAAACATACTTCAATAATCTTTTATTTACAACTTTGAAAAATAATTTTTTTACAGTGTACAAATAGGATTTCAAACAAAGTGCATGTTTTTTTTTTTTTCGGAAGGAGTGAGGATCATGACACACATCAAATAAAAAATGGTCAACATATGAATAAAAAATGGGAAAAAGTTGCTCTAATGTTAACTTAACAAAATCATGAGGAACCATGATCTAACCTGTCCAGGTGCACTCAAAAAGATTGTGTTTTCTCTCAGGTTTTCCTGCAGTTGACTCGAGACGACATGGAGCCTAAAGATAGTGAAACCTTGTCTGTATCAGAGTCTATACAAGAGAATGTGTATGCTTCAAGAGACAGCATTCCTGACGACATCAACAGCATGTACCTTGGAGAGAAAGCCAGTAAGTGGTCTTTTAGGACTATTAGTTTCTTGCAGCATTCTGCAGAAAATTAGTTCAATGGCCTGTACTTTCCCAGTTACCCCTTTAAAGCTTTGAACTTTGAAAGCTCATCTTCACAACTTACCTGGATTGAAGCGGTTGAGATGATTGCCTCTGTCTCAAGTGGCACACTCTGTTCTTCTCTCTTATAGGCCTCACTGGGACCTCGACTGTGAGTGGGCTTGCTCTGACTGTACAGCGGGTGATGGCCATGTTGCTGAAACGCGTGCATCACTCCAGGAGGGACTGGAAGGGGCTGATCTCCCAGGTGTTTTTGCCCGTACTCTTTGTAATTGCTGCCATGGGTCTGGCCTCCATCAAGAGTGATCTTCAGCACTTTCCTAAGATTGTGCTCTCTCCTGCTCTGTACCACGTTGATGAACAATATGTCTTCTTCAGGTTAGACTCACTCTGTTGTTTAACTTGCCTGTGATTCAAAAGTAGCTCTGATTTCAGATAGAAAATGAGGATTCTGCTGAACTACAGACAATTAACTTGTTTTTGAGATTAATTCATTTACATTTACATTTATGCCATTTGCCGACTTTTATCCACAGCAATTTACATTGCATTCAAGGTATACATTTCATCAGCTCATGTATTCTCTGGGTATTGAGCCCATGACCTTGATGTTACTAGTGCCATGTTCTGTTTTTTGAGCTACATGAACGCTATTCAAATTGATGTACTCAAATTTAGATTTTGCTAATCAATTCAAAGATAATGGTGATAACGAGATGTTATATAATGTATATGTACGCCTGTATATGTATATAAGCATACATATATTTATATATCATTGGGTGTAGTTAATGGGGAAATGAGTGTGGTATGAAACGCAAGAACTGTTGTGATGTGTCTAACTGAGACTGAGAACTGTGAGAAAAGTTTTGCAAAAAGTTTGTTTTACAATAGAAAACTGAGTGTAAAACATGTAATGCTTTTAGTTTTGCAGACTTGGTCTGAAGATTCGGTACATAAGTGAATGGTTTCACTGAGTGGGCCTTAAGTACCTTAAGTACCCTTTTAGTGTGTTTGCAATTTGAAAAAACTGTAACCAATGTCTTTGCTGCTGACCTTCGATGATCCAATTCAACCATAATAATAAGCAAAAATGACTCTAGATGAACATCACATTTGTGATCAACCTGAAGCTTATAGGCCTTTACATTAGCCAAAAATATAACTTTTTTGTTCTTATTAAAAACAAACAAGCAAGCCCAGCCCAGGTAAGAAAACGTAACGCAAAAGTAACATATTACTTTCCGTAAATAGTAACTAAGTAACACAATTAGTTAATTTTTTAGGGAGTAACGCAGTAATGTAATGCATTATTTTTAAAAGTAACTTTCCCCAACACTGCTTTTTTAAAAATTTATTTATTTAACTCTGAAATTGCCTATAAGGGTGATTTTAATAAATTCAAAAGTAAAGTACAGTAAAATGTAGCATCTGGCAAATTCTAAGGCTTTTTTCTCCCAAAATGAACACAAAGCATAATTATATATAATGAACAGTATTAACCTCCGTATATATATTTTTTTGTTTGTTTGTTTTTGTTTTACTGCAACTCTTCAAAGCATGTAAAATGCCAATTGCATAAGCATTTTTGAGTAATTATGCTAACGAATAATTAATTGACTGATTCAAAATAACTGATTTACTGAAATTATTTGAACTTCCTTGCTCTGTTGACATTTAATGAGGTTTTTGAAAGAGATGCTTGTAAAATACCTCTAATACTCACGGGTCACTGGCGCACGACTAGCCAATTGCCACTTTAGCTGATGCAACCTACAGTAAGAACATAATGGGCAAATAAAAGCACATCATTGCAGTATTGCCAATTTTGGTTATTTTTTCATATCACCACCAAAATATTATATATAAATATATAAAATATTGTACTGTAAATACTCAGTATTTTGCACAACCTTAAACATTGCTATTGCACATTCTCTCCACAGCAATCAGAATCCCACTGCCAACAATCTTGTAGATACCATGATGTCCTATCCAGGCATTGACCACGTCTGCATGAGAGACCCCACAGATTCGTAAGTAATCATCCATATGTCGTAGTGATTCGCAGTGCAGTTCAGCACTCTGAGCTCAGTAATCAGACTGCAGGCCGCTATAAGCCATGAGTGATTACATATCACAGCATCAGCTCACCTGGCCACCGCAAATGGCTTTCATTTTTGCCGGCTATGATTTTAGCCTCTCAGATCTTCGCCCGTCTGTTCTTAAGCTCTGGTCGCCATCTCCTTAGCTGAGCCCTGGGACTCTGGTACTCTGTCTGCTTGTATCAGCGAGTCTTCGCATGCTCCTGTTCAATTTCATCACACTAATGTGCCACTTTTAGTTTTCTATCACTGTTTTTTATCACGCTATTTTCCCATCTCTTCTCATCTTACTCTGTTCCCTCTCTCTGTAACTCGCTCATAACACTCTCTTGCTTTCTTGTTCTGTGTTTTTCTATTTCTCTCATTCACCCACACATCTGAAAGCTTTGCCTTTTCTAAATTCTCTGTAAGAGCTTATAATAATGCTTCTGTATAGGGGCGGAAATCTCAGAGAAGAACCTCACTTGCACGTATTTGTGAGATTCACCCAGGGATCATTTGCATTTCCCATGCATTTTCTGTTTATAGGATTGATTTTCAAAACAGACTTTATCACTGATACCTTCAAAATAATCATCACACTGTTTGAAGTGGTTATTGCATGTAGACTATTGTTTTATTCTTCTTTTTAATACAAGAAATTTGTTTTTTTTTTTGTTTGTTTTTTTACAGGGTTTGTAAAGAAAGACCTCCTACAGGAACTCAGACCTGGATCTCTAGAGGAAACAGCTCTGCTACATTTACCACCTGCAAGTGTAGCAACCAAGTGCAGGTGGGTCAAACAGAGCATAACCATCATAACACAAACAACATTATCACTTATCCTCGATGATGTGCATCTCTCGCTGTTTAAATATTGATAAAGACCATTAGTGTTTTGAAAGCGTGAAGGTGATTGTTGATCACAGCAGGGTTGCACGCCCTTCGGAATTGATTTGAGAATCCCTTTTAAATTCATATCCTTTCACTTTGAATCAAGGCAGCAAACAGAACACAAAATCATCATTCAAATGTAGGAATGTTTAATAATTCATCATTAAAATAATGCTTTTTAAAAATCATATAATGAAAAAAACTATTTAAGTTCAAATTACACGAATATGTTATCATTCACAAAACACATTTACATAGACATTATTATGATATTATTTCATGTTTTGAAATGCCATTTAAATATGTATTTATTTGATTAAGATTTATTTACATTTTTTTAAAGCTTTCATTTTATGTACTGTGATAGAAGAACACTCAATTTCTCAGAAGACTCCATATTATCAGAATTTATAACACTGAGGTTCTGTATGGAAATTAAAATAGTTTTTTTAGCTGTTTTTCTGCAGTATTCCTTAAAGGCACTTAAAAAATATGAGATGGAGGAAAAATGATTTCAATGCTTTTGCATTCTCTTGCAAATGTTTTGCAAGCATTGACGAATAATTTTTCCTCCCATTTCATTTTTTTCCCCCACCACCATGTCCCTTTTGGGGGCTCTGTAGTATTCAACTTGGTTTAACTTACTTAAGAGAATTGAACCCACTTTAGTGAAATATGTCCACTGAGGAAAAACAATTACATATCAGAGAGTAAACGTGCATGATTAGTTAAGTTAGTTATGCAATTAATAATGTTTTTTGGTATCAGACTTCAGTTGGGATAATGCAGTTTTCTGTTGTGCGCCTGCTAATTTTTTTCATTTACTTGTAATTTAGTATATTCCTCTTCCTGTTATTTCAAATTAACTTCCTGTGGGGCGTGGCCAATTGACGGAGCAAATTGTTAAATTCAGAATTTTGTATTGTGATATGTGCTCAGAACATCACTCACTTTCCTGTCCCTTTCAGTCGTGTCCTGCATCAGGTTATGAACCACCTCACACAAGAAATCCATCATCCCAGATCGTCTACAACCTGACGGGCATCAACATAGAGAACTATCTGCTGGCCACTGCGAATGACTTCATCAGAAAGAGGTAAATTTGAAAATGCATCACTTCATAGCATTAAACTCATTTCAAAAGGTAATTCCTTTATGTCATAAGTTCAGAATATGGTGAGGTGAAATATTAAGGAATTTATGAACTGCTGGTAGGCTGATTAATAATTAAAGAGGAAGCACTTTGGTTTATCCCATCTTTACCATGGCATTTCCAACCAGCTGACATTTTCCATCCTAGTCAAATAGCACACAGCGCTTGGGCGTGCTGCTGGCATGAAAATACTTTATTACACCTAAAATAGTAAGGCAAGCATTTATTATTCATACATTGTTCTTCCAAAGAAAAAAAAGTAATAAAACACACAGCCCTGCTGCAGTTTGGTGGTGGAAATAGTAATAAAAAAGGCAAATCACTGGTCTATTAAGAAATTGGATGAGAATTCAACAAAGGCATAAAACTATTAATTAAGAGTATACCATGAGGAAAAAGTCTTTAGTGTCTCAAAACACTAAATGTATTGTTAAATAAATTGAGCTTTAATAAATAAAGAATGTGGGAAATATAAATTTGCACCCCGTGAGTCCAATTAAGGTTATTATATATAATAATAAATATATACATATATAATGTATGTGTGACCCTGGACCACAAAAGCAGTCATAAATAGCATGGGTATATTTGTAGCAATAGCCAACAATACATTGTGTGGGTCAAAATTATCCTACCGTAAATACATATTTATCTTTGTTAGTGGATATACATTGCTATGGACTTAATTTGGACAACTTTAAAGGCGATTTTCTCAATACTTTTTTTTTAGATTCCAGATTTTCAAATAGTTGTATCTCTGCCAAAACTTCTAACAAACCATTCATTAATGGAAAGCTCACTTATTCAACTTTCATATTATGTATCCATTTAAATCCATTTAAAAATTGACCCTTAAGACTGTTTTTGTGGTCTATATATATATATATATATATATTTATATATATATATGACCCTTAAGACTGTTTTTGTGGTCTATATATATATATATATATATATATATAGACCACAAAAACAGTCTTAAGGGTCATATATACATATAATACTGTTTTAAAGCACCAGATATTCATCAAGTATGAGATAAATTCAAATTCTGCTTCTAAAAAGAAAACAGTTTCATTATTCAGCTCAAGTCCAGTGTTTGTTCAGTTCAATTCAATAACTGTGTAAAGTACATCAATTATTGAACAAGAATTATTGAATATGTACAACATGTGAAAAAGATGTTACACCAGCCAGGAGTTCCATGTTCTAATGTTAGATGTTTTGTGCTTTGTTTCAGATATGGTGGCTGGGATTTTGGAAAGCCTCTTCCCATTGATCTTAAGCTGGACATGTTAGATGTGCCAGAAAACAGAACCCTTAGTAAGGTAATTTGGATGAGTGATATTACATTGCCCCAATGGCAAAGTGGCTCATTGTCCCAATGTAGCAGTTTATATAGACGCTAACAGGCTCTGTTCCAAAACCAAGTAAGCTGCCACGTAGGCAGCATTTTAATGCATCATAATCACCCTCCTGATGTGAAAGCTGTTCCAAAAGGTAGGCAGCATCATTATGTTGCCTTCTAAGATATCTTTTTTGCATCATTTTAAGAGAATATTTCAAACATCCTACATGAAGAATGCAGTGTTCAGTGAAAAAAATACTTTCAAGATGACAAATGAAACAAGAGAAAATACAGTAGTTGAGTCTAATTAAAAGTGGACTTTTACACTCAATATTTGTTTGAGCTATGTACAGTACCTGTCAGAAGATTGGAAACATATTTTTTTTTATGTTTTTGAAAGAAGTCACCAAGGCTGCATTTATTTAATCAAAAATACATATTAATAATATTATTACAAATGAAATGAAAAGAACTGTTATTCTAATTTGAATATAATTTAAAATGTAAAAACGGATTTTTCGGCAACATTACTCCAGTCTTCAGTTTTATCCTTCATAAATCATTCTAATATGAGGTATTAGAATGATTTCAGGTAGTAGCTGTATTTTTTACACATGATAGGACATTAGGTTGTTAGTTTTCCTGTTAAAAGGCAGCTGTCTATGTAGGCAGTCGATGGCAATGCAGCTCAGTGCGTTTTGGAACAGAACCTTAGCCTCATTTACAAGGTGATTATAGAAAAATGTGGTGCATTGTTTTAATATTTGTTTTCACACAGGTTTGGTATAATCCAGAAGGTCACCACACCATGCCTGCCTACCTCAACAGTCTTAACAACTTCCTCCTGAGATCCAATCTGCCACCTGAGAAACGACAGCAATATAGTTAGTTAAACCTCTCTCTCTCTCATTTTGTAAAGTTTTGTAGATTCTAGTTTTCTCTTAGAATCTATAAAATCTCATGCACACTGTTGTTTAAAAGTTTGCAAAGAAATTATTTTTTTATTCAGCAAGGATGCATTTAATTGCTAAAAAAGATACTGAAAATTCAGCTTTGCCATCACATTTTAAATTACATTTAAAATATACATTTATTTTAATTCCTAATAATATTACACAATATTAAATAAATCCAGCATTGATGAGCACAAGATACTTCTTTCAAAAGCATTAAAAATCCTACCCCAAACTTTTAAATAGTAGTGTATATCTAATAATTTTAAGTTGTATAGCAGATAAAATGTGTTATGCATTCTGAGTTTTCATTATTGTGTGCATAGTTTTGCGTATCTAGAGTTTTGACTTGCAGCATAAGGTCTAATCCACTTAGCAGCTTATTCTGAGCAAGAACCGCCCACTTAGACATCAGAAGACCTTCTGACGGACTGTGTTCTTTTTGCTGATAATTACTGGGTTTATCTGAAATATGCCTGTTTGCAATATGCTGGAATATCATCCTTGCCCTCTGAGATTGAAAAAATTGTAATACCACTACCCTTAGACAGGGGGCAGTATGTCTATTCTATCTCCCACTCAAAGGAAGAGTGGTCTGAATGCTAATTAGAGGTGCTGAGAACTGAAATGAAGGAATAGAGCTGGTCTTATTTCAACACTGCCAGACTGGCCCAGTGGCTGAGATTCACTGTCCGCCTCCAGGCAAGATTAATGCAATCCCAGCAGTCAATAATGGAAAGGGGGGGATGCATTCATTCAAATGTAGCCGGTGAACTCATTCAGGGCAAAACAGAGCATAAATTCAGCAAAGGTTCATAGGAGGAGCAGATTGCTGATCACGTGTTGGCTGGGCGAGTGTGTATTTTTTCATTTTTCTCATGTGCTAAAATCTCTCTTTACAGCTATCTCCATATCCAGCCATCCTTACCCTGGCCAAGTGCAAGATGAGGATGTCATGTAAGAGCACTCACTCACTCACACACACACACACAGAGACACACACACACACGTCCTTCTGTCTGGCAGCTAAAGCTGATAAAGTACTCTGTGGGACCAAATACAGACTCGGCGTACTAGTTGGGCTGGTACCAAATCACAGACCCAGTGGTGGGGAAAAGAAAGCAATCAGCCAAATGATGGGCTTTAGATAAGATATGCAAACATTGCTCTGACATTTTCATTCTAGTGGAGCACTTGAACTAATGTAATTTGACTCCTGTATTTACTCCACTTTGATTTTTTTTTTTTTTCCTGAGCTTGGCTTATTGATTACTAACCCAATATAATGTGTGTTTACTCTGAAGGTGGTTCGGAGGTTAATTGATTCAACATCGCCACCCAAACATGCTTGTATTTTGAACACTGTGGGCAATTTCAACCGTGCCTAAATTTGAAAGACACGCTCTGAAAAATGAGCGCAGTTGTTTCAGTCTCACAGCTGGGATGAGTCTGGCTTGACGCCTGCTACTTAGGCTTAGGCTGAGAGGAAAAACATGCAGAGAAGGCAAGTGAAATGAAGAAGAATAGGCTGGCTACTCAAAAATAAAAAATAAAAAATTCTGCAAGTAGCTGAAAAGAGCAGAAAATAATTCATTCGTTTTCCAGATACTTAAAACAAAAGCGAAGTCCCTTTAAGGCAAGTCAAAACACTTCGCGGCCATATTGGTAACAGCCTCAGGCAGCTGTTTTAAGTACAAATAGAGTGCTGCAGGAATGAGTCCTAAAGCCCAGAAATGATTTAGCATTTTTGAACTTCTCCTTCCATTATTCTACAGTCAATGAGTTTTTTTGAATGGGGTTTGAGATAAGGTCTGTGGTTGACACAAGCTTAAGATATTTTTCCATGACATCAATAATACCCCACTCGTGATTTGTTTTTTAAGCTTTTACTGGGACATTAAACTTTATCATGCCACACAGGAAAACTCATTTACTCACTATAGTCAGTTTATATAGTCAGAAATGCACTAAAGCCTGACCATGTTATATTTCAAGTCTGAAGATGATACGTCTAAAACTCTGCGTTATATTAAAAGTTTTTCAAGATCATGTCATGTGATTTAATTTTAGAAGACTCTAATTCTAACTGATGTTTATTGCCATCATCTAAGCATCCATTCAGTGTATAGTCTCTATTATTTTTGTGGTGCGAACTGTCCCATTCAGTTTCAGTCTCCTCTGTACGCATTCACACCTCTCCGGCCTGGTTATGGCTCTAATTATTCTTTTGTCTATATTATTATTACTAACAAACTTCTCGCTTCACCTTATTTGAAACTGTATCAAATGCTCTTCTTGAAAAAAAAAAAAAAAAAAGTTCAGTGAGCTTTACAATTCAAAATTATTTAATTTGCTTTATGTTCACCTCAGAACAGGTGCATCTCTAAGGGCATGTAGTTTAGCACACCAATAAAACACGACAATTTGAGATTAAAAAGATGTTTTTGCTCCATACTTAAAAGTCGAGTGTTCTAAATAACCTTCTGTGATGTGGCTTCGGATCAAAAATCTGACAAAAAAAATATTATTTTATGGTATTCTGCACAATGAGAAATGCTATCTCGATTAGCATTGCACAATAAATATAATATATCATTATGGAAATACCCGGCATGAAGAACACAGATAAACTATATATCGTCGCAATAGTGTCTTTATTATCTTCAAAAGTGTCTATCTGCATGTTATAGTGATCTCTGGAAGCCTCTATTAGTTCCTGGAATGTCACATGCTATGCCTGTTCTTCACTAGTGCCATTTGTGGACAAAATGTGTACAGAGCGCCCTCAGGCTGCCAGTATGAATTGAAAACAGTACATCAGATCCAGCGCTCATAATGATGATAACGGGTAAAAATGTATTAAACGGTACTCCTCAGTATAGAAATTTGACATAAACATATGAGAATCCATCAACATTTCTCCAAATGTGCATGCTTTTGAGCTAAAAGCCCTGAGGGATGAGGTTTTGTCAAGTGTTTTCATGACGATCTTACAGGAGTTTTTTTCTCAACATATGTAGTTGACATATTTCAAATCAAAGGTATCGACTCCATTTTCATATTCATAACTCCTGACGCATATTAACAAATTCACTATAAGATTTTGAGAGTAAAATAGAGGTCAAAAATTTAAGTTTTGAGTCTTTTTAAGTATGTATAGTTTGTCAAGGTAATTACATTACATCTAACAGTAAATTTGAGCTAATTTAAACAAAGAAGCTTCAGTGCATCTGCGTCCTCATGAAGATTAAAGCCTTGTATTAATACTCGTGCTCTTACCATTCTAACTCAAACTTTCCAACTTGCAGATTTAAATAAAGCTTCAAATCTTTGTTGGAAACTTAAGAGATGTTTTATTTTTTAATATATCTCTGGCGATTATATTTAGGCTTGTATTCAGAGCTGTGAAGATGATCTTAATGAACAAAATGTGTAAGAATAGTAAACTTTTGATGGTCACAGAGCTTTTTTTTTAGAAATAATCAAAAAACCAATGGAAAAGGCCATTTGGCTGTTTGTTGAGGAAACTAGGGTGATGCTTCTAGCTTGGCATACAAAATTATGTCACAAAAACTATGAAGATTATGTTTCAATAACATATTTTAATGAGTGATTGCTAACCTTGCCTCATACCTAATGAATCTGATTTGCTGATGGCAGTCATATTTTTGAATTTGTTTTTCAAAGTTGTTGTCATCTTAGTTAAGACCAATTGGATCTTAACCATAGTTTAGCACCTTTTCATCATGAGGTTTATCATTTTTATAGTTTCAACAACTGCCTGAAAAAGTTTTCTGAGTGAAACCAAGAGTAATAAAAAATGACTTTTGGAAATAAAGTAATTATAGCTGAATTATAAAAGTAATAAAACATGTTTAAATATGACCAAGTCAACCTTAGGAGGCAGTAAGAAAAGCTGCAATACAAAGTTCCAAAATTGTCTAGGAAAGTTTGAAGCTGTAGACAAGTTCATTCTAAGTAGTTTCTTATCCCTTGACTTTAGTGATCAACCAACCTAGCCCTTCTTATCTGAATATAAAATGATCCTTGCTTCTGCGTTCATGTTCAACTCTCTGTGGTATCTCTCTTCAGTCTTTTCCTGCGATCAGTTCATTCTTATTTGTCCTCCATTCTTGGTATATTTTTTTGGAGTTCTTGGGAGCATAGATGGGACTCAAAGGGGCTGCATTAAAGGCAAAAGCATAGCTGGTGACTGCTTGAAAAAGAAGTGTCCTGCTGAGACTGAACTCTTGATCGTTCTGACTCTGTCTTACACAGTTCTCACAGATAGAAAGATCTTAATTCTAATAGCTTTCATGTTTTCTCCTCACTGTGCCTGGTGTCGTTGTAAATGCATCAGGTTTGACTGAAGAACAGTGTTAAGCTCAAGTGTTGGAAATATGAAGTGCAGTTTGGGTAAGACAGCAGGACAGGCTTTTAAAATCTGTCTCTCGCTGCACTTGGCAACTGCCACAGAATAACTGATTTTTTTGCAAGTGTGTCTATTAAATGTACAGCTATGGACCCATTTACTTTATTAACACATGTTTCTGGTCTTATTACTAACTATTTTTGTGCAAGTTTTTATTTTTTTTTTTCCTTTAAGTAAAGCTATTCAAGACAGGTCTCTTTATTTACTTTATGTTTTTTTGTTTTTTTAAACAAACAAACAAAAAATATTAAGCAGCAACTGTTTTCAACATTGATGATAATAATTAATGTTTCTTGAGCATCAAATCAGCATATTAGAAGGATTTCTGAGTGTACACACACACACACACATTATATATGTAATTTATCATATATATATATATATTTTATATTTATATTTCATATAATTGGACATATGAATTAATATACTCTGAACTCGCATGTCTTCAGGTCCATGTCCTCCATATTGAGATCTTTCTTTTTGTATCCTCAAGGGTGGGCAGTTTGGTTAGCATCCTGGTTGCGCTCTGTGTCCTCACTGGCTACTCCATCATGACTGCCAGCTTTGTCATCTATGAGGTTCAGGAACATCACACGGGCTCCAAGAGACTCCAACAGATCTCTGGCATCAGTGAACCTTTTTACTGGATCATCAACTTCTTCTATGATATGGTACTTCAGTGTTAGTTGTTAGATTTCAGCCTTTGAACAGTAACAGTAACCATTTGTGCCATTTTTTGATTGCTCAGATCATATAATTAATGTAATATTTTAACAAATATATATATTTATATATATATATATATATATATATATATATATATATATATATATATATCACAGAAGACTGTTTGCATTTACGAGGTCTTTTCTGTTGCATTGCAGGCTCTTTACATGATTCCTGTGGTCCTCTCGGTGGCGATGATAGCAGCATTCCAGCTCCCAGCCTTCACTGAGAGGCAAAACCTTGGCGCGGTCACACTACTGCTGGTGCTATATGGGTCAGCATACATTAGAGTCCCTTTACCACCAGAGATTTTACTGTCACAAGACAGACGTCTCATTAGAACGTCTCAGCGCTGACAGGTCCTCAAGGCGCTAGAGCTTCATGAATGTATTATTCAGCAAATGCTACACGTCGCAGCATTGGCAAAGGGGACGTTTTAGTTAATGCACCATCTTTCAGGTAAACACAGGCTCTCTGCTAGAAAGAGGAGAGCTGCTTGAAGCTTTCCTGCAAGGCCTGAGCTCTGAAGAAGCGATTTCACACACTCCGTCACCCAGTTAATTGCATTGTGGAGAGCAGTGAGGCCACTCACAGTCAGTCTTTAGGCTTCAGAGCTCCAGGCTGCTTGGGAGGCCCTTCATTGTGTGAAGTCAGCAGTCTTGGCCCGCATTCATCCGCCTGTGAGCTCACCGACTCTCGGCCCATAAATAACCACACATCACAGTGATCCGACCACTTTCCCTTCAACCTGCTTAATTGCTTTTGTTTAGCTGAGCGGTGTGGACTTTCCACCACTAACAATACACGCTCACAGGCCGAGGAACGTGCACATACACACACACTGTACCCCCTCGGTTTAAACACATCCTCTTCCTTGACCCTGCCACCCCAATCACCAAGAGTAATGAATAAAAAAACAGATCATTCTGTGGAGCTGAAGAGGAGAGAGAATGCCTCACGAAGAGGAAATAGATGAACTCATTTATCTTCTGGCCTCTTAGCTCAACTGTGGAATATATTCTCTCTCTCTTTGCTAAACTCAAAGCTGAAGTCTTACTATAGTTCTTTTGTCTTCCTCCATGTTGTAATTCTACTATTCAGACATTTTTTAAGCTTGCCACTTATCACATTGATGTCACTTTTTTTTCAGCTTCTCCACCTTCCCTTGGATGTACCTTTTGTCTGCGATATTCAAGGATACAGAGATGGCCTTCATTGGTTATGTTTGCATCAACCTCTTCATCAGTATCAACACCATCATCTCCACATCCATTATCTACTTCCTGGGTCAGCTTAACCAGAATGACCAGGTGAGAGACGAGTCAGAGGGGCATTTCACCCACAATTGAAAATAATTTTTTTCTAAAATTGTATTTTGCAAAAAAAACTGAAACCAATTTTAAGACCATTTAGAATGTTTGCTTTGTGATATTTTTAAGCACATTTATTGCCCTCAAATTGTCTTTACTATAATTCGTTTTTTATTATTTTGTAAGTAGGGACATACATTACCATTCACAAGTTTGAAGTCGATAAGACTTTTTCAATGTTTTTGAAAGAAGTATCTTAGGCTTACGAATATAACAAAAATAGCCCGTAATAATACAAAAATACTGTGAAATATTACTACATCTTAAAGTGCCATGGAAGTGCCCCCCCCTGTTTTTGCCTGGTCCTTCACACCTTTGAGCTGAAAAAGTTTGAGAAAATGGCTGTGTAAAGCTCTGGAAAAGTGGGAGTGTGGAGGGGGGAGGGGGGAGGGGGGAGATAAAACACAGACCTACAACACACTCATTATACAGAATAATGAATATTAATATATGAGCCCAGAGAAAATAACAACAAACTCCCAAGCACAAGGGATAAATTCGAACATTTTATAAGTTCTAATAATATTTTCATTACGTTTATGAGCACTACAGTTTCATGAATAACGACACAGAAAGAATAAATCAGTTTAACACAGAAAGAATAAAGGCGTAGTTACTTTTTTTTAATCCATACTTCTTTGAATTTTCAGTGTAATAATCACATCACTGTATCAGTGTCCTAATTTGCATGTATATGTTTAATTTGATAATGAAGTATGTGTGCATACATCATGTTTGGTACAGGAGAGTGTGTGAAATACTTCTATAAAAACTTTATACATGAATACTTTATTCTGTGTATGATCTGTACGAAATTGCTCTGTAAAATGCAAAAATAACCACTTTTCGCTATAATTTCCACTTTTTGATAAACTTTAAGTGCTATTAGTGTTTTCAGTGACATGCAACTGTGTTCTGGGGTTTCATGACCCTTTAAAATAGCTGTTTTCTATTTGAATGTATTTTAAAATGTAATTCATCGCTGTGATGAATTTTCAGCAGCATTACTCCAGTCTCCAGTGTCACATGATCCTTCAGAAATCATTCTAATATGCTGATTTGGTGCTCAAGAAACATTTCTTATTATTATCAATGTTGAAAACAGTCATGCTGCTTAATATACATATACATTTCATTACATATATTTTTTGGAAACAGTGATAGTTTTTTTTTACGATTCTATGATGAATAGAAAGTTTAAAAAATGGCATTTGTTTGAAATATATATCTTTTGTATCATTATAATTGTCTTAAATGTCACTTTTGGTCAGTTAAATCCTTCCTTGCTGATTAAAAAAATGAATCCCTTTTTAAAAATCTTACCGACTCCCAATTTTTGGAACCGTAGTGTATAGAATAGAGTGGAATAGAACTGAGAATATAGAATATTCAAATAAATTTCCACCAAGCAAACAAAATTATCACCAAAATAGGCTGGACAGATGTCCTGAGTAGCTTTGCACATTGTCCTTCCTTCTCTAACTTGCTCTCACTGTCTGTTTCAGAGCATCCAGAATGTGTACCGTACCATGAGCAACATATTCCTAGTCTTCCCTCAGTTCAGCTTTGGCAATGGGTTGATGGAGTTGACAAGGGTTGACATGCAGGTGCAAATCTTGAGCGCTTTCGGGGTGGACGCCTACAAGAACCCCTTCAGCATGGATGTTCTGGGATGGATGTACGTCTCCATGTTCCTGCAGGGTTTCATCTGCTTCATGCTCCGCCTGCTACTTAACAAGACTCTCCTTCGCAAAGTCAGGTATACCTGAGGCTCTGGCACTACTGACTTAAAGTGGTTAGTAAAATCTTGTACACTACAGCTGTCTCATTTTCGTGCATTTGTGTATTCTTCTCAGACATATATTCTGCTGGAAGAGGAACGTTGTTCAGAGCTATAGCCCCAATGAAGATGAAGATGTGGTGGCTGAGAGTCTGCGTGTGGGCCGTGGGGATGCAAGTGCAGATATTCTGCAGGTTAATCAGTTGACTAAGGTGTACCAAAACCTGAGCAAGAGAGTACAGGCGGTGAAGAGGCTGTCTGTTGGCATCCCAGCTGGCGAGGTTTGTTCCATAGATGTATTTCCGATTATCGACAAGAATTGAATGATTTTTGTGCATTGTGAATTGATTGGATTGTGAAAAGTGGGTGTTTTATTCTAATATAAACATTTATAATACCTGGATATGGAGGCTAAGAATGTGTACTTTGAAAGTACGTAAATTCAGATCGAAGATCAAAATGCTTGTTCTGATTGTTGTTGTGCTTTAAACTACCAGGGAGTTGAAGACAATTTTGTGCGAACATTAAATGAAATGACCAAATCAATAAAGATTTGGCCAGAATATGGAGCTTAATCAGACAATGTGCATGTGGATGTGGTCACCAAGGGGAAATGGAGCTATATATACCCAGAATTTCTTGTTTAAGGCACTTTGCATATGCTGTGCTTCATTATTTTCCATGGTTTAAATGTTATAGATTTATGATTCAGCTGTTAAGAATAGTCATTGACAGCAAAACATTCAATGTGAATGACTGAAATCTTCCTTAGTGCTTTGGATTGCTGGGAGTCAATGGTGCAGGGAAGACCACTACCTTCAAGATGCTGACAGGAGACATTAGCCCTACCGATGGCTCAGCCAAGATCCGTGACATTGACGGGTACTTTCCTTTCCCCTTTTAAAAGCTACATCTGGTGCCTTTACTGTCCCTCACTGTCTTTTTCTGATGCAGTTTACTAGACATTTGTGTTGGGTTTCATTGCATGTTCGTAAATCTCCTTGGCTTGTGTCCTCAGGAGGATGGTTGACATCATAGACTGCAGGAGAGAGGGCATAAACATTGGTTACTGCCCCCAGGTGGACGCACTGGATGACCTCCTGACTGGAGAAGAGCATCTCTATTTTTACGCCCGCATCAGGGGCATCTCCAAGAGGGAGACTGACCAGGTAAGGTCACAGCTATATCAACATCTATTTTGTTCTGTCAAAGGCCAGTTTCTTATCAAAGTGACCTACACACAGTGCATGTTTTCAGTTGTTATGATACCTCCATGTATGGATGTCACCAACATTCCAGTATTTAGTACCAGTGAAATTTCAAGATTTCAAACATTTGGGGTCAGTTAGATTTTAATACTTTTTTTTCTGCAAGGAAACATGAAATTGATCAAAATCGATCAGTGCATTTATAATGTTACAAAAGATTTCATTTCAAATAACTGCTGTTCTTTTGAACTATCTAATCATCAAAGAGTCCTGAAAAATATGTCACAGTTTCCACAAAAATATCAAGAAGCACAACTGCTTTTTAACATTGATAATAAGAAATGTTTTTTGAGTACCAAATCTGCATATTAAAATGTTTTTTGAAGGACCATGTGGTACTGAAGACTTCAGTAATGGCTGATAAAAATTCAGCTTTGCCATTACATTTTAAAATATATAAAAATGCTAAACAGGTATTTTATTATTAATAGTATTGTTTTACTGTATTTTTGATCAGACCTCTCTAAAAACATCTAAAAATCTTACTGAGCCTGACTTCTTACAGTTATAAACTGTATATAAAAGCAAATTCAATTTAGTCACAGAAGTGCAAGTTTAAAGGCAGTCGTCTGACTCAGTACTGAGTCAGTAATTCCTGCCAGTAATAAAAAGAGACTGGTAGGTCTTTTTTTTATTTTGGCATCGACTTGATTCTGAAATGCTGGTACTTTTGACATCCCTGCTTATATGCATCTAAATGTATGCCACTGATAGGAAATGAGAGAGAAGAGATGAGGTGTAGCAGACAGCTGTCTGTTTTTATCATGTCACAACTCACTGACCCACTGACATCATTTAACACTCTAAGAAAGATTTTGCATCTGTTTTTCGTCAAGTGTGACTCTAGCCTGATAACGACTTTCCACACGTGTAAAAAATGTCAGGAAATGGATGTTTAGCAGCCGTTCCGAAAGCATCAGCATGTTTAAGTTGCTGCTGTTGTGATTGAGACCAGCATCACCAGTTTTAACTAACTTTGCAAAGCGAGTCTACCTGCTTGACCAGCACTAACCATCATTGACCCACCTGGAAATCCCTGCTGGACTTCTCAGTAGGATGGGAATAGACCTCAGTTTGGTATTGTCCGAGTATTGCATTTGACAGGAAATGGTTGGCTCTCCTCCACATTGATTAATGAGGAAGCTAATTAATCTTGCATTCTCCCAGGATTATTGGTAAAAAGCACTTCTGTAAAACTTGCCTCTGGCAGCAGATGTGAACTCTTTATCAGTTTTCCTAAAGATTAAAACGCCGGTCTACGGAAATATAGCTTGCATAAAAGGTTGCTATGTCATATTAGAAAGTTATTATGAAAATAAGTTTAAGCTGGAATAGTGTTCCTATTAAACAATTGATTAATAATAGCTATGTGTAACACCAAATCATATCTTTTATTGCTTTTATACAATAGCAGCAATGTCAATATGAAAAAAGCACTGATGTTTAATACATAGTTAAATGTATGGAATAAATGAGCTTCTAAATCTGATTGTAGAGTCAGAACCAACCGTTTTGTAATGCAGGACCAGCCGTGCTGTTCTCAACAGCTAAATTGCTGAATGTACACAGGCGAACTGTTTAAAAGATAAATCACGCTGCTTTATGTCTATTTTCTCTTTATTGCATCCCGCACAATATTTTGATCTAGAGAGCTTAAACTTGAACTGAATAAATCAACTCCATTATGATCAGAGACTGTGACACGCATTTATGACGTTATGAGCACATGGCTCTAACACACACGTACCTCACTGTCAAGCTTTTTCCTTTCTCTAATGTAATTCAGAGTTGCCTCTACTGATACTTTAGCTGTTGATTAGCCTGCGGAGAAAGGATCTCAAATAATACATATAATGACGACGTGAAAAGGAAACAGTCTTAGAACTTTCTGCAAGATGAGTCATCCATAAAAATGCCAAGGTAAAAGCTTTGAAGAACGTTCTTTTTTTTTCTCTATACAATGAAAGTGGATGGTGACCAAGAGCAAGATTGTCAGGGAATAATTTATTACTGTTCTCACACAAAGCTATCAATTGGCTTCAGAACGTAAAGAACACAATGCCACAGAAGTCAAGTAGACTATTTTTATGCCACCTTTTTTTGTCTTTTTGGAGCTTGACAGTCCCTGGTCACCATCCACTTTCATTGTAAAAAAAAAAAGAGCTGCTTGAACATGCTACTGAAGCTATCCTTTTTATATTCCCATGACTTAAAGAAAGTCATAAGGGTTTTAAATGACATAAGGGTGAGTAAATCGTAACAGGATATTCATGGTTGGAGAACTGACCCTTTAAATCTTTGAGTAAAGTTGATATAAAGTGCAACTTTATATGAAACGAAGTAAAACTGGCACCCTGTAATGATGATGTTACCCTTCTATAAAAAGGGCAGAGAAGGAATTGACTTAACAATCTATGAATACGATCAGTCATCTTTTGCTACCGCAAGCCTTTGTGTGGAAGCTGCTGAGACTTTGAAATGGCTTTTGTGGTTTGGCCCATTAACTTGGATTAGAGGATTCAGACGAAACGGCTGGTAAATTTTGATGTCCCGAGGGAAGCGCGCAGTACAATGCCGGCCCAAAAGGATGATCTGTAGGTGCATATAACCCCTGTTAGATGGAGGGTCCTTTATGGTTTCTTGCAGGTTTATGAGAAGCTATTTAAATTCACAGATTGTCTACTTGGATCCTTTGATGTATGAATCCAATTAGTTAAATGAATGCAGAAACCATGACTTGCTGTGTGTGGGGTCAAATGTCAACAGGCATTTAATCAAAACATTATTCAAAGTGACTCATTATGATGTCAAGACTACACAATTAACGTGTTAGAACAACTTGTTAAGCCTTTTTGGGGACAATTGTTAATCAAAACTAAATTGTAGGGAAATTATGACTGAACTGCTGGTGTGGAACATGCTTTAAAATAGGGCTGCATAATTTTGGGAAAACGTTTTTCTGATAAAAATTGCAATTGTGATTAAAATGGTTTGTAATATTATTCATAAAAAAATTCATAAAAATATAGTAAAAAATGCATATTTCATTGTAAAATTAAAATAATAGTAATAATAACAATTTTTAATTGTTATTTTTTTTTGTATTGTAATTTTTTATTGTAAAATTACCATACCAATATTTAAAGGGATAGTTCAACCAAAAATGTAAATTCTGTCATCAAGTTGTTCCAAACCTGAATGAATTTCTTTGTTCTGCTGAACACAAAAGATATTTTGAAGAATGTTTGTAACCAAACAGTTGATGGATCCCATTGATTTCCATAATATTTACTATACTATACTATACTATACTATACTATACTGTGCTATACTATACTATGGTATTCTATGATATGCTATACTCTGCTATACTCTGCTATGCTATGCTATGCTATGCTATGCTATACTAATCTATGCTATGCTATACTAAACTAAACTATACTATGCTATGCTATGGTATGCTATACTATACTACACTACACTACACTATACTATACTATACTATACTATACTATGCTGTGCTGGGCTATGCTATGCTGTGCTATGCTATGCTATGCTATCCTATGCTATGCTATGCTATGCTATACTATACTATGGTATGATATGCTATACTATACTATACTATACTATGCTATGCTATACTATACTATACTATACTATAATATACTATACTATACTATACTATACTATACTATGTTACACTAATACTATACTATACTATGTTATGCTATACTATACTATGGTCTGCTATGCAATGCTATGGATTGAGGGTGAGTAAATGACGACAGAATTTTCATTTTTTGTTTAACTATCCCTTTAAGGCTGTCTTAATTTTTTCATTTTGGAACATTAAACCATCAAGATTTTATTTTGGGGAAAACAGCAAGGAGCATTTAATGTTTCTCTTTTGTTGATAACAGTTGGCTTATAAACGCTTCTCATTACAAGTTTAGGAAGATGGTAGGCAAATATTGCTTACATGCATATTTTTAGTGACCAAAACTCAGAGCAGATGCAGAGATGAGAAACACGTAGTGAATAATTTATTTAAATCAGAGCCTTTGTGATTTGATAATCACATTAAGCCATATCACGTTTTCAGTTTATTTAGATTAGTTGTGCAAGCTCACTTTAAAATGAATAATATTTTAATTATTTTTACATTTATTAGTTTGCAAGTCAAACATCACTATGACTGTTATAGAGTTGAACAGACCCAAGTAAACAACTACAACACCCTAGCTACCACCCAAAACACCATAGCAAACTCATACTGTAGCCACACTCTGGGAACCAACCACAATACCTTAGAGTTGTGGGTTTTTGCACAGGCAAGAGGCACTCATATTTGCATCATAAAATGTGAAAATGTAATTATTATTAATTTGCTTTCTTATTTTACATATTGTTATAATTAGAAGCTTATATTTAATATTTTTTTTCTCTAGGTTGTGAACTATCTGTTGAAAAAGTTGGAGCTGAATTACCACAGACACAACACAAGCGAGAACTACAGTTGTGGAACACGCCGGAAACTGTCTACAGCCTTGGCCCTGATTGGAAACCCACAGATCCTTCTCCTGGTGAGCAAAAAACACACATGTCCATACCACTTTGCTAAATGATTTCTGTTATTTAAGGTCCTACAACAGCAACAGAACCAAAGCCCACAACGACACTGACCGAGCAAATAAATATATAACAATAGGATAAAAACGACAAAGTATTTCCTTGCTTTTTTCCACGAAATTACATTTTATTATGTATGGAAAGCACATACTCTCTTTTTCTCTCAAATGTACACACATACAGTACGGACACACACTCGCACCGAAACGTATTTTCAGCACTGCTCTGAAGATTTTATCAGCAAAATAGTTTAGCAACTTAATAACAACATGATATTTCTCACTAGTGAGGTAATAACAGCACTGTTTTTGAAGCCAATAAACTTACAGTTTCGCTATTAGTTGAGACACTGCTGCCGAACACTGTTGAGAGATGGACAGACTTGGGTAATTCACACATGCTTAATCTCTCGCCCTCTCTAATAATTGCATTAGTAACAGCATTAGTCTGCTATCAATGGCTCAAGGCTCTATTACCAGCTCCAAATCGACATTTTAGAATTAGCAACAGAGACGTGGGATGAAATGCAAAAGAAATTAGTCCTAAACACGGGATGTTTTAAGGATAAAAACCTGACAAATGTCTTAAAATACAACATCTGAACAATGTTTTGAGGTGTGGTAACTGCAGTATAATGTAAGTGGAATAATTGAATTAGTTATTAGAATATAATACTTTCCGCTTCACATCGTGGCCACATTACCACCTCGGGTGTGCATTATTTTCTAATAATTCAACAGCTCATCGTCAATTTTTCCTAAAGTAGTGCATATTGTGTTGAGAGTTTGCTCAGTGGGGTTTGAATGGGTAAAATGTTGCACACTCGTTACAAACACCTCTCGAAATGCGTCTGTGTGCACAGTCTTATAGCACATATGTTATTCTGACTTGAAATTTTGGCTTGGTGCATTGCACGATTGCATTTACCTGGGGAGTGTGTGGGATTTGCATTGGATTTTTCTGTTTATGTGTAAACTCACAGAAACATCCCACATATTCCTTAAATATCTCCTCTAACCTCTCAGGATGAACCCAGCTCTGGAATGGACCCACGTACCAAACGACACCTTTGGAAGATCATCTCTGAGCAAGTGATGGGCAAATGTGCTGTGGTTCTGACATCACACAGGTAATGATTGACCTTGACTGACCTCTTAGACTAGGGTTTTTTAAGCCTTTTGATGCCAAAGACATCCAAATATGACGAATGATCCACTTTCAAATATAATATCTTTTGTATATTATAAAAGTTTTATGTATACAGATTTGTTTGCAAGTTTTTGTTTTTTTTAACCTATGTATAGTTTCAGACAATGCTTCTTGAATCCAACATTCAAAGTTTGTCTTAAAAATGTGTCTGTTTTCACTGATACTAGATAAAATGAAAGTTTAAGACTAACTTTTAATGTTGGCTTCACTAAGCATTGCCTGAAACTTTAAAAAGTTTTTAAAAAGCCTGAAGACAGTGATATATTATATACTGAGATTCTATGTATCTCTTATGCTGCTTGTGATCTTTCTGCATAGTACATTTATAATGAAAGTTTTTTTTCCAATTTTGATGGGTTTGAGAGAGCTAAAAAGGGAGTTTCAGCAATATGTCTTTGTGTCCTACAGTATGGAGGAATGTGAGGCCCTTTGTACCCGTCTGGCTATAATGGTTAAAGGACAGTTCAGATGTCTCGGCTCCCTACAGCACATCAAGAACAGGTCAGTGGTTTATCTTTCTTTGTCCTGTGTTTCCTCCTACCAATTATTTCCCTTGGCTCTCTCCTTTTGTTTTCCACACTTATTGTCGCTCTAGAGTCTGATATCTCCTGCAGACCTCGTCATAATTTTTTCCTTGGTGATAAAATAATTTGTGTTCATCTGACAGGTTTGGCAAAGGATTCACGGTGAAGATGTATTTAGCTGGAGCCTCCTACGATGTAGATATGATCAGCAACTTCATGCAGCAGAATTTCCCCAGCACATACCTGAAGGTGAGAGAAAAGAGCGTATCATAATCATGGCTTTCTTGAATATTATCTGTTTTAAGAGTACATATTTGGGGTATGTTTTCTGGGATATTTCCTAAATTTAAATGAATCGATCATTTCTGGAGTCATATCTTGAGGAATAAACATTGTTGTTAATGATGTCATGTGGAGTAAAAACATCTGCTAATTAACTGACTCTAGATCACAATTAATGCATTTAATATTATTATAGTTATTTTAAATAACAGAAACCGTTCATTTTTTAATCATGTTAACATGCAGTATTTGAGACACTTCAGTCAGCAGCTTTCTCCACGTGACATCATTTTTCTGATATGCAGCTGTAAAGAACTGAAGAACTACTTCATTATTTTTATTCCCTGTCATTTTGCTTCATTTGATGTTTAATGCATTGCTGATTCCCTCTACGTCATACTCCGGGGTTCCCTTACATTTATGCGCATGCGCACTCCTCAAAAACGACAGATTGTTGACATGCTAAAATATAGATTAAAATGTAAAAATATTTAAATAGAATGAAAGATATGAAATGTACTGAATGTCAGCTTGCTTATTGTGCCCAAGAGTGCCCTCATTTGAACAAGAAATGAAAAAAGAAAAGCCTGAGAGTAGAGATGCATAATTTTGGATAAAATGAGAATCACTATTTTTTGGTTTCAAATAAAGGTCACGATTCTACCACGATTCTGAATATAAAACTAAACATGTAATTTACTAGAGGTTCTGACAAAATATAAATTGCTGCAACATGGTTCAATGACTGAATGCTTGTTTCATTACTGGATAAATCCGTGTTTTTGAGCGAATCTTTTGAATGAATGTGTTTATATACAGTGTTTTACATCAGTGTTTATATACTAACTTAAAACTTATATCTCAGTACTTCTGTGAAAATTTGAATATTTGTAAATAGGCTAACTAATGTGTGGTTCAACGTGGCTCTGGCAGCACAAAAACATATTTGAATGTTTTGTATGATTTTGTCAAAGGTTTAAACATATGCAAAGGTTTCGACACGGGCGAATCGTTGTCGTTAATAAAATAAGGTCGTGTGGGTGCTTAAAATCGAGATCGCGATCATTTTACGATTAATCGTGCAGCTCTACCTGAGAGCTGTAGTTCCAACCACACAAGTTTGTGAATGTTGGAACTATGGAACATCGGAACTATGGTTTCGGGAAACGCCAAATTGTGTAACTATGTTGGTAACGACGGAACTTGGTTCCGTCCATTCCGTCAACCATGGTTGGCTAATGATGCTTTTAGGAAATGAACCCCTATTTAGTTCCTGTCACCAAAAACCCCCTCCTTCTGAAAAGCGCAATGTGCTCTAAATGGTCGGCTCGACCAGTGTGTTATGATTGGTCAACCTTTTCTTTTTTGGGGGGGAATGTCAAGCCCCTTATCAGAGCTGCAAGTTTCAACACACTACTAACACAACTAAACCAGGTCTCACCCCTTTATTTTTTGCTTATGATTTGGGCAGGATTTATTTAAATGAGGAGTTCTGTGATGTTATACGTTCCTGGAAGAAAATTCAAGACTTCAATCAAGGCGTGTCAGTGATTTCAGAAACAGTGTTTACTGATATAGAGAATAACTCCCTTTGGAGTGAACATTTTGCTTTGCAACTTTGCAGATCTTTTTCATGCTCAAATAGCAACATTATACACTAAAGAATAAAATGTAAAAAAGCATAATAGGCCCTCTTCAAAAATAATCAGCCTGTTCTGAACATATTATGTCAGATAAATACATTTAAACATATGACAGCTCACATATGTGCCCACATGCAATTGCTGAAGATTTTTAAAATACAGTATATTGGACTTGACAGCAATGCGTTGAATCTCATTTAACATGTAAATAGGGTGTTTACATGGAAGTCTTGAAGGCACAGCAGCAAAATAAAAACAGCATGGGTCAGAGAGAGGGTCCAAATGGTCATAAAAATTAAATTATGCCTGTTTTGGGGACAAAGAAAATTGTTACTAACATTATTAATGGACCTCAGGGAAAAAAAAAAGCTTAAATATCTTTGCTGTGACCCCTTTAAGTACATTTTGTCATTTGACTTTTCTAAGTAAAACATTATCCATCTTCTGTCCATAAAGGATCATCACTCAAATATGGTGGAGTACCACGTGCCTGTTGCTCCTGGTGGTGTGGCTTCAATCTTTGGCCTGTTAGAGTCCAACAAGGCTGTACTGCAAATCAAACACTTTTCAGTCAGCCAGACCACTCTGGATGAGGTAAGATACAAAAGCGCCCTTACCAAACATTATTTATTTACCCTCATGCTGTTGTTCTGTGGAAGACAAAGGGAGATTTTATTTGTTGTTTGAAGAATTTTCACACATCTATTTTCCATAAAACTGCAGTTCATAGTGATTTGTCAAGTCAGAAAAAGTAGCCCTGTGTTACCAGTGTTATTTTATTATAATTAAGATACTATTATTGTTTTTATTAATATTTTGATTTATATTTTGTTTATATTTTCTATAATAGCTTTTATGGTGTTTATATTTTGTGTGGTTTTTACATCAAGTATATATATATATATATATATATATATATATATATATATATATATATATATATATATATATATATATATATATATATTGTTATACACTGAAATATGAATAATTAAATGAGTTAATGTTTAGTTGTGAAGGTGGAAATGGGGAGAAATGAAAACAGAGACTGAGGTGGTGATGTGGAGACTAAATGATTGTCTTGACTTGTCTCCTTAGGTTTTCATTAACTTTGCCATGGGAAAAACGGACACAGACACACCCGAAGTCACTGAAGGATCGGACACTGACAGTCTAGACTCATACAACGACTGATGAAACACTTGCACATTATGACATTCAATGAAAAAAGAAATTAATTTAATACATTTGAAATCTGTTATAGACGATATTATATTTTGGTGTTGTAAATTATAGGAAAAAAAAATCTATATTGTATTGAATAATGAAGTCGCCAAATACCTTATGAATAATTATTGAAGATTATTATGAAGAATTGTGTGTATTCACCTTCTTTCTGCTCTTCCAAATATGGGTTCAAATATTTATCGACTTTAAAGGACCTTTTTATGGAAGTTTTTTGGTCTTTGCATCACCTTTGAAGTTAAATATGCAGAAAGTCTACATTAGTTTACATAGTTTGACGCAAATTGATTAGTCTTTCATTTGTCCTCAAACAAATTCACTGCACTTTATCAAAGGAGATGAAGTCATTTATTTACTAAATTGTTTGAAATTTTACTAGCTCTATATATATTTTAATCAAAACATAAGTAATTTACATGAACTACCAACAATGTGTTACTCAATTCAGAATTAAAAATGTATGCAGAGGGAAGAGTCCATCCTGTTAAACTGCTGGCTGCATCAATGCAGCTCTTGTCTAGGGTTGATATAAATCACAAAGACCTTTTTGGCTCCGAGATATAAATGATTCTTCAATGTCTGCACATCTTCACTCTCATTAATATTTTCTCTGAAGGCACATCTCTTGTGCAAGAATGTACTGAATATTTCATCGGCCCTTTCCTCTGTCTGCTTCAAGGCACAGTTCCTCTTTTAAAAATGTACCAAGCTTATTTTTACATTAAAGCTATTTTTCACGTGCAGTTGTTGAGCGTTTGTCTTATTGAATGCGGTGCAACTGGTTCTTTATGTCACGAGTCGAGGTATGCAATTTCTTTGCATAGAATATTGAGGACTGTGGAAGTGAACTATCCGATGTTCATTTGAACTGCATTTCAGACCTGTTTTCTTTTCCCTCTTTACATACGAGAACAGGTAAAGAAAGTGGGACACTTTCTGATAATTTGTCACAGGTGTCATTTCAAAGTATTTTAAATGAATTAACCCCTCATGCAATGGCATTTTAATAGCTAAATACCTTCACTACTCTAAACAGATGGAATTTTAAAAGGAAATGTACAAAACCTGAACTATATAGGAATACAGTACAGGGGGTTACTTATATTATAACAGTCGCAATTTTTCAAGTTTAATTTTCAACTTTTTTTTGTTAAATATATGAACTTTTTATTATTAATAATTTGTTTTTATATACATATTAGAAGCACTCAGAATAATGAAATTATTTCACAAATTATTTATGTATTCACCCATATATTTACTTGCTTGTGCTACTGTGATGAAAGAAAATACAAACTAATATGATTACCATCTATAAACGTCTTAGTTTAATATTTTATCCAATATACACATTCGATATTATAGGATAAAATATTAGATATAGGATATATACAATAACAATGACTACGAGACAGTATACTTTAAGTTTAAGTTTTTTCCAAAGCGTTTTGGATGATTTATATTGACGTTTTATTCTCTATTAAGTGAAACTATTTAATAGAAATAAAGGAGGGAAGGCCCTTCAAATTGAACTTCATAACTAAAGTTCAGTTGGCCAATCAGAGTGTCAGTTCTCCAGCTGAGCTCCTCCCATTCGCTTCCCGGGCTGTTGGCGCGACTTGCAAAACACTTCTGGTTTTATAAACACTGCTTTCTCGGTATGGACCAAGAACGACCAGCCTGTCATGCGGTCAAAACCTGTGACATTTACCAGGACTAAAGAGGCAGTTGCACAGTTCAGAAAACCTCTGCTTCTAAATGGTATGCTTTAGTTTGATAACGAAAGCAGCTCGGACACACTCTGGTTCTGTTTTAACACGCGCCACAAACTTCGTTTCTGTCCAATCAAAGTCATTTCATGATTTTGCTGCTCATCCTTCAGAAGAGAGAGAGGCGGTAAGCCTTATATTACCATATGTATATTACCATATTATATTACCTATTGATTCGCATCATGAGTGTCTGAATATGCAGCTTATTGCGTTACATCATTATTAGGCTTATGTCATGAATATTTCTCTATCATATAAAATACTTTTAAAACTGTTATGTTCATATAAGAATGATTATTACATATATGAAATTATTTATATATGTATAGATTAGTATATTATTTACACGTGTTTGTGTATGTTATATAATACGCATGTTATATAATACATATATAATATATTTTATATAATATATACACGCACGTATATTTCTCTATCATATAAAAATACTTGTAAAACTTTTGTTCATATAAGAATATGACTATTGAATATATTTATATATATATATATATATATATATATATATATATATATACATACACACGTATATCTCTCTATCATATAAAATACTTTTAAAACTGTTATGTTCATATAAGAATGATTATTAGGCTACATATGAAATTATATATATGTATAGATTAGTATATTATTTACACTTGTGTGTGTGTGTGTATTATATAATACATATGTTATATAATACATATATAATATATTTTATATAATATATATACACACGTATATCTCTCTGTCATATAAAATACTTTTAAAACTGTCATGTTAATATAAGAATGTGACTATTAAATATATTTATATAATATAATATATATATATATACACACACACACACACACAGACATGCATACATACATAGATATACGTGTATGTGTATATTTTATTATATTTATATATAATATTTATATATTATATATATATATATATATAATATACTCACACACACACGTATATCTATCATATAAAATACTTTTAAAACTTATGTTCATATAAGAATATGAATATTATATGAATATAATATATACACACACACACATACTCATATATATATACATACTTGTATAAGATAAAAAAACATTTATTGTGGTGCAAAGTACTTAAATGATTTTCTATTTCAAATAACTGCTGTGCAGATCTGTTTTCTATCTGTTCTATTCTAGCTGTCAGTTTACTGAAATATTCAGATGACATTTCATCTCCTGCTGTCTGCAGCATTTCCCATACAGCTGTTTTTGGCACGTCTCATGGGCCTTCAACATTTCAAACTTACATTCACCTACCCATAATACTTTTTTCTAATCATTTACCATCGAGTTCATAAGTTATTTTTCCCATTCTACCCCTTTCTTCACATTTGCCTGTTTCAGATGTGGTTTTATCTTTGAGAAGTCTTCTTAAAAGGCCAGCGTCTCAGCATCTTCTCCTCAGTGTTGCAGATGAAACTGGTGTTTGGTGTGTACTGTTCATTGAAGCTGCCAGCTGAGCGTCTGTTTCTCAAGCTAGCGTTTCTGAAGTACTTGCCTTCTGCAGTGTTGTGCATCTGGGCTGTCCACTTCACTCTCCGCCCTGGTTAAATACAGTTTGCTTTCTTCTTTCAGGGCAGTGGAACATACAATGGCCTTTATCTCTCAAATGAACAACAGACCGATGAGCTTCTAGAGAGAGCTGTTTCTTTACTGTCGTTTTGAAGTTTAGGAATGCAAGTGTGCCCAATACTCAAAACAATGACGCTGTGTTGCTGTTTATACACTTCATTAAGTAGGAAAATCTTTTTAACTGCACTAAGATA